>CM040243.1:284644349-285304082 GCA_022545495.1 Chrysanthemum lavandulifolium | reverse complement strand
AACAAGAAATCAACCTCTGATTTCACCGAAGAAGACAAAGCTTCACCGAAACCATCGTCACCAGTGCTCAATTTGGATTAGGGGAAGAACCCTAATCGGAGCTCTTAACCCAGAAGAAAAACACAAAAGGGAATAAGCACAAAAAAACACACCCGTAAGTTTTTATATTAAAACTTTACATATCCTTTTTATACATAAGTTTTATTTTATAATTAAACCTTTTATTTATTAATTATATTTAAATATAATCTATATTTAAAAAAAAAGATGGTGTATTTTATTGTTAAAAAAATGGTAATAACAATTAAAAGTTGTTTTTAATAAAACCTTTTCAAAATGACTAGGAAAAAGAATAAGGAAATCGGTTCAGCGACAAGTTTCCAATGTCCTATGTTGAACAACTCAAACTTAAACATTTGAGCAATCCGGATGCAAGTAATCTTAGAAGCAAACGACTTGTGAGAAGTGGTGGAACTACAACCAATAACACAAATCGACAACAAAGCACATAAAACCGCGATAGCTTTTATTTTTCAAGCATTACCGGAAGATCAAACCTACAAGTTGCAAAACATAAATCTGCAAGAACAATTTGGGATGCTTTGAAGACCAGACACGTTGGAGAAAATCGTGTGCAACAAGCAAAGCAACAAACATTAAAGGCAAAATTTGAGGCATTACAAATGAAAGAAAATGAATCAGTAGATTCATTTATTTCAAAAATTTCAAGTATCACAAGCAGGGCAACAATTGTCAGTTTAACCTTCGAAGACTCTACCCTAGTACGAAAATTACTAACCGCAGTACGATATTCTTACATATAGTTGCATCAATTGAACAATACTCGAATCTGGATAAGATGTCTCTAGATGAAGCAATTGGAAGATTGAAGACGTTTGAGGAGAGACTAAAATGCAAAAAGGTAAGACCACCAGATAGTCAAGAAAGACTTATGTTTTTCCAGCATGATAGTCAAGGGCAATATTTTAGAGCACAAGGAAATTTCAAGGGCAAAAGCAACCAAGTAAACAATTACATGTCAGATAAGAAGAACTGGGAATCTTCTCAGAATAACTTCAAGAAAGACAAAAAAAAAATTGTACGCAACCTAAGCAAAACAAGATGCTACAAATGCAAGAAACTTGGTCACTATGGCAGAAACTGTACTCAAAATGATCTAGAAGAAGACCAGTCAAATCTCATTGAAGAAGACTTGGAGCCAACACTACTGATGGCTACAATCGAAGAGCATCATGAAGTATTCTTAAATGAAAGAAACTTCGAACCACCAAAGACATCACCGGGTGAAGAAAGTTTTTGGTACCTAGATAATGGTGTAAGCAATCAGATGACAGGTGTGAAGGAGCATTTCAAGGAGATTGACGAAAAGATCATAGGAAATGTATGATTTTGAGATGGATCATACGTAGAGATTAAAGGGAATGGTTCTATCCTATTGGAATGCAAGAACAAGGAACAACGTTCTATATCACAGGTTTATTACATTCCGAATTTAAGAAGTAATATATTGAGTTAGGGCCAGTTAACAGAAAACGGTTGCACAGTAGTAATGAAAAAGAATATACTACTCTTGTACGATTCAAACGGAAACATACTACTTAGAGTTACGCGGTCGAAGAATAGGATATACAAAGCGAACTTAAGAATAGGGGAACCAACATGCTTACTACCAAATCTACGTGACGAAGCATGGTTGTGGCACGCAAGATTGGATCATTTAAACTTTAGATCCCTAAAGTCTATGACCACGAAGAACTTGGTTCAGGGAATACCTTCTATCAAACAGTCAACAGATATTTGCGACATCTGTTTGATAGGAAAACATGCTAGAGCTCCATTTCCACAACAAGCAAAATACATATCCAAAACAGCATTGGACTTGATTTAAGAAGATCTATGCGGACCAATTTCGCCACCAACACCTTCGGATAAAAGGTACCTATTTCTGTTGGTAGATGACTACTCTAGATATATGTGGGAATATTTTTTGAATTCAAAGGATCAAGCATTCGGTGTCTTCAAAGAATTCAAGACAAGGGTGGAGAAAGAACATGGAACCAAGATAAAGATGTTTAGAACAGATAGAGGAGGGGAATTCACATCAAATGAATTCCACAAGTACTGTAGGGAGAACAGGATAATCAGTTAACTGCACCATATTCACCTCAACAAAATGGCGTCGTCGAAAGGAAAAACATGACAATATTTTCTACTACAAAATGTATGATGAAAGCAATAGGGATGCCACAAAACTTTTGAGCTGAAGCAGTTAGGAATGCAATTTTACTATTAAATTTCACACAGAAAAAGTCGCTAGAAGATGTTACTCCTTACGAAGCATTGAAAGGCAGAAAACCAAATCTGCAACACATCTTTATATTTTGATGCTTAGCATATGCAAAGGTACCTTCACAACATCTTACTAAATAAGATGATAGAAGTATACAAGTGGTATATTTAGGTAGTGAACCTGGATCAAAAGCATATCTCTTATTTGATCCAATATCGAAGAAAGTTTGTGTCAGTCGTGACGTAAAATTCAAAGAAGACGAGACATGGAATTGGGAGGAATACGTCAAAAATTTCAATCTAAAAGAACCAGAATGGAGTGATTTCATTATAGAAAATAATGAAACACAAAAAACAGAGGAGGTTCAACAAGATTAAGAAAGAGAAACTAAAGACGATGTCCTTGTCAACAACGAAAATGAAGAAACACCTTCACCTACCAATTCACCACCAAATATGCCTTCATACACTTCTGAATACAGTCCGATACAATCCATAAACTTCTCACCAAATTCCCAAACTTCCACACCTTCAACTAGTGATACAAATGTTGATCACATACCCACTAGAGGATACAGAACTCTAAATGAGGTATATGATAACACAGAAAGACTTCTACTAGTTGAAGATGAACCAAGGAATTTCAAAGAAGGATCAAAGGATGAAAAATGGATTGAAGCAATGCAAGTAGAGGTCAACTCCATCAACAAAAACAACACGTGGAAATCAACTACTTTACTAAAGGATCATAAAGCCATTGGTTTAAAGTGGGTATTCAAGACAAAAAGAGATGCGAACGGAGTGATATTAAAGCATAAAGCAAGGCTAGTAGCAAAAGGATATATTCAAGAACATGGAATAGACTTTGATGAGGTCTTTGCCCCAATTGCAAGAATTGAAACTATAAGGTTGATTCTAGCACTGGCTGCTTACAAAAAATAGAATGTACATCACTCAGATGTAAATTCAGCATTTCTACATGGTGATTTAAATGAAGTATATGTCTCACATCCTGATGGATTTATAAAGACAGGAGATAAAGGATAAGTATACTGATTGAGGAAAGCATTATATGGACTCAGACAAGCTCCACGTGCTTGGTATACTAAACTGGATAAAACCTTAAAGTTACTCACTTTTAAGAAATGTGCATTAGAGCAGGCGTTCTACACAAGAATAGACAAGACGACTCTATTAATCGGAGTCTACGTTGATGACTTAATAGTTACTGGAACACCGAAGAAGGAAATCGAATCCTTCAAGTATCAAATGCAAGAACAGTTCGAAATGAGTGATCTTGGACTACTTGCCTACTACGTAGGCATAAAGGTTACACAAAAGTGGGGTGAAATCTTGATAAAACAAACAGGCTATGCGACTAAGATACTCAAAGACACAGGGATGTTGGACTGCAATGATGCAAAGATACCTATGGAACCAGGACTGAAGCTGACAAAGTTAAGCGAAGAAAAGTTTGTAGATTCTACGGAATATCAAAGCATAATAGGATGTTTATGATATTTGTTACATACAAGACCAGACTTAAGTTTTCTAGTTGACTTAGTCGATTCATGCAAGAACCTCAAGAGCAACATATGAAAGCAATAAAGCAGGTTCTACGTTATATCAAAGGAACCAAAAACTATGGTATAACTTACGGGCATGATGGAAATAAAATTCAAGGCTACAGTGACAGCAGTTATGGTGTCAACACTCAAGAAGGAAAAAGGACAACAGGAATAGTTTTCTACTTTGAAAACTCACCTATCACTTGGAGCACTCAAAAGCAAGGAACAGTAGCCTTATCATCTTGCGAATCAGAGTTCATTGCAGCAACTAAAGCAGCTACTCAAGCACTCTGGTTAAAAAGGCTTCTAAGTAAGATAACACACTCTAATGAAGAAAAGATCACAATCTATGTGGACAACAAATCAACAATAGCACTCATGAAGAACCCTGTATTTCATGGAAGAAGCAAGCACATAGACACAGAATATCACTTCATACGAGAATGCGTTGAGAAGGAAGATTTAACAGTCGAGCACATCAGCGGAGAACAACAAAGGGCTGACACTCACAAAGGCACTACCAAGGATATGTTTCGTTACAATGCGACAAATACTTGGTGTGAAGAATCTCCTTCCTCATGATCAAGATTAGGGGGTGAATGTTAGGGTAATTCCAATCATAACCTCGTAGATTCTAAGTTAAATAAGGTCAAAGGACCATTTACATAATACATAGAAACTATAGTCTAGGGACTAGTATGTAATTGGCATAAACTTGAAGAGTTATGTCTTTTGGTTTGATGTAACCACCACCACCACCGATTACCAACTGCCACCACCAATGGTTGCATCGGTTGACAACAACTGAACCATCATAATGGTTCAAGGTATAGCTTCGTCTAGTATAAATAAGAAGCAATATAACCGATTGTAACAACAAAATAGTCACATAAATTTCTCAATAATAAAGTTATTACTTTTGTTTGATTTTAACTATCTTGATTATACCTGTGTATAACCATCAGGATATATGGGCTTTTCATTCCTTTCTAGACATATATTGTTCTCGAGCTACAATGGAATTCAAAGATGACACATTTAGACACTTAGGTAGTTCAGTTTTATCAAACAAAACCCACCTACATTTGGTTCTTGAATTGTGATGGTTACTATCACATGAGTACAGTAAGGATGTTGACTCGTGCAACGTAGTGGCGCAAAGTCAAGAGACTTGACATAAAGTTTTGCCCTAGAGCCATTAGTATGTGAATATTCCTATACCGTTTCTCTGATAATTTGTGATTCATTGGAGGTACTATAGTTGTTTTTCGATAGACATACTCTGCATTTGCCTTATTTTGGTAACCATAGTTTCCGATCTTTTGGCCGACTAATCCACAAGGTTTGAACCCACCGTCACACAAACTCAAACTAGGTAAAGCCCTCCTTTTTCAGGAGGTTGCCTTGGCCACTTCAAGGTTGTTTGCACCTAGTAGGAATTGAACTTGAGACCTCACACATTTTGGAATGATAGTCACTAGTATTTTTGCCACTAGGCCACTCTTAAGTGGTTACTCTGCATTTACCTTAAAGTACACGGTTTCGGGCACTTAGGGTTCTTGAGCTTTACAATGTTTACTATTACAATATGCATTTAGTAAAGCATTTTCTTGAATATTGTCCATCACTCGAGGAGTTTAGTTTTTTGGGGTAAAGGGTTACCCCGGTAAAGAATATTAATCACAGAAAAAATTAATTACAATGAAATGTGGCTGAAATACCACATTAACCTCAAATAAACGTTTGAACGACAACTAAATCGCTTGTGACATGCCACATAACGAGGCGTTTAGTTTGATAGATTGCATAAAGTATAAACAAAATGGTTGATCCTTTATTTATTACAAGTACGAAGCTGAGACTCTCGTAACTTGTAATAGTAGGTATATTATTTGTGGATTTAAGGGAACTTGGTGCATGGTTAAGGTTTCTTTCCCATAACTCGTCTCGTTTGATTATGTTAGAGGGTCTTCTATCTTTGAAACCTTAAGATAGGTTGAAGAAATATGCCATTCTCTTCGCCTACTTGGTGCGAAAAAATATATCATCTAAATTGGGCAACACCATATGCACGATGTTTGACAGAATTTCTCCTGTGGATTCTTTATCGTTTAATCTTTATTTCATTTCAGGTGCATACGTATTTCTTTATGCAAAATTGTTTGCTTTGAATTTTGCCAAAAACAGAATATAGGTATTCACATTAGAAATAAAAATTGAGTGATAAAGAATTCACGTGAAAAAAATCTAACACCTTGCATATATATGGTGTCCCCTAAATCCTAATTAAGATGATATTTCGTGTTGCATCATTTCGTATGGAAGAATAACAGCTTTCTTTAACTTACCTAAGTTTCGAAGTTTAAAGGATCTCTACGACATACTCGGACGACATGAGTAGTTGTGGGAATGGAACCTTAAACTCCAACCAAGTTCCAATAAATACATAAACAATGTACCTACTATTACAAATTATCAAAGTCTTGAGGTTTGGACTTGAAGTGGACAAAACATTAAGTCATGTCTCTTGATCTTGCGCCCGCGCTGCACAAATCCATATCCTCACGATAGTCATCACTCATCATAGTCACAACACAATTTAAATGAAAATTATTCAAATGTAGGTGTGTTCTGTTCGATAAATCAAACTAACAAACTGTGTGAATATGTCTTTTGCTAAGTTTGTTGCATCTTGAGAACAATATACGTCTATAGATGAAACGAAGGTCTTTTTTACTTAAATGTTGCAACTTCATCAGTTGTTGGAAGACCTTGAAGAATCTACTGAAGATTAAGGTTCCACATGTTGCCATTTTAGTAAATATGTTCTTGCTAATTCATTAAACAATACTAATTAAGGCTATCATAATCATACTATATATCTTTTATATAATAAAACAAAACCCTTGCGAATTATTATCTTGAAACACTATATATCTTTTATATAATAAAACAAAACCCTGCACGGGTATTATAACTAGTTCAGTATGTATAGTAAAATTCATGTGTCTTAAAACGCGTTATATATGATAACTACTATGTTTGGGCAAATTAACCGGATCATGCATGTCAAGTTTAATCAAACATCATACAAAAGTTATAAGACATGAAATTTTGTTATCAAGCATGATAAGAAGAAAGTAACTAAACAAGCCTAAAACAATGATGAAAAAAAAAAATGTCATAATTAAATTTGGGAGATTTTTTATATAATACGTATGATTTTAATTGTTAAAAAGGTAATTTTAAATACCTAAAGATGAGCTTGTCTTTTGTATAGGGGTGAGATCAATAAAGATCACATAAAAATTAAAGATCAAATGGATCATTCTCAACCATTCGTTTTGATCGAATTAATTAAATTCACTTTCACCCTTATATTTAAAAATTAAATATCTCACAAACCGTTAATAGTTAGATAAAACTAATTATACCATCACGACGAGAAAAAATTATCTTCTATAGAGATCCAATATTGTATCTTTCGACGAACTTATTTTTATCGTTTTTGCGGTTTCGATATATTACACTATAAATGAAATATTTAAAAATACTCTTTTGCATTAAAACAACCCCTAAACCCTAAAAACCCTAACCCCTAAACCCTAAAAAAACCTACCCCTAAACCCTAAAAAACCCTAACCCCTAATCCCTAAAAACCCTAAACCCCTAAAACCCTAACCGCTAAACCAAAAAACCTAAACCCTATCCGCTAAACCGTAAGAAACCTAAACACTTAACCCTAAAAACTTAACCCAAAAAGTCAAACCCTAAACCCAAACACCTAAACCCTAACAGTAAACCCTAAACCCACAAAAAGTCGGAAAAAAATTTAAGTATATGATGTGGGATATCAAATTAAAGGTAATTTTATCTTGTCGTGATTGTATGATTAGTTTAAATACAACGATTAATGGTTTGTGAGATATTTAGTTTTAAAATGAAGGTGAAATTTTATTTTATTGTTTTGATGAAAAAATGAGTGGTTGAGAATGGTTTATTTGATCTTTAGTTTTTCTTTGATCTTTATTGAACCAAACTCCTTTTGTATAATCTATGGATTATAAAATTGATGTCCAAGAATTTGTCTATTGGCTTTGTTCTAGGGCTACCCCCTTTGTAGTTGACTTGAGAATTTGGTTTGACATGTAGAACATCGTGCTCCAATAAAATGAACACAGATTAAATATTATGTTGTCTTGGTCATCTATATATCAAGAAACAAAAACGCGTCATTAGAGTTTAAATCAATCGTGTAAAAAACACTGTATGTGATTCGGCACTGTTTGATAGTCTGCGTGTCTGTGTTGTTAAAGATTATACAATTCGCTTCTGATTTTTTGTATTATGGCTCGAAGATGTGAAGCACCTGTAATTGGAATCGATTTAGGTACAACATATTCATGTGTGGCTGTTTGGCAGCCTGGACGAGTTGAGATAATTACAAATGAGCAAGGCAACCGGACAACGCCTTCTTGCGTCTCTTTTACTGATACGGAGCGTTTGATTGGTGAAGGAGCTAGAAATCAAGTTGCAATGAATCCTACCAACACAATTTTTGGTACAGATTTATCTTACAATCTAGTGTTATGCTTGTCCATATGAACAAAAAATACGTATAAGTTGAATTGTCCAAAAAGATTAGGAATATGTCCTACATAACAAAAAAATTAGTTGAATTATATATTTATATGGACATCGGAACATGGTCTTTTTGAATTATAATGATACTAGATTGTCATGTTAGATATGAATCTGAGAAACATGTTACTTTTTTTGGTTTGAACCAGATGCTAAGCGGCTGATTGGTAGAAGGTATGGTGATGACAAGGTGCAAGATGACATGAAAGTATGGCCTTTTAGGATCGTGGAAGGGAAAAATGGTAAGCCAATGATCATACTCACGCACAGGAATGATGAGAAGCAGTTTGCAGCAGAAGAAATTTCATCCATGGTTCTTGCGAAGGTCAAAGAGGTTGCTAATGTGTACCTTAATGCTGACGTCAAAAGTGCAGTTATCACTGTTCCAGCTTATTTTGACGATTTACAGTGCCAAGCAACAAAGGATGCAGCTACTGTTGCTGGCCTTGATGTTCTTCGTTTACTGAACGAGCCAACTGCGGCTGCTATTGCCTATGGACTAGACAAGAAAGCTACTATAAGTGGCGAAACTAATGTTCTTATCTTTGACTTAGGAGGTGGTACTTTTGATGTCTCTCTTGTCACCATTGACAAAGAGGATTTTAAGGTTAAAGCTGTTGGTGGTGATACTCATCTGGGTGGTGAGGACTTTAATAATCGAATGGTGCAACACTTTGTTGATGAATTCAAAAGGAAACACAAGAAAGATATCAGCAAGAACCCGAGAGCATTGGGGAGGTTGAGAGAAGCTTCCGAGAGAGCAAAGAGGTTTCTATCCTCATCAACTCGGACTGAGGTTAATATCGACTGCTTGCACGATGGTGTTGATTTTATATCAAGTATAACTCGGGCGAAATTTGAGGAGCTAAATATGGATTATTTCAACAAGTGTATGGAAAGTGTGGAAAAGTGTCTAGCTGATGCCAGATTCGACACGGACATGGTGGATGAGGTGGTTTTAGTCGGTGGGTCAACAAAGATTCCAAAAGTTCAACAAATGTTGACGGAGTTCTTTGATGGTAAGGACCTTTGCAAAACAATCAACCCTGATGAGGCTGTTGCTTATGGTGCAGCAGTTTTGGCTGCAAACATGAGTGGTAAGGGCAATCAAGTAGTTCGAGATCTGAATTTGCTTGATGTCACTCCTCTTTCGCTTGGTGTGGAGTCAATTGGACAGGTCACGAGTGTTTTAATCCCAAGAAATACACCCATACCTGTAACAAAAGAATCACTCCGTCAAACGGTTGTTGACAACCAGTCCGGTTTTCTGTTCAAGGTTTTTCAGGGTGAGAGAAGTAAATCAATAGACAACATTTGCCTAGGTGAATTTGAGCTTTCCAACATCCCTCTTGCCCCTAGGGGTGTGACAAAAGTAAAAGTACGGTTTGACGTTGATGCAAATGGCATAATGGAAGTATCAGCGGAGGAACTTAAAACTGGTCACAAAAACAACATTACAATCACAAACCATAATGGAAATTTGACGGAGGTAGAACTTGAGAGGATGCTAGAAGACGCGGAGAGATACAAATTGGAGGATCAAGAATATAAAATGAAGGTAAAGGCATATAATGAGTTTGAAGAATACGTTTATGACTTGAAAAAAAGAGTGGATAATCCCAACGTGAGGAGCAGGCTAAGCCAGAAAGATTTGCGAAAGATAGTTGATGCTGTTGAGAGAGCAATGCAGTGGCTTGATTACAATAAGCTTGCTGAAACTGATGAGATAGCCGACACGAAAGACCAATTGGAACGTGTGCGTGAGTCTATTGGTTGGTAATTATGAACTTTTTCTCAAGTTCTTACAATTTATTTTGATTTCAATCCAAAAGGATTACTTAATGTTGTGTGTTTCAATTCATGCACTTTCTTTATGTTTAGTGATCTTTATTATAATGAAACTTTAAAGATTGCCTTGGTTTGTTCTCCAATACATATAGGTGGTTAACTGGTAGTAAGACTTGGCTAGCTTTTCCTTTAATTTTACCGACTTATCAACTCGTCCACACGCATGTTCTGATTTTGGGTAGGTGAATACAAGAGATCTGTTGGACAAGGTTGTACTTGTGCTATACTATAATTCAGGTTCTCAACTATCACAGCATAAAAGAAGTCCTTACAAGCCTTATTAAAAACATTTTAACAAGATCATGTGGTGTTCGATTTATACTGTAGATATCGCGTTATTTGGATTTAAGAGGACTTTGGCCAAATATGTAGTAGATACAAAATAATTCTTCCAAAAGTTATATCCCATAACGTAGAAGATATAGCGTTATGCTATGACAACTTAAGCTGTTCAACATAAAAGGTATGTTTTATTTTTCAAACATCTAAGCGAACTTGTGTAATATCCAGTATGGACAGATCTAAATGTAGACAATCTATGTAAAAAAAGACACGTTTAAATATCTGATCACAACATACTTTAGGAAGAAGTTTTAGTACAGCAATTCTATCATTCCATTCATAAACAAAACTCATAAAAGTATAAAATATGGAACCCCTAAAACTTAACCTGTAGTTTCTAAGTTATATAGAGGCTCCTTTAACAGTTTATGTGATCAAGAAGATGTCAACAATCGCTTCATGACGGTTTTCTGTCTGAAGTAAGTCTTGTAGGAAATAGATCCTAAATTTTACTCTTAGGTTCCCTTTCCTTGCGGGTTCCTGAAATAGGCATTCCTTCGCCTTCTACCACTTCTTCATAAGTTGGGCTAATTATAGAATTTATAGGAGAGTCGCTTTATTTTCTTCTTAAAATCTCACGCATACCAAGGAACATATCCCATTGTTGGATCAAAAGACAAATTTAATAATAAAAACACGGAGGACCACTTTTGAAACTTCAACAAACACGCCCTACCAACCCAACCCCCAGACCGATCACTTTCCACAATTTAACTATCAACAAAAATCTCACTTTCTTTAACCAAAAAATCTCACTATCAAAAAAATTCAAAATAAACCGTTTTAACCGTTAATATAAAAAAAATTAAAAATAAAAACGCAAAAAATGAAACCATCGACAAATGCAGAAGCAGATCCAGGGAAAAAACCGGTTCAAAATGAACCTAATGAATCTCAAGATGAAGTAAGATGCTTCCAATTAATTATTTAGTTGTTATTTTAGTATCTCTAGTGATTTCGTAATTATTTATGTATATTATTGCCATTTATGAAGATTTTTGTGTATTTTTTGCTGAGTTTTTGTTGATTTTATTTGAGTTTAATAAGATATTTATTAAGATTTATCAGTTTTTGTTGATTTTAGATGTTTAATGAGGGGTTGTTATAATAATGTGATGAATGTTGTGATTTTCTTCAATTATTTGGTAGTATATCACCTCTGATAAAGCAGTTGTAGTTATTTTCTTTGATTTGTGGTAGTATAACATATGTGATAATTAACAGTTGTAGTGGTTTCTTTCGATTTTTGATAGTATAACACATGTGATGATGAACAGTTGTAGTGATTTTCTTTGATTTTTGGTAGTATATCATTTGTGATAAAACAGTTGTAGTGATTTTCTTCGATTTTTGGTAGTATAACACCTGTGATGATGAACAATTCTAGTGATAATACTATATTGCTAGTATATATGATGAGATTTTTTATTTATTTTTTTAACCTGAGAGATTATATTTTGCTTTTGAAAAAAATATAGAAGATGATATTTATGAGCATCTTGACACGATAGAAGCTTTAAAAGATTAGTTTATATTAATAAAGCTTTACACATAAAAATTGCAGACATTGTGTTATTATCTAAAAAAAATTGTAAATGCAATTGCGTCGTCAAGCAAATTTTTGACTCTATCTCTAGAGATTGACAAAAGTAAATGTATATCGTAACATAGTGTCTCCTTTAGAAATATCAACTGTGACATGTGATAATACCCCCTATATGTATGCGGCATACTTTTTTTAACATTTAGCTTCTGTATTATATCACATGTGATACACATACATATAATGTTATAAATTGCAATATAATGTTATAAGGTGATATGACATACTTGCAATAGAATGTTATAAATTGTATGACGCAACGCATACACATTCAGAGTTTATTTGTCACATATGATATTCACAAACTTACTTGGAATTTATTTTGTGTAGGTTTGGATATAACACTGGCCGAAATAAAAAAGAAAGAACTAAGAAACAAGGTTCTGAAATGAAAAGTCTAAAAGCTTGTCAATTAAGAAAAAAAAATACAACTGAAAACATAATGAACACATCAACACCTTCACCAACAATAACAACACCAATAAGAGTGAACACATCAACACCTTCAACACAAACATCACCCACCCAAATGACAAAGACAATCACAAACGTTTAAGTCTCGAGAAACACCACAAAACAACCGGAAGAAACACCAAGAACAAATACGGAAGAAGTATCACCGAGATACCAACTTTGATACCAAAGAAGATATGTTACACCTTTAAATCAAGCATCACCGAGATAAACATAGAAGAAGAAACACAACCGAAAATACTTAAGAAATTCATGTGATATCACCTATGATATCACAAGATCCACAACCTACAATAGAGACAGAGACTCAAAATAAGAAAGAAAAAAAGGTTCTTGAAAAGAAAAAAGGAATGAAGAAGTAAAGGCGCAAAAAGAATGAAGTGGGAAAGAAGATAAAAGAAAGGATGCTCATAAATGAAACAAGGATGTTCTAGAAAAGCATCGATGAATGAGGTTGAAAAGACAACGAGAAGAGATGCCAAGACACAGACAACACCGAAGAGGAAAAGAATAGAAACAGAATTCGCCGCCTGCGACAACGAGAGGCGCTGCCAAGAAGCAAGAGTCAGCCGAGAAAGAAAAGAAGGTGGTCTGTAAAAGCAAAAGGTTTGAAAAACACACAAAGGAAGATCCAAAAAAGAATAAGGTAGTTAGAGGGAAAGGAAAGAAAAAACATGAAGATGAGGATGACCAGGGTGATGAAGATTTTGTTGTCGAGAATAAGAAGAAGGTAGTTAGAGGGAAAGGAAAGAAAAAACTGGAAGATGAGGATGACTAGGATGAGGAATAGGTAGGGAAAGATTTCAAGCCATTAATATAAAAAACAATAGTCCAACCATTTTATGATGCTAGTCATAAGTTGAGCCTAGAAAGGAAATCCATGGTCAGAGAGATGGGCTTCGGGAGCATGCTTGAATTTCCATTCTACCAATCATTTTTAGCACAATTTATTTTATCCTTGAAAGTTGCCTTATTTTATCCTTAAAAACTTAGATGTAAGCACAATGGAGCTAAAACTGCCAAATGGACATGTTCTAAAAATTACTCCAAAAAGAATAAGAGAAGACTTAGGAATCCCAATGGGACCTAATTCTCTAGAATCTGACTCAATAAGAGAACATGATGACCCATTCTACCAATCATTTTTAGCACAGTTTAAAGCAAACAAGAGGATAACAAAAAGTTTATCAGAAGTGATTCAAAGCACTAACAACACGTTTCATGTTCGGATAAATTGTCCGATGTTGTTTGCAAACTCTTGATAAACTGCAGTAATTCCTCTATGTTAAAGCATGATGTGTTGAGGAACATCATGTCTTTGGATGTGAAAAGAGATATAGATGGTGCACTTTCATTTTTGACTGTATGCAAGTGAGCAAGGTTAGTTGGGATGATCGAACATCCGAGAAATGGTATTTTGGACCGCATGTAGTGTTCACGGTAAGTTAGTAGTTACAGTTTACTTTTTTTTACCTATTTAATATCACATGATATAATACATACTGAAATATTTTTTTTATGTATGATATATTTGTTAAAAAAAAGCTCATTTAATTGCATTACACGAAGTTTGATGAAATGAAGGTGGAATGTAAATGGCCTGTGATAAAGAAGTGGGATTCAAAGAAGGTGGCCAGGAAAAAGAGTTAGAAACGGAGAAAGGAGAGTTTGGAATGGTGGAAGTTATTGAAGAAGATGATGAGAATTAAATCTAGAAACAAAAAATAGGTTAGCTACTTTACAAATAGGTTTAAATATCACAAATAATAAAAGATCCGATATAGTTCTATGTATGTAATATCACAAGTGTTAAATGCTTAAATCTTTTATTATTATTATTATTATTATTATTATTTATTTATTTATTTATTTATTTTATTATAACAACACTTTATTAAAAATCATAAGATTTACAACAAATTAGTGGGAAGCCGAGATACTATCCGGCTCCCACCCTCTAATATTGCAAAGCAAATCCTACTAAAAATATGAGTAGCAAGACGTGCCCCAATATCTTGAGTAACAGAGAACTTTCGGATCCGCTTTAGTAAATATATTAATAATAATAATAATAATAATAATAATAATAATAATAATAATAATAATAATAATAATAATAATAATAATAATAATATTATTATTATTATTATTATTATTATTATTATTTAAAAAAACATGAAATATATGAAGCAATAGAAGGAAAATTTAAAACGGTTATGATTGAGAATAAAGAATTGGAGGATGTTCTAAAAAAAGCATGGAGAAGTACAGAGAAGATAAAACGCTGAGATTGTTTGTGGATAGGTTCAATACATGATTCAAGAAAGGAATGGAAGGAGATGTGAGAGAGGCAGATAATGAGGCAGGCCCTAGTAGAAGCGATGGTAACGATGATGGAGGAGTTGACGAACAAGGGAATGGTGGAGGAGATAGTGAGAAAGATGATGATGGTGAAGGTCAAAATGGTAATTGTATATGAGAAATGGTGATGGTAGAAACTGCAAATGTTGGAGAAATTATCACAGGATCGGAGATAATGATAAAGGAGAAAACATAGATGTACTAGTAGAAAAGCAGGAGTATAGGTAAAAGAAAAATGACTTTTAGAAGATTTACGTGACCAATATCATAACAAAGATAATCGGATGAATTTCCTAATTTCATAGGAAGAAAACTTGAAAGCCCAACAACAAAAAAGGAGAAAGAGGATGCGAAAAGGAGAAAGAGAAACAACAAAATTTTCAAAGGAGGCGAAAAGGAACTTGCCGATAAAAGAACCAAAGAACATGTTAGATAGTTGTGATTTGAAATATAAATGTGTATACAATATCACAAGTGATAAATGCTTATATAAAAAGTGATAAAATGCTTATACATACGAGGCCTTACCAACCCGTGCGTTGCACCAGCTTGGTTTTTGGTTGAATAATACATGTTTTGTATGTAATGTTAGTGCAGATGGTTGAATATGTGCACATGGCTGAATTTAGATGCCTTTTGAGAAGTTTATAGGTTTTTTTTTATTGTTATTGTCTTTTTATTTTATTTTATGTTTATAGGATAATTTTTACGTAATTAGTTATATGTAATGTATTGGATTTATTTTAGTTGATTTGGGCTATCTAATTTTTTTTATCTTTCTTTCAAGTTTTGAATATTTAATAAGAAGTATTATTTCTTATATATCTATGATGGGGTTGGTTCCCACAAAAAATATTTGAAGATCATTACACAAAATGAACATACTTGAGTTCTTTGTGTATGTTTTTCGAGTCTTGTTTGTAGTCTTGTTCGTAGTGTAATGTTTGGTAATAATTTTCGTTATTATGTTTCTAAGTTGTGATGTTATCATGACTTTTGTATTTAAAATAGTTTTTTTACATTAAAAGTTACAATTAAAATAGTCTCTTCACATGTTATATGGTAAACCCGTGCGTTGCACGAATTGTATCTAATTGTTGATTGCGTAATGTATGAGTAAATTGTTGAGTTGTTAACGTGATTTTTAAGCTAAAATATACAACAATGCATAACTTGGGCTGCCTTGAACAATAAAAAACAAATTTGATTGTTATGTGTTGATTGCAATCTTTAATATAATATTATTGTTAAATGACATTTAAAAACCAAATATCATAAATACTTGTAATTGATAACTAAATATTTAACGGTTGTTGGACAACAAATATGAATGAAGTTTGTTGGATTTGATTTGATGTTGCATTTGGTATGAACATATTAAATTCTCCTATGAAGATAGGAGTTTCGTAAAGGAGGTGATCCATTGATGGATGCGAGCGACAAATGAAATGAAATCTACAGATTATAGACTTACATAGTTACACTAATGATATATATGCATGCATATATAACTCGTAGCTTATAGATAAAATGCTAATCATGCGAAGCAGCAAAGGAACAATCACAAAGATCAACAACACTGTTTGTTTGCATGCTTCCTTTCTTAAAAAGAACCCACAAAGATCACTAATGCTCTTACAGATGAAAGATGGGTTGAAGCTATGTAAGAGGAGTTGTTGCAATTTAAGCTGTAAAAGGTGTGGATTCTTGTAGATCTACCTCATGAAGTAAAGGTTATTGGCACTAAATGGGTCTACAGGAACAAGAGAGATGAAAGAGGAGTGGTTGTCAAAAATAAGGCTAGACTAGTGGCCCAAGGTTACAGACAGGAGGAGGGTATAGATTATGATGAGGTTTTTGCTCACGTGGCTAGAATAGAAGCTATCAGGTTATTTTGGGCCTTTGCCTCTTTTATGGGGTTCATAGTCTACCAGATGGATGTCAAGAGTGTCTTTCTGTATGGCACTATAGATGAAGAAGTGTATGTTGCTCAACCTCCTGGTTTTGTGGATCCTGCTCATCCTAAGAAGGTTTATAAGGTGATCAAAGCCTTATATGAACTACATCAAGCTCCCAGATCTTGGTATGCTACACTCTCTACATTTCTTAAGAAGCATCGATACAAAAGGGGAACCATTGACAAGACCTTGTTTATTAACAAGGACAAGAAGGATATCATTAGGGGTGTCATTGGTGACCGACCGAACCCGACCAAGTCAATTCGGTCGGGTCAATCGGTTCAAAATATATT
Organism: Chrysanthemum lavandulifolium; assembly: GCA_022545495.1. NCBI lineage: Eukaryota > Viridiplantae > Streptophyta > Magnoliopsida > Asterales > Asteraceae > Chrysanthemum > Chrysanthemum lavandulifolium. Next base: position 285,286,684 of record CM040243.1, on the reverse strand, counting down.
CGGGTCAATCGGGTCAACCCGAGTTGACCCGAGTTCTAAACAAGGTCGGGTTCGGGTATATTTTTTTAGCCTTGACCCGACCCGAACCCGACTAACCCAGTTCAACAACACTTTTACGATGTAAAATACTCGGGTTGACCCCGAACCCGAATTGACCCGACCCGATTGACCCGACCCGAGTTGACCCGAACCCGAATTGACCCGACCCGAGTTGACCCGAGTTTTAAACAAGGTCGGGTTCGGGTATGTTTTTTTATGGCTTGACCCGAGTTTACCCGACCCGAGTTGACCCGAACCCGGCCGGGTCAACCCGAATAACACCCCTAGATATCATGCTGGTGCAGGTTTATGTAGATGATATCATCTTTGGCTCTACAAGAATGCCTTGGTGTGAAGAGTTTGAGGCCTTGATGAAAGGCGATTTGGATGAGTTCAATGGGTGAGCTTACATTCTTTCTTGGATTGCAAGTCAAACGAAGCCGATTGGCTTTTATTTCTCAAGACAAGTATGTTGTTGAGATCTTGAAGAAGTTTGACCTTGTAAATGTGAAGATTGCAATAAATCCAATGGAGACCAAGGTGGCGTTGACAAAGGATGAGGAAGCTGATGATGTGGATGTGCATTTATACAGATCCAAGATAGGTTCTCTCATGTATTTAACTTCCTCTAGGCCTGATATTATGTATGTAGTTTGTGTTTGTTCTCATTTTCAGGTTATTCCCAAGACTTCACACCTTCATGCTGTGAAGAGGATTGTTAATACAAATAAGTCGTAAAAACGTTTATTTATATTTTACGATCTTCTAATGTTTTGTCGATAACAAACATAAAATCATTTTAACGAAACAAATAAAATACATAAATGGTTTGAGCAAATAGTTTACTAACACACTTACATTTTCATATAAAACACTAAACAAGTAATAGTGTTTACATTTTATAGAAATGCATATGTATAACAACTAGTGTTTACATAATATGGATATGTACTTATATATGCTTAGTATATATTGTAATGGGTAATGTAATGGGTAAAAATCGAGTACTTGACCCATTGATTAGATACATTGAATGTAGTTGGGTAAAACCCAAAATCCATGACCCATACCCATGGAGCTTGATCCATAACCCATGACCCATTGCATGACATCATGCATGAAGTCGTGTTGGGTATTATACATGACCCATGGACCTAAACCATACTCATGATCCAATATCTAGATACATTGTATCTTATTTGATACCCAAGACTCATATCCATGACCCATGATCCATGACCCATAACCCAAATATGGAGGAGCGTCTGGCGGATCCCCGGTTACACTTGACGGATCCTCATGTAAGGGATCCGTGGGATCCGAGGAACAGAGATGTTTTACCTATAAATAGTGAGCCATTTCTTTATTGTAACTTACCCTTTACACACATACTCTCACTTAGTCTCAGAACTCTCTAACCTCAGATCCAAAGGATCTCTCTATGTAGTTTTGTGTTTGTGTGATTCTCTAGGTTCCTCTTAAAGGCGAGATCACCACCTCTTGAAGTCGAGCAAGCTCAAATCCATAGGTTGCCAAGCTTCGTCATCATCAAGACTACTGAAGTTATCTTGTTGATAGTTCTTTCCTCCCTCCTTAGAAGTGTTGTGTTAAGGCATTAGTGAAAAGTGCCGAAGGTCCATGTTGAAGGCATTAGTGAAAGGTGCCGAAGGATCGTGTCAAAGGCATTAGTGAAAGGTGCCAAAGGTCCGTGTCGAAGGCATTAGTGAAGGGTGCCCAAGAGTCGTCTCAAAGGCATTAGTGAAAGGTGCCAAGGGTATACATTCGATATGGTGCATCGATGTACAAGATAGATAGTTTGGGTTAAAGGATTTTGATATCCTAGATGATGTTGTAATAAGGAGTGTGTCTCCTTTGGAGTAGTTGTGTAGTGTTGGTTAGTAGTTCCTTCTTTGTAATGGAACTCGGTATCTAGCCTTGTACCGGATAAAGTGTAGGCGACGTTGTGATAGGTTTGGTTCTACCTTGTAGAAAAACCCGTTGTCTAGCCTTGTACCGGAAAAAGAGTAGGCGACGTTGTGAAGGCTTCTCCGCCACAAGGAGCTTGTGTTGTGTAGTGCTTACAAACTCTCGAGTAGGTGACTCGGGAGTGGAGTAGGGCAAGAAAGGTGTCCTTGTAGCGAACCACTATAAACATTCGTTTCGTGATTTTGTGTTTCTTACTCTTTAACTTTCCATTACTTATTTATATGTTTATCTATCATCATCCAACACACACCTTTAATAGATTGATATAAGTCGATCTAAATAGTTTAAAACGAAGTTTTAATTGGTAAAACTATTCAACCCCCATTCTAGTTTTCCACAAGGATCTTTAAATACCTTAAGGCAAACCGAATTTGGGCCTATGGTATCCTAAGGAATCATCCTTTGACACGAAGCTTATTCAGATAGTGACTATGTTGGGGCAAGCCTTGACAGGAAATCCACAACTGGTGGTTGTCAATTCCTTGGTGGAGACTCATTTCATGGCGGTAAGAAGTAAATAATAGTGGCTACCTCTACAACCGATCTTGGTAGGTATCTTCTAAGTTAGTTCCACTACATCCCCATCTTCATATTGCCAATAGGACCGCCACTACCTCATGGTTTAACATTGGTATTAACTCTTGATTCACTAAAATCCATACGCACTCCACCTATAGCTTCCTCGCCACTCTATCAAGAACATCTCATCACAGTTGCATTTGCGGGAAATTCTTGCACCGACATCCGCCAACATTACCCAATGATATTTTGAAGTTAGTTTCCATACACCAATTGAACAAACGTTAATCATCAGATCCAAACCTAAAGGGTCAGAAAAAAGACAAATTGTTGAACTTCCAAAATACCAACCTTGTCGTTCTCGATCACAATTACAAACACATGTCCATCTGATACACAAGAAGGTTTATCGCTTCACCAAACTTCTGATTGCTCATCTTATTGATACTTATTCGGACCTTCCCAATCGCCTTGATGATGAAGACATTCACACATTCTTCAATGATTACAAGGTTGACATGATAAAGGTACAAGCTTCATGCACAAGAAAAATAGGCAAAATACTTCCTGATTGTCTCCTAACTGAACAAGTGCAAGCTATTATTGCCTACCATAAGTATCATCTCGCATACCGTAGTATCATGTCGCATACACTCGCCTTCTCAAGTTAGATCCACCGAGCGTAAGAGGTGGTAAGGTGCGAGTTCAGGAAGCTCATCAAGGGGATCAAAACCAAAGGCACCCAAAAGAACAAAGAGATATGTGCCAGTGCCTAAGAAAATCCTTTCACTAAAACTTCTCCGAAAGCCTCTGGTAACCCTGATGACTCTGCTACCGAATTTGATAAAGAAGAAAGACCAGTCATGATAAACGAGAACGTAACTCTCGAGTATGCAAAACAAATCAGTTTGGTTAAGCAGAAAAAGAAGGAATAAGAAGCAAAGAAGAAAGAACAAAAGAGTGTGATGACATCTCTGCTGACATTGAAGACACCTTGCTATACATGTCAAAAGAAGGTGGTGAAGAGCTAGAAGATGAAGAGATTGAAAGTCAGATGCTTGACAAAAGGAAGATGAAGGCTCCTGTCACTTGTCCTAAAATTTCAGAACAAAATCTGATAAACCTTGTTAATACAAATAAACCATAAAAACTTTTATTTATATTTTACGATCTTCTAATGTTTTGTCGATAACAAAGGTAAAATCATTTTAACAAAATAAATAAAAAATACGTAAAAGCTTTAAGCCAATAGTTTACTAACACACTCTTACTAAACATATTAAAACCATCAAAACATGTTTAGTAAATAAGTTAAATAAAACCAAAGACATTTTTACAAAACAATAACAAGTAATATTGTTTACATCTTATAGAAATGTATATGTATAATGATAACATAAAATTATCCTGATATTCTAAGTGTTAATTTCCCCTTTTATTGACATATTATGCTTAAAATACTACTAAGATCGTCCTTATTCCTTCTTATTTTATTTTAGGAGTTATCTACTATGAAGAAGCAATATTTAGACAATTTTGAGCTCAAGGACGGATTATTCTCACATTCACTAAAGATCACGGCATAACTAAGTAATGAAGTTACTCGAGATTCAAATTTTGGTTTAAATGTGAACCGGCTAAGAACCAGTTATTCGTGCCAAGAACCAGTTAGATCTGGCTAAGAACCGGCTCTTTAGGCCAAGTAGATCCAGCTAAGAAACGTCTATTCCGGACAAGAACCAGTTAGATCTAGCTAAAAACCGGTTATTCCGGCTAAGAGCCAGTTAAGAACCGACTATTCTAGCCAAGAACAAGTTAGATCCAGATAGGAACCAGTTATTCCGGCCAAGAACCAGTTAGATCCAGCTAAGAACTGCCTATTCTGACCAAGAACCAATATGAACAAGTTAGAATTAGTTAAGAACCGATAATTCCGGCCAAGAACAAGTAGGAACCAGTTAGAACTAGTTAATAACCGGATATTCCAGCCAAGAACCAGTAAGAACCAGTTAAGAACCACCTATTCCGGCCAATAACCAGTTAGAAACAAATAGGAACCAGCTATTCCGGCCAAGAACCGATTAGATCTAGCTAATAATCGCTTATTCCGCCAAGAACCGCTTGGAACCAAGAACCGATTAAGAACCGGCTATTCCAAATCAAGAACCGGTAGGAACTGTTAGATCTAGTTAAGAACCAACTATTCGGCCAATAACCAGTAAGAACCAGTTAAGAACCGGCTATTTTGGCCAAAAACCAATTAGATCCATATAGGAACCAGTTATTCCGGCCTAGAACTAGTTAGATCCAGCTAAGAACTGCCTATTCCGGCCAAGAACCAGTTAGAACGAGTTAAGAACTAGTTATTACCACCAAGAACCAGTACGAACTAGCTATTCCGGCCAAGAACCAGTTAGAACCAGTTAAGAACCAGCTATTTCGGCCAATAACCAGATAGATCCAAATAGGAACCAGCTATTCTGGCCAAGAACTAGTTATATCCAGCAAAGAACAGCCTATTCCGGGCAAGAACTAGTAGGAACCAGCTATTTCGGCCAATAACTAGTTAGATGCATCACTACACAAGTTAAATCCAAAAAAAAGAAAAAAAAAAGTATTTTGGCGGGAAAATTGGAGTAAAATTTATTTTTTAGAGGAGACTAAACGTTAAATTTTTACACGAGATTCAAATTTTGGTTTAACTGTGAACCGGCTAAGAACCAGCTATTCAGGCCAAGAACCAGTTAGATTTGGCTAAGAACCGGCTCTTTAGGCCAAGTAGATCCAGCTAAGAAACGTCCATTCCGGCTATGAACTAGTTAGATCCAGCTAAGAACCGGCTATTCCGGCCAAGAACCAAGTTAAGAACCGGTTATTTTGGCAAAAAACGAGTTAGATCCAGTTTGGAACCAGCTATTCTGGTGAAGAACCAGTTAGATGCAGCTAAGAACAGCCTATTCCGGCCAAGAACCAGTAGGAACCAATTAGAACCAGTTAAGAACCGACTATTCCGGCCAAGAACCAGTAGGAACCAGTTAGAAATAGTTAAGAACCGGATATTTCAGCCAAGAACAAGTTAAGAACCAGCTATTCCTGCCAATAACTAGTTAGATCCAAATAGGAACCAGTTATTCCGGCCAAGAACCAGTAGGAACCAGTTAAGAACCGGCTATTCTGGCCAAGAACCACAAGGAACCAGTTAAGAACCGGCTATTCCGGCCAAGAACAAGTTAGAACCAGTTAAGAACCAGCTATTTCGGCAAATAACCAGTTAGATCCATGCAGGAACCAGCTATTTCGGCAAAGAACCAGTTTGATCCAGCTAAAAACAGCCTATTATGGCCAATCAGTAGGAACCAACTATTCCTGTAACACCCCCAACTTCGTGATATGCAGCGGAATTCAAACTGGGTGTTACTTCATGGTAAAATAGTTATAATAATAGAAAACGAACTCTAATGGAGTCGTTTTAAAGATTATCATTTGGTTTATATAAATATCGAGTTTACAAAATGAGGTCCCGTGGTTTCAAGGTTTACAAATTACACTAAATGAGTTTTTGAATGATAATAAAAATTATAGCCATCTAGAGTATCCGTGCCCTTCCTTTCCATCCTTGCCAGCCTCATTCATTATGGACATGAGATAAACATGTTTAAAAGGGTCAACACAAAGGTTGAGTGAATCCATAGGTTTATTGTTAAATGTTGAACACATAATGTTTGTGTGGGTTACGTTGTTATACACCCATAATGTTGAAAACAAAATGCTTATTATTTCACTAAGCTCATGCAACCAAGGTGTTAAAGTGTTCCAATATAAATTGGCGAAATTGTTGGTACCACCTAATAGGTAAAATTTCCGTTTTACCTAATGTTACTCAAATATAGTGCGTTTGTTTGCCTTTAACGGGCCAACACAAACGGGATTCAATCAATCCAAATAGATCTATTCACAATATTCATACTCACTCTCTCTAGTGATTAATGGTTCATGATTTAGGGACTTATGTTTGGCAATTATGTTTACTTAGTGACAATAAAACAATCGAGATAGCATAAAGTTCAAATGTTTGTGTGTTCATGTTAAAATAGCATGTATCTCCCCAAGGGTTTGTAGAACAATTAAGTAATAGAAAGTGGGGCTATGAACTCACCTCAGAGTAAATGATATCTAATGTTTAATGAGAATGATGGATATGCCGTGAGAACTTCTACGAGCAACCTGTAATAGGATATTGCGACTTAGGTTTGAAATAATGATGCGAAAGAAATAACAAGCCTATATACGTCTTTATATTGATCATGATGTAGTACATGGTAGTTGTGTATGTCGTTTATAGAAATGGTCTAGCTGTGAAAACGTGTTTAGTTTATGTATATCGTACTACCGTTCGGGCCATCACAATTCAGAGGTAATGTAGTAAACGTTCGAGGAGCTAGGACACTTTAATTCGTAAATCTAGCAACTCGTCGATCCGTTTACCCAAATGAACCCCTCACATGAATTTCCCTTGTATTGTAGCATTCGACATGGAAAAACATATGTTTTGCTCGTTTGATCATTTGACATATGAGTTAAGTGGTTACAAAATATGTTTGGTCATAATCCGAAAGTGAGTTTTAAATGTCTAGTAAACGTGTAAAGTTTCATGGTTTATCGAAAGAGTAGATCCAAATGGTATTGTATACATTTTGGTTTGTCAAGGCTAAGACCTTTGGTTTACGGTCTCGGCTTAGGAAGCCTTGAGGCTTTAGCCATGGCCTTGCCGTGGCTTTGGACTAGGCTACCATGGTCTTGAGACTCAGCTATATCCTTAGCCGTGGCTGTGGTCTCAGCTTAAGGCCATTAGGCCTCTTGGTTTTCCTTTAGTTATGACAAAAGTATAGTTATATAGGGCAGTTTCAGTTTTTGAAAAAAAAATGGCGTTTTCAGGGCCCGAGCTTCTTTTTAAGTAAAGGAAAACGTCGTTCCGGACAACTTTCATGTTTTAACTTTTTGATGAAATGGAGTAGAAGGCCTTGAAAAAAGGCGGACCCTAACAGTTTGTTTATGGCGGTTCGGCGCTTTGGTTTCGCTTCTTCTTTTGGTCAGATCTTTTGACTCGTGTACTCGTTTTTGGTGATTCAAATTGCTATATTTTCCTTGTAACATCCTTTTTAACAGTATGTAATTGTCTAATATCATGGTTATACTATTTTGGTCATATTTCACAATATATGTCACTAGTTTTCTTGTTTACATCCATTTAGCTAACATATGATTCCTTTAACTTATTTTAGTGGTTTTTGTACATCATGATAACAATATAAAGACCATATATAATATAAATGAAGTATGAGAAACATGTAAATGATTTTGAGCAAGAGAGTGTGTTAGGGTTTCTTACAACTTTTGGCTTTCTAAAGAAAGGAAGTTAAAAACAAGGATTAGGACTTTGATTGAACTAGGATCTCTAGTTTCCAACTTCTTCAACCTCTTGATACCAACTTAGGATCACTTGAAAAGCACTTGAAGTCTTCTACTAGAACACTTCTTTTGTGGATTGGAGATCACCAAAGGATGGAAGAAATTAGGACTTTAGATCAATCAAAACTTTACAAGAGCTTTGGAATTGATATGGAGCTTGTGTTTCTTGAATAAAACTTGAAGTAAACTAGAAAATTTAAGGTGTATGTAATTTTGGTTTATGTTGGACGTTCAAATGGAGGAGGGGGGATGAGTGTCTATTTATACTAAAATGAGGAGGTTAGTTTGCAAGACTTTTAGGAAGCTTAGTTAGTAAGATTTAACACTTGTATGGTTCTAATGGTCCAAGGCAAGAGATCAAGACACCTTGCTTGTGACTCCCCCCCCCCCCTATAGGCGGTTTGGAGAGTAGGATAAGATGACTAGATGATAAACTTGGTATTATCAAGTTTATGGAGTGAGTTTTGGTTTCGTTAATCGCTAACTGTAAGCCGTTAAGTCACGAAACGTAAAACCGGGTATCATAAAAATATGAAACTTGTAGAAATGATTAAACTCATCATTATACTCCATAATAAAATATAAAATAAGTGGTAAGATCCATCGGGTTGCTTAAACGCTGTTTAAAGCTGGAAACGCGGGTCAAAAACGCGTATGTTGTGTAAAACGCAGAACTGAAAAACGTAAAATTCCAAAACTTGTGAAATTATCGTAAAATGGTAGAAATACATATTTCTAATGTTTATACGGTTTACTTGACATATCGAGATGTCTGAATGACGTTTAAACCTAAAAGTAATTTTGGGACACGGTTTTGTGAAATCGGTTCTGAATGGATTCAACGTACGTTGTCAGGACGATTTGTCGAGTATCAACTTTCTTGTCATGATGGTAAAATAAAAATAAAATTTTTTACGGGATGAATAGTAACTTTTCAAAAAAAATGAAAAGTAACCTGAAAATGTGGGTTGTTACAGTCTCACCACCTTAATTGGAATTCCGTCCCAGAATTCAGTGTATGTTATCCGATGTTGAAGTGTCTAGGAAAATGTGGGTATATGCGTTAATTCTAATCTTTGCGTTCTCATGTTTACGGTCATAAAATGTGTTATGTACCATTCTATGTTTTTGTGGTGGCTTAAGTTGATAATCTAAAAGGTTTTGTTAAAATCTTATAGAGTCAAATATACCTCAAGTTTGGATTTTCCCGTTTCTCAAAAAGAATCATATCTTATTTGATCGAGGCTCTCAACAAAACCTTAATTTCTAACATGGAGTTTTTGTTAAATTTTAATGCCTTACATCTATGTAATTTTTTTTTTATGGTGATAGTGTGTAGCGTGCAGCCAAATTTATATTTGTATGGTTTCCTTAGTTGTTTTGTGGGTGATCTCTAGACACCTTAGTCCAGCAAATGGTTGACTGACACTTTCGTCTATATAGTGCCTCAAATGGAATAGTTTTGTTGTTGTTAGGGTAACTATTGTTAATCAGAGGTGTAAGATATTGTTGATGTGAAATGGTTTGTAATGATGTGATAATTGTCGTTGTAGGAAAGACTTGCTAGTGGCAAGTGGTTATCCAAACCATTTCTAAGAAAATCGATCATGTCTTAGGTAGTTTCAAGATGAAGGCTATATCGTATAGTGTTTATGTCTACTAGTGTTTGAAAGAAACGTGATACTGTGAAGTTTTACATACTGAGTTACGATGGGGTTCAGATAATGATGTGATATGTTGATGATTAAAAGATTGTAGTGTATGTTTACCATTAATCTTAGGTAGAGATGTCAAGTTTGCTTTAAAATCATTAGTGGATTATAAAGGATTATGGCGGAATGATAGCCTTAAAACCTAAACGGCTAGTACTTCTAAGAAATGACGAGAAGATTTGATGACTATCCCAAGATAGTAGTTAGGATTATTTTATAAATGAAAACTTTCAAGAATGAAATTAGGTAGTATAAATAAGTGTTAAGATCTCGCTGAGTGGTAAGACACAATCATGTCTCTAGATCCTTTTAATGAATTCTGGTGGTTTATCGAGTTTAAGTACGAAATTAACCTGAATATAACCTTTGTATAACTATTCTCAGTGTTTGAAAATTTTAAGTCGAACATAGTTAGTCAGACTATGTTCCACTGTCCCTAGGTTAAATATAGGTGACTAGGCTATATTTAGCCGAGGTTCGATAAATTTTTCAAATACCTATATTAGGTATACTTCTGATATGTCCATAGCTTTTGAGAAAATGTCCACTAATCAAAGGCGATATCAAACCATCCAGTTACAAGTCCCGGCCATACAAGACTTGTAACCTATGTTTTCACATTCCATTGCATAGAAGATAGTATGGGTAGATACGTGTGAAAAGGAAGTCTTAAGTAATTCTAAAATAGTCCATACTTGGCTAGCATCACGGGCCTTTAACAATGAAGGTTTCATAAGAGAAATTTGATGAATCTAGAGAAAGTTGTTGAACTTCGGCTTTTGTAGATGATGAATCAGTTTGTCCTTTAGAAATCCTATTTCTTGTATTTCCATTAGGGAAATTGATAGACTATGACGGGTTTCACGTAAAACAATATCATATAAGGTTTATAAGATAATCTCTAGAGACTTTGTATAACTTACAATGTCTGTGAAGTAAAGTATACCATTGTGTAACTCACAATGTCTTGAGAAATGATGGAGAGATCATTGTGTAACTCACAATGTCTTGAGAAATGATGGAGAGATCATTGTGTAACTCTAAATGTCTTGAGAAATGATGGAGAGGTCATTGTGTAACTCATAATGTCTTGCGAAATGATAGAGAGATCATTTTGTAACTCACAATGTCTTGAGAAATGATAGAGAGATCATTGTGTACTCACAATGTGTTGAGAAATAAATTAGACCATTGTGTAACTCACAATGTCTTGAGAAATAAATGAAACCACTGTTTCATTTACAGTCTTCTAGGGATGTAATTAAGACCACTGTGTTACTCACAGTATCTGAGAATGTAATAGAGACCACTGTATCATTCACGATTAATACGAGAACGTAATAGAGACCATTGTATCTCACGGTGTCTTGAAAATGAATGAGACCATTGTATCTCACAATGTACTCGAAGTAGGAAAGACCATTGTAATCAATTACAATGTCTTGGATAAAGTTTCATAATCCTAAAATGCACAAGTAGATACATGATTGGGAAAATATGATTGTGCCGCAATGCCTTAGAATAGGCATACGCAGATATGTTTAGTTTATCGTTTAGCTAAAATGATTGAAAATATATCGAGTGTATATATCAATATACTAGTATGTTTGTGTAGCATAAACTTCCTTGAAGTCACATAATCGTCTAGAGGATGGAAGGCACGGAGAGTGAAAGGCTATAAAATGTTTTGTTTGTAAAAGTGGTTATAGTTTAGGTCTCGATTAGACCCGTTTCTCTATAATTGTGGCTCTGATACCAATCTGTAACACCCCCAATTTCGTGATACGCAGCGGAATTCAAACTGGGTGTTACTTCATGGCATGACAGTTGTAAGAATAGAAAACGAACTCTAATTGAGTCGTTTTAAAAGGTTTATCATTCGATTTATATAAATATCAGAGTTTACAAAATGAGGTCCCAGTTTTTCACGGTTTACAAATAAATTTTTGAATGATAATAAAATTTATAGCCATCTTGAGTACTCGTGCCCTTCCTTTCCATCCTTGCCAGCCTCGTGAATTTGTGAACCTGAGATAAACATGCTAAAAGTGTCAACAAAAAGGTTGGTGAGTTCATAGAGTTTGTAGATATAACCTTGAAAAAATCATCGTGACAAGTATATGTATATAGATAATGCAGTTTAAAGTATAAGTACAATTCATGTACTTATGTCCGTATGTACGGCTACCTCAAGTATGTAATACTTGGGTCCACTTTGATGCTTTGTACGGCTGCCTCAAGTATATGATACTTGGGTCCGCTTGAGTTTAGTACGGCTGCCTCAAGTATGTGATACTTGAGATCGCTTTAGTTTGGTACGGCTGCCTCAAGTATGTGATACTTGAGCCCGCTTTAGTTTGATATGGCTGCCTAAAGTATATGATACTTGAGCCCGCTTTTGTTTGATAGGCTGCCTCAAGTATATGATACTTGAGCCCGCTTTAGCTTGATACTGGTGCCTCAAGTATATGATTCTTGAGCCCACTTTTGTTTGATACAATTATGTATGCACATAATTATATAAATGCGATTCACGTATGGCAATACTGTTACTTAGCATAAATAAATATTCAGTTCAGATAAACATATAGTTGCAAATAATCGTGATTGTAGATAAAAGTAGTTGAGCATGTATCTCCCCCAAAGAGTTTATAAAACAGTTGAATGATAGAAAATGGGGCTATGAAACTCACGGTCATCCTTAAAAGTTTTAGATTACTTGTGAAAGTAAATAATTGAGCATGTATCTCCCCAAAGAGTAAAGTAATTTAAAAGTATTTGCAAATAAATATTCAAATTTCGAGATAAACATATAGTTGCAAATAATCGTGATTGTTGATAAAAGTAGTTGAGCATCCTAAAGAGTTTATAAAACAGTTGAAGGATAGAAAATGGGGCTATGAAACTCACGGTAATCCTTAAAAGTTTTAGAGTACTTGTGAAAGTAAATAATTGAGCATGTATCTCCCCCAAAGAGTAAAGTAATTTAAACGAGAAAAAGTGGGGCTATGAAACTCACCTCAGAGTAAATGATATCAAATGTAAAATGAGAATGATGGATATTTCGTGAGAACTTCTATGAGAAACCTAGAAAAGGATGTTGTGACTTAGGTTTGAAATAATGATGCTAAAGAAATAACAAACCTATATACGTCTTTATATTGATCATGATGTAGTACATGGTAGTTGTGTATGTCGCTTATAGAAATGGTCTAGTTGTGAAAACGTGTTTAGTTTATATATATCGTACTACCGTTCGGGCCAACACAATTCAGAGGTCATGTAGTAAACGTTCAAGGAGCTAGGACACTTTAATTCGTAAATCCAGCAACTCGTCGATCCGTTTTCCCAAATGAACCCCTCACATGAAGTTCCCTAGCATGGTAGCATTCGACATGGAAAAACATATGTGTTGCTCGTTTGATCATTTGACATATAAGTTAAGTGGTTACAAAATATGTTTGGTCATAATCCGAAAGTGATTTTTAAATGTCTAGTAAGCGTGTAAAGTTTCATGGTTTATCGAGGGACTAGATCCAAATTGTATTGTATCGTTTAGGTTTGTCAAGGCTAAGACCTTTGGTTTACGGTCTCGGCTTAGGAAGCCTTGAGGCTTTAGCCATGGCCTTGTCGTGGATTTCGTCTAGGCTACTTTGGTTTTGAGACTCAGCCTTGTCCTTAGCCGTGGCTGTGGTCTCGGCTTAAGGCCATTAGGCCTCTTGGTTTGCCTTTTGTTGTGACAAAAGTATAGTTATATAGGGCGGTTTCAGTTTTTGAAAGAAAATGGCCTGTTTTATGTTTTTTCAGGGCCCGAGCTTCTTTAGCATTACAACAAAACGTCGTTCCGGACAACTTTCGTGTTTTAACTTTTTGATGAAATGGAGTAGAAGGCCTTGAAAAAAAATGGCTGGCCCCTAACAGTTTGTTTATGGCAGTTTCGGCGTTTTGGTTTCGCTAACTTTTTTTGGCTGTATCTTTTGACTCGTGTACTCGTTTTTGGTGATTCAAATTGCTATGTTTTCCTTGTAACATCCTTTTTAACAGTATGTAAGTGTCTAAGATCATGGTTATACTATTTTGGTCATATTTCACAATATATGTCACTAGTTTTCTTGTTTACATCCATTTTGCTAACATATGATTCCTTTAACTTATTTTAATGGTTTTTGTACATCATGATAGCAATATAAAGACCATATATAACATAAATGAAGTATGGGAAACATGTAAATGATGTTGAGCAAGTGAGTGTGTTAGGGTTTCTCACAACTTTTGGCTTTCTAAAGAAAGGAAGTTAAAAACAAGGATTAGGACTTTGATTGAACTAGGATCTTGGTTCGTGCCAAACCGTCAAGTCTAAAAGACTTAAAACTGCTCAGACACAAATACAATTAAGATCAGAGAATACAGGGTATTCCCGGGTCGTTTAGTCCCAAGGAGACTCAATGGTGTGTAAAACTGATTCAGATGATGGAATGATCACTAAGGATAGTGATCTGTAAAGGTTATGATTAGAAATTACACTCTTGATTGATTTGGAATAGAATTGGACACGAAATTGGAAAGCACAACAACCGGATCAAAGAAACGTAAACGTAAGTTTTAAAACTACGCAGACGCACAAAATAAAAAGTGAAAACTAAAAAGTAAAAGGCCTAAAAATATAAAATGACATTTTGGAATCCTAAAATAAAAGAAAATTATTAGAAAAGAAAATTATTTTTAATTCTATTTAATTAATTACTATTAATTAAAACTAATTTAACTATTTAATAAATACTCTAAAATAGAAGAAAATAGGAAATAAGGCTAGAAAAATAAACTTATGATTCTGAAAATCTAAAATACTATAAAACTAATTTTAAAACTAAAAATATATTTTTCACACTTTTTATATAATTATTACTAATTAATAACTATTTAAAATACACTTAAATACTAAAAAAAATAGAAAATAAACTTGGAAAAATAAAATTTTAACTTTGAAAAATCTAAAATATGATAAAACTAATTTTAAAACAGAAAAGATATTTTTTAGACTTTTTAATTATTTATTACTAATTAATTACTATTTATTAACTATTTATAATTATAATAAATACTAAAAAGAAAAAGAAAAATCTGAAACTTTTTCTAAAAATCCTATATGATAACAGAAACCTAAGAAAACTATAAAAACAAGATTAGCTTATTAAAAAGTTGAAAAGAAAAATCAAAAAGCTAAAAACCTTAAATAAACACTATCACTGAATTAAACTTGATCTTTTTCTGGATTTTCTCTTTGAAAACTACTTTACTAATGATATTATGAAACTTTAATAAAGACAAAAAAAATTACAAACTTCAAATAAGCTGATTTGGAAGCTTATTGGCCCAACAGTGGATGAAAGAAGCTTATTTTTGAGAAATAAGCTCAAACAAGGTTGTATACTGAAACAAAAGCTAGAATGATATCAAAATAAGCTAAAGCAACTGACTAAAAGCTAAAAGACACAAACACTACAACTGAAAAGCTCTTAACAAGCCAATAAGCACTTTACTGTTTTGGTGAAAAACAGAAAATGGGACAAACTCTAGGCTTATAGCAGCCCTAGCAAATGAGTTCCAAAGTGAAAAACAAAACTTGATATCTCAAGAGGACCTGGTTGGCTTTCCAAAGAAGCAAGAATGACAAGATTTGGACAAGGAATGAGCTTGGTGTGAGCTTTTGAAGGTGGTACCAGTTTCTGTGCACAGAGCACTTGTGCAGATGGGTACCTCACAAAAAGCAAAGAAATAAGCACTTAAAAAGCCAAGAAACAGAAAACTATCATTTTTGTATTTTTCTTAACCAGCTAGACTACAATACCCCAAAAGCTTATACACTGAATCTTGATATTAAACCCCTAGTGAAATTCCCAAGTTAAATCAAAAACGACCTTTTGAGACTTTTGACTTTTTGAGAAAAACCAAAAGTTGACCAAAGTGAACTTTGATTGGATCTAATGTACTGATGATGTTATGTTAAGGTGTTTTAAGACTGATTATAGCAAGAGTAACAATTTTTGAACACAAAATCAAAATCTTTGATCTTTAACTGTCAACAGTAAGCACATATGAATGATACTTTGAAATTTTGACTTTTGCAAATAAGAACTTGGTTTTATGGTGATCTTAGTGACTTAGACTTGTTTAGACAGTTTTCCAACAAAGCCAAGGACCAAAACACCTTTGAACACACTAAACCAAACACACCTTTAAGATGATCATATGGACTTTTTCAAAGCAACTCACAATTATGAAACATGAACTTGATTGCAAACCTTGTATTATCAAATATTATAACTAATGAAGCCTAAATCAACAATAAAACACCATTAAACTAAGACTTGATCATTATGTCCTTTCAACTGTTAAACCAAGTTTTTTTGTAAAATACAAATTGAAACAAACAAGCTACTGATTTAATGGCTTAGAAACACTTAATTATGACTAATGAATACTAAGAACAAGAAATCACAACAACTAATCAACCACACAGTGAAATGCCAAAATACTTAAAAAGACTTACAATAGCTTCCAAGCTTAATATTCAGAACCAGGACCAATTACTACTCCCTATAGAACCCCCACAGGTTCACTAACCCAAGGCCATCCAAAATAAACCTTGCTCCAGCTGTGATCACCCTTTCAACATGATTTTTTATTTTTGACTATTTAATTGCTATTTTTGGTGATTTTTCTAATTTTTCTTCTAAATTGAATTTTAGAGTTTCTAAAAGCTTGAAATAGCTTTCTAGGAGCTTATGTTACTTATACTAGTCCATACAAACAACTTAGAACATCATTTGATCAAAATTAAGATTTTGCATAAATATGAGATTTTTCATAAACTGTAAATAGAACTTGTAACTGAAATTTATAATTCACAAAAGCTTTATTATATCATAAAACATGAAATCTGAGTTTAAGAGCTAAAATATACATCAAATTGAAACTTAACTTAAAATGACATGAAAGATAAAAATTACACTAGATAGGTCTTTTCTTCAATGCAACTTTCTTCCTTTATAGACTTTTCTCATCTCGATAACCTCTGAATGTATCCCACCAACATTTAGCCATTGGATCAATCAAAATGATCGAACCGTCCCATTTGTGATTTTGGCGCCAAAATTCCTCATAGCGTTTTTATCAATTAATGAATTAGGTTGAGGTAATTAAAGGATTTGGAATGTAGGGGAGTTGGAGGGGACATGGAATGGGGGAGGGTTTGAAATTGGGTGAAAACCAGGTCTGGTTTTGGGTTTTCTGTTGGGGAAGAGAGGTTGCTACAGTGACAAGTATTTTGGGCGCGTATATCTGGTTTTTGACTTCTGTTGACTGAAGTTAATAACAAAGGGGGTCCAAGGCCAAGGTTCAAGGGGGTCAAAATGTAATTTGACCTGGCTCAAGGGTCAAGAGAGATTGGGCTAGCAGCTTGGGCTTGTATTTGGATTTGAATATTTGGGCTTTAGCACATATATTGTCCGTTTGGTTTGTTTAAGAATAAGGACCAAAAGTGTAATTTCACCAAACATGAGGGACTGATCTTGCCATGTTTCCAAACTTCTCACAAGGACTAAATTTGCCAACTTTGATAATACAAGAACCCTTTTTGCATAAAATTCATTTTTTTTAAGGTCCAAGGACTATTTTGCAAATTTCAAAGTTAAGGGACCTTTCTTGCCAATTGACCAAAGAATCATTCAAGGATCATTTTAAACAATTTAGAATACTTCAGGACCTTGAATGATAAATTTCCATATTTTTGAATTTCCAGGACTAGATTTGACAACTTTTAAAACTTGGGGACTAAAGCGCCAATTTTGCAAACTTGATACATTTTTCATCCGATTTTGATATTTTAGCATTTAAAACACATAAAACACTGATTTGTGATAATTTGATCATTTTGATGTGTTTTGAGTGTTTTCGATGAATTTGCGCTTTAGATTATGTAAAATGATGAGTATTTGAAACTCATCAATCCCCACATCGAGATATTGCTAGTCCCTAGCAATGATTTGAGAAAACTTTGATGGATTTGAAAACTCTTTACCAAAAGCCATCACTACGGAGTAGCCGATTGTTTTGATTCAAGTAAGAATCTTGGTACAACGATAACCGGATGATTTATTGGCAAATCATAAACCATATAACGGATTTGATGTGTCTTTACCGTGCCGTACCATACGGACTAGCCAACTCTTAGATAAATTATCAAGATTATCTTTGGTGAGTGAATACCAATTATGGATTTTCCATCGCCTTTACCACAAGCCATAACCTTGCGGGCTAGCCACTCATTATCTTTGAGGATGATGGGAGTTGAGAAACCATACAATTTTGGGCAAATTGCAAGCCATATAAACGGTTTGAGCAATCTTTACCAAGAGCCGTTTGCTCTGGATTAGCCAATCCTTTTGTCTAATGACATGGCGGATCGATAACCAAATGAGAAAGTGTGAAACACTTACTCCAAAAAAAATTTTGGCCAAAACGGGAATTGGGTAGATAATATATGAAATTCGTGAGAATTCCCCACACTTAGAAATGAATATTGCCCTCAATATTCAAAGTACCGCGGTTATGCGAAACAAAGAACGTTAAAGGGAAATATAACGCCATTTATTAAGAAAGGATTTTTTTTTTTTTTTTTTTTTTTTTTTTTTAGAAAGATTGAGAATATACAACAGTGTGGGGAAAACTCCCCCACACTTGGGTGGTAGAAAGGGGATAAGAAGACAGAATTATGGGTGAAAACCCATATGATGCGTGCTAATGTTTTTGATTACCGAGTCACTAGCTTGACTCGATCCCCGCATTCATTTGTTCATGGGGAAAGTTATGTGGACAACCAATCTCAATCGGACTTTCATTCACAATGTTAATAAACACATGAACATAAGAAAGTTCCACTCCGACGAGATATAACCGGTATTTTAATAGTAGAAACTATAAAGCATAATACCGGGGTCAAAGGTAACATCTTCACTCCCGAATGAGTGAAGAGAAGGAGAAATCACCGGGTAGGTGAAGGGCGATGGGAGATCGAGCAGCGGTAATCACAAGAACTTCCTCCTCAAGAATTTGAAATTTAATTGAAGGAGGGAGGTCTTATGCTTGATCTCGTGAATTTTATCGCTTTCTCAACCGATTTGGATTCCTCTTTATGAAGTTGTTTGGGAGGAAGGATGGTATAATTTTCTGGGTGCAATGAGCTTGTTCAAGAAGAAGAATAACATCTTCCTCTTGATTACTCTCGGTATCATCAATACCAGGAAGAAATGTATCCAGATTGAGATAATCATCAATCTCATCCATAATAGAATCACTTTCCTCATCCGGATTGAGAGAATGAATGGAAAAGTTGGAAACAATAGGATCGGGATATGAAATGGATGATGGATCTCCATAAAGCAACTTCTCAATGAGAAGTATGTCCCTTCGATATCAATTGGGGCATGATCAATCTCCCAGGAATGTAATCACTAGCTAAGTATGCTTCAATCTCTTCCAAGATTGAGTCACTTCCCTCAAAAGGAGTGATAGAAGGAGTAGAATTGGCTATGATAGGTTGATTTTCAAATATGATTGGATCCTTAGGAGAGAATTTAGCTTCATCCACAGAGTTAGCAAACTCAATACGACAAACTGATTCAGGAGGTGGGACAAGTGGAGTGCTCTTAGAGCTAGCAGTTTTCACCACTTCCGATGAAATCTCCGAATCAAGATCATCATCATCAAGAATACTCCTGACATCTTTGGTACAACATTCAAACCATTTGTTTGAACCAGGGTTGATTTTCATAGCTTTTAGCTCAGCACGTTTCTGGTGAACACTCTTAACCGTGAAATTTGAGAGTGTTGCATCGATTCTTTTGGATTTTTGATCGATTGTGGCAACACTATGTTTGTTCGAGGTTTGGAGTTCGGTTGATATTCAACGTGAGTGCTTCGTTATCAACCCGCAGAGTCAATTCTTCAAAGAATACATCGATTAGAGCACGGCTCGTTCTCAAGAAAGCTCTCCCAAGATAAGGGAACTCTAGGATCCGGATCAAAGTTTACTACAACAAAGTCGGTGGGAAAATGAAACTTCCCTACTTTAACCACGACATCCTCGGCTATTCCAAGTGGACGAGTTATGGTGCAATCCGCTAGCTCGAGAGTCATACAAGTAGGAGTAAGTTCAGGGAGAAAGTTTCTTCCACACCGAGAGTGGCATGAGGTTAATGCTAGCGCCAAGATCGCCAAGGCGAGCATTGAACCATCCCAAGAAATCACATGGGATTAAAAACTTGCTGGGGTCTTCAAGCTTTTCGGAAGCTTTTAAGAAGGACCACGAGCATTGCTCATTGAGAGGGTTTTAGCCATTTCAGATAACTTATCTTTGTTGCTTAGTAACCCTTTGAGAGTAGATGCAAATTTGGGCATGAGAACAAGAGCATCAACGAAGCTTATATCAAAGTGCAATTCATTGAAAATTTGAAAAAATTTTCCATTTGCTCTTTGTTTTTGTCCTTAAGCTTCTCATCATGCATTCTCGACGGGTAAGGAAGAGATGATTTGGATTTCTCAACAGGAGCTACAGGAGGTTCAAAAACAACTCCTTGATTTGACTGGTGTTTCTGGACAATTTGAGGTTGGACTACCGAAGGTAGGACGTGTCTTTATGCCGTGGGCTTGAATAATGCACTTTGTCCGTAGTTTCCTTGGTAACTTGACTCATTGGCACCGTGGAGGTGGCATTGGAGTCGAGGTCCATTGTGTGTCCTCGGTTCACTTTCAACTACCTTAGGGAGAGAAGAAGAAGAAGAGGTAGTAGGACAGCGAGTCCAGTGTATGAAACACCACTTGGTTGTGATCGCCTTAGCATCGCCCCGGGTTAGCGATCGTGTTGCTCGGTAAAGTACCGAGCCCGAGGGTCGATCATTTAAAGACTTCTTCGGATCGACAATCGACCGACCAACAACCGGTTCATTTCATCTTGGGATTTCATAAAGCGCTTGATTAGACTCATCGATGATGGTACCGGAGGAGTAATGATGGGAGGAGCTGGAGGGACAATTTGAGGCCGTATGTTTTGATTATGACCAAAATTCCTTGATTAGGATTCATATTCCCATGAAATTGATTCCCTCGATTGAAATTGTTTTGATGAGGGTTCCCGATGATGGAAACCCCGATTGGGTCCAGGATAGAAATTACCTTGGTTTTGATAACCTTGGTTCATTCTTGGTTGGTTCGATTCTGTTGTGATTTTGGTTAAACCGGTGGTGCTCGATTAGTGTTAGCACGGTAGTGTGGTTCATTTTGAGGACGGTATTGATTACCTCCTTGTTGTGAACTACCGGTTAAAGCATTGGCCTCAAAAGGACTACCATCGGTGGCGGTACAATTGTAGTAAGCATGAGGACCACCACAAGTGACACAAACTTCAATTTTCTTCACTTGACATGTGTTGGCGGTGAGTGAAGGAAACTTTCTTCAGTTAGCAAGAACCAAAGCTCGAACAATGTCTCGTGAGTTTATCAATCTTAGCATCGGTGCTAGATGTACTCACGGGGATGAAGAAGAAGAAGGTCCAAGATTAGACCGATATGTCTTAGCTCGAAAGGACGGACTGAGATTTGTTCTCAATGATCCGCAAGGCCTCTTTGGTGGTCTTGCTCAGAAATTACCTCCGCGGAGGCATTCAAAGAATCTTGATTGGCCCGATTGAGACCATTGTAGAAAGTATCCATTTGCATTAACTCGGTAAAACCGTGATGCGGACACTTGAAGCAACTCTTTGTAACGATCCCATGCCTCCCGAATGACTCATCAAATCTACGAGAAAATTTCATTATCTCATTCTTAAGACTTGTGGTTCGGGATGGAGGATAGAACTCGTTAACAAACTTGGTGACAAGATCTTCCCATGTCTCTATAGAACGAGGGGTTGTTTCTCAAGCCAATTCCGGCTTGTCCTCTAGAGAAAATGGGAACGTAAGAAGCTTGATAGCCGGATGGGACATTCTTGTACTTGATGGTAGATGCTATCTTGTTAAACCATCGAATGTGTGCATGAGGATCATCCCGCCAAAACCATAGAATTGGCTTTGGGTTACTAGATTGAGCAACCCGGTTTGAGCTCGAAAGTATCGACCACAATGGTTGGGACAACAATGGCATCTCCGTAACCCTCGATGGGTGCTTGGAGAAGCTCATTCATAGGTTTGTCTTCGCCATTTCGGCGGAGGTGGTGGTGGTGGAAGACGTTCCTCGATCACGGTGAAGGAGCCGAACGTCCTCTACGTCTGCGAGGAATGTTTCCAAGTTCGGAAAGTGGACTTGTAGAACTGGAAGAACGAAAAGCATGCACTATGTATAAAACCAATTTTCAAAACAAATGAGGCAAAACACAAGTGAACTTAACCAATAATCACAAATGAAATGGCTTTTTGAAAAGGTACACCAAATCACAAGTGACACAAAGGCAAGTTTTAAATCGATGTTCGAACTTATTAATGGTCGCACCCCGTTAGGTAGTGCACTTGCCTTGATTTGCGGTGGTTGATTTTATGTATATTTTAAGTACCACCGAAAAGACGTAGGTTAGATTCGTGCGGATGGGTTTAAAACTTTTGGACAATATTTTTGTTATCGTCCGTTTAACCAAATCGTATTTCTTCAAGAATCACCTTAAAAGAGAATACAAAATAGAAAACGTTCCGATTGTTTTGTTGTTTTATATTTTTGGTGTTTTAACACTTTAGGAAAAGTGTTAATGACTTTTTTATTTTTATAACTTTACAAAACTTTTACAAATGGTGGGTATGTGCAACAATGGATCCGAAAATGGCTGACACACGCTAAAGCCTCCCGGCAATGGCGCGCTAAAATTTGGTTCGTGCAAACCGTCAAGTCTAAAAGACTTAAACCGCTCGAGACACAAATACAATTAAGATCGAGAATACGGGGTATTCCGGGTCGTTTAGTCCCAAGGAGACTCAATGGTGTGTAAACCGATTCGAGATGATGGAATGATCACTAAGGATAGTGATCAGTAAAGGTTATGATTAGAAATTACACTACCGATTGATTTGGAATAGAATTGGACACGAATTGGAAAGCACAACAACCAGATCAAAGAAACGTAAACGTAAGTTTTAAAACTACGCAGACGCACAAAATAAAAAGTGAAAACTAAAAAGTAAAAGGCCTAAAATATAAAAATGACATTTTGGAATCCTAAAATAAAAGAAAATTATTAGAAAAAGAAAATTATTTTAATTCTATTTAATTAATTACTATTAATTAAAAACTAATTTAACTATTTAATAAATACTCTAAAATAGAAGAAAATAGGAAATAAGGCTAGAAAAATAAACTTATGATTCTGAAAAATCTAAAATACTATAAAACTAATTTTAAAACTAAAAATATATTTTCACACTTTTTATATAATTATTACTAATTAATAACTATTTAAAATACACTTAAATACTAAAAAATAGAAAATAAACTTGGAAAAATAAAATTTTAACTTTGAAAATCTAAAATATGATAAAACTAATTTTAAAACAGAAAAGATATTTTTAGACTTTTTAATTATTTATTACTAATTAATTACTATTTATTAACTATTTATAATTATAATAAATACTAAAAGAAAAAGAAAAATCAAACTTTTCTAAAAATCCTATATGATAATGAAACCTAAGAAAACTATAAAACAAGATTAGCTTATTAAAAAGTTGAAAAGAAAAATCAAAAAGCTAAAACCTTAAATAAACACTATCACTGAATTAAACTTGATCTTTTTCTGGATTTTCTCTTTGAAAACTACTTTACTAATGATATTATGAAACTTTAATAAAGACAAAAAAATTACAAACTTCAAATAAGCTGATTTGGAAGCTTATTGGCCCAACAGTGGATGAAAGAAGCTTATTTTTGAGAAATAAGCTCAAACAAGGTTGTATACTGAAACAAAAGCTAGAATGATATCAAAATAAGCTAAAGCAACTGACTAAAAGCTAAAAGACACAAACACTACAACTGAAAAGCTCTTAACAAGCCAATAAGCACTTTACTGTTTTGGTGAAAAACAGAAAATGGGACAAACTCTAGGCTTATAGCAGCCCTAGCAAATGAGTTCCAAAGTGAAAAACAAAACTTGATATCTCAAGAGGACCTGGTTGGCTTTCCAAAGAAGCAAGAATGACAAGATTTGGACAAGGAATGAGCTTGGTGTGAGCTTTTGAAGGTGGTACCGTTTCTGTGCACAGAGCACTTGTGCAGATGGGTACCTCACAAAAAGCAAAGAAATAAGCACTTAAAAGCCAAGAAACAGAAAACTATCATTTTGTATTTTTCTTAACCACTAGACTACAATACCCCAAAAGCTTATACACTGAATCTTGATATTAAACCCCTAGTGAAATTCCCAAGTTAAATCAAAAACGACCTTTTGAGACTTTTGACTTTTTGAGAAAAACCAAAAGTTGACCAAAGTGAACTTTGATTGGATCTAATGTACTGATGATGTTATGTTAAGGTGTTTTAAGACTGATTATAGCAAGAGTAACAATTTTTGAACACAAAATCAAAATCTTTGATCTTTAACTGTCAACAGTAAGCACATATGAATGATACTTTGAAATTTTGACTTTTTGCAAATAAGAACTTGGTTTTATGACTGATCTTAGTGACTTAGACTTGTTTAGACAGTTTTCCAACAAAGCCAAGGACCAAAACACCTTTGAACACACTAAACCAAACACACCTTTAAGATGATCATATGGACTTTTCAAAGCAACTCACAATTATGAAACATGAACTTGATTGCAAACCTTGTATTATCAAATATTATAACTAATGAAGCCTAAATCAACAATAAAAACACCATTAAACTAAGACTTGATCATTATGTCCTTTCAACTGTTAAACCAAGTTTTTTTGTAAAATACAAATTGAAACAAACAAGCTCTTGATTTAATGGCTTAGAAACACTTAATTATGACTAATGAATACTAAGAACAAGAAATCACAACAACTAATCAACCACACGTTGAAATGCCAAAATACTTAAAAGACTTACAATAGCTTCCAAGCTTAATATTCGAACTGTGACCAATTACTACTCCCTATAGAACCCCCACAGGTTCACTAACCCAAGGCCATCCAAAATAAACCTTGCTCCAGCTGTGATCACCCTTTCAACATGATTTTTTATTTTTGACTATTTAATTGCTATTTTTGGTGATTTTTCTAATTTTTCTTCTAAATTGAATTTTAGAGTTTCTAAAAGCTTGAAATAGCTTTCTAGGAGCTTATGTTACTTATACTAGTCCATACAAACAACTTAGAACATCATTTGATCAAAATTAAGATTTTGCATAAATATGAGATTTTTCATAAACTGTAAATAGAACTTGTAACTGAAATTTATAATTCACAAAAGCTTTATTATATCATAAAAACATGAAATACAGAGTTTAAGAGCTAAAATATACACTGAAATTGAAACTTAACTTAAAATGACATGAAAGATAAAAAATTACACTAGATAGGTCTTTTCTTCAATGCAACTTTCTTCCTTTATAGACTTTTTCTCATCTCTGATAACCTCTGAATGTATCCCACCAACATTTAGCCATTGGATCAATCAAAATGATCAGAACCGTCCATTTGTGATTTTGGCGCCAAAAATTCCTCATAGCAGTTTTTATCAATTAATGAATTAGGTTGAGGTAATTAAAGGATTTGGAATGTAGGGGAGTTGGAGGGGACATGGAATGGGGAGGGTTTGAATTGGGTGAAAACCAGTGCAGTTTTGGGTTTCGTTGGGGAAGAGAGGTTGCTACGGTGACAAGTATTTTGGGCGCGATATCCGGTTTTGACTTCATTGATGAAGTTAATAACAAAGGGGGTCCAAGGCCAAGGTTCAAGGGGGTCAAATGTAATTTGACCTGGCTCAAGGGTCAAGAGAGATTGGGCTAGCACTTGGGCTTGTATTTGGATTTGAATATTTGGGCTTTAGCACATATATTGTCCGTTTGGTTTGTTTAATAATAAGGACCAAAATGTAATTTCACCAAACATGAGGGACTGATCTTGCCATGTTTCCAAACTTCTCACAAGGACTAAATTTGCCAACTTTGATAATACAAGAACCCTTTTGCATAAAATTCATTTTTTAAGGTCCAAGGACTATTTTGCAAATTTCCAAAGTTAAGGACCTTTCTTGCTAATTGACCAAAGAATCATTCAAGGATCATTTTAAACAATTTAGAATACTTGAGGGACCTTGAATGATAAATTTCCATATTTTTGAATTTCGTGACTAGATTTGACAACTTTAAAACTTGGGGACTAAAGCGCCAATTTTGCAAACTTGATACATTTTTCATCCGATTTTGATATTTTAGCATTTAAAACACATAAAACACTGATTTGTGATAATTTGATCATTTTGATGTGTTTTGAGTGTTTTCGAGATGAATTTGCGCTTTAGATTATGTAAAATGATGAGTATTTGGAAACTCATCAGATCTCTAGTTTCCAACTTCTTCAACCTCTTGATACCAACTTAGGATCACTTGAAAAGCACTTGAAGTCTTCTACTAGAAAACTTGTTGTGTAGATTGGAGATCACCAAAGGATGGAAGTAATTAGGACTTTGGATCAATCAAAACTTTACAAGAGCTTTGGAATTGATATGGAGCTTGTGTTTCTTGAATAAAACTTGAAGTAAACTAGCAAATTGAAGGTGTATGTAATTTTGGTTTATGTTGGACGTTCAAATGGAGGAGGGGGGATGAATGCCTATTTATGCTAAAATAAGGAGGTTAGTTTGCAGGACTTTTATGAAGCTTAGTTAGTAAGATTTAACACTTGTATGGTTCTAATGGTCCAAGGCAAGATATCAAGACACCTTGCTTGTGACTCCCCCCCCCCCTATAGGCGGTTTGGAGAGTAGGATAAGATGACTAGATGATAAACTTGGTATTATCTGGTTTACAGAGTGAGTTTTGGTTCCGTTAATCGCTAACTGTAAGCCGTAAAGTCACGAAACGTAAACTCGGGTATCGTAAAAATATGAAACTTATAATGATTAAACTCATCATTATACTCCATAATAAAATATAAAATAAGTGGTAAGATCCATCGGGTTGCTTAAACGCTGTTTAAAGCTGGAAACGCGGGTCAAAAACGCGTATTTCGCGTAAAACGCAGAACTGGAAAACGTAAAATTCCAAAACTTGTGGAATTGTCGTGAAATGGTAGAAATACGTATTTCTAATGTTTATATGGTTTACTAGACATATCGGGATATCTTTATGACGTTTAAACCTAAAAGTAATTCTCGGACACGGTTTTGTGAAATCGGTTCTGAATGGATTCAACGTACGTCGTCAGGATGATTTGTCGAGTATCAACTTTCTTGTCATGATGGTAAAATAAAAATAAAAAATTTTACGGGATGAATAGTTAAAGTGAATAGTAACTTTTCAAAAAAATGAATAGTAACCTGAAAATGCGGGTTGTTACAATTTCGACCAATAACTAGTTAGATCCATCACTACACAAGTTGATTCAAAAAAAAGAAAAAAAAAAGTATTTTGGCGGTAAAATTTGAATAAAATTTAATTTTTAGGAGAGACTAAACGTTAAATTTTTACAAGAGATTCAAATTTTAGTTTAATTGTGAACCGGCTAAGAACCAGCTATTCGGGCCAAGAACCAGTTAGATCTAGCTAAGAACCGGCTCTTCAAACCAAGTAGATCCATCTAAGAAACTTTAGTTTTGGCCAAGAACCAGTTAGATCCAGCTAAGAACCGGCTATTATGGCCAAGAACGAGTTAGATCCAAATAGAAACCATCTATTCTGGGCAAGAATCAGTTAGATCAAGCTAAGAACTGCCTATTCCGGCCAAGAACCAGTAGGAACCAGTTAGAACCAGTTAAGAACCGACTATTCCAGCCAAGAACCAATAGGAACCAGTTAGAACTAGTTAAGAACCGGATATTCCGGCCAAGAACCAGTTAAGAACCAGCTATTCCAACAAATAACTAGTTAGATCCAAATAGGAACCAGCTATTCCGGCCAAGAAGCAGTTAGATCCAGCTAAGAACTACCTATTCCTGCCAAGAACCAGTAGGAACCAGTTAAGAACCGGCTATTCTGGCCAAGAACCACTAGGAACCAGTTAAGAACCGTCTATCTCGGCCAAGAACCAGTTAGAACCTGTTATGAACCAGCTATTTAGGCAAATAACCAGTTAGATCCAAATAGGAACCAGCTATTTCGGCCAAGAACCAGTTAGATCCAGCTAAGAACAGGTTATTCTGGCCAAGAATTAGTAGGAACAAACTATTCCGGCCAACAACATGTTAATTCATAAAAAAAGAAAAAAAAAGTATTTTGGCGAGAAAATTTGAGTAAAATTTCATTTTTAGGGGAGAAAAAACGTTAATTTTTACGCGAGATTCAAATTTTGGTTTAAATGTGAACCGACTAAGAACCAGCTATTCGTGCTAAGAACCAGTTAGATCAGGCTAAGAACCGGCTCTTTAGGCCAAGTAGATCCAGCTTAGAAATGTATACTCCATCCAAGAACCAGTTAGATCCAGCTAAGAACTGGCTATTCTGGCCAAGAACCGACTATTCTGGCCAAGAACAAGTTAGATCCAGATAGGAATCAGTTATTTCGGCCAAGAACCTGTTAGATCCAGCTAAGAACTGCCTATTTCGGCCAAGAACTAGTAGGAACCAGTTAAGAACCGATAATTCCGGCCAAGAACAAGTAGGAACCAGTTAGAACTAGTTAAGAACCGGATATTCCGGCCAAGAACCAGTTAGAACCAATTAAGAACCAGTTATTCCGTCCAATAACCAGTTAGATACATATAGGAACCAGCTATTCCGTCTAAGAACCGATTAGATCCAAATAAGAACCGCTTATTCCGGCCAAGAACCAAGAGGAACCAAGAACTAGTTAAGAACCGCTATACTAGTCAAGAACCAAGAGGAACTGTTAGATCCATTAAGAACCAAATATTCCACCAATAACCAAGAAGAACCGATTAAGAACCGGCTATTTTGGCCAAAACCGCTTAGATCCAATTAGAAACCACTTATTCGGGACTAGAACCGCTTAGATCCACTAAGAATCGCTTATTCCGCCAAGAACCGATTAAGAACCAATATTCCGCCAAGAACCAAGAAGACCCAAGAAGAACCAAATATTCGCCAATAACTTGTTAGATCCAAATAGGAACCAATATTACAACCAAGAACGAGTTAGATCCAAATAAGAACAACCTATTCGGCCAAGAACCGGTGGAACCAAAGAATTAGGCCAATAACTAGTTAGATCCATCACTTCACAAGTTAAATAAAAAAAAGTATTTGTGCGGGAAAATTTGAGTAAAATTTAATTTTTAGGGGAGACTAAACGTTAAATTTTTACGCGAGATTCAAATTTTGGTTTAAGTGTGAACTGGCTAAGAACCAGCTATTCGTGCCAAGAACCAGTTAGATCTGGCTAAGAACCGACTCTTTAGGCTAAGTAGATCTAGCTAAGAAACGTCTATTCCGGCCAAGAACCAATTAGATCAAGCTTAGAACCGGCTTCTCCGGCCAAGAACCTGTTAAGAACCGGCTATTCTAGCCAAGAACAAGTTAAATCCAGATAGGAACCAGTTATTCCGACCAAGAACCAGTTAGATCCAGCTAAGAACTGCCTATTCCGGCTAAGAACCAATAGGAACCTATTAGAACCAGTTAAGAACCGATAATTCAGGCCAAGAACCAGTAGGAACCAGTTATAACTAGTTAAGAACCGGATGTTCCAGCCAAGAACCAGTAAGAAACAGTTAGAAGTAGTTAAGATCCAGCTATTCCGGCCAATAACCAGTTAGATACAAATAGGAACCAACTATTCTGGCCAAGAACCAGTTAGATCTAGCTAAGAACTGCCTATTCCAGCCAAGAACCTGTAGGAACCAGTTAGAACCAGTTAAGAATCGGCTATTCCACTAAGAACCAAGAGGGAACTCGTTAGATCCAAGAAGAACCAACTATTCCGCCAATAACCAAGAAGAACCGATTAAGAACCGCTATTTTGGCCAAAACCGATTATATCCAAATAGGAACCGATTATTCGGACTAGAACCGCTTAGACCCAACTAAGAATCGCTTATTCCGCCAAGAACCGATTAAGAACTAGTTATTCCGCCAAGAACCCAGAGGAACCATTTAAGAACCAAATATTCCGCCAAGAACCGGTTAGAACATGTTAAGAACCAGCTATTCTGGCCAATAACTAGTTAGATCCAAATAGGAATCAGCTATTCCGGTCAAGAAACTAGTTAGATCCAAATAAGAACATCGATTCGCCAAGAACCAAGAGGAACCAACTATTCCGCCAATAACTAGTTAGATCCATCACTACAAGTTAAATAAAAAAAGTATTTTGGCGAGAAAATTTGAGTAAAATTTAATTTTTAGGGGAGACTAAACATTAAATTTTTACGCGAGAATTAAATTTTGATTTAAATGTGAATCGGATAAGAACCAGTTATTCGTGCCAAGAACCAGTTAGATATGGCTAAGAACCGGCTCTTTAGGCCAAGTAGATCCAGCTAAGAAACGTCTATTCCGGCCAAGAACCAGTTAGATGAAGCTAAGAACCGGCTATTCCGACCAAGAACCGGTTGTTCTAGCCAAGAACAAGTTAGATCCAGATAGGAACCAGTTATTCCGGCCAAGAACCAGTTAGATCCAGCTAAGAACTGCCTATTCCGGCTAATAACCAATAGGAACTAGTTAGAATTAGTTAAGAACCGATAATTTTGGCCAAGAACCAATAGTAACTAGTTAGAACTAGTTAAGAACCGGATATTCCAGCCAAGAACCAGTAAGAACCAGTTAGAATCAGTTAAGAACCAGCTATTCCGGCCAATAACCAGTAAGATACAAATAAGAACAAGCTATTCCGTGCGATTCAGCTGTACCAAACATGCAAAAGTATAAAATATGGAACCCCTGAAACTTAACTTGTAGTTTCTAAGTTATATAGAGAGGCTCCTTTAACAGTTTATGTGATCAAGAGGATGTCAACAATCGCTTCATGACGGTTTTCTGGTCTTAAGTAAGTCTTGTAGGGAAATAGATCTTAAATTTTACCCTTAGGTTCCCTTTCCTAGCGGGTTCCCTGGAAATAGGCATTCCTTCACCTTCTACCACTTTTTAGTAAGTTGGGCTAATTATAGAGTTGATAGGAGAGTCGCTTTATTTTGCTTACTTAAAATCTCATGCGTACCAAGGTACATATCCTGGCCATTGGATCAAAAAGACAAAACTTAATAATAAAAAATACGAAGGGACGACTTTGTAACTTCAGCAAACTTGCCCCACCAACCCAACCCCCAGACCGATCACTTTCCACAATTTAACTATCAACAATAATCTCACTTTCTCTCTCTAACCAAAAAATCCCACTATCAATAAATTTCAAAATAAACCGTTTTTAACCGTTAATATAAAATTTTAAAAATAAATAAAAACGCAAAATTAGAATCATCGACAAATGCAGAAGTAGATCCAGGGAAAAAGTTCAAATTGAACCTAATGAATCTCGAGATGAAGGTAAGATGCTTGCAATTAATTATTTAGTTGTTATTTTAGTATCTCTAGTGATTTCGTACTTATTTATGAATTTTATTGC
The DNA here is from genome assembly GCA_022545495.1 of Chrysanthemum lavandulifolium. NCBI lineage: Eukaryota > Viridiplantae > Streptophyta > Magnoliopsida > Asterales > Asteraceae > Chrysanthemum > Chrysanthemum lavandulifolium. The sequence goes on along the minus strand of CM040243.1, from coordinate 285,255,215 downwards.
CATTTATGATGATTTTTGTGTATTTTTTGTTGATTTTTGCTGTGATAATGAGATACATGTGATGATTATGTACTTATTTATGGATTTTATTTGAGTTTATAATATATTTATTAAGATTTATCAGTTTTTGTTGATTTTAAATGTTTATTGAGGGATTGTTATAATAAAGTGATGAATGTTGTGATTTTTTTCATTTTTTGGTAGTATATAACCTCTGATAAAGCAATTGTAGTTTTTTTTTTTTTTTTTTGTAGTATAACATCTGTGATAATGACCAGTTGTAGTGGTTTCCTTTGATTTTTGATAGTATAACACCAATGATGATGAACAATTGTAGTGATAATAACTATATTGCTAGTATATATGATGCGATTTTTTTTTAACAAGAGAGATTATATTTTGCTTTTGAAAAAAATGTAGAAGATGATATTTATGAGCATCTGGACACGATAGAAGCTTTAAAAGATTATTTTATATTAATAAAGCTTTACACATAAAAATTGCAGACATTGTGTTATTATCTAAAAAAAATTGAAAATGTAGTTGTGTCGTCAAGCAAATTTTTGACTCTATCTCCAGAGATTGATAAAAGTAAAGTTATATTGTAACATAATGTCTCCTTTAGAAATATCAACTGTGACCTATGATAATAACCTGTGTGTATGCAGCATACTTGTTTTGACATTTAGCTTTTGTGTAATATCACCTGTGATACACATACATATAATGTTATAAATTGCAATAGAATGTTATAAGGTGATATGACATACTTGCAATAGAATGTTATAAATTGTATGACGCATACACATTTAAAGTTTATTTGTCACATATGATATTCATAAACTTACTTGGGATTTATTTTGTGTAGGTTTTGATATAACACTGGCCGAAATAAAAAAGAAAGAACTAAGAAACAAGGTTCTGAAATGAAAAGTCCAAAAGAGCTTGTGAATTAAAAAAAAACTAACTGAAAACATAATGAACACATCAACACCTTCACCAACAATAACAACACCAACAAGAGTGAACACATCAACACCTTCAACACAAACATCACCCACCAAAATGACAATGACAACTGTCAAACGTTTAAGTCTCAAGGAAACACCACAAAAACAACCAGAAGAAACACCATCAACAAATACGGAAGAAGTATCACCTGAGATACCAACTTTGATACCAGCAAGATATGTTACACCTTTAAATCAAGCATCACCTGAGATAAACATAGAAGAAGAAACACAACCAGAAAATACTTAAGAAATTCCTGTGATATCACAAGATCCACAACCTACAACACACACAAAGACTCAAAATTAGAAAGAAAAAAAAGAAGGTTCTTGAAAAGAAAAAAAGGAATGAAGCAGTAAAGACTGCAAAAAAGAATGAAGTAGGAAAGAAGATAAAAAGAAAGGATGCTCATAAATCTGGCAACAAGGATGTTGTAGAAAAAGCATCAGTAAATGAGGTTGAAAAGACAACAAGAAGAGATGCCAAGACACAGACAACACCGAAGAGGAAAAGAACAGAAACATAATCGCCGCCTGCGACAACGAGAGGCGCTGCCAAGAAGCAAGAGTTAGCAGAGAAAGAAAAGAAGGTGGTCGGTAAAAGAAAAAGGGTTGAAAAATAGACAAAGGAAGATCCAAAAAAGAAGAAGGTAGTTAGAGGGAAAGGAAAGAAAAAACAGGAAGATGAGGATGACCAGGGTGATGAAGATTTTGTTGTCGAGAATAAGAAGAAGGTAGTTAGCGGGAAAGGAAAGAAAAAACTGGAAGATGATGATGACTAGGATGAAGAAGGGGTAGGGAAAAGGTTCAAGCCATTAAAGTAAAAAATGATAGTCCAACCATTTTATGATGCTACTCATAAGTTGAGCCTAGAAAGGAAATCCATGGTCAGAGAGATGGGCTTCGGGAGCATGCTTGAATTTCCATTCTACCAATCATTTTTAGCACAATTTATTTTATCCTTGAAAGTTGCCTTATTTTATCCTTAAAAACTTAGATGTAAGCACAATAGAGCTAAAACTGCTAAATGGACATGTTCTAAAAATTACTCCAAAAAGAATAAGAGAAGACTTATGAATCCCAATGGGACCTAATTCTCTAGAATCTGATTCAATAAGAGAACATGATGACCCATTCTACCAATCATTTTTAGCATAGTTTAAAGCAAACAAGAGGATAACAAAAAGTTTATCAGAAGTGATTCAAAGCACTAACAACACAGATTTCATGTTCCATATAAATTGTCGGATATTGTTTGCAAACTCTTGATAAACTGCAGTAATTCCTCTATGTTAAAGCATGATGTATTGAGGAACATCATGTCTTTGGATGTGAAAAGAGATATAGATGGTGCACTTTCATTTTTGACTGTATGCAAGTGAGCAAGGTTAGTTGGGATGATTGAACATCCGAGAAATGGTATTTTGGACCACATGTAGTGTTCACGGTAAGTTAGTAGTTACAGTTTACTTTTTTTACCTATATAATATCACAAGATATAATACATACTGAAATATTTTTTTTTATTTATGATATATTTGTTAAAAAAAAGCTCATTTAATTGCATTACACGAAGTTTGATGAAATGAAGGTGGAATGTAAATGGCCTGTGATAAAGAAGTGGGATTCGAAGAAGGTGGCTAGGAAAAAGAGTTAGAAACGGAGAAAGGAGAGTTTGGAAGGGTGTAAGTTATTGAAGAAGATGATGAGAATTAAATCTATAAACAAAAAATAGGTTAGCTACTTTACAAATAGGTTTAAATATCACAAATAATAAAAGATCTGATATAGTTCTATGTATGTAATATCACAAGTGATAAATGCTTAAATCTTTTATTATTATTATTATTATTATTTTATTTTATTTATTATAACAACACTTTATTAAAAAATCATAAGATTTACAACAAATTAGTGGGAAGCCGAGATACTATCTGGGCTCCCACTCCTCTAGCTATTGCAAAGCAAATCCTACTAAAAATATGAGTAGCAGCACGTGTCCCAATATCTTGAGTAACAGAGAACTTTCGGATCCGCTTTAGTAAATATATTAATAATTATTATTATTATTATTATTATTATTATTATTATTATCATTATTATTATTATTATTATTATTATTAAAAAACAGGAAATATATGAAGCAATAGAAGGAAAATTTAAAACGGTTTTGATGGAGAATAAAGAATTGGAGGATGTTTTAAAAAAAAGCATGGAGAAGTACAGAGAAGATAAAAAACTGAGATTGTTTGTGGATAGGTTCAATACATGATTCAAGAACGGAATGGAAGGAGATGTGAGAGTGGCAGATAATGAGGCAGGCCCTAGTAGAAGCGATGGTAACGATGATGGAGGAGTTGACGAACAAGGGAATGGTGGAGGAGATAGTGAGAAAGATGATGATGGTGAAGGTCAAAATGGTAATGGTATAGGAGAAATGGTGATGGTAGAAACTGCAAATGTTGGAGAAATTATCACAGGAGATAATGATAAAGGAGAAAACATAGATGTACTAGTAGAAAACAGGAGTATAGGTAAAAAGAAAAATGACTTTTTAGAAGATTTATGTGACCAATATCATAACAAAGATAACTGGATGAATTTCCTAATTTCATAGAATGAAAACTTGAAAGCCCAACAACAAAAAAAGGAGAAACAGGATGCGAAAAAGGAGAAAGAGAAACAACAAAATCGGCAAAAGAGGCAGCAAAGGAACTTGCCGATAAAAGAACTAAAGAACATGTTAGATAGTTGTGATTTGAAATATAAATGTGTATGCAATATCACAAGTGATAAATGCTTATATAAAAAGTGATAAAATGCTTATACATACGAGGCCTTACCAACCCGTGCGTTGCACCAGCTTGGTTTTTGGTTGAATAATACATGTTTTGTATGTAATGTTAGTGCAGATGGTTGAATATGTGCACATGGCTGAATTTAGATGCCTTTTGAGAAGTTTATAGGTTTTTTTTATTTTATTGTTATTGTCTTTTTATTTTATTTTATGTTTATAGGATAATTTTTATGTAATTAGTTATATGTAATGTATTGGATTTATTTTAGTTGATTTGGGCTATCTAATTTTTTTTATCTTTCTTCTAAGTTTTGAATATTTAATAAGAAGTATTATTTCTTATATATCTATGATGGGGTTGGTTCCCACACAAAAAATATTTGAAGACTGTTACACAAAATGAACATACTGAGTTCTTTGTGTATGTTTTTCGAGTCTTGTTTGTAGTCTTGTTCGTAGTGTAATGTTTGGTAATAATTTTCGTTATTATGTTTCTAAGTTGTGATGTTATCTTGACTTTTGTATTTAAAATAGTTTTTTTACATTAAAAGTTACAATTAAAATAGTCTCTTCACATGTTATATGGTAAACCCGTGCGTTGCACGAATTGTATCTAATTGTTGATTGCGTAATGTATGAGTAAATTGCTGAGTTGTTAACGTGATTTTTAAGCTAAAATATACAACAATGCATAACTTGGGCTGCCTTGAACAATAAAAAACAAATTTGATTGTTATGTGTTGATTGCAATCTTTAATATAATATTATTGTTAAATGACATTTAAAAACCAAATATCATAAATACTTGTAATTGATAACTAAATATTTAACGATTGTTGGACAACAAATATTAATGAAATTTGTTGGATTTGAATTGATGTTGCATTTGGTATGAACATATTAAATTCTCCTATGAAGATAGGAGTTTCGTAAAGGAGGTGATCCGTTGATGGACTGCGAACGACAAATAAATGAAATCTACAGTTATAGACTTACATAGTTACACTAATGATATATATGCATGCATATATAACTCGTAGCTTATAGATAAAATGCTAATCATGCAGAAGCAACAAAGGAACAATCACAAAGATCAACAACATTGTTAGTTTGCATGTTTTCTTTCTCAAAAGGAACCCACAAAGATCACTGGTGCTCTTACAGATGAAAGTTGGGTTGAAGCTATGCAAGAGGAGTTGTTGCAGTTTATGCTGCAAAAGGTGTGGATTCTTGTAGATCTACCTCATGGATTAAAGATTATTGGCACAAAATGGGTCTACAGGAACAAGAGGGATGAAAGAGGAGTAGTTGTTAGAAATAATGCTAGACTAGTGGCCCAAGGTTACAGACAGGAGGAGGGTATAGACTATGATGATGTTTTTGCTCCTGTGGCTAGAATAGAAGCTATCAGGTTATTTTGGGCCTTTGCCTCTTTTATGGGGTTCATAGTCTACCAGATGGATGTCAAGAGTGCCTTTCTGTATAGCACTATAGATGAAGAAGTGTATGTTGCTCAACCTCCTGGTTTTGTGGATCCTGCTCATCCTAAGAAGGTTTATAAGGTGATCAAAGCCTTATATGAACTACATCAAGCTCCCAGAGCTTGGTATGCTACACTCTCCACATTTCTTGAGAAGCATCGATACAAAAGGGGAACCATTGACAAGACCTTGTTTATTAAGAAGGACAAGAAGGATATCATGCTGGTGCAAGTTTATGTAGATGATATCATCTTTGGCTCTAAAAGAAGGCCTTGGTGTGAAGAGTTTGAGGCCTTGATGAAAGGCAGATTTCGGATGAGTTCAATGGGTGAGCTTACATTCTTTCTTGGATTGCAAGTCAAACAGAAGCCAGATTGGTTTTTTATTTCTCAAGACAAGTATGTTGTTGAGATGCTGAAGAAGTTTGACCTTGTAAATGTGAAGATTACAATAAACCCAATGTAGACCAAGGTGGCGTTGACAAAGGATGAGGAAGCTGATGATGTGCATTTATACAGATTCATGATAGGTTCTCTCATGTATTTAACTTCCTCTAGGCCTGATATTATGTATGTAGTTTGTGTTTGTTCTCATTTTCAGGTTATTCCTAAGACTTCACACCTTCATGCTGTGAAGAGGATTGTTAATACAAATAATTCATAAAAACGTTTATTTATATTTTACGATCTTCTAATGTTTTGTCGATAACAAACATAAAATCATTTTAACGAAACAAATAAAATACATAAATGGTTTGAGCCAATAGTTTACTAACACACTTACATTTTCATATAAAACACTAAACAAGTAATAGTGTTTACATTTTATAGAAATGCATATGTATAACAACTAGTGTTTACATAATATGGATATGTACTTATATATGCTTAGTATATATTGTAATGGCCTAATGGGTAAAAATCTAAGTACTTGACCCATTGATTAGATACATTGAATGTAGTTGGGTAAAACCCAGAATTCATGACAGATACACATGGAGCTTGATCCATAACCCATGACCCATTGCATGACATCATGCATGAAGTCGTGTTGGGTATTATACATGACCCATGGACCTAAACCATACTCATGATCCAATATCTAGATACATTGTATCTTATTTGATACCCAAGACTCATATCCATGACCCATGACCCATGATCCATGACCCATAACCCAAATATGGAGGAGCATCTGGCGGATCCCCTAGTTTACACTGGACGGATCCCTCATGTAAGGGATCCGTGGGATCCGGGGAACAGTAGATGTTTTTACCTATAAATAGTGAGCCATTTCTTCATTGTAACTTACCCCTTTTACACATACTCTCCCTTAGTATTGTAAACTCTCTAACCTCAGATCCAAAGGATCTCTCTATGTAGTTTTGTGTTTGTGTGATTCTCTAGGTTCCTCTTAAAGGCGAGATCACCACCTCTTGAATTCGAGCAAGCTTAAATCCATAGGTTGCCAAGCTTCGTCATCATCAAGACTACTGAAGTTATCTTGTTGATAGTTCTTTCCTCCCTCCTTAGAAGTGTTGTGTTAAGGCATTAGCGAAAAGTGCCGAAGGTCCATGTTGAAGCCATTAGTGAAAGGTGCCGAAGGATCGTGTCAAATGCATTAGTGAAAGGTGCCAAAGGTCCGTGTCGAAGGCATTAGTGAAGGGTGCCCAAGAGTCGTGTCAAAGGCATTAGTGAAAGGTGACAAGGGTGTACATTCGATATGGTGCATCAATGTACAAGATAGATAGTTTGGGTTAAAGGATTTTGATATCCTAGATGATGTTGTAATAAGGAGTGTGTCTCCTTTGGAGTAGTTGTGTAGTGTTGGTTAGTAGTTCCTCCTTTGTAATGGAATTCGGTATCTAGCCTTGTACCGGATAAAGTGTAGGCGACGTTGTGATAGGTTTGGTTCTACCTTGTGGAAGAACCCGGTGTCTAGCCTTGTACCGGAAAAAGAGTAGACGACGTTGTGAAGGCTTCTCCGCCACAAGGAGCTTGTGTTGTGTAGTGCTTACGAACTCTCAAGTAGGTGACTCGGGGAGTGGAGTAGGGCAAGAAAGGTGTCCTTGTAGCCGAACCACTATAAACATTCGTTTCGTGATTTTGTGTTTCTTACTCTTTAACTTTGCATTACTTATTTATATGTTTATCTATCATCATCCAACACACACCTTTAATAGATTGACATAAGTCGATCTAAATAGTTTAAAACGAAGTTTTAATTGGTAAAACTATTCAACCCCCCCCCCCCCTTCTAGTTTTCCACAAGGATCTTTAAATACCTTAAGGGCAAACCGAATTTGGGCCTATGGTATCCTAAGGAATCATCCTTTGACCTGGAAGCTTATTCAGATAGTGACTATGTTGGGGCAAGCCTTGACAGGAAATCCACAACTGGTGGTTGTCAATTCCTTTGCTGGAGACTCATTTCATGGCAGTGCAAGAAGCAAATAATAGTGGCTACCTCTACAACTGAAGCTGAGTAGGTATCTTCTAAGTTAGTTCCACTACATCCCCCATCTTCATATTGCCAATAGGACCGCTCACTGCCTCATGGTTTAACTTTGGTATTAACTCTTGCTTCACTAAAAATCCATACGCACTCCACCTATAGCTTCCCTCGCCAGCTCTATCAAGAACATCTGTCACAGTTGCATTTGCAGGAAATTCTTGCACTGACATCTGCCAACATTACCCATCGATATTTTGAAGTTAGTTTCCATACACCAATTGAACAAACGTTAATCATCAGATCCAAACCTAAAGGGTCAGAAAAAAAGACAAATTGTTGAACTTCCAAAATACCAACCTTGTCGTTCTCGATCACAATTACAAACACATGTCCATCTGATACACAAGAAGGTTTATCGCTTCACCAAACTTCTTATTGCTCATCTTATTGATACTTATTCGGACCTTCCCAATCGCCTTGATGATGAAGACATTCACACATTCTTCAATGATTACAAGGTTGACATGATAAAGGTACAAGCTTCATGCACAAGAAAAATAGGCAAAAGACTTCCTGATTGTCTCCTAACTTAACAAGTGCAAGCTATTATTGCCTACCAGAAGTATCATGCTGCATACCAGAAGTATCATGCAGCATACACTCAGTCTTCTCAAGTTAGATCCACCAAAAGCAGAAGAGGTGGTAAGGTCATGAGTTCGGGAAGCTCATCAAGGGATCAAAACCAAAGGCACCCAAAAGAACAAAGAGATATGTGCGAGTGCCTAAGAAAATCCTTTCACTAAAACTTCTCCGAAAGCCTCTGGTAACCCTGATGACTCTGCTACCGAATTTGATAAAGAAGAAAGACCAGTCATGACAAACGAGAACGTAACTCTCGAGTATGCAAAACAAATCAGTTTGGTTAAGCAAAAAAAGAAGGAATAAGAAGCAAAGAAGAAAGAACAAAAGAGTGTGATGACATCTCTGCTGACATTGAAGACACCTTGCTATACATGTCAAAAGAAGGTGGTGAAGAGCTAGAAGATGAAGAGATTGAAAGTCAGATGCTTGACAAAAGGAAGATGAAGGCTCCTGTCACTTGTCCTAAAATTTCAGAACAAAATCTGATAAACCTTGTTAATACAAATAAACCATAAAAACTTTTATTTATATTTTACGATCTTCTAATGTTTTGTCGATAACAAAGGTAAAATCATTTTAACAAAATAAATAAAAAAAACGTAAAAGCTTTAAGCCAATAGTTTACTAACACACTCTTACTAAACATATTAAAACCATCAAAACATATTTAGTAAATAAGTTAAATAAAACCAAAGACATTTTTACAAAACACTAACAAGTAATATTGTTTACATCTTATAGAAATGTATATGTATAATGATAACATAAAATTATCCTGATATTCTAAGTGTTAATTTCCCCTTTTATTGACATATTATGCTTAAAATACTACTAAGATCGTCCTTATTCTTTCTTATTTTATTTTAGGAGTTATCTACTATTAAGAAGCAATATTTAGACAATTTTGAGCTCAAGGGCGGATTATTCTCACATTCACTAAAGATCACGGCATAACTAAGTAATGAAGTTACTCGAGATTCAAATTTTGGTTTAAATGTGAACCGGCTAAGAACCAGTTATTCGTTCCAAGAACCAGTTAGATCTGGCTAAGAACCGGCTCTTTAGGCCAAGTAGATCCAGCTAAGAAACGTCTATTCCGGACAAGAACCAATTAGATCAAGCTAAAAACCGGTTATTCCGGCTAAGAACCAGTTAAGAACCGACTATTCTAGCCAAGAACAAGTTAGATCCAGATAGGAACCAGTTATTCCGGCCAAGAACCAGTTAGATCCAGCTAAGAACTACCTATTCTGACCAAGAACCAATATGAACAAGTTAGAATTAGTTAAGAACCGATAATTCCGCCAAGAACAAGTAGGAACCGTTAGAACTAGTTAATAACCGATATTCAAGCCAAGAACCAAGAAGAACCGCTTAAGAACCACCTATTCCGCCAATAACCGATTAGAAACAAATAGGAACCAAATATTCCGCCAAGAACCGCTTAGATCTAGCTAATAACCGCCTATTCCGCCAAGAACCGCTTAGAACCGCTTAAGAACCGCTATTCCAAATAAGAACCGGTGAGGAATCATTAGATCTAGTTAAGAACCAGCTATTCCGGCCAATAACCAGTAAGAACTAGTTAAGAACCGGCTATTTTGGCCAAAAACCAATTAGATCCATATAGGAACCAGTTATTCCGACCTAGAACTAGTTAGATCCAGCTAAGAACTGCCTATTCCGGCCAAGAACCAGTTGGAACCAGTTAGAACGAGTTAAGAACTAGTTATTCCAGCCAAGAACCAGTAAGAACCAGTTAAGAACCAGCTATTCCGGCCAAGAACCAGTTAGAACCAGTTAAGAACCAGCTATTTTGGCCAATAACCAGATAGATCCAAATAGGAACCAGCTATTTTGGCCAAAAACTAGTTATATCCAGCAAAGAACAGCCTATTCCGGGCAAGAACTAGTAGGAACCAGCTATTTCGGCCAATAACTAGTTAGATGCATCACTACACAAGTTAAATCCAAAAAAGAAAAAAAGTATTTTGGTGGGAAAATTGGAGTAAAATTTATTTTTAGGGAGACTAAACGTTAAATTTTACACGAGATTCAAATTTTGGTTTAACTATGAACCGCTAAGAACCACTATTCGTGCCAAGAACCGATTAGATTTGGCTATGAACCGCTCTTTAGGCCAAGTAGATCCAAATAAGAAACGTCTATTCCGCTATGAACCGCTTAGATCCAATTAAGAACCGGCTATTCCGCCAAGAACCAAGTTAAGAACCGGTTACTTTGGCAAAAACGAGTTAGATCCATTTGGAACCAATTATTCGGTGAAGAACCGCTTAGATGCGACTAAGAACCGCTTATTCGGCCAAGAACCAAGAGGAACCAATTAGAACCGCTTAAGAACCGACTATTCCGCCAAGAACCAAGAGGGAAGCGATTAGAAATAGTTAAGAACCGGATATTTCACCAAGAACCAAGAAGAACAAGTTAAGAACCAAATATTCCTACCAATAACCGCTAGATCCAAATAGGAACCGATTATTCCGACCAAGAACCAAGAGGGAACCGCTTAAGAACCGCTATTCCGGCCAAGAACCATAAGGAACCGCTTAGAACCGATTAAGAACCGCTATTCCGCCAAGAACAAGTTAGAACCGATTAAGAACCAAATATTTCAAAAATAACCGCTTAGATCCATGCAGAACCAAATATTTCGCAAAGAACCGCTTAGATCCAATTAAAACAACCTATTATGGCCAATCAAGAAGAACTAACTATTCTCAGAATAACCCCAACTTCGTGATACGCAGCGGAATTCAAACTGGGTGTTACTTCATGGTAAAATAGTTATAATAATAGAAAACGAACTCTAATGGAGTCGTTTTAAAAGATTTATCATTTGATTTATATAAATATCAGAGTTTACAAAATGAGGTCCCAGTGGTTTCAAGGTTTACAAATTACACTAAATGAGTTTTTGAATGATAATAAAAATTATAGCCATCTATAGTATCCGTGCCCTTCCTTTCCATCCTTGCCAGCCACATTCATTATGGACATGAGATAAACATGTTTAAAAGGGTCAACACAAAGGTTGAGTGAATCCATAGGTTTATTGTTAAATGTTGAACACATAATGTTTGTGTGGGTTACGTTGTTATACACCCATAATGTTGAAAACAAAACAGTTATTATTTCACTAAGCTCATGCAACCAAGGTGTTAAAGTGTTCCAATATAAATTGGTGAAATTGTGGGTACCGCCCTAATAGGTAAAATTTCCGCTTTACCTAATGTTACTCAAATATAGTGCGTTTGTTTGCCTTTAACGGGCCAACACAAACGGGATTCATCAATCCCAATAGATCTATTCACAATATTCATGCTCACTCTCTAGTGATTAATGGTTCATGATTTAGGGACTTATGTTTGGCAATTATGTTTACTTAGTGACAATAAAACAATCAGATAGCATAAAGTTCAAATGTTTGTGTGTTCATGTTAAAAATAGCATGTATCTCCCCCAAGGGTTTGTAGAACAATTAAGTAATAGAAAGTGGGGCTATGAACTCACCTCAGAGTAAATGATATCAAATGTTTAATGAGAATGATGGATATGCCGTGAGAACTTCTACGAGCAACCTATAATAGGATGTTGCGACTTAGGTTTGAAATAATGATGCGAAAGAAATAGCAAGCCTATATACATCTTTATATTGATCATGATGTAGTACATGTTAGTTGTGTATGTCATTTATAGAAATGGTCTAGTTGTGAAAACGTGTTTAGTTTATGTATATCGTACTACCGTTCGGGCCATCACAATTCAGAGGTAATGTAGTAAACGTTCGAGGAGCTAGGACACTTTAATTCGTAAATCTAGCAACTCGTCGATCCGCTTACCCAAATGAACCCCTCACATGAAGTTCCCTAGTATTGTAGCATTCGCATGGAAAACATATGTTTTGCTCATTTGATCATTTGACATATAAGTTAAGTGGTTACAAAATATGTTTGGTCATTATCCGAAAGTGAGTTTTAAATGTCTAGTAAGCGTGTAAAGTTTCATGGTTTATCGAAAGAGTAGATCCAAATTGTATTGTATACATTTTGGTTTGTCAAGGCTAAGACCTTTGGTTTACGGTCTCGGCTTAGGAAGCCTTGAGGCTTTAGCCATGGCCGTGCCGTGGCTTTGGACTAGGCTACCATGGTCTTGAGACTCAGCCTTGTCCTTAGCCGTGGCTATGGTCTCGGCTTAAGGCCATTAGGCCTCTTGGTTTGCCTTTAGTTATGACAAAAGTATAGTTAAATAGGGCAGTTTCAGTTTTTGAAAGAAAATGGCGTTTTCAGGGCCCGAGCTTCTCTTTAATTAAAGGAAAACGTCGTTCCGGACAAATTTCATGTTTTAACTTTTTGATGAAATGGAGTAGAAGGCCTTGAAAAAAAAGCGCACCCCTAACAGCTTTGTTTATGGCGCTTTGCGCTTTGGTTTCGCTTAACTTCTTTTGGTCAGATCTTTTGACTCGTGTACTGCTTTTGGTGATTCAAATTGCTATATTTTCCTTGTAACATCCTTTTAACAGTATGTAATTGTCTAATATCATGGTTATACTATTTTGGTCATATTTTACAATATATGTGACTAGTTTTCTTGTTTACATCAATTTAGCTAACATATGATTCCTTTAACTTATTTTAGTGGTTTTTGTACATCATGATAACAATATAAAGACCATATATAACATAAATGAAGTATGAGAAACATGTAAATGATGTTGAGCAAGAGAGTGTGTTAGGGTTTCTTACAACTTTTGGCTTTCTAAAGAAAGGAAGTTAAAAACAAGGATTAGGACTTTGATTGAACTAGGATCTCTAGTTTCCAATTTCTTCAATCTCTTGATACCAACTTAGGATCACTTGAAAAGCACTTGAAGTCTTCTACTAGAACACTTCTTTTGTGGATTGGAGATCACCAAAGGATGGAAGATATTAGGACTTTAGATCAATCAAAACTTTACAAGAGCTTTGGAATTGATATGGAGCTTGTGTTTCTTGAATAAAACTTGAAGTAAACTAGAAAATTGAAGGTGTATGTAATTTTGGTTTATGTTTGACGTTCAAATGGAGGAGGGGGGATGAGTGTCTATTTATAATAAAATGAGGAGGTTAGTTTGCAAGACTTTTAGGAAGCTTAGTTAGTAAGATTTAACACTTGTATGGTTCTAATGGTCCAAGGCAAGAGATCAAGACACCTTGCTTGTGACTCCCCCCTATAGGCGGTTTGGAGAGTAGGATAAGATGACTAGATGATAAACTTGGTATTATCTAGTTTATGGAGTGAGTTTTGGTTCCGTTAATCGCTAACTGTAAGCCGTTAAGTCACGAAACGTAAAACCGGGTATTATAAAAATATGAAACTTGTAGAAATGATTAAACTCATCATTATACTCCATAATAAAATACAAAATAAGTGGTAAGATCCATCGGGTTGCTTAAACGCTGTTTAAAGCTGGAAACGCGAGTCAAAAACGCGTATTTTGCGTAAAACGCAGAACTAAAAAACGTAAAATTCTAAAACTTGTGAAATTGTCGTAAAATGGTAGAAATATATATTTCTAATGTTTATATGGTTTACTGGACATATCGGGATGTCTGAATGACGTTTAAACCTAAAATTAATTTTGGGACACGGTTTTGTGAAATCGGTTCTGAATGGATTCAACGTACGTTGTCAGGACGACTTGTCGAGTATCAACTTTCTTGTCATGATGGTAAAATAAAAATAAAAATTTTTACAGGATGAATAGTAAAAGTGAATAGTAACTTTTCAAAAAAAATGAAAAGTAACCTGAAAATGTGGGTTGTTACAGTCTCACCACCTTAATGGGAATTCCGTCCCAGAATTCAGTGTATGTTATCCGATGTTGAAGTGTCTAGGAAAATGTGGGTATATGCGTCGAATTCTAATCTTTGCGTTCTCATGTTTCTGGTCATAGAATGTGTTATGTACCATTCTATGTTTTTTGTGGTGGCTTAAGTTGATAATCTAAAAGGTTTTGTTAAAATCTTATAGAGTCAAAATATACATCAAGTTTGGATTTTCCCGTTTCTCAAAAAGAATCATATCTAATTTTATCGAGGCTCTCAACAAAACCTTAATTTCTAACATGGAGTTTTTGTTAAATTTTAATGCCTTACATCTATGTAACTTTTGTTTATGGTGATAGTGTGTAGCATGCATCCAAATTTATATTTGTATGGTTTCCTTAGTTGTTTTGTGGGTGATCTCTGGACACCTTAGTCCAGCAAATGGTTGACTGACACCTTCGTCTATATAGTGCCTCAAATGGAATAGTTTTGTTGTTGTTAGGGTAACTATTGTTAATCAGAGGTGTAAGATATTGTTGATGTGAAATGGTTTGTAATGATGTGATAATTGTCATTGTAGGAAAGTCTTGCTAGTGGCAAGTGGTTATCCAAACCATTTCTAAAAAAATCGATCATATCTTAGGTAGTTTCTAGATGAAGGCTATATCGTATAGTGTTTATGTCTACTAGTGTTTGAAAGAAACGTGATACTGTGAAGTTTTACATACTGACTTACGATGGGGTTCAGATAATGATGTGATATGTTGATGATTAGAAGAGTGTAGTGTATGTTTACCCTTATTCTTAGGCAGAGATGTCAAGTTTGCTTTAAAATCATTAGTGGATTATAAAGGATTATGGCGGAATGATAGCCTTAAAACCTAAACGGCTAGTACTTCTAAGAAATGACGAGAAGATTTGATGACTATCCCAAGATAGTAGTTAGGATTATTTTATAAATGAAAACTTTCAAGAATGAAATTAGGTAGTATAAATAAGTGTTAAGATCTCGCTGAGTGGTAAGACACAATCATGTCTCTAGATCTTTTTTTTGAATTCTGGTGGTTTATCGAGTTTAAGTACGAAATTAACCTGAATATAACCCTTGTATAACTATTCTCAGTGTTTGAAAAAATTAAGTCGAACATAGTTAGTCAGACTATGTTCCACTATCCCTAGGTTAAATATAGGTGACTAGACTATATTTAGCCGAGGTTCGATAAATTTTTCAAATACCTAAATTAGGTATACTTGTGATATGTCCATAGCTTTTGAGAAAATGTCCACTAAGCAAAGGCGATATCCAACCATTCAGCCATAAGTCCCACCATACAAGACTTGTAACCTATGTTTTCACATTCCATTGCATAGAAGATAGTATGGGTAGATACGTGTGAAAAGGAAGTCTTAAGTAATTCTAAAATAGTCCATACTTGGCTAGCATCACAGGCCTTTAACAATGAAGGTTTCAGAAGATAAATTTGATGAATCTAGAGAAAGTTGCTGAACTTCGGCTTTTGTAGATGATGAATCAGTTTGTCCTTTAGAAATCCCATTTCTTGTATTTTCATTAGGGAAATTGATAGATTATGACGGGTTTCACGTAAAACAATATCATATAAGGTTTATAAGATAATTTCTAGAGACTTTGTATAACTTACAATGTCTATGAAGTAAATTATACCATTGTGTAACTCACAATTTCTTGAGAAATGATGGAGAGATCATTGTGTAACTCACAATGTCTTGAGAAATGATGGAGAGATCATTGTGTAACTCAAAATGTCTTGAGAAATGATGGAGAGGTCATTGTGTAACTCACAATGTCTTGCGAAATGATAGAGAGATCATTTTGTAACTCACAATGTCTTGAGAAATGATAGATAGATCATTGTGTACTCACAATGTCTTGAGAAATAAATTAGACCATTGTGTAACTCACAATGTCTTGAGAAATAAATGAGACCACTATTTCATTTACAGTCTTCTAGGGATGTAATTAAGACCACTGTGTTACTCACAGTATCTGGGAATATAATAGAGACCACTGTATCATTCACAGTGTCTGAGAACGTAATAGAGACCACTGTATCTCACAGTGTCTTGAAAAATGAATAAGACCATTGTATCTCACAATGTCTGGGAAGTAGGAAAGACCATTGTAATCAACTACAATGTCTTGGATAAAGTTTCGTAATCCTAAAATGCACAAGTAGATACATGATTGGGAAAATATGATTTTGCCGCAATGCCTTAGAATAGGCATACGCAGATATGTTTAGTCTATCGTTTAGCTAAAATGATTGAAAATATGTCGAGATTACATATCAATATACTAGTATGTTTGTGTAGCATAAACTACCTAGAAGTCACATAATCGTCTAGAGAATGGAAGGCACGGAGAGTGAAAGGCTATAAAATGTTTTGTTTGTAAAAGTGGTAATAGTTTATGTCTCGATTAGACCCGTTTCTCTATAACTGTGGCTCTGATACTCTGTAACACCCCCAATTTCATGATACGCAGCGGAATTCAAACTGGTTGTTACTTCATGGCATGACAGTTGTAAGAATAGAAAACGAACTCTAATTGAGTCGTTTTAAAAGGTTTATCATTTGATTTATATAAATATCAGAATTTACAAAATGAGGTCCCAGTTTTTCACGGTTTACAAATAAATTTTTGAATGATAATAAACTTTATAGCCATCTTGAGTACTCGTGCCCTTCCTTTCCATCCTTTCCAGCCTCGTGAATTTGAGCTCGCTTTAGTTTGGTACGGCTGCCTCAAGTATGTGATACTTGAGCCCGCTTTAGTTTGATACAGCTGCCTCAAGTATATGATACTGGAGCCCGCTTTTGTTTGATACGGCTGCCTCAAGTATATGATACTTGAGCCCGCTTTAGTTTTATATGGCTGCCTCAAGTATATGATACTTGAGCCTACTTTTGTTTGATACAATTATGTATGCACATAATTATATAAATGCGATTCACGTATGGCAATACTGTTACTTAGCATAAATAAATATTCAGTTCAGATAAACATATAGTTGCAAATAATCATGATTGTTGATAAAAGTAGTTGAGCATGTATCTCCCCCAAAGAGTTTATAAAACAGTTGAATGATAGAAAATGGGGCTATTAAACTCACGGTCATCCTTAAAAGTTTTAGATTACTTGTGAAAGTAAATAATTGAGCATGTATCTCCCCCAAAGAGTAAAGTAATTTAAAAGTAGTTGCAAATAAATATTCAGCTCAGATAAACATATAGTTGCAAATAATCGTGATTGTTGATAAAAGTAGTTGAGCATCCCAAAGAGTTTATAAAACAGTTGAATGATAGAAAATGGGGCTATGAAACTCACGGTAATCCTTAAAAGTTTTAGAGTACTTGTGAAAGTAAATAATTGAGCATGTATCTCCCCCAAAGAGTAAAGTAATTTAAACGAGAAAAAGTGGGGCTATGAAACTCACCTCAGAGTAAATGATATCAAATGTAAAATGAGAATGATGGATATGTCGTGAGAACTTCAATGAGCAACCTAGAAAAGGATGTTGCGACTTAGGTTTGAAATAATGATGCGAAAGAAATAACAAGCCTATATACGTCTTTATATTGATCATGATGTAGTACATGGTAGTTGTGTATGTCGTTTATTGAAATGGTCTAGTTGTGAAAACGTGTTTAGTTTATATATATCGAACTACCATTCGGGCCAACACAATTTAGAGGTCATGTAGTAAACATTCAAGGAGCTAGGACACTTTAATTCGTAAATCCAGCAACTCGTCGATCCGTTTACCCAAATGTACCCCTCACATGAAGTTCCCTAGCATTGTAGCATTCGACATGGAAAAACATATGTTTTGCTCGTTTGATCATTTGACATATAAGTTAAGTGGTTACAAAATATGTTTGGTCATAATCCGAAAGTGAGTTTTAAATGTCTAGTAAGCGTGTAAAGTTTCATGGTTTATCGAGGGACTAGATCCAAATTGTATTGTATACGTTTAGGTTTGTCAAGGCTAAGACCTTTGGTTTACGATCTCGGCTTAGGAAGCCTTGAGGCTTTAGCCATGGCCTTGTCGTGGATTTGGTCTAGGCTACTATGGTTTTGAGACTCAGCCTTGTCCTTAGCCATGGCTGTGGTCTCGGCTTAAGGCCATTAGGCCTCTTGGTTTGCCTTTTGTTGTGACAAAAGTATAGTTATATAGGGCGGTTTCAGTTTTTGAAAGAAAATGGCCTGTTTTAAGTTTTTTCAGGGCCCGAGCTTCTTTAATATTATAAGAAAACGTTGTTCCGGACAACTTTCGTGTTTTAACTTTTTGATGAAATGGAGCAGAAGGCCTTGAAAAAAAAAGGCTGGCCCCTAACAGTTTGTTTATGGCAGTTTCGGCGTTTTCGTTTCACTAACTTCTTTTGGCTGTATCTTTTGACTCGTGTACTCGTTTTTGGTGATTCAAATTGCTATGTTTTCCTTGTAACATCCTTTTTAACAGTATGTAAGTTTCTAAGATCATGGTTATACTATTTTGGTCATATTTCACAATATATGTCACTAGTTTTCTTGTTTACATCCATTTAGCTAACATATGATTCCTTTAACTTATTTTAGTGGTTTTTGTACATCATGATAGCAATATAAAGACCATATATAACATAAATGAAGTATGGGAAACATGTAAATGATGTTGAGCAAGAGAGTGTGTTAGGGTTTCTTACAACTTTTGGCTTTCTAAATAAAGGAAGTTAAAAACAAGGATTAGGACTTTGATTGAACTAGGATCTCTAGCTTCCAACTTCTTCAACCTCTTGATACCAACTTAGGATCACTTGAAATTCACTTGAAGTCTTCTACTAGAAAACTTGCTGTGTAGATTGGAGATCACCAAAGGATGGAAGAAATTAGGACTTTGGATCAATCAAAACTTTACAAGAGCTTTGGAATTGATATGGAGCTTGTGTTTCTTGAATAAAACTTGAAGTAAACTAGCAAATTGAAGGTGTATGTAATTTTGGTTTATGTTGGACGTTCAAATGGAGGAGGGGGGATGAATGCCTATTTATGCTAAAATAAGGAGGTTAGTTTGCAGAACTTTTATGAAGCTTAGTTAGTAAGATTTCACACTTGTATGGTTCTAATGGTCCAAGGCAAGAGATCAAGACACCTTGCTTGTGACTCCCCCCCTATAGGCGGTTTGGAGAGTAGGATAAGATGCCTAGATGATAAACTTGGTATTATCTAGTTTACAGAGTGAGTTTTGGTTCTGTTAATCGCTAACTGTAAGCCGTTAAGTCACGAAACGTAAAACCGGGTATCGTAAAAATATGAAACTTGTAGAAATGATTAAACTCATCATTATACTCCATAATAAAATATAAAATAAGTGGCAAGATCCATCGGGTTGCTGAAACGCTGTTTAAAGCTGGAAACGCGGGTCAAAAACGCGTATTTCGCGTAAAACGCAGAATCGAAAACGAAATTTCAAAACTTGTGGAATTGTCGTAAAATGGTAGAAATATGTATTTCTAATGTTTATATGGTTTACTGGACATATCGAGATATCTTTATGATGTTTAAACCTAAAAGTAATTCTCGGACACGGTTTTGTGAAATCGGTTCTGAATGGATTCAACGTACGTCGTCAGGATGATTTGTCGAGTATCAACTTTCTTGTCATGATGGTAAAATAAAAATAAAAAATTTTACGGGATGAATAGTAAAAGTAAATAGTAACTTTTCAAAAAAATGAATAGTAACCTGAAAATGCGGGTTGTTACAATTTCGACCAATAACTAGTTAGATCCATCACTACACAAGTTGATTCAAAAAAAAGAAAAAAAAAGTATTTTGGCGGTAAAATTTGAATAGAATTTAATTTTTAGGAGAGACTAAACGTTAAATTTTTACAAGAGATTCAAATTTTAGTCTAATTGTGAACCGGCTAAGAACCAGCTATTCGGGCCAAGAACCAGTTAGATCCGGCTAAGAACCGGCTCTTCAAACCAAGTAGATCCAGCTAAGAAACTTTAGTTCTGGCCAAGAACCAGTTAGATCCAACTAAGAACCGGCTATTATGGCCAAGAACGAGTTAGATCCAAATAGAAACCATCTATTCAGGGTAAGAACCAGTTAGATCCAGCTAAGAACTGCCTATTCCGGCCAAGAACCAGTAGGAACCAGTTAAGAACCGACTATTCCAGCCAAGAACCAATAGGAAGCAATTAGAACTAGTTAAGAACCGGATATTCCGGACAAGAACCAGTTAGAACCAGTTAAGAACCAGCTATTCCAACAAATAACTAGTTAGATCCAAATAGGAACCAGCTATTCCGGCCAAGAAGCAGTTAGATCCAGCTAAGAACTACCTATTCCTGCCAAGAACCAGTAGGAACCAGTTAAGAACCGGCTATTCTGGCCAAGAACCACTAGGAACCAGTTAGAACCAGTTAAGAACCGGTTATCTCGGCCAAGAACCAGTTAGAACCTGTTTTGAACCAGCTATTTAGGCAAATAACCAGTTAGATCCAAATAGGAGCCAGCTATTTCGGCCAAGAACCAGTTAGATCCAGCTAAGAACAGGTTATTCTGGACAAGAATTAGTAGGAACAAACTATTCCGGC
The DNA here is from genome assembly GCA_022545495.1 of Chrysanthemum lavandulifolium. Taxonomy (NCBI): domain Eukaryota; kingdom Viridiplantae; phylum Streptophyta; class Magnoliopsida; order Asterales; family Asteraceae; genus Chrysanthemum; species Chrysanthemum lavandulifolium. The sequence goes on along the minus strand of CM040243.1, from coordinate 285,234,379 downwards.
CAACAACTAGTTAGATCCATCACTACACATGTTAATTCATAAAAAAAGAAAAAAAAAGTAGTTTGGCGAGAAAATTTGAGTAAAATTTCATTTTTAGGGGAAAAAATGTTAATTTTTACGCGAGATTCAAATTTTGGTTTATATGTGAACCGACTAAGAACCAGCTATCCGTGCTAAGAACCAGTTAGATCTGGCTTAGAACCGGCTCTTTAGGCCAAGTAGATCCAGCTAAGAAATGTATACTCCATCCAAGAACCAGTTAGATCCAGCTAAGAACCGGCTATTCTGGCCAAGAACCAGTTAAGAACCGGCTATTTTGGCCAAGAACAAGTTAGATCCAGATAGGAATCAGTTATTTCAGCCAAGAACCTATTAGATCCAGCTAAGAACTGCCTATTTCGGCCAAGAACTAGTTGGAACCAGTTAAGAACCGATACTTTCGGCCAACAACAAGTAGGAAACAGTTAGAACTAGTTAAGAACCGAATATTCCGGCCAAGAACCAGTTAGAACCAATTAAGAACCAGTTATTTCGTCCAATAACCAGTTAGATACATATAGGAACCAGCTATTCCGTCTGAGAACCAGTTAGATCCAGCTAAGAACTGCCTATTCCGGCCAAGAACCAGTAGGAACCAGTTAGAACTAGTTAAGAACCGGCTATACTAGTCAAGAACCAAGAGGAACTCGTTAGATCCAAGCTAAGAACCAATTATTCCGCCCAATAACCAAGAAGAACCGATTAAGAACCGCTATTTTGGCCAAAACCGCTTAGATCCAAATAGAAACCATTATTCGGGACTAGAACTAGTTAGATCCAACTAAGAACCGCTTATTCCGCCAAGAACCAAGAGGAACCGCTTAAGAACCAAATATTCCGGCCAAGAACCAAGAAGACCCGCTTAAGAACCAAATATTCGCCAATAACCGTTAGATCCAAATAGGAACCAAATATTCCAACCAAGAACTAGTTAGATCCACTAAGAACACGACCTATTCGGCCAAGAACCAAGAGGAACCAAAGAATTTCGCCAATAACTAGTTAAATCCATCACTTCACAAGTTAAATAAAAAAAAGTATTTAGGCGGGAAAATTTGAGTAAAATTTAATTTTTAGGGGAGACTAAACGTTAAACTTTTACGCGAGATTCAAATTTTGGTTTAAGTGTGAACTGGCTAAGAACCAGCTATTCGTGCCAAGAACCAGTTAGATATGGCTAAGAACCGACTCTTTAGGCTAAGTAGATCTACCTAAGAAACGTCTATTCCGGCCAAGAACCAATTAGATCAAGCTAAGAACCGGCTATTCCGGCCAAGAACCTGTTAAGAACCGGCTATTCTAGCCAAGAACAAGTTAAATCCAGATAGGAACCAGTTATTCCGGCCAAGAACCAGTTAAATCCAGCTAAGAACTGCCTATTCCGGCCAAGAACCAATAGGAACCTATTAGAACCAGTTAAGAACCGATAATTCAGGCCAAGAACCAGTAGGAACTAGTTATAACTAGTTAAGAACCGGATATTCCAGCCAAGAACCAGTAAGAAACAGTTATTACTAGTTAAGAACCAGCTATTCCGGCCAATAACCGGTTAGATACAAATAGGAACCAACTATTCTGGCCAAGAACCAGTTAGATCTAGCTAAGAACTGCCTATTCCGGCCAAGAACCAGAGGGAACCAAGAACCGAGTTAAGAATCGGCTATTCCAATAAGAACCAAGAAGAACACATTAGATCCAGTTAAGAACCAACTATTCCAGCCAATAACCAGTAAGAACCAGTTAAGAACCGGCTATTTTGGCCAAAAACCAGTTATATCCGAACTAGAACCAGTTAGATCCAGCTAAGAACTGCCTATTCCGGCCAAGAACCAGTTAAGAACTAGTTATTCCGGCCAAGAACCAGTAGGAACCATTTAAGAACCAGCTATTCCGGCCAAGAACCAGTTAGAACATGTTATGAACCATCGATTCTGGCCAATAACTAGTTAGATCCAAATAGGAATCAGTTATTCCGGCCAAGAAACTAGTTAGATCCAGCTAAGAACATCGTATTCCGGCCAAGAACCAGTAGGAACCAGCTATTCCGGCTAATAACTAGTTAGATCCATCACTTCACAAGTTAAATAAAAAAAAAAGTATTTTGGCGAGAAAATTTGAGTAAAATTTAATTTTTAGGGGAGACTAAACATTAAATTTTTACGCGAGATTTAAATTTTGATTTAAATGTGAACCGACTAAGAACCAGCTATTCGTGCCAAGAACCAGTTAGATATGGCTAAGAACCGGCTCTTTAGGCCAAGTAGATCCAGCTAAGAAACGTCTATTCCGGCCAAGAACCAGTTAGATGAAGCTAAGAACCGGCTATTCCGGCCAAGACCCGGTTGTTCTAGCCAAGAACAAGTTAGATCCAGATAGGAACCAGTTATTCCGGCCAAGAACCAGTTAGATCCAGCTAAGAACTGCCTATTCAGGCTAATAACCAATAGGAACTAGTTAGAATTAGTTAAGAACCGATAATTTCGGCCAAGAACCAATAGTAACCAGTTAGAACTAGTTAAGAACCGGATATTCCAGCCAAGAACCAGTTAGAATCAGTTAAGAACCAGCTATTCCGGCCAATAACCAGTTAGATACAAATAAGAACAAGCTATTTCGTACGATTCAGCTGTACCAAACATGCAAAAGTATAAAATATGGAACCCCTAAAACTTAACTTGTAGTTTCTAAGTTATATAGAGAGGCTCCTTTAACAGTTTATGTGATCAAGAAGATGTCAACAATCGCTTCATGACGGTTTTCTGGTCTGAAGTAAGTCTTGTAGGGAAATAGATCTTAAATTTTACCCTTAGGTTCCCTTTCCTAGCGGGTTCCCTAGAAATAGGCATTCCTTCACCTTCTACCACTTCTTAGTAAGTTGGGCTAATTATAGAGTTGATAGGAGAGTCGCTTTATTTTGCTTACTTAAAATCTCATGCGTACCAAGGTACATATCCTGGCCATTGGATCAAAAAGACAAAACTTAATAATAAAAAATACGAAGGGACGACTTTGTAACTTCAGCAAACTCGCCCCACCAACCCAACCCCCAGACCGATCACTTTCCACAATTTAACTATCAACAATAATCTCACTTTCTCTCTCTAACTAAAAAATCCCACTATCAATAAATTTCAGAATAAACCGTTTTTAACCGTTAATATAAAAATTTAAAAATAAATAAAAACGCAAAATTAGAACCATCGACAAATGCAGAAGTTGATCCAGGGAAAAAAGTTCAAATTGAACCTAATGAATCTCGAGATGAACGTAAGATGCTTGCAATTAATTATTTAGTTGTTATTTTTGTATCTCTAGTGATGTCGTACTTATTTATGAATTTTATTGCCATTTATGATGATTTTTGTATATTTTTTGTTGATTTTTGCTGTGATAATGAGATACATGTGATGATTATGTACTTATTTCTGGATTTTATTTGAGTTTATAATATATTTATTAAGATTTATCAGTTTTTGTTGATTTTAAATGTTTATTGAGGAATTGTTATAATAATGTGATGAATGTTGTGATTTTTTCATTTATTGGTAGTATATAACCTCTGATAAAGCAATTGTAGTTATTTTTTTATTTTTATTTTTTGTAGTATAACATTTGTGATAATGACCAGTTGTAGTGGTTTCCTTCGATTTTTGATAGTATAACACCAATGATGATGAACAATTGTAGTGATAATAACTATATTGCTAGTATATATGATGTGATTTTTTTTAACAAGAGAAATTATATTTTGCTTTTGAAAAAAATGTAGAAGATGATATTTATGAGCATCTGGACACGATAGAAGCTTTAAAAGATTAGTTTATATTAATAAAGCTTTACACATAAAAATTGCAGACATTGTGTTATTATCTAAAAAAAAATTGAAAATGTAGTTGTGTCGTCAAGCAAATTTTTGACTCTATCTCCAGAGATTGATAAAAGTAAAGTTATATTGTAATATAATGTCTCCTTTAGAAATATCAACTCTAACTTGTGATAATAACATGTGTGTATGCAGCTTACTTGTTTTGACATTTAGCTTTTGTGTAATATCACCTGTGATACACATACATATAATGTTAAAAATTGCAATAGAATGTTATAAGGTGATATGACATACTTGCAATAGAATGTTATAAATTGTATGACGCATACACATTTAAAGTTTATTTGTCACATATGATATTCATAAACTTACTTGGGATTTATTTTGTGTAGGTTTTGATATAACACTGGCCGAAATAAAAAAGAAAGAACTAAGAAACAAGGTTCTGAAATGAAAAGTCCAAAAGAGCTTGTGAATTAAAAAAAACTAACTGAAAACATAATGAACACATCAACACCTTCACCAACAATAACAACACCAACAAGAGTGAACACATCAACACCTTCAACACAAACATCACCCACCAAAATGACAAAGACAACTGTCAAACGTTTAAGTCTCGAGGAAACACCACAAAAACAACCAAAAGAAACACCATCAACAAATACGGAAGACGTATCACCTGAGATACCAACTTTGATACCAGCAAGATATGTTACACCTTTAAATCAAGCATCACCTGAGATAAACATAGAAGTAGAAACACAACAGAAAATACTTAAGAAATTCCTGTGATATCACAAGATCCACAACCTACAACACACAGAGAGACTCAAAATTAGAAAGAAAAAAAAGAAGGTTCTTGAAAAGAAAAAAAGGAATGAAGAAGTAAAGACTGCAAAAAAGAATGAAGTGGGAAAAAGATAAAAAGAAATGATGCTCAGAATCTGGCAACAAGGATGTTGTAGAAAAAGCATCAGTGAATGAGGTTGAAAAGACAACAAGAAGAGATGCCAAGACACAGACAACACCGAAGAGGAAAAGAACAGAAACAGAATCGCCGCCTGTGACAACGAGAGGCGCTGCCAAGAAGCAAGAGTTAGCAGAGAAAGAAAAGAAGGTGGTCGGTAAAAGAAAAAGGGTTGAAAAATAGACAAATGAAGATCCAAAAAAGAAGAAGGTAGTTAGAGTGAAAGGAAAGAAAGAACAGGAAGATGAGGATGACCAGGGTGATGAAGATTTTGTTGTCGAGAATAAAAAGAAGGTAGTTAGCGGGAAAGGAAAGAAAAAACTGGAAGATGAGGATGACCAGGATGAAGAAGGGGTAGGGAAAAGTTTCAAGCCATTAAAGTAAAAAATGATAGTCCAACCATTTTATGATGCTACTCATAAGTTGAGCCTAGAAAGGAAATCCATGGTCAGAGAGATGGGCTTCGGGAGCATGCTTGAATTTCCATTCTACCAATCATTTTTAGCACAATTTATTTTATCCTCGAAAGTTACCTTATTATATCCCTAAAAACTTGGATGTAAGCACAATGGAGCTAAAGCTACTCATAAGTTGAGCCTAGAAAGGAAATCCATGGTCAGAGAGATGGGCTTCGGGAGCATGCTTGAATTTCCATTCTACCAGTCATTTTTAGCATAATTTATTTTATCCTCGAAAGTGCCTTATTTTATCCTTAAAAACTTGGATGTAAGCACAATGGAGCTAAAACTGCCAAATGGATATGTTCTAAAAATTACTCCAAAAAGAATAAGAGAAGAGTTAGGAATCCCAATGGGACCTAATCCTCTAGAATCTGACTCAACAAGAGAACATGATGACCCATTCTACCAATCATTTTTAGCATAGTTTAAAGCAAACAAGAGGATAACAACAATTTTATCATAAGTGATTCAAAGCACTAACAAAACATATTTTATGTTCCAGATAAATTATCTAATGTTGATTACAAACTCTTGATAAACTTCAGTAATTCCTCAATGTTAAAGCATGATGTGCTGAGGAACATCATGTCTTTGGATGTGATAAGAGATATAGATGGTGCACTTTCATTTTCGACTGTATGCAAGTGAGCAAGGTTACTTGGGATGATCGAACATCCGAAAACTGGTATTATGGACTGCATGTAGTGTTCACGGTAAGTTAGTAGTTACAGTTTACTTATTTTTACCTATTTAATATCACAAGATATAATACATACCGAAATTTTTTTTATGTATGATATATTTGTTAAAAAAAGCTCATTTAATTGCATTACACGAAGTTTGATGAAATGAAGGTGGAACGTAAATGGCCTGCGATAAAGAACTGGGATTTGAAGAAGGTGACTAGCAGAGAAGAGTTAGAAACGGAGAAAGGAGAGTTTGGAAGGGTGGAGTTATTGAAGAAGATGATGAGAATTAAATCGAGAAACAAAAATAGGTTAGCTACTTTACAAATAGGTTTAACTATCACAAATAATAAAATATCTGATATAGTTATGTGTTGTTGATCCCAGTTGAGCAAACGATCTAATATAGAAACTGACTTCTACAAAGAACTTATTAAGTATTACGCGGAATTTAACACTTAATCTTAAGAAGAAGAATAGTAAACATTCAACACCTCAATATTATTGATAATACGAATACTCTTACAGTATTAGGGTTTTGCAACCTTGAAGTGTTTCGACCTTAGATATAAAACATACGTATATCTAACCTAACCTAGGATCTCCTTTTATAGGCTAAGGAGTCCTATACATTATACAATACGTAACCTACAAGATAAATATCTTTTCCATATTTATCTAATACAATAAACTAAACTGACTATTACAATACTAACAGCAGTTACATATCATTATCCGTGGTTATACTCTTCTACTAGCCGCGGTTTGTCTTCATCCGTGGTTACATCCTTCTGTCCGTGGTTATATCCAACCTGTCTGTGGTTCCAGTACTTAGAGTAATTCTTGATCCAAGGAACCTAAAACCCAACAATCCTCCCTAAACTTGATACATTCCAATGAAATTCTCAAGTTTCTTTTAAGCTCAAAACATCCGAATTGGAGGATGTAGCCAAACACTTACTAGCCTTAAGAATGTTCTCATACTTCAAAGAACAAATTGTAAGCTTGACCATCATAGGGTACTAACATCTTGATACAACCAGTGTTTTAACATCGAGCAATAATCACTGGATACTTATTCATTGAGGATAATCACCTTCTACAAGCATATGAATAATTTCTCCGTAAATGCTTAAAACATGAACTCCACAAGTTTGACATAAAACCATTTAGTAACTTGACCATTGTAGAGTCCTTTCCATTCGTGTTCATCATGAGTAGGTTCAAATAAAATCTTCAAATGATGATAAATCGCCTCTCATGATAATCATTTGGATGTACTTCACCAAACATATTCTTGTAAAGTATCCAAAGATTCATCAAATCATCTCTATCAAAATATCAAGCATCTGTGAAAATTTATTATACTCATAAACTTCATTGTTGAGTCTTTGAATTTTCCAAACTCCTTCACTTCCATTAAGCTCAAACTCATAAGAAATAATTTGATTACCATCTGCAACTAATTTCAATCTTTTAGAATCGATGTCTCTTGAACCTCGATTTTCTCTTTCTTTACTTTGAATCCATTCATCATCCTTTTTAATCCACTCTTCCTCCTTTTTAGAATTCATTGGACAGAAATCATCATGATTGATTCTCATACATCTCTCATAAATCTCAAAAATTCTTTCAAATGAACACCTACTAAGATTATCAGAAACATGTATTCCTGAATTCTTAATAATCTTCATCAATACATTCCTCATCTGAGCAATAGAAGGAGGTTTCTTTCTTACAACTTGCTTCTTTTCTTTACTAACTTTCCTTGCCAATATACCCAAAAGTCTAGCTTTTTCCTCATCATCTAACAAAGCCCATTCTTGTGCAGTATACTCATCACTTATTAATTCAGAAGCTTCAAGATATTTTTATGATTCATACCATGTAGCTAACCATCTCTGACTAGCTTTCTCTTCATCTTGCTTTCTTTTCACTAAAGCTGCTTGATCCTCAGCTACAAGACTTTTAGCATACTCTGCATCATAAGCTTCTTGTTCTGCTTTATTTTTAAATTTCAGCACAACCTCTTTACCTTTCCCAACATCAAATTGAACCACTTTCTTCTTCAAAGGTTCACCAATAACTAAACTTTTAACTCTGGGTTTAGTTGCAGTAGACTGAATAGAGAGAACAGGTGCAATGATAGGTGTAGAAATAGATGAGGTTTTGCTTAGATTTATCAAGGTACTTGCAGCTTCTTTTTCAACTTCTTTAGACTTAGGTTGTGATTCAGAGAGAGTTGTGACAATAGTGGAAGTGGTTATGATAGCAGTGGGTAGGATAGTAGTGGGTATAATTGTGATATCTGAAACTGTATCAGTGGTTACAAGAGTACTAACCATAGTTTTAGACATACCATCAGTTTTGTGTCTTTCACTACATCTTCTACAACATTCTTCACAATTTCAAGAACTGCTTCATTCCCATCTTTATCAGATACCAAAAATTCATTATCTCCACTATCAACATTTTCATCCATAGGTACATCAACAGATATATCACCAGCCTCCCCTGAATTCATGCCTTCACTCCTCCCCTGTTTGGATACATCTTCCACATTTAGAGCCGGAGAGGAGTCCACCATCTTTTTCTTTCTTCGCATAGCTTTCAAAACAGTAACCCCAGGTCTCCTTACTTTTTCCAAAACCAACACTCTATGCTTCAATCTCCTAATATCCTTTCCCGAAACACACCAACTTCAGAGACCCGAAATTTTAGTTTCCATTTTAGCACACTTAGCCAAATTCATTTAAACGTTCAAGAATATCCTCCCACTTCGACTGTGTTAATCGGTCCGAGAGGTGGTTCATTGGAAAAGTCATCATGTACAAACTCATTAACCGTCAATTCAATGTCGTTCCAATCTATCCTCATCACTTGAGTTGTGTTAATCGCTCCGAGAGGTGAATCCTTGGATATAGTAGACATAGCACCGCACCTAGCCCGATCATCTATGCACCATGTAGCAGCCAATTGGCTAGGATTCCTCCACTGTGTTAAGTTCCAAGGAACTCTCCACATTAGGAGTTGCCAATGGTTGGGTCATATTTATGTTTCCACTATCCCGACCAAAGATCAAAGCATGAATCGAGAGTAAAGCCCTTCCAATCATGTCACCTCCACTCCATGTGACAGCCTCATTAACAACACCACTAACACTAGCCTGAGGTAGCTTAGTGCCCTTCTGTCTCCTAGTCCATACTATAGGTGTAACAGTGGTTTGGTTAGAACTATCAGTGGTTTGAGGTGTACTATCAGTGGATACAGCAACAATAGGTTGAGACACAAGACCTTCATCAAACTCAGGATCAACAGGCAAAGTAAGCATATGAGGAAATAAAGGAACATCTCTAATGTGTACATTCTGTGGCTGATTCCTCATATGAGCAAAAACCTTAGGAAGCATATGATGTACTTCATACTCCCTAGTATGTTCAACAGGTTCCTCTATTTGATGTTCCACAATCAGTTGAACAAACCTAGGATACAAATAGTATTTGCCCTTCTTCCTAATGTTTTGTACTAACCCCTCATAAATCATCCTAGACCAATTAAACTTCCTTTCATCGATAAACAAATAATAGCAGAGCAATTTTGGAAGGAAAGTCATTAAAACCTCGTGGTCTTATTACTCATACACATCAACAAGGTATGAATAAGAAACTTCCATTGTGGTGAAAACAAACTCTTAAAAATTGTACCTTATCACCCCTGTGTGTATATCCTAATCTCTAAACCAAAGAACAATCTCAACATCCGAAAGATTATCAACACCATCAAGATCATCAAACTTCAAAACTTCCCGAATGATGTCCTCGAATGTAAATAGCATGTTCATCCACAGTAGAACGAAACACCTCCACGCCATCAACCTCTTCAAGTGTAGCATTACTCCAGAATTGATGTATGTAGGCTTTAAGAATGGTGGGTTTAACTGTTAAAGCATAGTGAATGGGACTGTGAACTAGGAAATCGATCATTTGATGAAACCCTTCAGATCGAGCATTCTTGGTGAGGATGGCAACTAGGTTATGTGAAGTGGAATACTTTTCAGCCATTGTGATGAATGATGAGTATGAAGTGGGTTTGTGAATTAAGCAAAGAAAGTGATTAGGGTTAAGGTGGAGCGCCAATTGGAGGTGGTTTGAGAATCAAATAAATGATCCGTCCGTGATTTGGGGAGAGTGATATAGGTTTGCCAATGTTACCAAACGACCCCTGTAATATCCAAAACTAAGTACCATGCTATCCGCGGTTCCAGAACAGCTATCCGTGGTTGTAACATACCATCAGCGGATACATTGAATCACTTCTTCCAAATGACCAAGAGATATAGCAAGTAAATATATGTCTCAATAAGTAAGAGCGCACAAAAATATGAAGGATTACACATTTTTTTTTAACTAACACAAGCAGCTAACACACCAGCTCCTTATGCACACACATCCTTCATACCTGCAAGACAAAAACACAAAACCAACACAGAGAAGTAGGTTATTATTGTCAGTGGTTAGAAAAAGCCAGAAGTGGTTTCAAAAGACCTATCCGTGGTTTGAATAGGTAAGTCAATATGGTCAACTTCTAGAACTAATATCAGTCCAACTCCCAAGAAACTCATTAACTTTTCAACCACATTTAACCCGCCTTTATTTACTTCCATAACCCTAAACTCCACTTATAAAATAACCCTTAATCTTATATAACGCACACACCAATCAAAATCAAAACCCTAATTTCTCCAAGAACCCCAATAATGAGCAGCCCAACCCAATCGGCCTTTCATCGATGACAACACCTCCTCCAACAAAGATGCGGAGAGATGGAAAAAGAACTATTTGTCAAGCAATCCAAGCAAAGGAGAAAATAGCTCTTCTTTAAGTTCGTATGTATCACCCTATGAAGATACAGACGAAGAAACATCTTCCAAGGCAACAAGTGCGCCTCCCGTTGCTGTGGATCTAATATCCTCCTCATCCTCATCATCAAGTGAAGAATCCAATCCATGGCGATTTGACATACCTCCACAAGAACCACGACCATTAAAATCCCCATTTCTTCCATCATCGGAAGATGATAGTGTGGTGAATCCAAGTGAGGCTTCTGAAGACTCTGATGTCTCCTCTAAGAAGAGAACTTCAAACCCCAAACCTTCATCATCCAAACCCCAACCAAAACCACGAGCAAGAAATCCACCACTCCCAAAGGACAGAGAGGTGATTCTTGGTCTTCTCGCACCAGTTGTGGTGCTTCTTCACACATCGTAAAGGGAAGGGAAAAGGAAAATGGAATGATGCTTTTGGTGAAACCAAGAGATGCAAGTATAATATGACTATGTCCTTTGTGCTTCATCTATCGTATTCATCTTCATCATCTTCGCTTGCATCAATCCATCCTTCCCATTTTGATCCTTAGTCGCTTTGTCATATCGGTCATGCATATCACAAATGCATATCCAAAGAATCATGCATATCCAACAAATGAGGATAGTATTAGGAAATCATGTATAGAAGTAGTCTTTAATTAGTACTTGAAGTTTCATTGTAAGTCGTAAGTCAGAAACTGCTTTTGATGAATGAATGAACAATTTAACTTCAAGATTTCTTTAGCTTCTATAATGACTTGTCTTTATCTCGCAAAATGGTTAGTAGAAACACGTAACAACCAAGCAGGGATTGAATAAAACTATCGGTGGTTAGAAACAAAAATAGCAATACTAAGATTACATAATAACAAATCCAATACTTATACAAACCGGTACAAAACAATTTGAGAATTTAGAGATTAATCATTCCAATACTAACAACAAGGTAATCAAACCTCCCACATCAAAAGCTTTAGTAAGAAGATCACCACATTGAAATCAAGATGAATTTTTACCATTTGAATCAACCTTTTCTCATTACAATCTCTAATAAAGTGATGCCTTATCTCAATATGTTTAGTTCTAGAATGTAAAACAGATTTTAATAATGCAAATTGTAATCGTTATTATCAATGTAAATCTTAGTATGCATAAATTGTACCCAAAATCCAAAGAATTGATTCTGAATCCAAAGAACTTGACCACAACAACTAGCAAAGACCACATATTCAAATTTCGCTTGTAGAATTAGCCACAATAGTTTGCTTTTACACCGCCAAGAAATTAATCTGCTTCCCAAGAACCGACATCCTCCAAAGAGTAGACTTCCTATCCAAACTAGCTCCAAGATAGTCACTATCTGTAGGCCACCAAATCAAAAGGGAATCCTTAGAGTACCAAAGGCCCAATTTAGGATGACCTTTCAAATATCTAAAGATCCTCTTAACAAGATTCATGTGTGAGGTATTTGGTGTGACTTGAAATCTTGCACACACACATACCGAGAACATAATATCCGCCTGGATGCAAGAAGATACATCAAAGATCCAATCATGGATCTATACAACTTCAAATCAACTTTGGGACTTCCATCATCCGGTAGCGAGGTTTCGAGTCTCCATAGGTGTACTTGCACTCTTTACATCTTGAAACCCAAACTTTTTAACACATCTCTACATACTTGTCTTGACTAATGAAGATTCCATCACCCTTTGTTGAACCTGTAGTCCCAAAAGAAAGTGAGTTCTCCCATAGAACTCATCCGAAACTTATCATGCATAAGTTTCTCAAAATCTCTGATAGCTCCTTGTTTGTAGAGCCAAAGATGATGTCATCTACATAAACCCGAACCAACAAAATATCATCTTTGTGCTTTCTAATGAACAAAGTTTTATCAATCAACCCTCTTTAAACCCATTGTCCATCAAATAAGTAGACAGCACTCATACCATGCCCTAGAGCTTGATGCAACCCATACATAGCCTTTCTCACCCTATAAACCTTGTCGATGATCGGATCTTCAAAACCGTGAGGTTGACAAACATAAACCTCCTCATCAATAGTGCCATACAAAATGCACTTTTAACATCCATCCGATACACAACAAAATTCTTGAATGAAGCATAAGCCAAAACAATCTAATAGCCTCTATCCTTGCAACTGGTGCAAACACTTCATCATAGTCCAAACCTTCGCTTTGTGTGTATCCTTGAGCAACCAACCTTGACTTGTTCCTCACAACAATTCCTCTTTCATCCTCTTGTTTCGAACACCCATTTAGTCCCAATTGCCCTTTTTCCATTAGGAAGATCAACCAATGTCCAAACCTCTTGAAGCTTAAACTGAAAAGCTCCTCTTGCATTGATTCTACCCAAATTTCTTCCGATAAAGCTTCTTCCACTCTCTTGGGCTCCTTTTGAGACGTAAAACAAGCAAACAGCAATTTTGCGATCTTTATGACTGCTTTTTTGTGAAGTGATTCTCAAAGAACCCATGTTCGTGAAAGGGTTCGATGTTCTTAACCCCGCTTCTTGTTTGAACTGGAGTATTCAAGTTTCCAAGTATTTGTTCCTTGGGATGAATCTTGTGAATTCTTGTAGTGGTGATTGGACTTTCATGAATGACAGCTTCCAAGTTTGACAAATCAAGATTGAAGAAATCATCCATGTCTTCATCATCGTAGGAGTATCAATTTCAATCAAACCAGCATATTAGGATCATGTGGATACTCCTCATCACCAAATAGTGGCTTTCAGTTGGTCCAAAGAAAGTACTATCACCAAGACTTTTATCCGGGTTTCACTTGAACTATCGCTGGTAGAAGATGGCTTGTCACCGTTACAGCTTGGCCTATCGCTGCTTTCAAGAGGCTTAGCGGTGCTTGCAGATCGCTTTTTCTTCTTTTCAATTTCTTCTACCGACACCGAGTTATCTTTCAACAACTCATCCTTATCTTGATGATGATCAACATTGCCTCCAGATTCAAGACATCATCATCGGTGGGACCTTGCTTGTGAATGATGGAAGGAACAGAACCGCTTTCCACTTTTCAACCAAATAGAACTCCTTTGGAGAATCGCTTCCTTGGAAGATGTATCCGCTCGTAAATCTTTTGTGTACCGCATTAACATTAGTGGAAGTTCCTACAATGATAGGCTCATAATTCATAGATTTGGTTAGCATATCAATGTTAAACAACCATCCGGTCCTTTGGTCTCAACACTAGGAGTCTTTTCACCGAATTGAACATGTAGGTTCTCTTCAACAAGTCTAGTCCTCCTATTGTATACTCTAAAGGCTTTGCTATTAGTAGAATAGCCTAAAAGTATCCATCATCCGCTTTTTCTTGAAACTTGCCTAGGTAGTCTATGGTATTCAAGATGGTAACAGACACCCAAAAGGTTTTAGGAATGCAATCATTGGCTTCCTATCATGTAACAAATTCATAGGGGTCTTGTTATGAGGCTTCACTACCTTACTGCTTTGCACATAACATGCAATTCCTACAACTTTAGCCCAAAAGGTAGTTGGTAACTTAGACTCGACAACATGGTCCTAGCAACCTCAATTAGTGTTCTATTTTTCCTTTCACCACACCATTCTCATTGTGGTGTTCTAGCAACACTAAACCGCCTTTCAATACCTTTAGCTACACGTAACCGATTCATCACATCATTCTTAAACTCGGTTCCATTATCACATCTCGATTACTTTGACCTTATGGTTTACTAGATTTTCTATCTTAGTAATGAAACTCTTGAGAATCTCACTAGTCTCACTCTTAGCGACCAAAAAGTATACCCAAGAAAATCTACTATAATCATCGGTGATAACTAGGCAAGATCGCTTATGGTTCAAACTTCTAACAAAGGTAGGTCCAAATAAGTCCATATGAAGCATAAACAAAGGGTTGTGTGATGGTGTTTACGCTTTGGTCTTACAAGAAGCTCTATGTTGTTTACCTTTTGACAGCCACACACAGCTTTCTTACACTCAAAACCTTTGAAGGTAACCTCTCACTAAGTTTCCTTTACCGCTTTATTGATTGTTTTGTAATTGAGATGACCTAGCCTTCTATGCCACAATTTTGACTCATCTACGATGCTTTAGCAAACAAACATAAGGACCTATTAGGAAGAACATCTTTAAGATCAAAACAATATATATTTTCCTTCCTAGGTACCCTAAGTTGTATAAACTTCTCATCGTGCATCTTAAACTCGTGAGACAACACCACACACTCGCTTCCCAAAAAGTACCCGCTTTTTCTTATCACACATTTGAGAAACATCAATAAATTGTACTTAAGTCCTGCACTAAATAGACCTTTTCAAAGTCTAAATTCTCGCTCGATTGTGCCTCCGCCAAGTATCTTTCCTCCCTTTGGATCATTGCCAAATGCCACATATCCTCCATCAAAAGCTTCAAAATCTTCCGTGTTGCTTCCATCCCAAGTCATGTGCCCAGAGCAACCACTATCAAAAACTCCTTTGTCTTTTAGCTCGGTTTGAAGATTGCCCCGCACATAAAATTACACAAATTAGTTCTTTTGTGGACCCAAGCCAATATCGACTTGGTCCGCCTCTGCATCAAAATATTCAAATTTCTTTAGGTCCATTGATGCACAGTTGACATGTGGTAAAACCTTGGTCTTAGGCTTCCATTGCCAACTTCTTCGAGGCCTTAACAAAGATAAAATGATTTCCAACCATTGTGTCGCTTATCACCTTTGGAATTTTTAAAACTTCTTTTGAATCGTGGTGATATTTTGCTTAATGATGGTTTGATTCTCTTAGCCGTGTTTACATTTTGCTTAGCAAAGGTTGGAACCCATTTAGGTGCAAAGAAGGACTATAGATTTTGTATTCCCATTCCTCATCAACACCGCTCTTGGAATCATGTTTTTGTTTGGATGAGGTTTGTTTTCTTTGAAAAGTTTTGATGATTTACCCTCCTCCAATGATTCCAAACTTGTGGTCTGCTTTTATGACAATTTCTCCGTAAGTGCTCAAAACTACCACATTATAACAAGCTTTCTTGACACATTGAAACTCATCACCTAACTGCTAGAAATTAGACCATTTAAGCTTCTTTGATTACCCCTAGGTTTATATTGTTTCATCTGTCCTAGGTATTTCCTGCACTCTACTACTTTCTTGGTAACTTTAGCTCCAAATCTAGGTACAAGGTTGACTTGTCGAGAATCAACTTTCTTAATATTCTCTATCTCTTCGACTTAGTTGATTCAGCTTCTATCTTCCTCGTAGTCCGATTCCCAATCTTCTATTATGGGAGCATCGATAACTTATCGAACTTATCTTAGGTGTTTCATTTTATTTATCTCTTCTACAGTTTGTTAAACCGAATTCACTACTAAATGACAGTTCTTTAGCGGTGGTGCATGTTTCATCAAAGAGGGTGGTGGCATATTATTGTATCCTATTCCAAACCCTTTTTCATTAAATGACTCTCTATAGATTTATGAACCATATCGAAGCAAATTGTGTTTTAGCTACCCTAACAACATGTTTTTCTTTTTCATCTAGGGCTTCTTGTTTTACACTCTCTCCTCGCTAGTTTATCTTTAAGCATTTTAATCTCTCTATCTTTAAGATCAATTTCACCACCTAGTATATTGATCTTTTCTACATACTCAAACTCACATTTAATACGTAATTTTAGCTTTTTCCACACCCTCTAGACCAACTC
This sequence comes from Chrysanthemum lavandulifolium, assembly GCA_022545495.1. Lineage (NCBI taxonomy): Eukaryota > Viridiplantae > Streptophyta > Magnoliopsida > Asterales > Asteraceae > Chrysanthemum > Chrysanthemum lavandulifolium. The sequence goes on along the minus strand of CM040243.1, from coordinate 285,217,824 downwards.
TATATCCTAAGTTATCTAGAGTCAATCTCTACTTCTTTCCTCATACTCTTAGTGATAGCTTTTGAGATTCTAAGTTATCGTAACATGATTTAAAAGAACAAGTAGATGTTTTAGAATCATTAGATACCTCGAATCGAACCGTAAGATGAAGCATAGGCCATTAGAGCAAAGTTATGCTCTTTGAAGCTTCACTAGCAAGAAAAGTCGATTTGGACCTTCTTCAACTGATCACCCAATCATAATCACCAATCCCATCTTGAGCAACCAAAGTCAAGAAGCAAGCAGCTCTTCCGTTGTCTTCTTTATGCCTTCAATTCTTTTAGAGCTCGACATTCCCTAGCAAAGTGACCTTTCTTCTTGCGCTAAAGCACTCCATCTTGCTTTTGTCGAATCCACTCTCCTTTGACCATCATACTTAACCCGCCTTCCGCCCTCCTCGAAACTTTCTTGCTTGGAGAGTCAACATTGCCATTTGCCATTGAAGATTAATCTCATCAAGATCATCGTGATCAATTTGATCCGAATCTTGATTCAAGCACAAGAACACCGGTAGTTAAATCGACCGAAAAGCACAGATTGCACCATCACCGACATTATCACTAACAAAGGTATTGTTTGCAATAGCCGTGGTTATACCATAGGCGCAGTGGATACATCTTGTGGGCTTTTGTGATTAGTGGATACAAAAGCAATGTTTTGATTAGCGTAAGATGAGTGAGCAAAGTTATTCTCGCACTCATAAACCTTCAAGTTGTTGAAGAGATTGTCTAGAGTCATCGTAGCAAAATCCTCCTTATTTCTCCACACAATTGTATGAATAGCCCATTCAGATGATAAACTCCTAATGAACTTCAAATTAATATCTTCTTGAAGAAACTTGTAACTCATCGACTTCAGCTGGTCGATAAGTTTTGAAGTCTATTGTATGTGCCATCAATCTTTTCTCCACTAAGAGCGTTGAAGGTTTCAAATTGATGCTTGAGCATATTCATCCTTGACTTCTTAGTAGCTTCATTACCAAAGAAACCTTAATTCAAGAGCATCCAATAAATCTTTAGCAGACTCATATTGATCAAAGTCCAAGGCAAACTCATTAGGTATTCCCATGGAGAGAATATTGTGAGCTTTGATCTCCATTTTCCTTTAGCTTTATCAGTTCACTAACAATAGCTATCTCTAGTCCATCCTCACCCTTCTTAGGAAGAGTGTCTCCTTTTCAACGACATCCCGTAGAGCATAATCAATCATACGAATGTATTGCCTCATTCGCATCCTCCGATTTGATACTCACCATGCTTGAGCATGGGTACCTTAGAAGCAGTCACCATGTGAGTTTCACGACATCTTAACTTACTTGAATAAAGCTTAACAGACTTCTTCTTGGTTACAGCTTCTAGATCACAAGCTCGATACCACTTGTTGATCCCAAATGAGCAAACGATCTAATATAGAAACCGACTTCTAACAAAGAACTTATTAAGTATTACGCGAATTTAACACTTAATCTTAAGAAGAAGAATAGTAAACATTCAACACCTCAATATTATTGATAATACGAATACTCTTACAAGATTAGGGTTTTGCAACCTTGAAGTGTATCGACCTTAGATATAAAACATACGATATCTAACCTAACCTAGGATCTCCTTTTATAGGCTAAGGAGTCCTATACATTATACAATACGTAACCTACAAGATAAATATCTTTTCCATATTTATCTAATACAATAAACTAAACCGACTATTACAATACTAGCAAGCAGCTACATATCATCATCCGTGGTTATACTCTTCTACTAGCCGCGGTTTGTCTTCATCCGTGGTTACATCCTTCGTCCGTGGTTATATCCAACCCGTCCGTGGTTCCAATACTTTAGAGTAATTCTTGATCCAAGGAACCTAAAACCCAACAAAAAAGCTCAAAAAAAGAAGCTAAAAAGCAAGCTGCGAAGAAAAGAAAAGCAGCTATAAAGGAACTTGCCAAAAAAAGAGCTAAAGAAAAAGGATATATAGTTGTGATTTAAAATAGTTATGTGTTATGACACTTGATGAACTTAAAGACATATTTTAAAATAATGATTTTCGTATATTCTTATTTAAACTTTAAAGAGTTACATGAGTCATTGTTATATGCAAATCTCTTGTATTTATTTTCATACCATAATAACTCGTGTTTTCCTTTTGACATTTATATTATCGTTAATAATAATATTAGCGGTATTTAATATTTAAACCCGTTTATGTATGAGTTAAACTACTTAAAAAGAATTGCATGAGTCGTTATTAAACCCGAATAGTAAAAAAAAATGGGCTTTTGCATATATATTCTCCCGAAAATGCAAAATTGCATATATATCCAAAGCATGCATAAAAACCATTGTAAAATGTGCATAAAAAACTTGTACAAATGATATATATGTAATTATTCACTTTGGGAAGGATATATATGCATTTTTGCAAAAAAAAAATTATGGATATCTTTATTAAACTCATAAAGAATAATAACATGGGTCGTTAATATATGTACAACCTCATGTATTCATTTAGATATCATAGTAGCTCATTAGTTCATTTTGATATTTATAATCTTGTGCATATATATTAATTAATCTATAATGATAATAATATTTATAAATAAAAATAACATAAATGTTATTCTTTTTAGAAGCAATATAAAGTCTAAGGGAATAAAGTTTAAGGGTGTGTCTTAAATTATAAAGTTATTAAAAACGTGAAAACTGATAAGTTAAGTTAAGTCTATATAACTTATTTAAAATTTTACAATTGAAGTTTTATTAGTTACCCTTTTTTTTAATTTTTGTTTCGCAAATATGACACTTATATTTTTATCTTTATTTTCTCCATCAAATTTATCAAAGTTTGAGCATGTATGATAGCGGAACCGTTGTAAATGCAAGAAACCACACAAGAACAATAACAAAGGAATTTCAATAAACCCTCAAAGGGTGCCCAAACGGAACTTCAAGAGAAACACTCTTTTCTTATTCAATAATCCATAACCGTCCTCAAACATAAACATATTGCAATTACTTATACTCTAATAGAGTCTTGGAAAGAAAGCCAAAATCTCTTCTAAAACTAATAATAAGGAAACAAATCATAACTTATAACCCTTAATAATCTAAACAAATCTTTATATAAAAATAACATAATGCATAATATTAAATGATAGATTATTACAATTATAAATTGTCATCTTTACCCGTCCATCTTCTCGAACTAATTGGCTTGACTTCCGTGTTGACCAAAGAACTGACGGCTAAGCCAGAGGAGCTGGAGTTGGAGCTCGAACATGCCTTGCATCATTCTCCTTCTCTTGGAAAAAAAACTCGTCCTCTAGTCTTGTCTTTCCAAGTCTCAAACTCTTAAACTTTCTAACCCCCCCCTCCGGTTCCTTACCACGGCCTTTCAATGGAGAACCATGTTCCGTCTTGCCAACCCATTCGATAAGATCATCCAAGTGAAGTGACATCATCCTCACTCACGTGACCGTTGCCTCATTCGGCGACTCTACGGTTGGCTTGTTTTTGGAATCCGTCTGAACTTCCTTCACTTGTTTAATGAGGTCTTCATTCTTCACAACACGTGGATGTTGTTGGTTTGATGTATTGTTGCCTCGACCGGCGAATCTACGAATTACATAACCATCAAGTCGTCCATGTCCACAAATTTGTGGGATAAGTATAGCCATATGTATCAAATTTAGGTAGAAAAATCAGCAGCTTCAGACTAGTGTATCGTCTTGTAGAAACCTCATATGGCAGATCCGAACGGTGAGATTTTAGATTTGTGACTTTTGTACCCCGTGTCCAAAAATCAAAACGATCTAACGGTTAACGAATCTGTGATGTCAATTCTCCCGCAGCTGCGCAGGATATGACGAACTGAAACAAACATCTCGTTTCTCTCTAATTGGCTTCTCAAAGTTCTGTGACTTCTTCTCCCCCGAACCTAGGCTCTTGATACCGAATGACGGTGGAACCGTTGTAAATGCAAGAAACCACACAAGAACAATAACAAAGGAATTTCAATAAACCCTCAAAGGGTGCCCAAACGGGACTTCAAGAGAAACACTCTTTTCTTATTCAATAATCCATAACTATTCTCAAACATAAACATATTGCAATTACTTATACTCTAATAGAGTCTTGGAAAGAAAGCCAAAATCTCTTCTAAAACTAATAATAAGGAAACAAATCATAACTTATAACCCTTAATAATCTAAACAAATCTTTATATATAACATAATGCATAATATTAAAAGATAGATTATGACAATTATAACATAATGCATAATATTAAAAGATAGATTATGACAATTATAAATTGTCATCTTTACCGTCCATTTTCTCGAACTAATTGGTTTGACTTCCGGGTTGACCAAAGAACTGACAGCTAAGCCAGAGGAGCTGGAGCTCGAACATGCCCTGCATCAATATATTTTTTTTCAATTGTGATTTTCAATTGGCAAATAAGAATGCTCAAATTCGCCTATTTGGCAAAATGGAGTTCTCTTACTGGTTCAATTGAAAACTTCTCAAAGATTTGATTGTTCATTTTGTCTGTTTCTTTTATTACATAAAAGATGTGTTTGTTTTCTTTTATACCACTCTCGTCCATATATTTGCCGGAAATTTATAAAATTCTAAGAACTAAGCCACCTTTAATGTATCGAAACAATAAAATTAAAATTTTTAATCTTAAAACAGTTTTGACTATATAAAGTTGCACTTAAATAATTATTAAAACAAATAAGTTACATTCAATAATTATTTGTGTTATTTTAATATATTAAATGGAGATTTATTCTTATTGTTTTGAAATATGTTTGAAAAAAATATGTAAACCAAAGCGAACATATAATTAGATAACTTGTAAATTAGTTTTTAAAAATATGTGACCTAAAAAGCAGATTGTTCAATAGTTGGTTAGCAGTCCCGAAATATAAATACACTTTTGATATAATAATGCATGTGGACTTTTTCTATATACATACTAGTTTAGTTTTTTTTTTCTTTTTTCTTTTTACTTTTTTTTTTTTTTTTTTTGTCATTTTTTAAAACTTCAAGTTTAAGTACTAGTTTGTAACTCTTGCAAAATTAGGGGACAAACTTGGAACAAAAGAGTTCTTTTTGTGAAACTTGTGATACGCTTGTTTTCCAAAACATAGCAAAAAGACAAACTTACCATTAGACCAACTTATCATATTATTATCTTAATCTAAACACTAATATATATTTTAGAAAAAATTACATGTTTCGTTTTTGCGATTTACTCAAATTCAGGCCCTATTCGATTTTAGTTACATAGATAATCTTTATTTTTCAAAAATAGTCTCTATTCTTGAAAATATGGACTATTCTTATAACAAAAATAGAAACTATCCATATGATATAAAACTGTAAATTATTACACAATTGATCCTTAAATTTCAACATAAGGATCATCGATGCAATTAATTTGAAAATTAGGCATTAGTGGTGTAATTAAAATCTTACAGGAACAATGGATGTGATTTTAGGTAAATCACAAGAACGAAACATCTAATTTTTATAGATTTTAATGCAAAGTATGGCCATGGTTTTTAAAATTTAACCGAACGTCTAAGCGGTTTTTCAAATAATTCTTGGCTTTTTCTTGGTCAACCCAGGTTTTTTCTTGTTTAACCAGCCGGGTGAACTGGTCAAACCGGCCGATGCAATCCGAATTTCAAAATACTGAGTATGGCATTTTCACATAGATATGAATCAATAGTATATGCAATAACAATATCTATCATCTAGTAACTTGTTACGATTAAAAAAAATGTTCATGTATCTAGAGAGTGCGATTTTTTTACTAAAATGTACGCTATCTGATCGAGGTATCCCATGACCATCTCCGACTTTTCCCTAACCAACCGTAAGATATATGACTAATGAGGTTTGAATATGTGACCTTAGAGGGTATCTAACCATTACGCCACCTTGGTATTGGTTAGTATCTTGTTACGTGTTACATATTACGATTAACATCTAAAACGTAAGATTCTTGTGTTACTAACAGTGAAAATTCAATCATTCGAGACATATATGCAATAGATTCTAAAAATGGATGAGTAAAAATTAATCTAAATTTACCTGTCGAAAAATATTTATAGATACTGTATATTTACATTTTACTACACTGTACAGCAAATAAAGAATGATAATGATTTGAAACTGAAAATAAATACAGCTCCCTGGACTAGCAACTCCATAATTTGGAAATGACATTTGAACCCCACTGCAATTTGTACTATAATCGTTACGATTCTACTAGAATAAAATGCTAGACCGAAAATTTGAATCATGTATGGATACGTGATCAGTCACTTTAGGATAAAATATGATGGCGCAAAGAGAAAGATGAAGACAGAAGAAATCAATGAGTGCCTATCGGCTGATTTGTTCGGCCTTAGTCTTTCTACTAACAGAAAGGATATTAGTCTTATTGTTTATACAACCGATTTCAAATGAACATCATGGCCTCATGGGTTCCTACAGTCTTAATTACGATACTTATAGTAGCCATCAAGGCATAACTCCTAGATACAGTTATACTAATACACGCTCTCGCATTCTAGACTTTAGTCTATGACATCCTTACTCTTCTGAAAATCTAGTGTGTTTTGTTCTCTCGTTATCTCAATATTGAGTCTGCTAAAAACACTCATACCGTCAAAAAGTAAAATTACATGTAACAATATGTAACATCCCGCCTACTCAGACCACAATATTGTCAGCTTTGCTCGCAGGCTCACAGTTTTACTTTTGTGACCCTTACCGGCAGGTCACCCAAACGGCCAAATTATTACTACTTTCACATGAGCACGCTTAACTGTTACTAAAAACTCCACTTGCAGTAGACCACAAAACGCGTTGTATCATTGTAAGGCGAATGTTATCTTAAAAACTCAGCATCTCTCTAGGCCACAACCGATGGATGTTGGATTTGCCTATAGGGTGTTACACAATATTAGTGTATTGCACATGTCAAGGGAGCATGTTCCTAACAATCAAGCAACATGAAACTTGCTTTTTGAAATGTTTCAAGTCAAAAGAAGCATGTTGTTTAAGATCTTGGCCTTTCAATTATGTAAAGATAGGATTTGCATGATCTATAGAAAAATATAATTCAGAAAAGATAGGTCCAAACTATACCTTTTTGCACAAACATTTAGTATAAGAAACATGAAGACAAAAACCAGATTTAAGATACTAGTTAAGTATGTAAAAACAGATAAGCAGATTTAAGAATTTAGTCATTTGAAAGATACAAGATTCTATATTTAGAATATTGAAGTGTGAAACCAGTGACAAAAAGGGTAGGAGCATATGACTATATGTGGAAAACACATGGTGAAGAATCTTTTACAGATCAACACCACACAAAAAACAAGATGAAAAACTGAAAATAAACAGCAGGCATATGATAATAATAGAAGACGATTCACAAAATATTCTTCTTTGCAATTACAGCTTGTTGTTTGTCACTATTCATTCATTCTAACACCTACCACGCCGATCGGTAGATGCAAAAAAAAACATCTTTAATTATGTCGACATCAAACGGAACATTTTAAAAAAAGTACCAATAACTAGATCAGCAAAGAGCAAACCTTTGCGACAGCCGGTGCACATATGTTTAGTAGATCAGTTGGTCTTCTACTTCAAAGCTTTCCTCCATTCATGGAAGCTAAACTAAAAACAAACCTCCACTTGAAATGACCGGTAAAAAAAACACCAAAGCTTTTGAACTTCTAATGATCGCTAATAACGCCAAATTCAACTTTATTCAAACCTAACTCCTACCATGTAATATAACTTGTAAGGTGTTAGTCTACCATTCACCCTATATAAACAATTTCCATAGTAACGAAGCCTTTTATCATACTTCCATCTTCCACGCCACGTTACCTAAATTACCCTCGTCCGGTTTCTCAAGAGCCGCAACTTTTGCACGATGAGCAGCAACAGCTTTAGCACGTTCCCCTTGAGGGAGGTCAGAAACTTCACTCACCGAATCTTTTTTTAGGTCAGCAGGAGGGATAAAACATTCATTTGACAGCCCGGGTACGTTAAATGCAACTTCTTCAATAGTCCAAGCTTCTTCCATTCGGGTCTTGGTATGACTCATCGCCGTTTCACCAAACCTAAAAAGAGTAACAATAGAACGACCCGAGTGTGCAATCATGATACCATCAACAGGCCGATAATCATCCATAAACGAATTTATAGTGGTTTCCCAGTAAATAGCATCGCCACCATTAGTCTGAATGCGGGTCAAATGTGAATCCTCCATGTGGATGATTAAACCTGTTTTTTGACTAAAATACCCAAACAACACATGCCTTATGATCTCAGCTGGACCTTCACTTCTAGCCTTCAATGACTTTGGATCAGCACTTAGTTTAAGGATAAAGCAATCCTCGCCATTGATCTTCTTTTCCCCTATGCATTTCGCATCAACAAACAAACTTGCAGTCGTTCTAGGATCAAGACCCTGCATGTGTGTATAAGATACTTAATTAAATTACAAGATCATAATAAAGATTAATTACATAAATGGTCCCTATGGAAGTGGTCCCTGATTTCATTATTAGCTTTCACTTTTGGTTCCTGGGTCGTTAAACTTTATAGACTAGCCATCAAGTCTCAAATAATAATCATTATACTCTTCACACTTTAATCTGAAATTATTAATCTATTCCTAATATTTTAAATAGATACAAAGTTGAAAAGCAATTAACAGGCACTTTGGCCAGAAAGCAACGAGGAGGTTAAGCTTTACGATTATTCAAAACGTTTACCTGAAGAGCACGACGAAGAGGTCTGACAGGCCCTTTGGCAGGGTGAGCTCCAAGCCAAGGAGTATGTCGCCAAACTAGCTTCCCATTGCAACCAGCGTGAACCTTGCTTCCACCAACGGATAACTCTACATACCACATATCAGGATTCATTTGCCAGAGAACAAATCCACCAGACTCAGCACTTTTTGCAGCATGCTTATTTTTTACCACACGAGATGCAGTTTCAAACTCAGATGCAACCATTGTAACCTTTCCCATTGCATATGCATTTTTAATCGAGTTTTGAAGTTTTTGGCCTCCTGATGCAGCGACGTATTGCTGCAGTATGTACTGAGCAGATGAACTTTCCTATAGACGCACAAGATGAGCTGTCAACATCACTAATTTTAAATAATCAAGTAGTCAAACCTTAGTTTAATTTAACATTTTTTTCCCATATATGCACATGTATAAATGTAAAACAGTAAAATTAGGTTACTAAATCAGGAATTTAACTTAAACAAAACACTATATCCATGCACCTTGAACGAAACTTCACAATATTTATTGACGTAGAGCAAAATAATTGCAGATACTAAATTATGATTCGAAAACAATCTCGGAGGGACTAATATGGATTCTTCCAAATCTAGATGCTAAAGTAATTAAATAACAGTTCTGTCATACCAAAAAAAGTCAACTTCTGAATTTGATATTCTAGATATTTTACTTTTCAAATTCAAATTTGAAAAAATAATATAAGTTTCTAAGTTAGCAATCAAATTTTAATAAGACAAAGCCCTTGCTGAAAAGGTTTTCAAGACATAAGCGGTAAAAAAAAACATGTTAGCAACACTTAAAAGAGCTGAAGCCATGAAAGACTATAGCTCGACAATAACACATTTCTCAAAAAGGCCAACCACAAAAACCAATTCATCACCACCAACCATATCACGTAGATCAATACTAATTATAGAATGTAATCAAATCTCAAACGCAAACCAATTCATCATTCTTCATTTATTTTTCAATACCACTCTCCCTCGTTGGAAGCAACCATCTCAAATAACAAAAAACAAGAACTTTTAACTCACAAGATTCAAACAATCAAGCTTTATTTTGAAGTTTAATGACAATAATTCCAAAACTTAATAATGCACCGGTAGCAAATAAGCGGTGCGTGGACCCCACGAAACATCCCATTCATAGATTCGTATGCTTAATTACATAAACCTCTTTCACTGTCACAAAGTTATCATTAATAGCAATGTACTACATGTGTTAATTCAAATCTACACTCAAACATATATTACAAACATATAAAAAAAGGTACATTGTTATTCTAATAATTTACCTCAATTATTATTAGTACATGTGTAAAAGTATGTAGTTATTATTGTCCTTAAAATGATAGCCCCACGGTGAGGGGCGTGCAACGTAAATCAGATTTCATGAGTTCAATTCCTATTCCTTTGTAACTACTCCCTTTAGGGACGTTTGTTTAAAGCTTTATATGTGGGATTACGAGCTTATTTGGTTTCGACTTATATTTCATAAGCCCAATTTTCTGGCTTATTTTGACACTATTAGTTTATATAAGTTTATCTATAATCTATAACTTATCAATAATACATTTAGGATCTTTATAAATAAAAGTCTTATTTTTTTAAGCTTACACATCATATTATATTTAGTAATTCATATAATTAAATTTTACACTATCACTAATTGCATTATAATATACACTAATGACATATTAATTATTTGTAATAAAATAAATGTTACAAATTTCAATAATACAAATTTATAGTTGTAAATTTTATCATAAACCTTAAATTTTTACTAAATTCAAATGAATATAATTATGAATACCTATAATTATTAAATTTCACTAAAATATAAACACACGATTACTCTTTTAGAAACATCTAACCTGTAAACCGCCAAATAACGACTATCATTGCATATTGCCTAAAGATCAAGATCAAGAAAAATCATAATTATACAAGATCGTCGTAATATAAGTCAAAAATCACAAATTAATATAAGCCAAAAATCACAAAATAAGACAGGAAATTAAGCTTATTATGTCGAAATCAAATAAGCACCCCCTTAATCATCACATTATTCAATTTACCCCTCCCATGTTGGCCGTAAGACCACTCACTTACTTGGTTACCTTTTTTAAAGCATCTACTACTTTTAACATCTAAATCAAGCTAGATTGGATCTTATATTACTCTCTCCGTCCCAAAATTATTATTTATCTAACAAAAAACAAACAGTTTAAGAAAAATGCATTTATTATCGCTACGATATCAACAAATAGACAGTTCTACCCTTTGACAAATAAAAAAAGGCACTTACAATGGGTGTATCTTTGATGCAAAGATGAGGCAAAAAAGCTTCACCACCATTGACCGGAGCAAGTGGGGCCGCCATCACCCCCAACAACAACCTTAAATCAGACCTCCCCCCATGCTGCTGTCTACTACTACACCCCACTGTTGACGATGATGACGTCATCACACCACCCAAATGCTCCTTGACCCAGTTTCCTATACCCGACCCGACCCGTTTCACCTCACCCGACCCATCCGGATCCGGACCTTCCATCAACGGGGCCAATGTCATGCTCCCGGATCTCCCTATCACGTGAGGCACGTGTTTCGGCTTTGAGGTGAAAAGAGACGAGACACGTGACCGCAATGGGCTCTTGCCACGTGTCCTTCCTGGTGATAAACCTCGTACCACCTCGGACTTTAAGGTTGAGAAGAACCCATTATTATGTTTCTTGTGCTGTTCCATTTTTTTTTTTTTAAACCTTAAAAAATGTCTTTTAAAACCTTAAAATGATGTTTTGAACCTTAAAATTTGATGGGTTTTTTTTCTCTCACTAGAATTTTTGTGGGTTTTTTTTTTTCTAGAGAGAGAAAGAATGAAGGTGGTTAAATACTGGGAAAAAGAAAGAGTTTGTTAAGATTTAGGTGGGAGTGAGAGTGTGTGAATTTGACTGTTGAACTGGGAGAAGAAGGGTGGGTATGTAGTTATAGTGTACGATACTACCTAGGGTAACTTATGATGGGAGTTAATGAGTGAGTGAGAGTGTGTGGGGTCATAGGATGACCAAAAGGTGAAAAGGTCTTCTTGTTTGTTAAAGGTTATTTGATAGGGGATATCTTACTTGACTCAAGTTGTGCCAATATGAGTTATTGAATTTGATTCGATGACTCAAATAAAAAGAACTTATTTTGATTTGAGTCATTGGATTAAATTCAATGACTCATAATGTCCTAACTTAAGTTAAGTTGTGCTTACAACCAATGGCGGAGCTAGAAAAATTTTCGTGGGAGGGCCAAAACAAATTTTTTTCGGGAAATACATTAAATGGGATGGCCGAAATAAAAAATTTTGCGAAAATACACATGAAATAGCGAAAAAATACACTAACGGACTTAGGCCTTGGAGGGCCGGGACCCTTCCCGGTCCCTTAATAGCTCCGCCCATGCTTACAACTTGAGAGGATCCTTCTCCATTTGATAGGGAGTGATTCGCACATTTCAAAAAGTTATTGAAACATTCATTGTATAGTCAGTTAAAGTAGGTTATATTTAAGGTACAACTATCTACTGCATACAATGGAGTGTTCTGATAACTTTTTGGAGTGTGTTAATCAATTCTTTTATTTGAAAAGAGCGAGTTTTTCTGACTCAGTTGTACGCGGTTTCAGCCAATTTTTCAAGACGGTTTTCAATGCTTCTCTGGCCATCATCAAATATACATATCTAACGAGATTTGAATCATTGACATCTTGTTTAAAAGCCAAAAACATTATCAGTAGGACCTTACCAAGAGAGTTTCATCCTTTTGGTCATAATACTTTGTAACGGTGTGGCCGTGATCGTGGTCGTGCTAATGTGTAGGTGTTAAGAGCGATTATTACCGTAAGAGGTGATGAAGGCGAGCAAAAAGGATATGATCGTGGTCATGAGGTCGAGCAGACACTATAATTTTCTTTTTATGTGTTTTTATTTGATAACTGATGATCGTTGACTATTGTGGTGGACGTTGGTCACACTGACAACTATTTCGTTAGAACATATAATCGTTTCGCGTAAAATTTATGACAGAATTTGTAAAATATAACATATTTGGCGTATTCACATTAAAACACGTGTAAAAGTAGATAAACGAAAACTTTCAACTATGAGTAGCATGAAGGGAGTGACCCTAACGCGGTTGAAGGTCAAGCGAACAAGTCGCATCATCTGTAACATCAACGTAGTACGTGACGAAGGACATTGTGTAACCGATGGGACATTCGTGCAACCAATGAGACATTAACCACCATATTTGTATATACAATTTTTTTCAAGAGATAATTGATTACGAGACCTAAAGATATGTCTGCAAACCAAGTGACACGCTTTTTTTATAAACTAATAAAACGCCGATACACTCTGTCCGGACCATCATGTTTGTTGCCAACCAAGTGACACGCTTCTTTATAAACTAATATAACGCCGATAAATATATTTAGGCATGAAACTAGTTAGAGATCTGCAAATCATTTTTCTTTTTAGGCCTAATTATCAATGTTGCAAAAATCGGTCAACTCGGCCGATTAATCGTTAATCGGCCGAGTACCTTGTTGCTTTTTGAAAATCGGTCGAAAAATCGGCCTAGGAAAAAAATCGACACTAAGCAGTCAAAAAATCGGCCGAATCGGCCGATTAATCGGTCGAATCGGTCTAAATCAGCCGAATCGGTAAAAAATCGGCCGAATCGGGCAAATCGGTCATTTTAAAAATAATAATAATTTAGGCATTATACTTAATTTGGGGATCGTATATTTCTTTTATAACGCACAATAGGCATCATAATCGAATTAGAGCCTTTTATCGGGGTTTGGAAGCATGCAGCTTGGAATCGGTTAAGATTTTTAGTTTGGCCTCAAAATACCTAAAATTGCAGGAAGTGCCAATCCGATTAATCAACGATTAATCCCGACTGACCGATTCTCATTGCAGGGATGGTCGACCGCCCGACTATCGATTCACGATTTTTGCAACATTGCTAATTATATACTGAATTCTAGGCCTAAATTTGCAATATCCTATTGATTGTAGAAAAAAATACTCGTTTTAATATAAACCACTAAAACATTAACACGCACGTTTAGGCTTTAAATTAATCACATTTTAAGACTCATAATCATTCATCGTTTGAAAAGAAAATGTTTTGGAGTCAAAAAAGGTGATAAAGTTTATGCCTAAACTTGCTTACCAATGTTGTACCGTTTTATAAACATATCTAAGGTCCCGTAGACCGTATGAGATTTTGTGCAAAATTGTAGATTTACTTTTTATGTCTCGTTTATATGTTCATCTTATTATTTTAGATTGTACCAAAAAAAAGTAATAATAAAAATAAATAAATAAAAGTTATAATTTATTTCTTTACCTATTTAAAACTTAGATAGTTCGATATCACACAATCTGCATATGTGGTAAACAAATGAGTAAAATTGATAATTTGTTAGCTCGAATCTATATTTTTTACATATAATCATAAAATAAAATTTGTTAGTGAACAATTAAATCAACATAAGTGTATTACTTTTCAAATGTTACCTTTTTAAGAAAGAAAAAGGAAACCAAAATTTAACCTTATTTTCATGGTAAGTTGACTCTTAGAGCACACACAATAATAACGCCATAACGGTGTTTTTGACGAAATTAACGGCGTTATGTCGTTATTACCCTTGGACCTCCGGCGTTATTTCGGCGTTAGTCCTTCTCCGTTAACTTTAACAGGCGTTATTTGGTTTTCTTTTCTTTTTTCATTTATCTTAAACGAGGGTTGTTTTAAAATTGTTGGGAATGTTATTGATGTTATTGGGATGTTATTGTTGTGGGTGTTTTTTAAAGATGTTAACGTTAAATGTTAAAGCTGATGTGACACTGACGTGAACGGTGTTATTCGTGTTATGGTGTTACGATTGTAACTGCTCTTATTCTTTTGTAGTAATAAAAGGCTTTTTTTTAAGAGATAAAAAAAATAAATAAATAAATAAATAAATAAATAAATAATCTCTGGGTTGTTATCAATTATAATAAAGTCGAAGACCTAAAGTCGTTTAATAAAGACAAAATATAAAACATTGATGATAAGAAAATAGTAGCAATCAATGTCTAGCACTAGCATTGATGAGACAATAAATAAACGCATATTATTTCCAACCAGAAAAAAGATTATATTTAGGGCCCCTATATTTATTTGACATTGTGAATGTGAAGTAAAAAAAAGATTATATTTATGTGACATTGTGAATGTGGAGATAATAACCACATGCTATACATTAGTGGCAGTAGTTATGAAGAAGTTAACATTAACTTGTGTTATTCTATCGTAACTTGTAATAAATTCTAGTAAACAATTACAAATTTTTTATTTTTTATTTTCAACGTTAAATATTTACAACTTACACCACCTATTTCACAAATTCAATCTCACATATATGTCTTGGATTTGAACTCACATATTATGTTTGGCGTGAAGCGGTGTTGAGCTATTTAAAACGGTGAGCAATAAACATTTTAAATTTTAGTGGTCGTTTGGTAAAAAAACGATGAGATTTACTAATTTTTTAAAAAGCTAATTTTTCAATGCTTCTTTAAGAAGCGGCTCACAACTCGCAGCTACTGCTAACTATTATTTTTAACAAATAGTGCGCTCAAAAAGAGCGTAAAAGAGGTTCTAGATAGACATAACCTTCTCACGAAAATCTTTCACACCAATCTCTAGATTATTAGGTCGCTCATATACAACTAAGCTAAAAGGCCTTTGATATAGATCTAGTGGTATATATCCGACGTAAAATGAACTCGTCTGCTAAAAAGTTTTGCACAAAATTGTTTATTGTCCCATGATCGTTTGATTGCATTGATCATGCATTAAAAAAAACCCTAAGTTTTCAGTGTTGTTGAATCCATCGATACTTTATAAGACGCTTGGAAGTGATCTATAACATTGTGACGTGATGTTGAAGCCGCTACATATTGGGGGTGAAATGTAACGATTGCATTAAAGACGGAAGTATAAACAAAACTTTATAAACTTTTAGTTAAATACTTTCATCAAGCATATGCTTATACACCGTGACGACACAATTTGAACATTTTTGTTTGAGAGGCCATAGTGTAAGGTAAGGCTGAGCAAATGACCCGAACGGACTGGACCGACCGACAGACTGACCGAGACCGGACTGGACCGGACCGGACCAATCACATTCGGTCTGGTCCGCGGTCTCGGCTATTGAGCTAATTCGGTCCTCGGTCCGGTCCGGTCCAGACCACAAACCGACTAATTTGTGCTAATTTGGCCTTGTTGGACCGGACCGACCACATTCGGTCCGGTCTCGGTCTAAGATTTTTGCCGAAATCGGGTCTCGGTCCGGTCCGTTCCGGTGTTTAGACCGTGCTACCCCTAGTGTAAGGTATTCATTTAGGGGGGGGTGATGAGTGTCTAAATACTCATCATTTTTGTACAAAATAAACTGCAAAATCATCTGAAAACACTCAGAAACACATCAAAATGATCAAAATATCACAAATCAGTGTTTTATGTGTTTTAAATGCAAAATATCAAAATCGGATGAAAACATATCAAATTTGCAAAATTGCGCTTTAGTCCCCAATTTCAAAAGTTGTCAAAAATAGTCCACGAGCACAAAATTTCAAAAGAAAAATCACCAAAGGTCCTTTTAATATCATAACTTGTCAAATTTAGTCCTTTGGTGAAAAATGTCAAAAGTTTGAGAAAATTACAAGTTTGGTCCTCCAAGTTTCAAATTTGGCAGAAATGGCCCCTGGAAAATTGGAAAATGACAAAATTGGTCCCTGTACTTTTGAAGCTTGTCAGTATTAGCCCTTGGAATATCTTTGATGAGTTGGCAGCTATGGTCCCTCAATTTTTCAGAATTGCACATTTAGTCCCTATGTTATTATAAGCCTTAAACCTCATTTTGGACCCTTACCCAATTCTGGACCCCCTGTCAAAAAGCCATTTTGACCCCTTTTATTAATACCCTGCCAAGTCAAACATGGTTTGACTAACACCCAAACGCGCCAAACTCATCTCCCTTCCACTTGATAGCCTGTTTCACCCTGCAACACTCAACCAACACTCCACCCTCCTCACCTTATCTCTTCCCTGTCCCCCCCACATCTCCTACAATCCAAATAACAATAATCCTTCACTCACCAAACACTCTATCTCATTCCAGCTGTTAAAATCCCTTTCCCGCCAAAATGACAATTTGGCCAAAAATCACTTATGTGATCTAAAAAGTCAAAATACAGGTGGGAAATGCTGAGGAAGAGAGAGAAAGAAGTTTGGAGTATAAAAGGGAGCAAAGAGAAAGAAGAAGAGAGTAGTTAGTTTTTATAAATTTCCTCAATGTCGTTTTTTTTATTTAATGTCTTAAAGTAGTTTAGAATCTGTAATATTGTGTTTCTATTATCAAAACTCAACTTTATTTACATTTGTAATCTGTTTTTAAGAAGTAATTTCAAGGTTTGGATAAAATTATTGATTCTGTGTTACTGTTGAAACTTTCAGTTTCGAATTCTAAGTTTAAGCTTCCTATAAGCTTTTGTTAAAGTCAAATAAGCTTTGATAAGCTCTCTACAGTCTTTGAGAAGCTCTGGAAACAGTTTTGAGCATTTTCACTCATTGGTCAACAAAAGTCAATTCTGAGCTCAAATTGCAATGGGGTTGGTTACTGGTGTTGCAGTGATGATCATGGGTTAGATTTGGTAGGTTAGAGTAGGATTTGGAGTTTGTTTTAACCTGCACATCAGTTGGACAATTGTGAGTAAATTTCTCAATTTCAATTTTAAGTCAAATTGCATATTATGCTTGAATATTCAATTGTGGTCACCAATGGTAAAAATATGTTCAGATAGTTGTATTATGATCATATGAACTCATTTTAATCAAAGGTACTATCTGGTTCATTGTCTGTTCTAATTTCAGTTTGCTTATTAGTTTTTAAGGGGTGTTTGGATTAGTGATTTAAACTATGTTAGAGGTTTATAAAATGGGTTAGATCAGTTTCCTTGAGTTTGACATAGTCATTTGATGTCTTTTCTGCCTTTGGCTTGCTACCATTTGCCTCTTAAGTCAAAATCACAACTAAACTGTCCTAAGTGTACATCTGTTGGAATCAGTTAACCCAAAACAACTCAAACAGGTTTAAAACTTGTTAAGTTTGCTTGATATAGTAGCATTACATCATATTTCATCAAGATCAGTCCTAAATTTGCATTGGAATTCCACTTAAGTCAAACCTTCAAACTAATTAAAAAGTCAAACATGTGTCAAAGACAGAATTATGCAGAACTTGCAGCTTCTGCACAGGCTTCAATAAGGCTTTGTAGGGTCTGATTTTTGGCTTAGGTGTAGTCCACCAGGTGGTCTTTAAGACTCATTATCTGTTTTTGGCTATAGATCTCTGGATAAGCTAGTGCATAAGCCCAAAGTAGACCCCCAGTCACTGTTTTTTAGCTTAAATCTCAAAACATCAAATCTGTGAATTCAGCTAATCAGAGGTTGTGGCTTGTTTAAACTTGTTCCATTTTAGTTCCTATTGCATAATAGTGCTTGTGTATCAGTTTGGTAGCCTTTGGATTCCATTTGTTTATTCTAGTGCTTATCTCAATAAGCACTTGTGCTTCAGTTGCAATTCCTCCCACACAAGCACCTGTTTTTCTAATTTTCCTTTATTCCTTATATTATTTTAAACTTTTCCTGAAATTTTCAGATTTTTCCAAGTTGGTTTGCTATTTTTCTTTATTTTATCTAGTTTTTAAGCATTTTTAATTAGCTTTAAATACAAATAATTAAGAAAAGTCTCAAAAAAATAATTTTTCAATTTTATTAAGTTAAGATAAATATAAAAAGTGAAAAAAGTAATTTTCCAGATTTTTCTTAGTTTATTTGGTAATTTTTAGTAATTTAATTAGTTTTTAATAGTTTAAAATCCATAAAAAATAGAAAAATAATCAGAAAAATACAAAAATAGTTTTGAAAATTGTAGTTTGATATTTTAGACTTTTCCATTTCATAATTTTATTTTTCTAGCTTTATTTCCTAATTTCTTGTATTTTAGGTAATTATTTAATAGTTAAAAATAGTTTTTAATTAATAATAATTAGATAATTAGTTATAAAAATAGTTTTCTTTTTCTAAAAATTTTATTTTATCATTAGGATTGTAAAAATGTATTTTTTATATTTTTAGGATTTATATTGTATAAGTTTCACTTTTTATTTTCCACGTTTACGTATTTTTTAATTTAAACGTAAGTTTTTAGTTTTAAGTTTTAAACGTTCATCACTTTAAAAATAGTGATAGCGTTTATTTAATAGATTTTATCTTTTTAATCTTTCTTTAATTTGCATTTAAGCCGTTTTTATTTGTTGGCTTTTTCCGTAGTTATAATCATATTCCTAATCCTTTTCCCGTTCAAATCTCGCGATCACTATACGTTGGGTGATCCATTGCACAGCTCGCTGGGACATAACGACCCGGGGAGACCCTATACTCCTCAGATCTTCATTGATTTCGTGCTGAAGCTGTTTTAAGTCCATTACGACTTGACGGTTTCATGTGGATCAAATTTTAGCGCCCATTGCTACGGGAGTCAGGTGATTATCTTTCGTCTAGCGGATCGAGAATTTGGACATTCACTCTTTGTTCATACCATCCATCCAGATATGTTTATATTTTCTTATCCAAAAATCCAAAATATTCTTCTCATTCCTCTTATTCGTTGATTCTATTTCTCTTACCCTCTTTTCCGCTTAATTCTATTCTTCGTATCCTCTCAACCATTTGATTCTCTTCTTAATCCTCTATATGTTTAATTCTTATGTCGACATTCGTCAACTTCATCGTCAAAAATGTGTGTGAGCGGTGTGGAGGGCCTAGTTCAAGCGAATTTTTCAATTCGTGCGAATTATCCATCAAAAATGCTTTTCAAAGTTATTTCGACCACCCGCCACAACCTGAAATACATTCTGATCTTGACAAACCAGATCAAACGTCGGAGCTACCCCAAGCACCCATCGAGGATTACGAGGACACTTTCTTTGAAGATAGAGCCCGTAATCTAATCGAACAAATTCAAACCGATGAAAAAAGGTCGAGAATTAGAATTGATTACTGTCACAATTCACAAATTCCGGTCATTTATTAAATTAAATATGCATCATATTAATTCATTCATGGCATTTCATTTCACATTTAACGCGTAAAATTTTATATTTAATAAACGTTATCGCGTGAGTTATTATTTTGAGCATTTAATCCGTTACTTTCAAAAATGATCCCGACATATTTTAAAACTTACATTTAGTTTATAAAAACTATATTTTGACTTTACCTAGTGTTTTAAATTTATTTGGTGCATAAATCGTTAAAGTTATATTATTACGACGTTTTTCTTAAAAACTATACGATAATTATTATATCACTCAAATTTTACAAGGAATGTATTTTTACAATTTTTATAAAATCATTATACTCTATTTTGATCTATTAAAAATTTACTTGTACCAAAAAGTTACCATTACCTTACAAGTTACATTTATCTACACAACATTTTACTTACAATTTTATTTACAATTATATATACAATATTTATAAAAAAAAAAAAAAATGTATTTTTAGCATATACATCCCCCCTTGGCCGACCAAGGGGGTGAATGTATTAAATGTTTGCTTGAAAAATTTTTCTCACAAGTTGAAACTTATACTCCAAATTCATTTCATTTTTCATTCAACACAACAACTCAAGACTAGTAATATTTTGCTTCTCTCTTCTTTTCATCCTTCAAGAACCGGCCACATAGGGGTTGCACAAGGGATCATCATCAAAAAAATTTCTCAAGTGTTTTACAATCTAGATCACATTCTTTATTAGGTTTTGAAATAAAAACCAAGAGTGTTTAGGCTAATCCTTGTTACTTTCACCTCATCATATCACTAGTAAGCATGTTTTTATCATTTTTCATGTTTTCTTATCATTTCTTATGTATCTTTTCATTTTTGGAGCAAGTATGCATGATATGTGATTTATACCATTTTTAATGATTTTAAGAAGTTATATATATATTTATGGTCATCCTATAATTATCCCCATGGTATTCTTGGTCTTGATGGTGATTAGGAACCCATGACACCCTAAGAAGGTGTATGGTAGGATTAGATTAGCTTTGGAGTTGATTTGAAGGGATTAGAATAGGTTTTGTCCGAGAAAACTATTTTCGATAACTATAATTTATGTTCTGTCCTTATTTCATTTTTCTCGAAAACCGACAGTTAGTACGAAACTTTGGCCTTGATATTTAGAAAATATACTTTAAAACGAATCCGTGGCGCTTGAACGGATAAAACGGAGTTATAACGAAGAAGTTATGGATTTTTAAAGTTTGACGACGAAATAAATAGTTTTACAAATTTCAAATGCGCTTTTAGTTTGTTCGGGTCAAAACGAGCCTTAAGCTTCACAAATTATTTCGACTAGTCAAAATATATTAGTTTACTTGATACGGCTAAGGACATATTATACGTAGAAAACGGATTTGAAACGACAAAGATATGCACGTTTTCATAAACTTGCCGTAACTATTATTTTCTGAAAAACTATATTATTCCTACGATACAAGTGTTACGGTAGCTGTAACGTCCCTGTTGAGGGCTGTTTTTAACCATGATGTGCAACTTTTTGGAACGAAATGTCTTCTAGTAAAATCAAGTTCACCGGCCATATTTTTCAAAACAACAAGTCGTTTGTATAGCGGAGTTGTAATAAATTATTTACGGATGTTCAAACTTGGCCGAAACTCACTTTTTACACCACAATTAGCCAAAATCACTATCTTTAACCCTTATTATCTTTATGTTCGAGACCTTTTGGACGAAAACTCCTGAACTGAAACTTTTAGATATCGATACAAACTTTCCAAAACCGTCGAGTTCGTTCTCTAACGTGCGACGTACACTATTTTACGACTATTTTTCCGGAGCCATTTTTGTTAATTTCATGATAATTCCGACGACATTGTTTTGCGACGAAAAGTGATAATTTCGCTATAAATCATTATAAAACCATTGTAGGATGACATTTTGACGTAAAAACTTGTAAAGTGATTTTTGAAGGGTCAAGACGTCAAAAGAGTATTTTTCGACGATAAGTTATATTATTTTCAAAACTCGCAAATGGTATAAATAGCATACGAAATGCATGCATAACATCACATTGCAACTCATTACATATCATTCATTCGTAATAGGTCCCCGGTTAAAGCATCACATTATACCTCAGTGTACTCACTCTTGTCATCACACCAGTTTACCAAGTGAGTAATCACATCCCCTTTTTACCGTTTTACTACATTTTGGGACTGAATGCATGAACTATACTTGAATTAAATTGAATCTTACTTTTGTGAACTCGAATCAAATCCTTGAACTTAATTACGAACCTATTACTTATTTGAACTTATTGAACCGTACATGCTATGACCCTAAAGTCTCGCCTTATTGGTGGAGCGTACAAAGTCTCCCCTGTTCGGAGCATCACTATAAAGTCTCGCCTTATTGGTGGAGCGTTCTCAATAAATCTCGCCTTATCGGTGGAGTGTGCAAAGTCTCGCCTTATTGGTGGAGCGTTCTCAATAAATCTCGCCTTATCGGTGGAGTGTGCAAAGTCTCGCCTTATTGGTGGAGCGTTCTCAATAATTCTCGCCTAGGTGGTCGAGTGACAAAGGAGTCTCCCTTGTTGGAGCAGTGCAAAGTCTCCCATGTTCGGAGCATCCCTGAATTATTATATTCGTGTACTATATTGTGAACTATTATGACCGCTTATACTTGACTTTTAGACATACTACTTTTGGCAGTGGGTTGTGAACACACAGGTTGCAAGTTTTGTATGGGCGGAACTTGGGCCGAGTGGATTTACAATGCCTTTGCTTTATGGACCATTTTCGTCGATTGAAAGCTTTGATTATTTCTTCGAGTTTTCTTATTTTTGCTAAGCGTGTTTACTCACCAACTATTTTCATAGTTGACCCGTTTTCTCTCATGCATTTCGGTGATCGTTAGTAAGCTCTTTCTACCAAGTCTTGCATAATGAAGTTTTCACTTGTCAATATAAATCATTATGTATAAAACATATATTTTAGAATCTAAACTTTGTAATATATTCACGATGTCGGCTAAACCGGTATTGTAATGGTGTTCTCTTTCTTTAAATATTAATGTTGGTATGTTCTATTATCTTGTGCTTATGTTCCTTCCGTTACACCTCGCGTTTCCGCCTCTGGCGAGGTGTGATGATTAGTACCAGAGCCAAAGGTTATAGAGAATGCCGATTTTCAAAAATAAAAATCACGCCTATAACCGGAATAATTTTTTTGTATATTATTTTATTAAACATTGAACACCATTCGAGTCAACTAGTCCTATCGTTGCATCGTTAATCATAAATTATACATAGCCCGATCAACTATGTCTAATTTATGAAGAACCATGCAATGATAAGAGTGGTAGTTTTAAATCATGTTTAGTCGAGTCTTTAGAGTCCGGTCACCAAGTGCATTGGTCGGGTGGGTATGCATAGCATGTTTTACGTTCACGTCTACATTACCGTACCTTGTTCATATCTTCTCTTTTCCATCTTTCGACTTGTTAGACATAGCATGTCTCTGCTCTGTCATGTTTCGATCACTATAACACATTACCACCGTTCGCACCTCATCCGCTTCGTTCGAATGTCGTTTACTCAACCCGATGTTTTGGTCCTCTGAGGATCATGGCTGCAAGAAACACACGTTCGAGAGGTAACAACAACGGCAACCCAAACAACAATGACAATCCGGACAACAACGCTTTGGAATAGCGGATCTACTCACCCAAATTATAACACATCTCGATGCTAGACGAACCAACAACGGAGAAGGTACTTCAAACGCGGTCAAGGATGCGACTACAAAACTTTCATGACATGCAAGCCAATGGAATTTCATGGTACCGAGGGTGCCATTGAATTGCTAACTTTGGTTCGAGAATGTTGAGTCGAAGCTTAGTATCACGAAATGTCTTTGAAGGAAACAAGGTTGAGTTCTCTGCGGGTCTACTACGGGTCGAGCATTGACACGGTGGAACAACCAACTACGCACTAGAGGAAGAGGGCTGCAAATGCATTATCTTGGGAAGCATTCAAGAAACTACTAACGATGAGTACTGCAGAAAGATGAAGTGCGAAACCGGAAGAAGAATTTTGGAACCACTTGATGGTAGGAGTAGAGATCGACAAGTACGATCCGGTTCCACGAGTTAACTAGGATGGTTCCTCACATGGTTTCCACCGTGGAGAAGTTGATTGACCGATATATATGGGATTGATACGAGAAATTAGGAGGATGTCACTTACGTCGAAACCAACCACTCGCAAGCACGCGTGAGTATGGCGTGTCGCTTAACAAATGATGTGATCGTGTCCGGAGAACTAACAAAAGCAAACGACAATGGACGAAAGCGACGGAGGATCACCGGAAACCGAGATCGAAATCAAGAAACAAGAGGCGTGAATAACCCGTAACTATGGGCGACCACCCGGAGCGCAAAGGATATGCAGTCCACATCCTTTGTGCACTCGATGTAATTATCATCACTTAGGAGATCGCCCAAGGTGCGGCAAATGTGGACAGACGGGCCACTTCGCAAAAATTGCTCAATCGAACTGGAAATCAGGACGAGAGAAAGCATGCTACGAGTGTGGAAGTCTAGATCACCTTCGCAATACCGCCCAAAGTCGAAAAGAACTCCCAATCAAGGAGGTAATCGTCCAAACCTGGCGTTGGCAATAGAAGGCCCACAAGATCAGAACATTGAAATTCCTCCCGCACGTGGTCGAGCATTCTATCTGGGTACCGAGGAAGCCCGCAACGCGTAACGGGTACATTCCTTTGAACAACTACCTTATTTCTGTACGACATGATTTTGGGTGCGTAACTTCCTTCCAATCTTTACCACGTTCACGACGTTGATTAATTTGAGACCTATTGATATCGACCTTAGTTGTTATATATTTTGTTGATTTGATTTGATTGTGTAAGCAAATCCAATATCGAGCGAATCTTTCAAAAGACTTCATTCAAGGATGTTGATTCCTATCTTTCTAACAACTTGTTTCCTAGCTTGATCTAGTGACAGTTCTTGTTTGATGAGTTGCGAAAATCAAGCTAAGAGACAAGTTTACTCAAGTCGGTTTAGTTTAATCTCATGACGCTCTTGTTTGATGAGTTGTGGGATTAAATTAGAATCGACTACCTAAAGGTCTTTGAGAGCTACGTTCGATATTGGGCAAGTTTACCCTATCCAATCTAATCACGGGCATGTACTTAGTTGAATGGGGAACACATGCGCATGGGCATTGATATGATCATTTAGACTATTAAATGCGAGCATGAACTTTTAGAACTCTTGTCGAGGTTCGGACTATAGTATCGTTAATCGAATCACGGGGCGTGATTCCACGACATGGGAAGAATGTCACAATTCACAAATTCGGTCATTTCTTAAATTAAATATGCATCATATTAATTCATTCATGGCATTTCATTTCACATTTAACGCGTAAAATTTTATATTTAATAAACGTTATCGCGTGAGTTATTATTTTGAGCATTTAATCCGTTACTTTCAAAATGATCCCGACATATTTTAAAACTTACATTTAGTTTATAAAACTATATTTTGACTTTACCTAGTGTTTTAAATTTATTTGGTACATAAATCGTTAAAGTTATATTATTACGACGTTTTCTTAAAAACTATCGATAATTATTATATCACTCAAATTTTACAAGGAATGTATTTTTACAATTTTATAAAATCATTATACTCTATTTTGATCTATTAAAATTTACTTGTACCAAAAAGTTACCATTACCTTACAAGTTACATTTATCTACACAACATTTTACTTACAATTTTATTTACAATTATATATACAATATTTATAAAAAAAAAAAAAATGTATTTTTAGCATATACATCCCCTTGGCGACCAGGGGTGAATGTATTAAATGTTTGCTTGAAAATTTTTCTCACAAGTTGAAACTTATACTCCAAATTCATTTCATTTTTCATTCAACACAACAACTCAAGACTAGTAATATTTTGCTTCTCTCTTCTTTTCATCCTTCAAGAACCGGCCACATAGGGGTTGCACAAGGGATCATCATCAAAAAAATTTTCTCAAGTGTTTTACAATCTAGATCACATTCTTTATTAGGTTTTGAAATAAAAACCAAGAGTGTTTAGGCTAATCCTTGTTACTTTCACCTCATCATATCACTAGTAAGCATGTTTTTATCATTTTTCATGTTTTCTTATCATTTCTTATGTATCTTTTCATTTTTGGAGCAAGTATGCATGATATGTGATTTATACCATTTTAATGATTTTAAGAAGTTATATATATATTTATGGTCATCCTATAATTATCCCCATGGTATTCTTGGTCTTGATGGTGATTAGGAACCCATGACACCCTAAGAAGGTGTATGGTAGGATTAGATTAGCTTTGGAGTTGATTTGAAGGGATTAGAATAGGTTTTGTCCGAGAAAAACTATTTTCGATAACTATAATTTATGTTCTGTCCTTATTTCATTTTTCTGGAAAAACCGACAGTTAGTACGAAACTTTGGCCTTGATATTTAGAAAATATACTTTAAAACGAATCCGTGGCCGCTTGAACGGATAAAAACGGAGTTATAACGAAGAAGTTATGGATTTTTAAAGTTTGACGACGAAATAAATAGTTTTACGAAATTTCAACATGCGTTTTAGTTTGTTCGGGTCAAAACGAGCCTTAAGCTTCACAAATTATTTCGACTAGTCAAAAATATATTAGTTTACTTGATACGAAGCTAAGGACATATTATCGTGAAAAACGGTTTGAAGCGACAAAGATATGCACGTTTTCATAAACTTGCCGTAACTATTATTTTACGAAAAACTATATTATTCCTACGATACAAGTGTTACGGTGGTATAACGTCCACATTGAGGGTGTTTTTAACCATGATGTGCAACTTTTTGGAACGAAATGTCTTCTAGTAAAATCAAGTTCACCGGCCATATTTTTCAAAACAACAAGTCGTTTGTATAGCGGAGTTGTAATAAATTATTTACGGATGTTCAAACTTGGCCGAAACTCACTTTTTACACCACAATTAGCCAAAATCACTATCTTTAACCCTTATTATCTTTATGTTCGAGACCTTTTGGACGAAAACTCCTGAACTGAAACTTTTAGATATCGATACAAACTTTCCAAAACCGTCGAGTTCGTTCTCTAACGTGCGACGTACACTATTTTACGACTATTTTTCCGGAGCCATTTTTGTTAATTTCATGATAATTCCGACGACATTGTTTTGCGACGAAAAGTGATAATTTCGCTATAAATCATTATAAAACCATTGTAGGATGACATTTTGACGTAAAAACTTGTAAAGTGATTTTTGAAGGGTCAAGGCGTCAAAAGAGTATTTTTCGACGATAAGTTATATTATTTTCAAAACTCATGAATGGTATAAATAGCATACGAAATGCATGCATAACATCACATTGCAACTCATTACATATCATATCATTCGTAATAGGTCCCGTTAAAGCATCACATTATACCTCGATGTACTCACTCTTGTCATCACACCGCTTTACCAAGTGAGTAATCACATCCCTTTTACCGTTTACTACATTTTGGGATGAATGCATGAACTATACTTGAATTAAATTGAATCTTACTTTTGTGAACTCGAATCAAATCCTTGAACTTAATTACGAACCTATTACTTATTTGAACTTATTGAACCGTACATGCTATGACCCTAAAGTCTCGCCTTATTGGTGGGCGTACAAAGTCTCCCTGTTCGAGCATCACTATAAAGTCTCGCCTTATTGGTGGGCGTTCTCAATAAATCTCGCCTTATCGGTGGAGTGTGCAAAGTCTCGCCTTATTGGTGGGCGTTCTCAATAAATCTCGCCTTATCGATTGGAGTGTGCAAAGTCTCGCCTTATTGGTGGAGCGTTCTCAATAATTCTCGCCTAGGTGGTCGGTGACAAAGGAGTCTCCACTTGTTGGAGCGGGCAAAGTCTCCCATGTTCGGAGCATCCCCGAATTATTATATTCGTGTACTATATTGTGAACTATTATGACCGCTTATACTTGACTTTTAGACATACTACTTTTGGCGGTGGGTTGTGAACACACAGGTTGCAAGTTTTGTATGGGCGGAACTTGGGCCGAGTGGATTTACAATGCCTTTGCTTTATGGACCATTTTAAATCGAAAGCTTTGATTATTTCTTACGAGTTTTCTTATTTTTGCTAAACGTGTTTACTCACCAACTATTTTCATAGTTGACCCGTTTTTCTCTCATGCATTTCAGGTGATCGTTAGTAAGCTCTTTCTACCAAGTCTTGCATAATGAAGTTTTCACTTGTCAATATAAATCATTATGTATAAAACATATATTTTAGAATCTAAACTTTGTAATATATTCGCCGATGTCGGCTAAACTGGTATTGTAATGGTGTTCTCTTTCTTTTAAATATTAATGTTGGTATGTTCTATTATCTTGTGCTTATGTTCCCTTCCGTTACACCTCGCGTTTCCGCCTCTGGCGAGGGTGTGACAATTACGATGAACCCGTTCAAACACCGGTGACTGGCAAGAATGACTTGCCTAATCTTCACGTTTCTCAAGAACCAGAACCGGTGACCATAACGGAAGTGGTGGAAATTGCTAGCTCTCGAGCACACCACTTGTCCCACCTCCCGATTTTTCCGAAT
The DNA here is from genome assembly GCA_022545495.1 of Chrysanthemum lavandulifolium. Classification (NCBI taxonomy): domain Eukaryota; kingdom Viridiplantae; phylum Streptophyta; class Magnoliopsida; order Asterales; family Asteraceae; genus Chrysanthemum; species Chrysanthemum lavandulifolium. The sequence goes on along the minus strand of CM040243.1, from coordinate 285,189,059 downwards.
GTTCTTGAGACTTGATAGTCATTCGGGTCACCATGTTGGTTTTGTTGATCCTTTGAATAAACCGATTCTCTTCATAACTCTCAAATCAATTGATGAGTGTCTAAATCTCATCGTTTTGTACTATTTAAACCGCAAAAACATCTCGAAAACACTCGAAACGCATCAAAATGATAAAATATCACAAACAAGTGTTTTATGTGTTTTGAATGCAAAATATCAAAATCGGTGAAAAACGATCAAATTTGCATAATTGGCGGTTTAGTCCCCAAGTTTCAAAAGTTGTCAAAAAGCAGTCCTGGTAAATCTAAATAAAGAGAAATGTTATTCAAGGTCCTGAAATATTCTAATTTGTCAAAATGGTCCTTGAATAAATCTTTTGTAAAATGGCGAAAAGGTCCTTGAACTTTCAAAATTGTCAAGTTTGGTCCACGGAAAATTTGAAATTGTCTAAACGGTCCTTGTACTATTGAAGTTTGTCGGTTTAGTCCTTGTATCAAGTTTGGAAAATTACAGAATGGCCCTCAAGTTTGAAGAATTACAAAAGTGGTCCTTGTATTCTAAGCCTAAACCAAATGGACCCTTTACCTACATTTGACCCACCATACACCCAATTGACCCCCGCCCATTTTGGACCCCCGGTCAACAACCAAGTCAAACACTCCACGGTGTTCCTCCTTATCCTTCTTCCTCCCCACTTGCCCTGCGATCTCTGCAACCTCTCCACTCACCACTCACCTTCCCTTATCTCTTCCAACCCTCTCCCATCAACCCTACACCTCCACCCCCTAGTTCTTTGTCGGAAGGCCCGAGTCAAAACCACTTTTCCCGCCAAATTGGAAAAGTGGCCAAACCGCCTGAAGCTCTCTCATTGGCTCTAAAGGGTGGTGGGATTCACTCTAGAGGACACGTGGATGATATTTGAAGTATAAAAAAGAAGAGAAAGCCGAGATGAGTAGTTTTTAGTTTTAGTTTTAAATTTTCCTTGTATGTCGTTTTTCTTTAGTTATCTCAATTAGTGTTTTGTTTATGTAATTTCAAGTTTTAATGTATTAAACACAGGCCTCTTGGTCATTAGAACTCATTTCAAGCATCAATTTAAGTTTTCACATAAAGTCTCAAAATTTTATGTTTATTGTTGAATGTTCTAGTTTCAAATTTATGCATTCAATCTTTAAATAGTTCTTTGTTCAGTCCTAACAAGCTTATATAAGCTCATGATAGCTTTTGGTAAGCCTGTAATCAAGTTCAAACATTTTTTGAATATGGTCAACAAAAGTCAACAGATGAAGAACAAGATTGATTTCTTTGGTTTTGGATCCGAAGTGGGTGTTGCAGAGTTAAATTTGGGTTGGATTTGATTCATTTAGTGGTTATTTTGGTTACGAGATTGGTCGCTAAGCAATTTGGATAGTTGTAAGTTTAGAATCGATCCTTTGGTTTATGTTATTTTAGCATACATTAGCTTAGCTTGAATCTGTTTGATTTCATTATTGTATTTGCATTCATTAGTTCTATTTTATCGAGTTGATCATTAGTTTAATCTGCTTGTAGCTTGATACTAAGGATTTGATAGAGTAAGTTGTATATCGGTCTTTATATCGTTGTTTGGAATAATGGACAAATCATGCTAGAGGTTATTTCGGTAGTAGAGTTTAGTTGTTATAATCATCATGAGTTAAATTGAAGCTAAAATGATCATTACTTTGCATCTGTTTCACTCAAAAGTCAAAATTCACTCAAACCTGTCATTAAGTTTTAACTGTTAGGAATTTGGGTACAAGTTTCTTCACAGTGGTTCATGAGTAGGTTGTCTAGCTTAATCTAGTTTCCTTGTAATCGTTTATTCCTTGTGTCGGTTGTGGAGAGCCTCTTTATGGTTCACCCTGTCGTTGGTGTACATGTGTACAATGTGGTAATGATATTCATAACGGGAGTTGTTTGTTTTGTGGATCGAGGAATTCATTTGATTATGATCCTAATCAGAACTCATTTAACGACTCCTCAAATTTTTCCAATTACCCACCACAGCCCGACTTATCTTCATACAACCAACATTACTGTTGTGAATTTTGTGGAGGTCCTCACCAAGGATTTGAGTGTCAATCCGGAAACACGTTTGTCTATGAACAGTTTTCCAATGATGATCAGAACTTTGGTTATAACCAAAATCCATATGATTCACCTATCCGGACTCAGCAGTTTCTTGTTGTGACTCTGTGGAGGTCCCATTTCACTCACGATTGTCAAATAGGGAACCCAGTTCCTTGTAACAATCATGACTCTCACATATTTGAAAGTTTCCAACCTCCACAGCATTATACGGTTCAAACTCCACCTGAGCCGTTATCTCAAGAAATCTCCCACGATTTTGAAACCGCAATGAAAACACTTGAGGATATGATTAGTAACTTTAAGAATCAAGTGAGTGGTGAAAAGTCCATGGGGGAATTGCTAGCCGAAGAACGAGAGGCTCGCAAATCTAGGGAAGAATCATTAATCCTAGAGCAAGCAGCTCTAAGACGATCTCAATTTCTCAAAGCGGCTCTATATGATGATGACGAGGAGAGTTTTTATCCTTTTAGAGATAATACTTCTCAACTCCCTCAGTTAGTTGATATCCCAGCAGTTGAGATTCCATCTCAAACAACTGCTTTCACACCAGAGGTTCCCACTCACTCTTTGAACATGGGGGACGAGCATCTTGACACTGTTCCTGAAAAGGAATCGGACGAATTCATAAAGTCTAGTGTTGAGGACCTTGTCCCAATCCGGAGAGTCGCAGGAACTCTTGATCATGTGTGATATTCCTCCTCCTCTTGTCTTCCAAGATGATCATGTTGAGATGTCCTCCGATTCTGATGATGATGAGTCGTTATCTTGTGGAGACATTATTTATGTGGAAGATTCACCTTCTGAGCTTGTTAGCTTAGAAGAAGAGAATGATGAAGTTGCTGACACTGAAATCAAAGATGAAGCTCTTCGAGCAACATTATTGAATGTCAGACTTCTCATTTCTAAAATCGAGGCTTTCAAAGAGAAACCTATTGATGTAGAAAATAACTATTACAATTAGTAAAATTGTAAAATGTGTCCATAAACTCTGTTCGCCAGTGTAAAATGGAAAGAAGAGAAACGGAGAGGGTAAAAACGATATAAAAGAAGATGAGAGAAAAAAAAATTATGGGTCGTTTAGTTGGTGAAAAAAATTTCATTTTTTGCAGAAATTTTTTCATATGAAAAATTGAAAATCCGTTTAGTTACACTTTTTTCCAACAATTTTTTAAAAAAAATGAAATTCTCATTCTCTAAATTTTAACTAAATATTTGAAAAGCTCATTCTACTCTTCTCACTTTTTCCATTCTCATTTTATATACGTCCGTTTTCGTCTGGTTTTATACGTTTTCATCCGTCCGTTTTTATAAGTTTTTATCCTTTTATATATGTTTTCATACGTTTTATACGCTTTTATACGTTTTCTTCTGTTTTCGACCGTTTTCTTTCGTTTTTATACGTTTTCATCCGTTTCCCCCGTTTTTATACGTTTTCGTCCGTTTTTATACGTTTTTATACGTTTTCATCCGTTTTCGTGCATTTTTATACGTTTTCATATGTTTTTATACGGTTTCGTCCATTTTCGCTTGTTTTTATAAGTTTTCATCCGTTTTTATACGTTTTTTTCGTTTTTTACGGTTTTATACATTTTCATTCGTTTTTATCAAGGTTGCAAAAAACGCTAGGCGCTAGTCGGGCGGTCGACCACCGCCTAGCGCCTAGACCGCCTAGGCGGGGCCTAGGCGGATTGAACTTTTATATATAAAAAAAATTAAAATTATATGTATTTGGTATAAAATATGCATAAATTGTATATTTTTTTAATAATTTTATTAATGTTTTTATTATTCTTAATTACATATTTTTTGTATATGTTGTAAAATTTACATTATATATGATATTATATATAACTTTGATAAAGGTTTGGTCTATTTTTATTAAAGCCCACTCACTTAGTTGTTGGGTTGATGCGTGCCAAACAGTCAAGCTAAATCACACAAGCCCGCCACTTGTGAATGGCAGACCGTAACCAGCTTAAAACTGCCTAAGCACGAATGCAATGAAGATCCGAGGAGTATAGTGTTTCCGGTCGTTATGTCCCAATGAGCTATGCAATGGATTATCAAGCGATATAGTGATCGCGAGATTTGAGCGGAAAAGGAGATTTGAATAGATTATAACTACGGAAAAAGCCAACAAATTACAACGGCTTAAATGCAAATTAAAGGAAATTAAAAGATAAAATCTATTAAATAAACGCTATCACTATTTTTAAAATGATGTTTTGTGATTTTATAAAACAAAATGACTTAAATAAACTATTTTAACTAAAATTAAACTTAAATTACCTAAAAGCGTAACTTAAAATGAAAACGTCGTTATATGCAAAATTGCGCGAGTCAAGCAAAAAAAGCGTAAAATTTGTAAAATAAAAGTCCTACGAATGTAAAACAATTTTCTCACGTACTACATGACAAAAGAAAATTTTAGGAAAAAGCGGAATATTTTTTGAGTTTTATTTATTTATTATGATTTAAAACCAAAACTAAGAATTTAATTATTAAAAATATCAAAACATTTAGGAAAATTATGAAATTTGGCATAAAAATACTTCAACTAATTATAATCATAGGAAAAATAAAAAGACCGAAAAATCATTTAGAATAAGCTAATATTAAGCAAACCGATCTACTAAGCTAAATAGAGAAAAGTAATTAAAAGGATTAAATGAGTAGAATGAGACATGAAAGACCCAAGGCACAGTTGGTTAAGTGTGATGTGTGTGAGGCGTGGGAATCTTTGGGCGATGGGTCTAGTGTTCGAATCCCATCCCAACCTTTTGATGCTTTTTATTTTAAACTAAACACTACATATCCTTTAAGATCATAGCTAAGTAAAGATTACACAAAGAGTTCGATGAAGCGGTTGGTTGTCGATAGGCGTATGGAGTGCGAGGTTGTGGGTTCGAATCCCACTTCCTCCCTTGTTTTGACTTATTTTTCTTTTTGGTTCTTTTCTTCTCGTGCAAAATAAAGCAAGAATAACTACACCTATTTAACTCAATTAAAACTTGGTCAAGTCAGTATAAATTTGTTGTTAACAAAAAATGAGAAAAAAAAATATGAAAGGGTCATTTGGATGAGCTAGATACTAAGGGGGCTGTTTGGTTGCTGCGGGCGACAAAAACAAACACCCCTTAAGTGAACTTTTGCAACTGAACAAGAGACCAAACTTAAACTTATTGATAAAATCTAAACTTTCAAAACTATAAAATAAGCAGCTAAGGGACTGTTTGGATCAGTGGCAGTCAGAGCGTGAACAACCAAACACACCTTATTGCTACTAATTGAACTCATGAAGCATACAAGCAATTCAATAAGCCACGCAAAGAGCAAATAAGCATGAAAGGTTAGAAAAGAGATAAGCTAAAAAAAAGGATAGCAGTTGGCTAGAATTGATATGCTAGGGAAGTCCTAAACAACTAATGAAATGGAAATAAACAAAAGCAAACTACAAATAGCACTCAAAAACAGAAACTCCACTAAAACCTAAGCTGATTACACTAATAAGAAAATATAAATCTAGTTAAGCTAACTAACAAATCCAATAAGCACTTGAAACAAAAGGTGAAGAGGAAAAACTTAGCTGCTGTGGATGTAGGTCCACAAACAGCTTCTGGTGCTTACTCGGGACTTGTTCATAAGCTGTAGAGTGACAAGTTGGTCTTGAGCTTCTGGGCACTTAGAGTCCACCAACCCACCAAGCTTTTGCCCCCTAGTATCTTCTCTGAACAAGCCTCCTACAGCTTGTCAACAAGCTACAAAAAGATTGGTGGGACTGCAGGTGCCTGCACAGAACAGTGGGTTGGCCAGACCACCACTTTGATTCAATTGCAGCCTTACTAAACAAATTTTGTAATTTTTTTCCTTTTGACACAAGATTAACAAGCTACAAAGCTAGTGATTTTTATTTTTAGAATTTTCTATCACAACAAAACCTCACTAAACCGCTTATAGAAAATGTCACAAATTCAAGTTAAAAGAAAAAATGATGATTACTTTTGACACCAAACCTTTTCAAAACTTTTGCATTCACCTCACATAGGTCTAAACCGACTTGGATACACTAAATTAAGCTTGACTTCTCCGGTCAAAGATGGTATAAACCTATTTGACCCATTTTCTAACAAAACCAAACACTCCTCGAGATACTTACATGCATTTTATCAAAAGAATTAAGCGAACTTGACTAAAATGACTTAAAACCACCGAATTCACCAATAAATGTTTAAAAAGCAATTAAACTGAAATCTTCTTTGACTTTTGAAAGTTGACTTATGTTGACTTTTGTTGACTTTTGTTGACCATATACCATATATGATTGGGCTGGAATAGAGGCTTGTAAAAACTATGACAAGCTTATGGAAGCTTGTTGGATATCAAAACTAAGCTATTGTAGGTTTTGACAAAAGAGTTTGAAGATGAAAATTCCAACGATAAACATTAAACTTAGAACTTATGTAAAACTTAAGATTGTAACTCAAAACACCTTACAATGAAAATTTATCATGAATGTTATACAAAGCAACTAAAATTACAACATTTGATTAAACTACAACATTAATTTTAAAAAAAAACGACATTAAAGAAAATCTTAAAACTAGCTAACTGCTCCTTCTCTTCTCCTCTTGCCTCCTTTTTATACTCAACTGCTTCTCTTTCTCTCACTAAGCCATTCCCACCTTTATTTTAGACCTTTGGATCAATAGAGCTAATTTTGGCCCTTGATTTCAATTTGGCGGGAAATGGGAATTTAACAATTGGGTGAGATTGAGTGAGATGAGGGTGAAGGTAATAAATGAAGTTTGGATTGAGGTGTTGGTGGGGGGACAAAGGAGGGATAAGGTGATGGAGGGGGGTTGAGTGTAGCAGGTGTATGCAGAGGTCAAGTGGAAGGGAGAAGGTTGGCGCCAAAGGTGTGTTTGTTTGACTTCTGTGGGATTGACCAGGCTAATAATCAAAGGGGGTTCAAAATGCTTAGTGACAGGGGGCCAAAGTTATGAAAGGGTCCAAAATTAGTGAAAGGGTTTAATATCTTAGGGACTTATTGTGTAAATCCTGAAAATCAAGGGACCATAGCTGCCAATTCAGAAAAGTTACTCCAAGGGACCACTAGTGACAACCTTCAAAAGTATAAGGACCAAAATTGCCATTTTGCAATTTTCCAGGGGCCATTTCTGCCAATTTTGAAACTTGAAGGACCATTTTGCAATTTTCTCAAACTTTTCATATTTTTCACCAAAGGACTAAATTTGACAATTTTGATTTTAAAAGGACCTTTGGTGACTTTACTTTTGAAATTATGTGCTCGGGACTTTTTTGACAACTTTTGAAACTTGGGGACTAAAGCGCAATTTTGCAAATTTGATATGTTTTCATCCGATTTTGATATTTTGCATTTAAAACACATAAAACACTGATTTGTGATATTTTGATCATTTTGATGTGTTTACGAGTGTTTTCGGATAATTTTGCGCTTTATTTTGTACAAAATGATGAGTATTTAGACACTCATCAATCCCCACATCGAGATATTGCTAGTCCCTAGCAATGATTTGAGAAAACATAATGGATTTTAATCTCTTTACCAAAAGCCATTACTTACGGAGTAGCCGAATGTTTCGAGTTCAAGTAAGAACCATGGTACACCGATAACCATGTGATTTTGAGCAAACCACCGACTTTCAACGGATTTGATTTTGTCTTTACGGAAGCCGTACCCTTCGGACTAGCCAACTCTTAGATAAATTATCAATATTGTCTTTGGTGAGCTGATTACCAATTATGGATTTTCCATCGCCTTTACCACAAGCCATAAACTTGCGGGCTGCCAACTCTTCACTTTTTAGGATATGGTGGTGAATACCATACAATTTTGGGCAAATTGCAAGCCATATAAGCGGTTTGAGAAATCTTTACCAAGAGCCGTTTGCTCTAGATTAGCCAATCCTTTTGTCTAATAGACATGGCGGATCGATAACGAAATGAGTAAGTGTAGAACACTTACTCCAAAAAAAATTTTGGCCAAAAACGGGAATTGGGTGGATAATACATATAATAAAATTCGTGAGAATCCCCACACTTAAAATGAATATTGCCCTCAATATTCAAAGTACCGCGGTTATGCGAAACAAAGAACGTAAAAGGAAATACTACGGCCATTATTTAGAAAGAAGATTTTTTTTTTTTTTTTTTTTTGAGATACTTATATATATATAACATGTGGGCAACTCCCCACACTAGGTGGTACACGGGTTAAAACCCATGTTCACCATCGTTTTTGATTACCGAGTCGCTAGCTTGACTCGACCCCGAATTCATTGGTTCATGGGAAGCAAAATGGAAGAAACAATCTCCATCGGACTTTCATTCAAGATGTTTGGATAAACATTGAAGTACGTGAAAGTTCCACACCGATGAGATATACATAGAACCGCTCAAGATAATGGTACATGAAAATGCGGGATCAAAGATAATGTCTTCATTCCCAAAGGAGTGAAGAACAGGAGAAGTGACAGAATATATGAAGAAAAGAAAGAAAATCATGATAGAAATCATGACTAACTCTTCATCCTCAATAGGAGAATTCATAGTTTCATGAATCTCCTCAGTTAAGCTTGCTTGATCAAGACATATTATGGGTGTGTCTAGATCAAAGTAGAAATTATCATACTCCGGCGGAGATATGATATGAGTGAGTTCATCCGAGAACTCCATGAAGGTGAATGAATCATATTCAGAATTGATATGAGTGGGTTCACCGCGAACTCCTCAAAAGTAAATGATTCATGATCGGGAGAGAATTATGAGAATGAGAAGTGGTACGCCACTAATCTTCTCTCCCATACTATCAAAACAGGGGCTTTTCATTTCGGAATAGAATCATCGGAAAGAATGTCACTATCCTTAATGGGATAGGAGATGAAATAGGTTTCTCTTTGAAAGCCTCGATTTTAGAAATGAGAAGACCGACATTCAATAATGTTGCTCAAGAGCTTCATCTTTGATTTCGATGTCAAGAACTTCATCATTCTCTTCTTCTAAGCTAACAAGCTCGTAAGGAGAATCTTCCACATAAACGATGTCTCCACAAGATAACGAATCATCATCGAATCGGAGAACATCTCAACATGATCCGTTTGGAAGACAAGAGGAGGAGGATATCACACACATGATCAAGAATTCCTGTGACTCTCTTGGGATTGGGACAAGGTTCTCAACACTAGACTTTATGAATTCGTCCGATTCCTTTTCGAGAACGATGTCGAGATGCTCGTCCCCATAATAAAGAGTGAGTGTGAATCTCGGGTGTGATAGCAGTTGTTTGAGATGGAATCTCAACTGCTGGAATATCAACTGACTGAGGGAGTTGAGAAATATTATCTCTAAAAGGATAAAAACCCTCCTCGTCATCATCATACAGAGCGGCCTTAAGAAATTGGGAATGTCTTAGAGCTGCATGCTCTAGGACTAATAATTCCTCCTTAGATTGGCGGGCCTCTCGCTCTTCGGCTAGCAATTCTCCCATGGTCTTTTCACCACTCACTTGATTCTTAAAGTTACTCATCATATCCTCAAGTGTTTTCATTGTGGTTTCAAGATCTTGGGAGATTTCATGAGACAACGGCTCAGGTGGAGTTTGAACCGTATAATGCTGTGGAGGTTGGAAATTTTCAAATCTGTGAGAGTCATGATTGTTACAAGGAACTGGGTTCCCTATTTGACAATCAGAGCTGAAGTGGGGACCTCCACAGTACTCACAACAAGAAACTGCTGAGTGCAGACAGTGAACTATATGGATTTTGGTTATAACCAAAACTCGAGCATCACCGGAAAATTGTTCATAGACAAACGTATTTCGGATTGACACTCAAATCCTTGGTGAGGACCTCCACAAAATTCACAGCGGTATGTTGATTATATGAAGAATAGTCGGTCCGTGGTGGGTAATGGGAAAAGTTAGAGGAGTCGTTAAATGAGTTCGATTAGGATCATAATCAAATGAATTCCTCGAACCACAAAACAAACAACTCCGTTATGAATATCATTACCACATTGTACACAAGTACACCAATGACGGGTGAACCATAAAGAGGCTCACCACAACCGACACAAGGAATAAACGATTGCATTTGAGAGTTATGAAGAGGAATCGGTTTATTCAAAGAATCAACAAAACCAACATGGTAATCCGAATGACTATCAAGTCTCGAAGAACATTCGAAAAATCGGAGGTGGGACAAGTGGTGTGCTCGAGAGCTAGCAATTTCCACCACTTCCGTTATGGTCTCCGGTTACGGTTCTTGAGAAACGTGAAGATTAGGCAAGTCATTCTTGCTAGTCACCGGTGTTTGAACGGGTTCATCGTAATCAATTCTAATTCTCGACCTTTTTCATCGGCTTGGATTTGTTCGATTAGATTACGGGCTCTATCTTTAAAGAAAGTGTCCTCGTAATCCTCGGTGGGTGCTTAGGGTAGCTCCGACGTTTGAACCGGTTTGTCAAGATTAGAATGTATTTCGGTTGTGGCGGGTGGTCGAAATAACTTTGAAAAGAATTTATGATGGATAATTCGCACGAATTGCAAAATTCGCTTGAACTAGGCCCTCCACACCGCTCACACACATTTTTGACGATGAAGTTGACGAATGTCGACATAAGAATTAAACATATAGAGGATTAAGAAGAGAATCAAATGGTTGAGAGGATACGAAGAATAGAATTAAACGGCAAAAGAGGGTAAGAGAAATAGAATCAACGAATAAGAGGAATGAGAAGAGTATTTTGGGGTTTTGGATAAGAAAATATAAACATATATGGATGGATGGTATGAACAAAGAGTGAATATCCAAATTACTAATCTGCTAAGCGTGGGATAATCGACCTGACTCCCCGGAAGCGGCGCTAAAATTTGATCTGCATGAAACCGTCAAGTTTTCTCATGCAAGCAAGAAACTTAAAATGACAAGCACGGATGCAATGAAGATCTGAGGAGTATAGTGTTTCCCCGGGTCGTTATGTCCCAGCGAGCTATGCAATGGATTATCAAACGTATAGTGATCGCGAGATTTGAACGGAAAAGGAGATTTGAATAGATTATAACTACGGAAAAAGCCAACAAATTACAACGGCTTAAATGCAAATTAAAGGAAATTAAAAAGATAAAATCTATTAAATAAACGCTATCACTATTTTTAAAATGATGTTTTTGTGATTTTATAAAACAAAATGACTTAAATAAACTATTTTAACTAAAAATTAAACTTAAATTACCTAAAAACGTAACTTAAAATGAAAACGTACGTTATATGCAAAATTGCATGAAATACAAGCAAAAAAACGTAAAATTTGTAAAATAAAAGTCCTACGAATGTAAAAACAATTTTCTCACGTACTACATGACAAAAGAAAATTTTAGGAAAAAGCGGAATATTTTTTTGAGTTTTTATTTATTTATTATGATTTAAAAACCAAAAACTAAGAATTTAATTATTAAAAATATCAAAACATTTAGGAAAATTATGAAATTTGGCATAAAAATACTTCAACTAATTATAATCATAGGAAAAATAAAAAGACTGAAAAATCTGTTTAGAATAAGCTAATATTAAGCAAACTGATCTACTAAGCTAAATAGAGAAAAAGTAATTAAAAGGATTAAATGAGTAGAATGAGACATGAAAGACCCAAGGGCACAGTTGGTTAAGTGTGATGTGTGTGAGGCGTGGGAATGCTGGGCAGTAGGTCTAGTGTTCGAATCCCATCCCAACCTTTTTGATGCTTTTTATTTTTAAACTAAACACTACATATCCTTTAAGATCATAGCTAAGTAAAAGATTACACAAAGAGTTCAGTAGAGCAGTTGGTTGTCTGATAGGCGTATGGGTACGAGGTTGTGGGTTCGAATCCCACTTCCTCCCTTGTTTTGACTTATTTTTCTTTTTTGGTTCTTTTCTTCTCGTGCAAAATAAAGCAAGAATAACTACACCTATTTAACTCAATTAAAAACTTGGTCAAGCTGTAACAGCTTGTTGTTAACAGCAAAATGAGAAAAAAAAAATATGAAAGGGCTGTTTGGATGAGCTAGATACTAAGGGGGCTGTTTGGTTGCTGCGGGCGACAAAAACAAACACCCCTTAAGTGAACTTTTGCAACTGAACAAGAGACCAAACTTAAACTTATTGATAAAATCTAAACTTTCAAAACTATAAAATAAGCGACTAAGGAATTGTTTGGATCGATGGCGATCGAGCGTGAACAACCAAACACACCTTATTGCTACTAATTGAACTCATGAAGCATACAAGCAATTCAATAAGCCACGCAAAGAGCAAATAAGCATGAAAGGTTAGAAAAGAGATAAGCTAAAAAAGGAGAGCGAGCTTGGCTAGAATTGATATGCTAGGAAGTCCTAAACAACTAATGAAATGAAATAAACAAAAGCAAACTACAAATAGCACTCAAAAGCGAAACTCCACTAAAACCTAAGTGATTACACTAATAAGAAAATATAAATCTAGTTAAGCTAACTAACAAATCCAATAAGCACTTGAAACAAAAGGTGAAGAGGAAAAACTTAGTCATGGATGTAGGTCCACAAACAGCTTCTGGTGCTACTCGGGACTTGTTCATAAGCTGTAGAGTGACAAGTTGGTCTTGAGCTTCTGGGCACTTAGAGTCCACCAACCCACCAAGCTTTTGCCCCCTAGTATCTTCTCTGAACAAGCCTCCTACAGCTTGTCAACAAGCTGCAAAAAGATTGGTGGGACTGCAGGTGCCTGCACAGAACAGTGGGTTGGCCAGACCACCACTTTGATTCAATTGCAGCCTTACTAAACAAATTTTGTGATTTTTTTCCTTTTGACACAAGATTAACAAGCTACAAAGCTAGTGATTTTTATTTTTTAGAATTTTCTATCACAACAAAAACCTCACTAAACTGCTTATAGAAAATGTCACAAATTCAAGTTAAAAGAAAAAAATGACAGATTACTTTTGACACTAAAACCTTTTCAAAACTTTTGCATTCACCTCACATAGGTCTAAACTGACTTGGATACACTAAATTAAGCTTGACTTCTCTGGTCAAAGATGGTATAAACCTATTTGACCCATTTTTCTAACTTAAAACCAAACACTCCCTTGAGATACTTACATGCATTTTTATCAAAAGAATTAACTGAACTTGACTAAAATGACTTAAAAACCACTGAATTCACCCAATAAACAGTTTAAAAACAGAATTAAACTGAAATCTTCTTTGACTTTTGAAAGTTGACTTATGTTGACTTTTGTTGACTTTTGTTGACCATATACCATATATGATTGGAACTGGAATAGAGGCTTGTAAAAAACTATGACAAGCTTATGGAAGCTTGTTGGATATCAAAACTAAGCTATTGTAGGTTTTGACAAAAGAGTTTGAAGATGAAAATTCCAACAGTAAACATTAAACTTAGAACTTATGTAAAAACTTAAGATTGTAACTCAAAAACACCTTACAATGAAAATTTATCATGAATGTTATACAAAGCAACTAAAATTACAACATTTGATTAAACTACAACATTAATTTTAAAAAAAACGACATTAAAGAAAATCTTAAAACTAGCTAACTGCTCCTTCTCTTCTCCTCTTGCCTCCTTTTTATACTCAACTGCTTCTCTTTCTCTCTAAGCCATTCCCACTTTATTTTAGACCTTTGGATCAATAGAGCTAATTTGGCCCTTGATTTCAATTTGGCGGAAATGGAATTTAACAATTGGGTGAGATTGAGTGAGATGAGGTGAAGGTAATAAATGAAGTTTGGATTGAGGTGTTGGTGGGGGGACAAAGGAGGGATAAGGTGATGGAGGGGGGTTGAGTGTAGCAGGTGTATGCAGAGGTCAAGTGGAAGGGAGAAGGTTGGCGCCAAAGGTGTGTTTGTTTGACTTCTGTGGGATTGACCAGGCTAATAATCAAAGGGGGTTCAAAATGCTTAGTGACAGGGGGCCAAAGTTATGAAAGGGTCCAAAATTAGGTGAAAGGGTTTAATATCTTAGGGACTTATTGTGTAAATCCTGAAAATCAAGGGACCATAGCTGCCAATTCAGAAAAGTTACTCCAAGGGACCACTAGTGACAACCTTCAAAAAGTATAAGGACCAAAATTGCCATTTTGCAATTTTCCAGGGGCCATTTCTGCCAATTTTGAAACTTGAAGGACCATTTTTGCAATTTTCTCAAACTTTTCATATTTTTCACCAAAGGACTAAATTTGACAATTTTTGATTTTAAAAGGACCTTTGGTGACTTTACTTTTGAAATTATGTGCTCGAGGACCTGCTTTTGACAACTTTTGAAACTTGGGGACTAAAGCGCAATTTTGCAAATTTGATATGTTTTCATCGATTTTGATATTTTGCATTTAAAACACATAAAACACTGATTTGTGATATTTTGATCATTTTGATGTGTTTCTGAGTGTTTTCAGATAATTTTGCAGTTTATTTTGTACAAAAATGATGAGTATTTAGACACTCATCATGGGTCTATTGTATGTGTTTTTTAATGGGCCAATAAATCATATATTAATAGGGCTAGGGTTACACAACATTAAACACATAGCCTCCACTTCCCACTTTACTCTCCCTTTCACCTTCTTCAACCGTTGATCTGATGTTAAACCGACGTTGACCGGAGTTGACCGCCGTTGACCGACCCGCCGCCTAGGCCTAATTTGGCCGATTTGCTACAAATCGGGGCGGTGGAGGGCCGACTAGCGCCTAGGCGGCCGCCCAGACCGCTTTTTACAACACTGGTTTTTATACGCTTTTATATGTTTTCATCCATTTTTATCCATTTCGACTGTTTTCCTCAATTTTCATCTATTTTCGTCCATTTTATGCGTTTTTGTATGTTTTCGTCCGTTTTCATCCATTTACATTTGTTTCGTCCGGTTTTTTTCCTTTTTTACGTTTTTTTATGTTTTGATATGTTTTATCTATGTTTATGTGTTTTTGTACATTCCTATACATTTTTTTGACGTTTTCGTATGGTTTTGTACGTTTTCATATGTTTTTATCCGTCCAAAAAACGTACAGAAATGTATAAAACATACAAGAATGTACAAAAACATACACAAAAATACAAAAACGGACAAAAAAGACAAAAAATGACGAAAATATATGAAAACGTATAAAAACGTAAAAAAAAAGTGTACACAAACGGATATAAACGGATGAAAACATAAAAAACGTACAAAAATGTATAAGACATACAAAAACATACACAAACGTACAAAAGTGGTCAAAACGGATGAAAACGTATAAATGCGTACAAAACGGAAAAAAGGAATGAAATCGGACGAGAACAGATGAAAAAGTATAAAAACGTATAAAGCTTACAAAAACTGTTCAAAACGTATAAAAATGAATGAAAACGGACGAAAACGAATGAAAACGTATAAAACATCTAAAAGCATATAAAACGTATTAAAACGAACGAAAACGGATGAAAAAGTACAAAAATTGTTGGGCCAGTTAAGTGCACAATGGTCTATGACTAGAATTTGAACATAACATAAGCTAAGTAAAGAAGACTCTTTGATAATTAAATCAGAGAGCATTTCAAGAAGACTCGTGGACAATGAAGTTAGCGAGGAGCTCCAGCAGAAGTTCAAGTCTTAGACATCGTCAAGTTTAATTGAAGACATACTCCCTAGCTGATGAGGGTCGGCCAATATGTAGAAGGAACTCTAGCTGAAGTACAAAAGTTTATCAAGGGTGGCAGTACCCTAATGAACCTCTCAACTCATACCAGCATAGCATAACTCTCGTCCTCTGACCTTTAGGCGAGACTTGTTCACTTTTATGTTAGAAGCGGGACAAAGTGAACTTTAGTGAAAAGTCAAATTGACACGAGTTGGTGATAAAGTTGTGAGCAGTCAATGGAACTGTTCACAAAAGTAAGGAACTAGCGTTTTCCAGTATAGATGCATTAAATGTGCGAGGTACTTCATCGTACCTCTTCCATTAGATTTGTGACACACACTTACCTAATTAACCCCACTAGCAACTACCTCGTACTAGTATATATAGGAATGTTGGTCGAAGTATCAAGTGGTTGCTTCATATTACATTATTGTAATTTGTGAAGCACACGCACGCACTCCCTGATTGAACTTACAAGAATCTCTTAGAGATTATAAGTTACTTGCAAACTTAGAAATCTAAGTTTTGCATGTTAGAGAGTTGGTTTTACATTGTCATTCAATTTAGTGTTTTCCGCATAACACTTTGTAATTCTTTGATTCTTATCAATAAATAATTATACGTTGAAAAGTTAAGTTTTATATTATAACCTAAATTGATTTAAACAAATGTTTTACTTTAATCGACATTATTTGGAACAAAAAAAAGGTCAAAACGTATAAAAATGGTCAAAAACTAATGAAAACGTACAAAAACATACAAAACATATACAAACAGATGAAACAGGACGATAACGGATGAAAAAGTTTAAAGACGTGTAAAAATGGATGAAAACATATAAAAATGGATAAAAATGAATGAAACAGATAAAAATGGATGAAAACATATAAAAGCGGATAAAACGTACAAACATCCAATATGGAAAAAAAATGATTATAAAAATAAAAATGTTTGAAAATAGCTTCATCTAAACATCTTTTCACTTTTTTTAAAAAGAAAAATATAATTCCAGTTAAACGCGTTTTCAAAATTCTCAACTCTTCTTTAGAGAAGAAAAACCAATCACTTCTTTAAGAATTTAGAAACGAATAAACATGAAAAACTTTCACCAACTAAACGGCCCCTTAGCTTTTGGTTTTATATTTCAAGTTGGAAAGAAAATAAATAAGATGAAACCAAATTATGCATAAAAATCATCTTCTCTTCAAACCATCACAATTTGAAAAGAAAATTATGAGGATAAATTTAGTCTAGTTTCCTTCCACCTTCTGTTCTCTTTTCTCCAAAATAAACTCAGGAACATGAATATTTTTACATTTCATTTCCCCTTCTCTTCTTTTTTCTCCAGATATAGACTCGGGAACAAAGGTTAGTGACAAGAAATTTGGGGAGGCCACGACCCTTGGGTCCCTACAAACCTCTGTCCCAATAAATAAATGTATATTATTTCCAACCAGAAAAAAAGATTATATTTATGTGACATTGTGAATGTGAAGATAACCTATCGACTTAGTTCAATCAAGTTACAGTAATAACGTACTACATGCTATATACATTAAAGTGGTACGTAGTATTTATGAAGAAGATAGGATCATATTTCCTATCTTCTAGTGTTTTGCTCCTAACATTAACTTGTGTTACCTATTGTAACTTGTAACCGATTATAGAAACAATTGCATACTTAAAAACGTTATAGAAACATCGTTCGTTTCCTTTGATCATGCATTGAAAAAAAAAAAAAAAGCCAAAGTTTTCATTGTTGTTTAAATCCACCGATCCTTTATAGGACGCCTCGAAGCGATCTACTTGGTAAGATTGTGACGTGATGTTGAAGCGGCTGCATATTGGAGGCAAAATGTGACGATTAAATTAAAGATGGAAGTATAAACAAAAATTTAGAAAATTTTATTTAGATATTTTCATCCAGGGGCGGACCTATGCTATACGTAGGTGGTGCCCAGGAACCACCTTAGATATCAAAACATTTTAGAAGCTTTGTATTGAAAATCAAGGACCTACCTTAAACTAGATCGAACCACCTTATATCCGAAAAATCGGGAAGAAAGACAAAGAAAAGGTCGAGGAAATAACAAATAATGAGTTTATGTGTTTTGTTTTAATGGAGGTTTGAAGGTCTGCAGGTCTGGTCAAAAAAAGAAGATGACACAAGAACCAAAGTTTCTTATTTTATTTTTTTATTCTTGATGCTTTACTTTTATTCAAAGTCCTTTTTAACCCTTGTACTTTCTCATTTACCAAGTCAGTTAAAAACATGTACTACGTAGTTATTATCTTTTAAAAAAAACCAAACTTGGTCAAATGTTTATTAAGTACGCTTGGAATTTCACATATTGTCCTGATGCATTTATTTGAAATATAAATTTTATATTGATGGAAATGAGAAGTATAGAGATTTTTTTGTAGATTTAGTTATTTATAATACAATTGTTTAGCATATGTTAGATGTGCCAGAATGTATTAGTAATTATTGATATATATATTCAAGCTATAAAACGTGCGGAAACTCTCTTGTAAACATTTTATAACTAGTTTATATATATGTTTGATGTTCCGATTCATTAGTGCAAATGTGTTTAAATTTGACCCGATTTGATCCGACGTGGCGCGTTAATCAAGTAATTTGTCGCTCTCTAGATCTTGAGTCTTGACTTTTTCCCCATACTTAAGTTAAGGAACCACCTTAGATTCTCGGCTGGGTCCGCCACTGTTTTCATCAAGCGTTGATTATACACATCATATGAAATAAATATCTCACTTCGTCTAACAATAATCACAATATCCAATCATGCTGAAACGGGGTCACTTTGTCTGGATAAGTATCAATATGAAATTGTATATATATACTATTCAGCGTACAAGTTTTGCAAACTAGGTGTATTAAATGCAATGTGCATTAAATGCAATGTTTGCCAACTTGGCAAAAATAGCTATATGGGTTGAGTGTCGTTCAGAAGTAAGTCCTTGAGCATTAATTGCTATCTTTAGCAATTTGGCAAAAATAGTCCCTAAGGTCTAAGTGTCGTTACAAAGTAAGTCCTGTAGAATTAGTACCTATCTATAGAAATTTGGCAAAAATAGTCCCTAAGGTTTAAGTGTCGTTACAAAGTAAGTCTTTTGTAGCCGCGAAAGTAGTTCCTAAGTTTTAAATTGTATTTGCAAAGCCGGTCCAAACAAATTTTCCGGTCATTCACCAGTTCCAAATTCACGTCTACAAAAGCAATCCCGCTGCATCGCGCGGGTTTTCCAACACTCGTTTAATCCATGAAGCATTTTATCTATCGAATTACATTTAATTAAGTATTAATTATACTCATTACCATATACAAATTGGGGGAGTTTATACGGACCCTCTCATAAGGGGTTTCATGAGGCCATGTGCATTGCGGATTTATACGGTGTGTATCGCGGTTTGTACATTTTGACCAAAAACCCACTATTGTCACATCATAAGGGGTCTTAATAGGAAAGAGATTGCCTCAAGTTTTAAAAACAACTTGAGTCAAGTTGAAGAAGTGTGAGCCATTGGATTTGATCCAATTACTCAAATAAAAAATTAGATCAAATCTAATGGCTCACAAATGTTCAACTTGACTCAAGTTGTTTCTTCAACTTGAGACAATCACTACCCGTCTTAATAACATACCCTGTCCCTAAGTGATAATGGCACCCTTTTATTTTTGTATTCTTTTTTTATTTTTTTTGTAGATTTTTATAATTTTGTTTTTTATTATAAAACTAATAAACTGAAAGTAAAAAAAATAATATAAAATTTGATAAGTCAAAAATATTAAAACACGAAACAAAAACGATAAAAAATTATTTTTTTATGTTCGCATACTAATAAAATAGCTTAAAAGAGGGTGCCACTAGAGGTGCCCGTAACATCACCCAAACACAATACTTATATGTCCGACTAGGGGAAAGAGATCTAGTGAGAAGTAATATTGAAATGAGAATAATGAAAAATGTTTCTAACCACATATTTTAAATAGAAGAGAGGGTATTAAGGGGAGATGCATCTACTTTTATAGGTGCATCTTATATGTGTGGTTGTGGTTTCTTCTCACTATTCTCATTTTTATTTTTCTTCTCACTTGATCCTTACTCGTCCGACTAGACATAAAGATATAACATTGTTCATTCTATTTTTAATGTGGTTGTAAGACATCACTTCATGGTTTTAATGTTTGACCATTTTGCAAAAGAAAAACATGTAAAGTATCTAAATCAAGAAGCAACTTTCTTAGATAGATTCACAATAACTTCATCAAAAGTCAAATGTTCTTTTTGCCAAACATGGCAAATTCATATTTCAATTATGGAGTATTTAGTACTAGTAATATTTTTCTTTTCCATTCTATTTTGACAAAAGAGAGATATTGTTTAGTGAACAACAATTTTCACTAATAATTTTTTAAAACTGAAATTAAAAATTTGCTTATAGGCTCATTAAAGATAATAGGCAGAATCCTGCAAGATTCTATAAAGGCAGATAATTAAAGTCGAGATATTTTGGTTACATATTTCGTGTAAAATACGATAATTCAACTAAAAGAACAATTTTTATTATGTATCAGTGGTAAAGATAATTTAATTGCGTGGTTATAACTTGAAATTTTATATTTCGGTGACGAATCTTTGTCTTCAACGTAATCCCAACGGATTTATGGTCTTTCTTAATTTTTGGCAAGATGCGGTTTTAGTTTCTATTAGTCGAGACTCTACACATATATGCATTTAAGAGAAAGGAAAATAATAAGAAAGAAATTGACAACAACAAAAAAATTGAGTTCACGTGATTTTATTTTTTATTATTTTTTTTAAAGAAAGAAAAAAAAATGAAGTGGAAAAAGAGGATTTGGCTTTTTTCATGTATAAAATTTTACTCCCACTTTTGGGTGCAAAAGAAAATAAAAGAATAGAATAGAATAGAAAAGTATTTGATTCTTTTCATTTCTTTTCACCCTTACCTCATCTTTTCTTTTTCCTTTATAAAATTAACTCGAAAACTATTCTTCAAAAGATTTTAATCAGTAAGGAAACATTTATCACTTGCGCTCTTTTTAGGTGTTGACTGACATATACAGAGATGGACACATGATTTTCAAAAGGGTGTTGCACACAAAAAATTTATGCACAAAAGAACTGTTGAGTTGGCTCATAAAAAACAGAAGTAGCAAAAAAAAATTTGAAGGTTGCACATACCACTAAACGACAGTTTTCGAAATAATATGCACCTCGTGACCAAAAATTAAGTGTAACCCGTGCCACATCCGACATCAATGTAGGTCCGTTCCTGAACATATATACATCTGGTATTACTCGGACCATTAACCGGTTAAGGCTAGTGAAGGTGTTTTATAAGTAGTAATAAATTCATTCTTTACACAGGTCGTGAATGTTTATCACGTAAATACATGTAACCATTATTTCGTAATTGCAGTAGAAACTCAATAAATTAATACTTAATTAATTAATACACTTTATAAAATAATGCTTTTTGCAGGTCTGATTCACTAATTTATAGATACACTAATATATATTAATTAATAACTCTTTTAATTAATAAATTTAAATGGTCTTATAAGTATTTATAAATTTATTTACCTTACATAACCTCGTTACATTTTCCGGCAGATTTGACTAAATTTATTGCTTTAATAACTAAACTGGGCCTACAAAACAATCTACTGTTACTGTCCAATATCATTACTACAATGGGCCCAACTTACACGTACCATTTACTGGCCTACATGGAACAAAGTCCTCATAATCTAATTAATATCGTTTCAAATGGACCCACTTGATAGCTACGTAAGATGTAAAAAGGATAAAGTCGTAGAATAACAATGTTTTTTTTAAAATATATTAATTTGGTACTGGAATTTTAAAAAAGTTGTAGAAATATGACGAAGTTTTATAAGTGTTTTAATTTGGTAAGTGATGGTGACGTTTCAAGTTATAAATAGTGTCGATCTTTCAGGTATGACACGTCATCATGTACCAAATTGAAACACTTATGAAAATTCGTTACACTTACACAACTTTTTTAAATTTCACGTACCATTCTGTTTTCACCAATGACATACATTCCAGCATTACTTGAATTATAGGATGTACCACAACCAAAAATGAACATAATGAGACCAAATTTTTAATTACAAATAGCTTTACATATGATGGAATCAATGTAATAAGTTGATAACAAAATGCCTCAATATTGTAAAATCGAATAATGACCCAATGTTGTAAAAATTGTACCGAATAGCAATTACTGAGCTTCTTCAACCAGCGGGAACTTTTTTGGCAGACTAAAAACAGGTTCTTCGCTGGCAGTACCTTTGTATGACATAGCTAATGAGTATCCTAATGCTCTTGCAACTGGTACGGCCACTGCATTGCCAACTTGCATATATCTGCAAAAAAAAGAGACAAATTGAATACATAGAATCTGGGAATCCTTGTAAATTAAGTACAATGCTTTATTGGTATGTTGAAGTAACTGAAGAGCATTTTAACATATTTTGTTACCTTTCTTTGACGGACCCAACAAGCTTGTAGTAGTCCGGAAAACCCTGAAGTCGGGCATTTTCCCGAACTGTCAAGACTCGATCTTGCACTGGATGAAGAATTGCCTGAAAATGCATAATGATTATTAGTAAACATGAATACTAAAGGGGTGCCTGAGATTGCTTATTAAACAGCTTATGCTTATAGAGAGCAACAAATAATCAGCTGTAAAAAAAATCAGTACAGAAAAAATAGTTGTGATTTGCTAAAGCTGTGAAAAACAAGCAAGTTGGCAAAACCAGTTTTCTCAACCCAACCATATAAAAGTGCTTATTTGCTTTTAGAAAACACAATAGGCAAATAAGCAATCCCAAACACCATTTAACATGCTCAACTAGCAAAATTATTATTGGTAAATATGTTGTTTACCTGATTATGTGGTTGTGGCCTCGTCACAACGGTAGATACAATTTCATCCCACCATAGCCTCCCAAACGGTCTGCATATTAATGGATAAAAGAATTCATAAAAAGATTGATAAAAATTAATGCATATATAGATAAAAGAAACCAAATAAGCAGAAGGGTTTACTTTGACGACTTTCCCTTAACAAACGTTAGAGCATAATCAGGGACCTGCCATCAAAATAGGAAACAAATGGTTATTATACATGAAGATGAAATATATGTGTGTGACAGAAGTATTGCAAACTCACCAACGGCTTTCCTGAAGCTACTGTTTTCCTCTCAACCTTAGTATTCAATGCAACTACGTTATATTCGTTAACAAGGACATCCGGTAGATCCCTAAAGTTTGCACCCTAGAAAGAAAATAAGATGAATAACGATGATACATTAGAAGTTAAATAAAGGAAGTCGTTAAAGTTTGAAAAACCTTTCTCTTAGGGATTTGGCAAACACGCTCAAAATCATCCGCGTTGCATTTATATGGACGATGATCATACAAAAGATGGTCTGATGAGTCTACTGCATTTAAAAACCCAAGCATACCGGGTTAACAAATATAAAACAAAGTTTTATATGAAAATAAAAATAGAAAGTCGGTGCAAAAATTAATATTAGTCTCACCTTGCTTTTTTTGTCTAATGAGCTTTTGGAATTCTGTTTTGGGCTTCTCCCCGTAAGAAATTTCATCTCTCTTCTCATCGTTAGTCACCTAAAAGTAGAAGCAATCGTGTGTTTTATTTCCATTGCCAAACAAAAAGGACATCAAATCGTAAAAATCAAGCTACATATATAGTTCAAAGTACTAAAATTACTTACAGGCGGAAGATCAGAAATTGCATCCTCAAGATACAACTCTTTTTGTAGCTCTACTCCGTTCTTTTCATCATATATAACAACATTTGACTACACATAGGATGAAACCACAAAGGAAAAAAATCATTTACTAAAAGAATAACTTTGAAAAGAAAAAATATTTCTAAAAATATAAACAAATGAGAATTTAAGAAGTAGCAATCTAATTTTTCATTTCAAGTTTTTAACGAAGTAAGAAAATCATACCTCACATGCCACAGGAGCTGCTCCCCTCGAAACCACATTATGTGTGGGTAATGGGTATTGCGGTAGCATCTGCATTATGAAAATTATATTTAAAGAGACTGAGCTAAAAATAACAAGAAACAAACATAAGACTATGAAAATCACCTCATTGGGTCTTGCACCCCACATAAACATCCTCATTCTAAACTGCGGGAGTCCATAACAACCGGCTGTCATCAAACCTACCCGGGCTTGGTAGTTTATAGATATGAGGCGAGCTAATGCATATTTACCGAGATACCCATCGGCGAATCTCAATATATCTACAACATTCTCCATTAATACAAATCTGGGTTTTAAAAACTCTACTATATCCATAAACACTACAAGTTGCTTATTCTTATCATCATCCAATGGATTTTCTGTATTCCTAAAGCGATTAAATCCACTAACGCCTTGACAAGGCGGCCCGCCACAGATAACGTCAGCATCCCCCTATAAACACAATGAATAGAATCAATAAAACCAAAAAAACAAAGTGGACAATTACCAATCTGAAATGATTACATATGTAGGCAAAGGTATTAAAGAATTTCTTTACTTACAGGTAATGGTAAAATTTTCGAGTTAAACCCAGCCATAACAAATTCCTTAACTTTCTCCATGCAACCGCTGATATAAAATTATTTCAGGTCATAATAATGAAATCAAATGCTCGTGAACATGAAAACAAGAACTAAGAAGTGTATATTCATACCCCAATGTATCTATAGGCTCCCAGGTATCATACGTTTCATCAAAGTCTTTCCAGCGGATCTGGTAATACAAGCATATAACTAGTTATATGTTGAAGTCAGACAGAATACACTAAGAAAACTCAGTAATTTGACTTCTGAATTCATTTTTACTCATATAATGATTAAACGTACAAGACAAGCAGCAAATATGACTTATTAACTACGTGCAGCGTGACATGTACGTATTTCATGAATTGAAACTATTAGATAACAAATCAACGCTGTATATGACTTGAAACTTTCAAGGAAAGGCTAATCACCAAAGTTTCTATTCTTCTGAAATATATACATGATTAAAAAGCAAGCACTTTTTCTCTGGATGAATTCTTACCATTCACATGTGTATTTTTCAATCATTTAAGTATCTAAATACCAAATCCAAATACTTTCGGAAAATCAATAGTTGTTGATTTTACATCAAAACTGACTTCAATCGGGTGTCAACTGTCAATACAAGCTCATTTTCCCCTATATACTGTATACATATAAAATGGAATTTCTCACGTGTCTCATAAATCAAAGATATTGCAACCAAAATACATTGTTCAGGAAAACTAGATATATAAAGTGAGAATGTATTGGGAAAAGATTATTGCCTGTTGTCAATTGTAATACAAGCATGTCTCACCCTACCCTATATACAGTTTTATTGTGAATATTGTATGAAATTTTAATGATAACTCGCAAACTAAATAAAAGATACCCGAAGAGACATTTTTCAGAAATTTCAGAATTATAGAATGAAAATGTATTAAACAAATATTAGTTAAGGTGCAAATAAGATTTGTAACAGAGTAAAAATACCTTGAGGTGCACGCCAGGTTCGCCTTTCCTACTTGGGTCGCCATAACAAATTGACACTATTTTCTCAACTTCATACACTTCTTCATCATCATCTTCATCATCTTCGTTTTCTTCTTCATTTACTGATTCAGATTTTTCAGTGTTCAGAGTACCACTATTGAGTTGTGTATCACCTCCTCCAACTAATAAATATGATTGGCAAAGCCTCTCCCATTCCTTTAACAACAGCAAAAAGTCTCCAGCTGACTCATTCCTCAGAGTCTCTGGATGATTCAGTTCCAAGCTTTTGCATGCATATTTGTTGACATCGACGGCCCAGCTCTGTAATGAAAGATATGTTAAGTATCAGGAAGCGCGATATTTAAAGATATACAAAAACCTGAAACAGAATCAGGCTTACCGTAACAAGATTAACATTCGCCAAATTAGCACCCAAGCATAACCCAGTAGACATACCACCACATCCTGAATACAGGTCCAGCAGTCTCAGTTGAGTCACTTTCTCATGCTTATTATTTGCTTGGTTGTCTGTAAACAAATAAATTAGTTTGACTGAGTATACTAGCATTTAAACGACCAATTTAATATTTGAGTATGTCGCGAAGATATTTGCTCATTCATACCAGTAGGCAACTTCTGGAAAGTTGAAAATGGCACAATGTACATCATGTCATAATAATAATTTCCACCTGAAAGCATACCCCTCTTAGTTTCCCCATCCACCTGAAGAAACTAGCATAAGTTAGATATGGTGTGAATTACGCAATAGGCGCATAATGGATTCAAATTCCTAAAGATATGAAAGCAAATCCTTACATCTAGAGGAACACGAACAATCTTAACCTTCTGCGTTAGACAATCGAGAGAATTGTCATCCTTAATCTCGGAAAAGAAAATACGCTTATCGTCAATGAGGGTAGAACAAGCTTTAATCATCTGACATGACAATAGAGTCTCTGTATTAGAGCAATGACACACCAAGTAACCAACATAACAAATATTAAAATTCATTAAGGTTGGTAAAATATAATTTTACCGTGTCTTTGGCTCTATAGAACCATTGAGCACAAAAATAAGGTTCGCCGTCCAATCCTTGGAACATTTCTACAATTCTACAGATATGATCCTCCACATCTTCACCAGCCTTTGGAAAGAAAAAGATTAATCATGGTCAAACAGTGTCAAGTTAAATCAAATGGGTACCAGGTATTGAGCAAAATACAATTTAAGCAATCATATAAAAAAGATAAACCATGAACAAAGAAACTTTACGTAAACAAGAGCATCATCGCAGAGTTTAAACAGGACACGGCCATCAACGAGTGCTTCTGTAAAGTGTCGCCTCGCTTGAATAAACTCTTTTGGAGGCTCACTCCTAGCAATTAACAAAAAGACCTATTTAAAATTAAGAAATAGATGCGCAATAACTAGACAAAAAAATAAATGAACTGATCTCAGTAAGCAAATACTAATTGCAGAAACTTACCCTTTTGAGGGTACCGTCACAACTGAATCCTGTAACCTCCAAAACAAACAAACAATTTATTAATCCAGTTACAATATTCACAAGTTACTTGGTTAAAAAAACCTCAAAAAGCCATTTGTACTATCATATTAAATTGTTTCTTTCTTAAGTACTGTCCTAAGCATTTATGCATAAAACTGTTTAAGTTGGCAATGATTTAAATTACAAACCGAGGTATACAATGCAGTACATAATAACATATATTTTTAGCCAAGCTTCCAAACAATTTCCATTAAACAGCAGGTTTTAAAGATTATGACTGTTTTGGTAATCTTTTAAAGTTTCTCAAGTTAACGTTGACATCACAAACATAGATATAAGTACAAATTACTGATTAGTAAATATAAACATAGATTTAGCTAAAATCAAAAACATGTTCCACCAAACAGCATTTAAACATAGATTTAGCTAAATTCCCATACATGTTCAGGTAAACACTAGTTGCGATATACTATGGCAATCATGTATCACAATATTGTTTGGATATGCAATTTAGTACACTACACATTTATACTTGGTTAATCATTAAAAAAATCCACTACAACAGCATTTATGATAGATACAAGTATATATTATAATACGCCTGCTATTAAAAACCTACTTATGTTGGAAATATTTGGAGCCTTCTCGACGACAACTCAAACCTAAATGCACAATTTAGCACATATCCAACATAAATTTTGCTAAACTTCCAAACATGTCCCAGTAACAGCATCTATCATATATTATGGCAGTCATCTTATCACAAAACTGTTTATGTTAGGCTGAATTTTAAGCCTTCACGACTAAACGTTGATATCAGATCACAAACCTAGACATATAAATCAGAACATATCAGCATAAATTATCTAGTTTTATAAAACAATATCCAAAAAACATAACTTATTATAGATTATTCCAATCATAATATAACAAAATTAATTAAGCTAACAATACTTTAAACCTTCACAAACTACTGACATCACAGAACGAGGTATACAATTCAGTACATATCAGCATAAATTTAGCTAATTTTCCAAACAGTTTCTACTAAGCAGCACGCAGCACTTACCATGTTTCATGGCAGTCATAAGATCGTAAAACTACTTAAGTTAGCAGATAACAATACTTTATCACATCTTCCATACAACTTCCACTAAACTACATTTATCGTATATCAAAAGTATCACTAACAACATATAAACATGTTAAACGCTTCAAATTTATCACTCACAAAGTTTACAAGCATAACATAGCAATACTTTACAAGATTCGCAAATTATGTTATGACCTAAATACACAATTTAGCAAATATCCAACATATGTAGCTATATTTCGAAACATCTCCCACTAAGCAGCATTTATCAAAACTCTTTACGTTGGCATGATATTAGGCCTTCGCAAATAAATGTTGACATTGCAGACCTAGATATAAAATTCAGTACTACATATCAGTATATCACTATATCAGCCTAAACATCTTGTTTTCTAAACAGTTTCCCCTACGCGACACTTATTATACTTGATGACCGTCATAGCATCATCATAAAACTAGCTATACAACTAAGTACATATTAGCATAAATTTAGCTAATCTACCGGCCATACAACTTCCGCTAAACACCATTTATCACATATTATGACAATCCTCAAATTATACAAACATATTTGGGAAAAATCAAACTACGTTATATGATTATAAATTCAATAACCTAACATCTAATATGTATCAAATAAAACCTCACATTGTTAGATAAGTACAATGGTCGTATTATCACTAACTACATATACAATAAAACCTCACCGTGCTACTTCACTTATGTTTGTTTAACCTTATATGCGGCTTATGAGCTTAATCGGATTATATTTCATAAGCTTCAATTTTCCGGCTTATTTAGAGACTGGTGGGCTTATAATCTTATATAAGTTTATTACGTTATGATAAACTTATATAAGCCCATAAGTCTCAAAATAAGCCAGAAAATTGGGGCTTTTGCTTCGGCTTATATAGCGGGCTTATGGCTTATGTAGTTTTCGGCTTATGTTTCATAAGCTCACTTTTGTGGCTTATTTTGAAACTTGTAAGATTAAATTAAAATTATCATGACAATGATAAGCTTATATAAGCCAGAAAATCTCAAAATAAACCACAAAAAGTGAGCTTACGAAACATAAGCCGAAAACCAAATAAGCCATAAGCCGAAACAAACACCCCCAAAATATAAGGCAAAATCAAATAAGCTCATAAGCCCACATATAAGCTTAAACAAACACCCCCTTCGTTCACAAGTAAACGTGTATATCACAAACCACGCTATACAATTAAGTACATCATTTATCACATAAATTCATACATAAAAACTAAAATACGTAAATCCGCCTCACCGTGCTACTTAAATAGCGATGCGGCCACTTCCTCCTCGTCCGCAACCGCCTCACCGATAAACTTACTCGCCTCCACATCATACACTTTCTTCCTCTTCTTCTCCAAATTACTCCTCGACCGTATCGCCACCGCTGCTTCTTCTTCACCTTCATTAACCACCTCATCATAATATTTAATATTTATATCATAATTCATATATATTGAGTTTACAAAAACATGTGCGAGCCTTTTAGAACAGTGATAAAAATAGATCTATAAGAGAAGTATAAAAAGTAAAGATAGCAAGCTAAATATCATAAAATAACCCACCCAAACAATCAAGCTACATCACTCGCAAATAAGATACATAAGGGGTTCGACTTACAAGTGATCTAATCGACCAAACTCTTAATTCTTTTGTTCGAAATCCATAAGCAATGAAAGAAGTTGGGCTGGAGTAAAGATGTCTTCATTACGGATCAAGCTTAGAGACACCAAACCAGCGTGAACAAATCTATTACGCCTATGGCCAAATCTCCCTAATAAAGACGTATAGCGACACTTGGTAAATTTTGTCATTTTACAATAAGTCTTCAAGATATGAGGCGAAAATTCCAGCAGCTCTGACATCGAAGACATATTGGGGGGTCATTAATGCGTCACCAATTCCAAAATTTACTCCAAAAGTGAGAGACAACCAAATAAGATAGGATGTTGTGAGAGACAATCCGTAAGGAAGAGGAAATTAAAGGAAACGGAAAGTTTTTTTTGTGTTCTTGAGTCGTTTTTAAAGGAGGAAAGGGAAACGGAAAGGAAATAGAAGTAAATCTTCCTCCCACTTTTGGGAGGAAAGGGAAAGGAAACGGAACCATTTGTTGTGTAAAGACTAATATACCATTTTTAAAACATTTGACATTAATAATTAAAGGGCATATATGTAATTTGACCAAGTTATTTTCCTTTTCCTCTCACTCAAGAACATGATTATGATTACTTTCCTTTTCCTTTCCTCTATCTCAAGAACATAATAACTAACGCTTACTTTCCTCTTCCATTTCTTTTCCCTTTCCTATTCTTTTCCATTTCCCTTCCCTAAAAACTCGAGAACTGAGCGTAAGGTTAGTCTGACGATATTAGGATTAACATATGACGACATCAGTTATAATAACAAATATTTTCTAGATTTTTTTTTATTATTATTATTTTTAATTTTGAAAATTAACCTTTGTAAAATTTTCATAAAAAAGTCGAGTTTTCATGTATAACGAGTATTGCGACCATCCGCCGCGTTGCGGCGGAGCTTTTTTTTTTTGACATTTTTATCTGGTAATTTATGTAACGAAAAAAAACGTTAAAAGTATGTAAATTTCAACTTAGATGTCAGGCACAACAAATATATATAAAAACATACCTGAGAAAAATTAAAATTCCAATGATTATACCTTTTGGTGGGTTATTTGATCAACATTTGATCCACATTCCACAGGCTCACTATTTTCCAAATTTCAAATAAAAATTGACATTTTAAACTTGATTCTCAAATGTTAATGTTTAAACCTGTGAGTTGCGTCAATTATCAAACAAACCTATTAAAAAGGCATATATGACTAAGATGAACATTACCATATTCAATATAAACATGATTAACAAACACCTTAGTTGATACGTTAACTAATTTTCGAAAACAAATGCAATAATACATGAGTATTCCCGACTTTATTTCATGACAATCTAATTATCTAGCGCTAACTTTTATGTCTTCATAAACCATAGCAAAGAATTGCTACTCAGCTTAGCGTAATAAAAACGTACTTCTTTCCCTGATGTAAGCTTTATTTTGATATCTGTACCTTTGGTTTCTAGAACATCATTGTCTTTCTGCTCCACCTAAAGAAAAACCAAAAGCTGCCAAGCAAACAAAACAGGTTTAGTCATCACCAAAACCTGCCAAGCAAACAACACATGCTTAGTCAACGTATAACTAAAAATTATATAACCGTAGTCAAAACTAAAAGTTTTTCATCAAGCTCAGCAAGATGGTGAACTTTTATATGTTTGAATTTAGCGTTGCAGGTTATGTGCCCAACCTGTCTTCGTACAGGAATGGCAATGTCAAGTGACCAAGATCCACGCGTCGACCCCTACTACTAAATTTGTAGACTGAATGTCACCTTCAGTTTGTAACATGATGTACTCTGAGGGGGGGGACCTATGAGGTAAGAACCAATGTCATAAAAAAGTTGGAGGATTTAATATGATAGAGGAAAGGCAGTTATCATACGTAACTAACCACGAAGACGTGAGTGGCTACTACTTTCACGGACAACATGAGCGACGGAAAATGCTAGCTGTAACCACAGCGGCACACCTAAATAACAGTGTAACATTAGCGCATCAGCATAAGGCGACATGGTATATGACCAATATTTGAACAACAACAGTTCAAGTGCACAACATATTATTTACATTGTGACATACATTTGTGTGAGAACACAAACTAAAAAGCTAATAAGCAAACATAGTGAAAGAAAGGTAAGACTTACTTTGAGAATAAACAAAAGTCGATATCATCTCAGTTAAAACAAAATCGCCCTTTGAAGAATCTTCCAAACTATCTACCGCTACGCGAATGCGAAGACTTTGTAGAGCAACGTCATTATATTGCACGGACCCTAAACATGTAGAGCATGCTTGTTTTTTCCCAAGAATAGAACTTGGGTCAGCCGAGACATGTGTATGCGCTGACAATTAACCACATGGAAAAGCTGTAAGAAAAGACATTCATAATAACTTAAAAAGTATATAGAAACATTTTGCAAAAACCTAAAACACTCACCATTGTCTACACCAAGTGAGGATTCTGCAGTGTGAGTGTTGGCACGACGAAAATCGGAAGATGGAGGCTATGTAGCCGTTCCGATATACTTTGGGTCAGTTGATTTGCCCAAGTTTGTCGCAAGTGAGTACTATGTTGTTGTAAGCTGTCAGTGGTCTCTGTAACTTGCGAGGTTGAACCTAAAATGATTATAGCCACCAGGAAATGTGCATTAGAAAACCTGAAGGGCTAACGCTATTTAGATCAAAAATATAAAATAGCTGTCTCTCATGCATATATTTATCAGCTGCTAAAGCTATTAGGCAGATTACCTACGATCGAGTACTGTGCAGATTGTGTATGGGTCATTGACTGTAGTTTGGAATGGGTTGTGGTCCTTGCATCTTGGTGCCGAGAATTTTTCAATAACTTTTTGGCTGAAAACTGAACATATTTTGTAGTACCATGGTTGTCCCACATTAATTCTATAGATGGTTGCTTCATTGCACAAACTTAAACTCTGACATGGCCACAAACACAAATTCAGGAGGCATTGCCCTACCGAGATGTGGAGCAAAGTTAAAAAAACAGTCCAATAAGACATCAACACAAAATAAGCAGATCCAACACAATCTGCTAGTGCACTTATCTAAAAGAGCACTAACTTACCGAACCTAAAATATGGAAAATAGCTGATATCTAAACATAGCATCACATAATAGCTAAGATGAAAAAAAAAAAAAAAAAATAAAATAAAAACTCTACCTTGGTAACCATCAATTGGCATAGGTTTGCAAGTCGCTAAGACAAATCTTCCACCTGAAGGAAATGGATGTAAACACATAAGCATGACATTCCAAACAACCCTAAAGCCTCAACACTATAAAAAATGGCCAGGGAAGATGATAAAAACACATGCCTAACGGTACATATCTACCAAAAACTCAGCGAAATCATTGTATTTCAACAACACCAACAAAGGCATCATAAGTAAAATCATAGAAAGAGCCCAAATCTACCAGAAAAGCAGAAAATCTAATTAAATCAAACTTCATCTTCAGCATCACCAATCGTTAATCAAGGGTTACCGCAATGGCTTCAAGCTTCTCTTAATCTACCAAGTTTATGCTCCAAATCTTGTCTGTGTGGTTTTGTTTTGTGCGGTGGTTGATTAATAAGAAGAAGGGATGAAGACACTGAAACCTAAAGAAGCTTCGGGAGATTACAAACCGCCTCTTGAATCTTTGTTGATAAAACTAATAATTAACTTCTGGAGATAACAAACCGCCATTGGATCGGGCCGTAGCTAGCCTAGCATGCCAAAAAAAAAATTGCGTGAAATGGGCTACCTCAAATGGGCCGCCGCTACTGTTAGCGGAACGACGCCGTATTAAACGGCTTTTACTATATATAGTAACAAGTGTTGATAACCCGCCGCGCTGCGGCGGGATTTTTGATGTTGTTTCGTTTTGGTTTACATTCTAACACTAATTCAAGCAAGGGTTTTGGTTTACATTCTAACACTAATTCAAGCAAGGGTGCTGTATTCAACTGAGATTAATAGACCCGCAAAACGCCAATGGTGCTGTATTCAACTGAGATCGCATCAGCTGCAGTCACAGAATTCAGTGTATATAAACATGCAGACGACACTCAGTTTGCATACTTACTACACACACGGACGTTCATGAAACAACACAACCACCATACTGAACAAACCCATTGAAACTTTGAAAGCAACCAAGATAATACTTAAACTATAAAAAATTACTTTACTGTGTGGTATCAAACAACTGAAATCATGTTTTTACATGACCATGATATCGCTCAAAGAAAGTAGGCTATCTCTCTGCTTTAAATAGTGGAATAAAGTGCTACGAATGAGGTTGTGGCATTGTCAGCTTTTGCGCAATTTCTTTAAATATTCTAGACGACCTGATAATGAACACTGATATTGCTTTATCTACATTGTTCCAAGTGGGTGTCCATGCTCGAGGTAGAAGAGTGTTGCCTCCTTTCTCTGATCCATCCTCAAGCAGGTAAAATAAAAGCCGGTTTGACCTGAAATGTTGAAGAAACTATAATATAAAATAGCTTAATTATATTTTAAATATGTAAAGATTAGTATAAGTATAAGCAATTTGGCGTAAGACCTTTAGTGGTTAATTCGTTGGTCACGCCATAATCTGTTGACAGTTTCTTGAGCTCATCCAGATCCACTTCGTTAGCCTACATCAGAAATATAATATAAAATAGCTTAATTACAAAAGAAGTCTAATATTTTCGAAAATTTACACTACAATTTTTTTTGCTAGGGGGGCACGTGAGTACGTGACCATTGTGGCCCCCTTTATCTGCCTTTGCCTAGATAGGCTAGACATGCAACCTAAAAAGTTTAATAGCTCTTGTGACACAACCTTGCATTTACATTTACTTTTGCAAGCTGTGTTGATAAATACTCCAGCATATGTTCGGATATTTACTTCTCTTGTGGCTATACAGGACACCCAAAAGATCTGATCAGATTCCAGAGAAAGTCAACAGAGGAATGATTTTAGCGCCGCTTGTTGGTATCATCTTAAATTTGGTGGATGCTAGCCTTGTGACAGACTCCAGAGAGCAGAACGATATTGTGGGCATTTTTGCAAACATAGGTTGTGTTGATACTCTTATTTCTGGATTCCAGTACCTATTAGAGTTCAATTGGGCAAGTAGCCATCACAATCTGCTACATCTAACTATAGGTGGCAATATGGGCGAGTTCAGGAGGCTGAGTACATACAGGGCCCCAACTCAGGATAAGTACTACAGACCTAAAGTATAAATAGAAATTGGGATGAAAGGTGGACCTTTACCTGATGGCGTCTGAGTACATACAGGGTCCCCAATTCAGGATGTGTTGTCAACGTCTGAGTCCGTAGTCCACACATGAGAAAGGCAGTTGACCTAGTAACGCCGAGTTCACGCTGGCGTAAGAAGAAGATCAACACTTAAATTTAATAAAAAAGCCTGGCCAACACAAAGGTTTTAACCCATTTAAATGTTAAAATTCACGCTTTTCACTTTTAAAGAAATTGGAACCATTTACCATACAGGCGCGACACAACTTGAGGGTACAGTAGAAAAGGTGATGTTAACATGGTATGTTGTTAAGATTCTAATAATGTTTCACTGCTGCTTTAAAATTTTCAAACAATATCATTAGAAATAAAATCAACTATGTTTAGTACAGAAAGTAAACCTATAACAATTTAAAGAAAAGCTAATATCAGCAATAAAAGAAACGTAGCTTAAACGATAGACAAAATTATACGAAACAATGGTTAAATACTCAACTGCTACACTTATAGCTTGTTGGCCAGATTTTTCTTTTAACCTTAGCAAATATTTTTCTCATCGGTTCTCAGAAACAATTTAGCTACAAAACGTTTCAGAAGAACATGTTTCCGATCACTACATACCGAAACTTGAATATTACTTAGCAATATAGGTAATGTTACCTTTTGAGCATCCGACGGTTTGATTTTCGGCAGCCCAAAAAACGTTAGCCATCAGCTGAAAATTGAAAGCAACATCAGTATTTGCTCTGCTTTGCCTTGAATCATCATCACCATCGTCCGCATGTCCTACCCTGTTCACTTGGAAACTCTTCTACACTTGCTGCCCTGATACTGCTAGAATCTTGTGTGGCACAATCATTCGGATACCTTGGTTGTTGTTCGCGTGTATCTGATCGAAAAATAAGAAGCCATAGATAAAAGCATGGTGTAAATTTGTAGATGCCTAAGGAGGTGAACAACAGTGGGGAGCGTTACCTTCATAGGTGTGCGTTGTTTGTTCGTTAGATTCAGTAGGTGTTACAACTCTGGCGGTAACCATATTAACTGCAGGCCAAAAAAAATGTTCTCATTTTGTGTTGTGTCTGTAAATGCTAAAAGAAATGGCATAGACATTTCACATTGAGAAAAAGAAATTACCGAGTGAGTTTTGATGCCCTATCAGTTGATGTAACGTACCAGGAGACTTAGATGTTCAGCACGGAGTTGTTCCAGTGTAAGTGGCGGCCTGCTGATACACTAACTGATGTAAAATCAGGTACGAATGAACCTGGAACACAACTTAAGACCAAACCTTAGTCAGTTATTTTGATTGAAAAAACCTATTTTTTAATATCGGAATATACGGTTACATACAACAGCAGGAGCAAAAAAAAAATTACCTAATTCACGGGCCGCATGTTTAGTAAAGTCAAGGAGTTTCGGTCCAGAATGTGCGCCTACAATAATAAGTAAGCAATATTCAAGATATATTTATAATAGGAAGCAACAGTATAAAAGAAGCAAAGAAGCCCGACAGTAGAAAAGAAACCGACATCAACTTACCAAAATGGTTACCAGCTTCACGCAATAATATAGAGGGCAGTACATGTCATGTTTCTTGGATAGAACATTTAGGCACTGTAAATGTAAAAAAAAAAACATAATAAAAAGTGAGATCCAGAAAATTACGTATAATAAAAAACAGAAGCACTCTAATTACAACATACCGAGACACTTCCATTTGGCAGGTTGGTCTTCATCATTCGTATCCAGCTGCACAAAAGCAACAATTATTCAATAACCAAACAAATGACGCTCCAAGATCAGTAAAAGGTTGTTTAGATTAGGTTATTGTCACGTCCTATGGGCGATCACACAGGAATTAATATTTTACTTACCCTTTGCCGTCAAGCACTTCCTTCCATTATTCCTTTGCGAACTGCTACAACCTTTTTCTAGCCCTTCTCCTCTCATATTTCTTTCTCGAAGCTTCTTCAACTGTTAAAGATTAATATAAGTTAAACTACCAATTATAGCTTGTATGCAACAAAGCAGCAATATACTTAAAAGGTTAGTTATATGGTGTATGCAACAATAAAATAATGTAAGCACAAATAAGCTCGACTGCATTTAATTATAGGATGACTCTTGATTATTGGCATAAGTGGCATGATGACTATCTTTTTATATATGATAAATAGCTGTACCAACACATGACCTTGCAAAGACTTGGTATAACTTAAAATGTCTCTAATATGTCCAACCACCCAAGCTTCTTATCACTAATAAGAGGCCATAAATCTAATAAATAACCTAACCAACATGTAGACAGATAATAGCTAAACATCGCTGTAATCTATACGGAGCATATTATGAGCTGTGAAAAAAGGTATTTGATAGGCAAATTACCGGCGTTTCTGACGTCCAAGCCAAAGATTAGCCGCAACCGCGGCCATCTGAATAACTGCAAATCATTAGCGTAGGAAAGGTAAACAACTACTGTAATATAATTATAGCATGCCCATTATATGAGTCGCTTCGACATGTAAAGGGGTCGTTTAGCATCGAAATGTGAAAGTGATTATCTCTTAATGACTATGGTTCCAACGCACCTATAATTAAAAACCTTTTTCAATTACACAGTCCTAAATTAAATAACACCAATTCAACCATACCCAAATGAATATACACCTAAATTTCAAAGTAGCCGATGCATAAAAATAAAAACACAAACGAACCCTAATCTTATTTTTAAAGAAAAACACATATTTTAACCTTATTAGAGTACCATACCCTTTAATTTATTTTGAGCTCATCCACCGCACCTTCGCATAAGCATACCACCGGCCTTCAGATTCGTTTGAACTTAAACAAATCCATCAAATCTTCTTAAAATAATAAACCTAATCAGTTTTGATTAGTTAAATTATAAAAATCATTGATTATACTTACCGAAAGTTGGAGCGATAGTATATCCAGAAAATCTAAGGTTCACTTCTCCTCTTCTTTATTCTTCCCTTAACACTGAAAAAACATAAACAATATTCATACCTGTAGCCATTGATTGGTGTTTCTTGTTGGATAACCTGAAAACCAAAAAAAACACAAATTAGCAACATAACTACACGACATAATCATACAAATTAGGATTAAAAAGCTATTTCCTCAAGCAAAGATAAGGTTTATCTGTTTTTGGTGAGATGATAACCTGTGGGTATGAGGCGGTGCAAAAGCGGTGGGTAAGTCGTATCAAAGTATCAAACTAATTGAAGATAAAATGCGATATGGAATGGGCCTAACTGGACGGGGGTTGGACGAAACATACGGCCCAAAAACAAAAGAAATAATACTAAAATGAGAGGAATATTTTATTATAGTTGGAGAGTCCCTTGTGCTATATATCCTATATAAATTTAATGAATGAATGTGTTGTAGTATATCATCTTCCGTCGATTTTACGTGAGTTATATTTGTCTTTTTCCTATAATTACATGTTATATTGGATAATAAGTGTGAGTGAAATCTTATGATGATGCTACTTGGAGGGTAAAAGGACACCTTAGAATCTAAGAATTGGGATCCTCCTCTCAAGTTCATATAAACATGACTGATAATGTTCTCTCAAAATCAAAAAGAAATATGGGTTCCTCAGCAGGCCCTTTTTTTTTAATTTTTTATTTTTTAATAAACATTACCGGTCATGTTCATACCCATTAGAAACTATCCCGCCGAATGATTCTTTGTTATTTCCTCTCTCTCGTCTCGATCTGCCTGAAAAGAGTTTCCGGGACAGTCAGAACAAGATGATGATTTTCGGTTTCATCATACGGGATCAAAGATTTCAAAATTCGTCGATCATAGGTAAGCGGGTCAAGCAAGGGTTGGCAGAGCTGACTTTCGTTTCCTCTATCCAACGAGAGGAAAAGAAGCCATACATATCGAGTCTTCGCTGGATTTTTAACTAACGTCTTTGTAGTAGTATCTTTTTTTCTAGTCGATATTTCTTCAATCATTTGCGGTGGACTCGGAATGCTCTTGTGCCTTAGTTATTTATTTGTTTTTAAAATGATGTTTAATTTAATATTTCAAAAGAAAAACCTTTCCACTCAAATATCACCTCAGAAATGTGAGGACGCCTTTAATAGCATCATCTTCAATTTGCCATTCAATACACTCTTAAGTTTAGCATATCAAAATTTCGAGTTTTAGAATATAGTAAATAACTTCTGAACAGGGACGGATCCAGAAGACAAAGTCACTAGGTGCATTTATGAGAAATCAAACAAGATTGCATGCACGACTTTTTTAGGATCGGGTGCATTTATAAAAAAAACTAGGTTTTTTAAAAAAGTTAACACTACGAGACAAAAATTCATGGGTGTCCCGTGACCCCTCGGGACACCCCCTGGTTCCGTCGCTGCTTCTGAAACTCAATCTGGTTCCAAGAATCCAAGGCGTGCTGTTAGTTATCATTTGAGCCTTTTATCTACAAAGCCCGAAAGTTTTAGTTTGGCGAATATGTTGGCCCAGTTTTTTTACTCAAAGGCCCAACAATTAACATCAATCTATGATAACATATGTTTATTTGCCTGACAAAAAATGACAATCAGCATAGTATTTCGTAAAAAGAAATTAAGAATGGAGAATGGGAAATTAGACGCAAATCACTTATAAATACTGTACAAGCATATATACCAAGTCATAATTTGAAAGTTGAAGTTTCTTAAAGTTATTAATATTCTGTTGTTGGGTACTAAATGATGCACAAACAAGTCTAGTAATAAAAGCTTAAGCTTGGGTTTATAAAAAAGTCTGGCTCATACAAACTATATTTAAGCTTGGGTTATAACAAAATCCGGGTCATTTAAAATATATCAAATGTTACAAAATAATTTATATGTAGTTAACTTTAAATATTTTGTCAACAAAATCTAAGGCTAGAGGTAATGGCGGGTGACCCCTCACTCGTAAGTCGTGACCCCACTACTTGGTACCAAGCTCACGCGTGAGTCGTGACACAAGAGGAAAACACATACGAAAGGTGAGAGCCATAGCCACTCGGTTATTGTGCATTTGTAAGATTCATGGGGTGTTTTTATTATTAATTATTTGATTTGTGAGTGTGTATGAAGTATTTTGTGGTGTATGTTTGTCTAAAAAAAGTATTTTAATGAAAGATAAAAGAGTGATGACCACTATAAGTGAAAAGTGAGAAGAAGTGAGGGGAAGTGAATGGTGATGTGATGCTGAGATGGAAGATGAAAGTGGTGACCACTACCTTTAGTCTAACGTGAAAAGTTTAAGATCAAACTTAATAGTCATAACAAAATTAAGAATGCTCGATGTAGTATTCTATGGCATGCCATAGTGTTTTTTGGTACCCATTGCACCGTCAAACTGCACCCACTGGTGCCATAGCCATGTTATACGTTCTATAGCCATCTTGATGATGAGTTTTTTTTTTTTTTTTTTTTTTTTTTTAATAAGAGATATTTTTAGTGGTGTAATATAAAAAATTTATTAAAAATGTGTTTATGTTATGAAAGTGTTATAAGATAGATACTCACATGAAAATACCTATAAAATTCATAAGTGTCCGCTGGCTCATATAAACTTCAAATTTTTTTGCATAATACTTTTTCCGTCTCCAAATTATTGTTTATATTTCTTTTTTTTTTTAATGTTTAAAAATAATTGTCTAATTTTCATATTTAGTAATAAAAAAAAGAATTTAGTTGAGGAATATTCTAATTAAAATTTGTAGTGGTCATACTTTTATTAAACTATATATTTTTTGTGTTCTGACAATAATTTTAAGATGGATGGAGTCCATTAGAGCACTTGCAATGAAGTGGGTGTTAAACCTTAACATTTCCAAGTTATTGCATGTTAATCGTGTCGTCTATGGTGTTAACATGGGGTTCCATAACGCGTTGTTAAACCTTTTTTTTTTCCTGCCTCTTAAATAAGGGGTTGTTTTTGTAAATTGTTTGTGAGTTAATGTTTAACCTTAAAAAGGTTATGATAACGAGTGTTTTTTTGATGAGTTAATATAAAATGTTAAAGTTGATGTGACGCTGATATATCAAAAAATTAAAGTTTAACTTGTGTTATTATAACGAATGCTCTTAAAACAAATTCAAATTGTGTGTAGTCAACGTTACATGAAAATCCATGTTATCCACAAGGACTCCACATGTCAAGATATGAATCCAGATAAAAATCCATATTATCAAAGATAATCCACGTGGCAATATGCTATTGAGCATCTAATAACAAATGCAATCCAAAGCTACTTGTTTCTATCCTCACCATCACACCATATGATCAAAAGACCAAATTGAACCAATTATTCATCATTCCAAACTCAAAAAACAATGGCAGCAACAACTTCAACTGTCGCTGGCTTGGCCACTTCATCCCTCCCATCAATCAACCGCAAGCAAACCACCTTAAATTCAGGTTTGTCATGTTATTTCTATATTTAGAAACATGCTAAATATAGCTCTAAGAAACAATGTAGAAACATGCACATATATCTTGAGCAACACACACCTACACACTTACACTGGCTGAATGTCTTTTAAAAGCAGTCTCTACTTTCAGATTTATCTGACATTATGTGGGTAGGGGTAGGATATGTTTATATTTCACCTCTCATGTACCCCGCTCTGACGAGATTGAGTATGTTGTTGTTGTTGAAATTATGTAGAAAGGTGTTAGGAAATGAATATATAGTTTCTAACTTAATAATAAACGAGCAGCTTTTACATATAACTACTCTCAACCAGCTAAATGTACCACGACTTTTTCATACCGTCATGTAGTTTATGTTTATTTTGTTTAGAAATTGGTTGTTTTTTTTTTCCTTTCAATAAATGGCCCATATAGAGCTGTATACGAAGGTGTGCGAGATATAGACCCCGTCATACACCTGGGGCCTCAAAATTTACTTCCAACAAAAATTGTTACCGTTGTACAATCTTATGTTGCAAATATATATTAAAACTTAAGATAGATCATCAAAATACCATGTTTTTTTTCCATTGTTGGTATAATATATTCTTGATCATCTTATTTAAATATAGTATATGTTTTCGCGCAAGGCCTCCTTTAACTTAGTTACGGCACTGGCCAGACCATTGTTTCTTCTTATCGGAGAATCTCACCAAAACCTTTCTCTCTTGATTAACAGACTAGACATGTTAGTTACAAAAATAAATCACTAACTTTTGTATATAATGTTAGTGTGTTCAAAATGAAAATCTATGTTAAACTGTACTAAATCTGTGTTACGATATATAAACAACTTTTTTTAGTGGGTTTATATATTGAACCTTCAACTCGGTTTTATTTTTAGGTTATAATATATGGTATTTTACTTATGAAAAAAATGTTTGACAGATTTCTCTTGTCTTTATAAATTTTAAACTCTGAATGTTTTTTGTTATAACAATTATTAGATTACATATCTTTTCCTAGCTTGATATCATGACATAGATGTTATACTCAACTCATTGAGCTTATTAGCTTTTACTCCATAATTTAACTTGTGTATATATTTTTTCTTGGGTTGTATTTCAGCCTTTTTGAGGTCTTCAACTACAGCAAGGAACCCTTTGAGGGTTTCACAAGCTTCAGGTGGCAAATACACATGGTATAATCTCAACTTCAACATGTTATTTACTTAATTATTAATGCATATATAATTTAATCTAAGTCATGTCATAGGAATTTTTAGTATATGTATAATGATTATTACTTGTTTTTTTTTAAACAAAATTCAGTAGTTTCCAAAGAGACTGGCTACGCACAGACTTGAATGTTATTGGGTTCGGGTTGATCGGGTGGCTTGCACCATCGAGCATACCAGCAATAAATGGTGACAGTTTGACAAGCCTTTTCTTTGGAAGCATTGGAACCGAACTTGCTCACTTCCCCACCCCTCCGGCTCTCACTTCCCCTTTTGGTGCGTTAACATCTCATCTATACTACATTTATAATAAACGGTTTATAATTATTCAATCTAAATTAATGTATGATTTTTTGGTGATACATAGGTTGTGGTTGGTGACATGGCATTTGGGACTGTTTATTTGCCTCACTTTTGGGCAGATTGGGTTCAAGGGGAGGACCGAAGACTATTTCGAGAAGTAGAGTTCAAGTGTTTGTAAATTTATATTTCAGTCCACAATCTATGTTGTTAATTTGTGTCTAAATTGCCTTAATGAAATCATGGATTCTCTAAATCTTTTGTGTAATATATCTCTATTGTTCCATCAAGGTGTTTGATAATGTTATAAATTATAATTCATCACCGGGATGTAGTATATGATGAACATAACATGATCCGCGTCACTGAATGAACAATGTTATACTAAGGTGGAGATGCATGAACAATATAGCCTCACCAGTTATTTTATGTAATTTTCGATGGTTTTCCGCGCTTGTTATACAACCATAAGGTGATGTTGTTTGATGCACAAATGGTCTTCTAGGTTTGTCGCAATTAAGTGACTTGTTTTTGTGCTCTTTTCGGGTTTAAACATTTTACAATGCTTTTGGTTATTTGAGTGTAGATTCAGTTCTTATTCAAACATTGACATTATGTAGCTTAAGGTTTGAAGCCTATTTGGATAAATGATTTAATATACAGC
Source organism: Chrysanthemum lavandulifolium (assembly GCA_022545495.1). NCBI lineage: Eukaryota > Viridiplantae > Streptophyta > Magnoliopsida > Asterales > Asteraceae > Chrysanthemum > Chrysanthemum lavandulifolium. Next base: position 285,145,461 of record CM040243.1, on the reverse strand, counting down.
TATTCAGAGTAGTGAATATTGAATTCTCTTAAAAGATTTGCATTTTTTCTAGAAAGCTAAAAAAGGTTTTAAAAAAAAAGGTTTCTTTCACACATACTACAAGGATATGCCTAAAAAATATTCGCTCCTTGGCTATTGGGTTACACAATATCATACATTAGATTCGGGGTGAGGGCGTGACGATAATTTTGGATATCTGCTTGAATCGTGTATGTTCACTTCTTGAATAAATTATTTCAATTCTATAAATGTTTGAGTATTATAAAATCTTTATAGAGATAATTCAATAATAACATTTTGTTTTTAGGTACAAGAGAATAAAAAAAAAAAAGATTATGTGTTTTTCGTATGTTTTATAGAGACCATATATATTTGTCATAAAAATAGACATCTTGACGGTTAATAGCGGTTAAAAGCAATTAAACTCCAAAAGCCACAACTCTTCACTAACAGATGTTGGTCGGGTTTTAGCGGAAATGATACAACCTACTGGTATCGTTGTAGCACCACTTCAAGCAGGCGCGAGCTCCGTTAGAATAAGAGAAGATAACGAGAATTGAATTGGTTAAAAACTTGATAATACTGATTTTCATTAATGTTATGAAACCTTAAATACTAGTTTAAGTGATAATTCACATAAACTCAAACACATATCCTAACACGGCTCAAACACATATCATAAACATAATAAACACGATAGTTATCTTAACCCATTTCAAAGTCCTTGTGCCAAACCGGAGCAACTGACACACGCTTTGGTCGCACGTCTTCCATTCTATCAGGCGTAACACTCCCTTCTCCTTCAGAAATGACCTTGTCCTCAAGGTTATAAGACGGGTAAGCTGATTGAATATCGAACAGCCATTCCCATGTGGTTTCTTCTGGTGACCCTCCAACACACTGTACCAAAACTTGTTGGACCGTAATTCTCCATTGCAGCACTATTCGAGAGTCGCATATGCTGACGGCCATTCCAAGGGTTGCCCATCTCGAATTTCCTCAAAAAGACTTGAAGCAACTTCATTCCCGGTACCTGAATTTGTAGCAGTAATGGTTCCCCGTAAAGAAGTTGGTTTGTGTGTCTGGGAAACTGTAGTGACGTCACTGGATTGAGCGATAGCTGTGGTGGGCTATTGATCTTTAAATCGGCCCTCGACGATATGGGCTAAGGAAAAGGGTTTTCCTAAGGTTGTAGGCTTCCGATTTTAGTCCCGAGATGTAAAGCGATATGAGTAAACTTTCTGAAACTTCGATAACCCGATTCATTAGTTTCTCAAATCTATGGTACTATGCCAATGTACATGTGCGTAAAATTTTAGAGAGGGCTCCTCGGGGTTCCTCGTACTTAGGAGACCCAAAGCAGTTGCATACGTTTTCCAAAAACCCATCCCAGCTTGTGATTAGTTTGTTGCGTGTCATCCACCGATACCATTCTGCATCATCTACTTCCAAGTTAAAGCTAATAATACATAGTCGTTGTTCCAGTGTCGTCTCAAGAAGCTCAAAATATTCATTAATGGCAAATATCCAACCATCAGGATCACCCTTATTAAATTTCGGGACATCCAGCCACATGGATCGCGGTATCCCAGAATCGTGATCGCCGCTTACTCCAAGTCGCAAGTATGCCGAAAACTTGGCAGCTTGCAACTCTTTGTGTAACGCCGCAATCTGAGTTGTAAAAGCATCGGATTGCTCCTTCAGCATCAAACGAACCGATTGTTCGTCCATAGCAATGAAAGCACCAGTTGATACAACCTACTAGTATCGTTGTAGCACCACTTCAAGTGGGCGCGAGCTCCGTTTGAATAAGAGAAGATAACGAGAATTGAATTGGTTAAAAACCTGGTAATACTGATTTTCATTAATGTTCTGAAACCTTAAATACTAGTTTAAGTGATAACTCACATAAACTTAAACACATATCCGAACACGACTCAAACACATATCCTAAACATAATAAACACGACGATAGTTATGTTAACCCATTTCAAAGTCCTTGTGCCAAACCGGAGCAACTGACACACGCTTTGTTTGCACATCTTCCATTCTCTCAAGCGTAACAGAAAATATGTCCTAGAGACACAACTCTTCATCCATAAACTATGAAGCTAAATCATATGAAGGATATAAACTGTTGGATCGATATACTCTAACCAAACTAACTATATAGCTTGTTAAGGGTTTAATAACTTCGGATAAATCCTAAGTTGTTAACAATGAAACACTAAGTAATCTCTATTAAGTACGCGGAATTTACTTAACAAAGCTAAGAAGAATATAACTTTAACTTTCAACGATTTTATTAATAACTCTAAATCTGCTTGTTATGCAGACTCTTAAACAACTCTACAACTCTAATAATAATCGTACTTTAGGATTTTAAAACATATATATAAACTCGTACTTCTAATGCCAATCTAGGGGTCTATTTATAGACTTAAGGATAACCCTAGTCGGTTTACAATTTGTATCCTTGTACGACAAGTAATCTAAACAAAGAATATTCTAGAATAACAAAGCTTTCCATAAACGAATATAACAGTTCTTTAACTTTGCGGTACTTTGACTTGACATCGATGCTTTGACTTTCTCTTTAGCGATACTTTGACTTTTCCAAGACTTTGTCATTCTTGACAGACTTTCATATCCCACAATCCTCCCCAACTTGAATTCTACTTGCTTGACTTCAAGTTCCTTTGTAAATTATCTTTAACATCTCCATCTTCAAGAAAAGATTGTGTCTTTATCTTTGGATTGTATCTTTGTATTCTCGTGCTTTATCAAAGTATTCTTTAGAAATTATTCTTCAACATCCTTGATCGATAATCTCTTTTCAACAACATTCAAAGAAGCTCTATCTTTTCAAAGAACATAAGACATTTTGTACATTAATTCAGGTTTAAGTTTCATCTATTCTCATCTCTTCCGGTGTGTAAACTTGAGAGGTGAATCATTGAAAATTTAATGGATTTTAGTGTCTCTTTACCAAAGCCATTAACTCGGAGTAGCCAAATGTTTTGATGTGTAAGATCATGGTACATTGATAACCATATAATTTTAGCAAATCATCGACTATCAACGATTTGATTTGTCTTTACCAAAAGTTGTACCCTTTTGGACTAGTTAGTTCTTTCATCATGGTGAACTAATTACCATACCAATAGTTTTCCATGACCTTTACCACAAGCCATTTTCTTGTGGGCTAGCCAACTCTTCACATTTCTTGATATGGCGAGTTGATTACCATCCAACTTATTAGCAAGTTGTCAACTATAAAACGGATTTGAGATATCTTTACCAGAGCCGTTTGCTCATGGATTAGCCAATCCTTTTGTAACCATGGTGGATTGATAACCTATTGTTGTTACCATCTCAAAAACCATTTATTTCTTTTAACCTTTGTTTCAAAATATTTATCACTTTAACAAAAGTTTTCTTTTCAAAATCATTAACTGGTTTAATACTGCAAGCAACACTTTGATGAAAGTACTGTTTGATCAGCAGTACTTTGAATAAAGTACTGATACTTCAAAAATAATTTATTCAATAAAGATTCATACCAGTTAATCATGCATCATCATCAGCCATAGTCGTCCATATGATAAACAATTTGATGACCAGAAGTGCATTTTCATTATCTTCTTCAACTTCCATTCCATGCTCTAGCATTCTCCTCATGACATCTGATGTAAGCGGATATCTTCTATCTGCTAGCATGTGAATCATAGTCCCATCTTCTAACTCTAGAACATGTACTCCAGATTCTTCAAAGAATCTCCAGCTGATAATCTCCCAATCTTCTTAATTTTTCCAAATTTGTTCAGTACTTGTTTCTTCAGTTTCCCAAACAGTTTTGAGATCTCCAAGCAAGATTAAACCAACTCCTTCTGATGGAATGTGTTCAAAATATTCTTGCACCAAATGATATAGATGAAATAAATCCTCTCTATCTATTATGTGCAATAGATCCCATAGCATATTAAACACTCTGAAACTTTCATCTTCTCTGTGAAACATCAGATAATTACCATCCTTTGATTCTACAACTTCAAAAGTAGTTATTGGAGACTTTTTCTTCTTCTTTTCTGTCTTCTTTTCTTCATCATCTTTAGAATACTCAAATTCTACATTTCTTAAGTAATTCCTTAGTTCATCATTAGTATCCGATCTTAACTCAACTTTCTTTGATGGCTGAACATCTTCAACTTCAGTTGTTCTTTTTCTTTTTAAGCTTCCTTTTCTATCTTCTTCTTTCTGAGTATCAACCTCTTTATAGTCTTTGATACTATCAACTTGTTTCGATAATCTTCTCTATGACTTCATACAAACCTTTCATCTCAACATAATTCAACTTGTTCAATCCAATATACCCTGACCTTTTAAATATGCCATCATAGCATTTCTTTCCTTAGCACGATTTGGTCTTCTTGGTAGGCGAAAATAGGAATAGGTGATCAGTAATGGTACAAATGACTTGACAGATTCAATTCTTCTTGAAATTTCTTAGTCGCTTCTTCATTCATAGCTTCTTCATTAACAACTTCAAAGATTCAATTCGACTTGTAACTTTCTAGTCGCTTCCTCATTCATAGCAACTTGAGCGTTCTTATCTCGTGCTAAAGTGAGCTTCTTTTTCTTCTTTGTTTCTACCATCTTACCTTTCCCTTTATCCTTAGGATCTATAGTAGGTTGAGAATGAGAAACTTGATGTTGTTCTTCAGCAACTCCTGGAATGCTAACACTCCTTGGTTTTGATAAATCATGCAAGATTTCAGCAATGGTTTCATCATCACTTGCAGTGTGTATAGGTTTGAGAGTATCAGCTTATTCTTCTTGTGGAATTGTTGAAGGACCAGCTTCTTCTTCAAAATCTAACACTCTTGGTGTAATTAATTCTTGTCGAGATGTTTCACGAAAGCCAAGATGCTTTGATCGGTACTTGATCATCATTACTTTTAACATCGATTCCTTCGTGCTCAATTACTTTGAAGATTTACATGTGCTTGATGCTTTGAGGTTCTTTTCCTTTTCTTCATGAATTTCAAATCTTCTTTCAAATTCTCTTATTCTAAATTCCTCCCCAATTGGACAAAAGAACGTTGTTGAACCTTTGTGCCTTTGGTGGTCTTTTTTAATTTCCTTCGCTTCTTCTTTTCAGCTTTGACCCATAACTTGTGATGTGTAACCAATGGCCATACAAAGTTCCTTAATCTTCTAAACTTAAGCTTCAACTTCTTAGAGTAAGGATCAAATGAGAAGTAAAATTAAAATGAGAATGATGAGAAGAAACCATAACCGCATATTTCAGATGCATCTAAAGAAATAGATGCATCTCCCCCTAAATTTCTCCTCCTTATTTGAAATGTGTGGCTCAAATTTCTTCTCATTCTTCTTATTTCAATTTCTCTTCTCACTAGATCTCTTCCCCAACTTCTTAATCTGAGTAGCCTGTTTATCAAAAGATTTCTGCAATCTGACTATCGCCCTTGTCAGAATATAATTATCTAACACTAATATTTCAGGTGGTATAGGAACATTGTCTCCTCCAGAGAATGATGAGTGAACTTGTTCTGGTGTCTCAATAGGAGTAGTATGGTGGGATGAGGTGGGAGAAACTGCAGTACCTTCATTAATATCAGGATTTGGTGAAGCAGTACCTTGTGATGCAGTCTCTTGAGAAGCGATACCTTGACGATACCTTGAGTAGCGGTACCTTGAGCGGTACCTTACGGTTCATCACTATCTTGACCTCATCTCTAATAGCGAACAATCTCCATCATTGAAGTAGTCAATGGAGTATTCTGCCGATGAATAAATCACTCTTCCTAGCCATGAAAGTGAAAATCTTGGCTGGTTGCACCACAACAGGTAGAAGACTTGTAGGCTTTGGAACATCAATAAGTTGCTTATTTAAGAACACTTGAATAAACCTTGGATACATCAACCATCTTGATCCATTTGAAATATGAGATAACATTCCATCTAGAATTAGCCTTGAAAAATTGAAAACTCGATTTGTAGCTAATCCTACTATAGCAGATGCTATGTTAGAACCAAATTGCTCCCATGATGTACTTTTAGCACTAATACAATGAAGCAATACATGAACTAAATACTTCCAGTGTGGATTGAATAAGGGTTTTTTGAAAGTTTGTTCAGTTAAGGACCCTTCATATCCAATGTTGTTGAATGTATCCCAAATCAATTGCTTATCAAAGCGAATGACCCTTCTTCATCATCAAACAATAAATCTTCACGAATTGAGGCTTGAAGAACTTCACAATCTTCCCACAACTTTAGCTTGAATATCTGAATCTTAATTCTCCATATGAACCTAGCGACTTCCCAAAATTGTTGAATCCATGGCTCAATGATATCTGGTTCCACTAAAAGTGCATAACTAATCGGCGATCCAGTGAGAAAATCAATGATGTCATGGAAGATGACATTAGCTTCAGTTTTGTCTAAATTCGCCACCATATTGTGTTTGGAAACTGTATTTCGATTTGCCATTGATGATTGGTTAACTAAAAACGCTGTTGAGTGAAAAATATAGGTGAAAAAGAGAGAAATATGGAAAAGATTACAAGGTATAAAGTTGAGAGGGAAATTCGAAAAGTAGTTATTTATAGGTGGGATTCAAAAGAATCACCGCCCTTAATAACAAAGTTACCTTTAGTGAAGTTTACCCCTCAATATTACCGTTGGAACAGTACTTTGATACGACACGTGTGCAGTACTTTCATAAAACCAAAAAGCAGTACTTTCCCATTCTCCTCTTTATAACAGCAAACACTTCAAATAAACATGAATATCCTCCCCTCAAGCAAGGCATAGGACTATACTTACACTAAATAGTCCTCCCCTCAAATGTAGCTCTGTAATTAATCATGCCAATGCTTACCACCAAGTGATTGAATCTGGAAACATCAAAGCCTTTGGTGAGTAAGTCAGCTACATTATCATCTGTGTGCACCTTGACAACATTAATGAGCCTATGCTCATAACAATCTCTGATGAAGTGGTGCCTAATCTTAATGTGCTTAGTCTTGGAATGATAAACTGGATTCTTCACAATGCAAATAGTACTCTCATTATCAATATTGATAGGAGTATTCTTGAAATTAAACCCATAATCCAATAGTTGATTCGCATCCACAAAACTTGTCCACAACACTTGCGGCAGACCACATATTCTCTTGATGGAGGATGTTCTTTGCAATTGTTTGCTTACACCGCCATGAGACTAATCTTCTTCCAAGATATTGGCATCCTCCGATGGTTGATCTTACATCGCCAGCTGTCACACGCATAATCATTATCGAAAAAGCTTCCAAGTGAAAAGGTGAATCCTTTGGATACCACAACCCTAACAGGTTGTTGTTTCAAATAATGGAAATTCTCTTTCGCATTCGGATGAGAGACCTTAGGTGAGACTTGATATCTTGCACATAAACAAACAACAAACATGATATCGGGCCTAGATGCGGTGAGATACATAAGACAACCAATCATTGATCTGTATAACTTGACTTCAACATGTTGTCCATCTTCATCTTTTCCCGGTGAGTTGATAGACTTGATAGGTGTAGTTCTTGGCTTCATAGCATCAAAATTGAACTTCTTAAGTATGTCGGATACATACTTGTCTTGGTGATAAAATTCCCTCCTTTGGTAGCTTAACTTGAAGTCCCAAAAGAAAGTTAACTCACCCATTGAACTCATTTGAAATTCATTACGCATCGGATGCTCAAACTCCTTAACCATGGACTGTTTGGTAGCTCCAAATATGATATCATCAACATACACTTGAACCAACATGATATCCTTCTTGTCTCTCTTGATAAACAAAGTCTTGTCAATAGCTCCCCTCATGTAACCATGTTGTAATAAGAAGGTAGAGAGCCTTTCATATCAAGCTCTAGGTGCTTGATGTAAGCCATAAAGAGCCTTAACAACTTTGTAGACTTTGTTTGGATGTGTAGGATCTTCAAAACCAGGAGGTTGTTTGACATACACCTCCTTTGTAATCTTGCCATATAAAAAGGCACTCTTGACATCCATTTGATAAAACTAAAATCCCATATATGATGCAAAAGCAAGGAAGATTCGAATTGCTTCAATCCTTGCTACAGGAGCAAATAATTCATCATAATCTACTCCTTGTTCTTGTCTGTAGCCTTGTGCAACTAATCTTGCCTTGTTCTTGATGACATTCCCTCTTTCATCTCTCTTGACTCTGAACACCCATCTTGTACCAATGACCTTCTTTCCATCAGGTAGATCACACAGTACCCAAACTTCTTGAAGCTTGAATTGAAGAAGTTCTTCTTGCATAGCTTCAACCCAACTCTTTAGTTAATGCACGAGCTATGTTTTGGGTTCTTCTTGAGAGATAAACCAAGTGAGCAGCACGTTTGATGGTCCTTATGATTTAACTGTTTTGTTTATAAACAAAGTGAGCAAAGCATTATGTGGTGTAGAAAAGCCCTTAGCTTTGTTTCTTGTCATTACTCTAGAAGTAGAAGGACCAATAATTTGATCAACAGGATGATTCTTATGAATTCTTAAGATTGGAGTCTGTGGAACTTCATAATTATCACCCAAATTAGTGAAATCAGCATCTTCATTGGAATCTGAGAAAATACCTTCATCTTGAAACTCATCATCAGTATCTTCTAAACCAGGCATGGCTGGATCATCCAAATCATCCAAAGTGCTGTTAACAGGTGCATCAGTACTTTGATCGAAAGTACTATGACATAAAGTATTGTGAGTGAACTCTGCAGACCTGTTCTTTTTCTTTGCTTCCTCATAAGCTCTTCTTTGTTCATCATCATAAGAATGTGCTATAACATCTTGAAAAAGCATCTAATTAAGTTCATCTTGAATAGATTGATCCTCAGCAGACAATGAGGATTTTGGTGCATCAGTACTTTTCTTTGGTTCAACAGGTTTAGGTTCTTCATCATGAACATCATCAGGTCTAATATGGACTCCATGAACAACATATTGTAATTCTTCTCCATTGTGTACAAGTTGATTTTCTTCTCTAACAGGTACATAGTTCATAGAAGGAGTCAAAACTTCAAGATCAAACATCCAATCAGGACCTTTACCCTTCTGATTTTCTTGATCTTCTAAAAATTCAACATGAAGACAATCTTGAACCTTCTTGGTGACTACATTGTACACTCTAAAGCCTTTCTTGTTGGTGCAAGACCCTAATAAGTAACCTTCTTCCGACTTGCCATCAAATTTGCCCAAATTATCAATGGTGTTGAGAATAGTGAGAGGGCATCAAAAGGCTTCATAAATCGAATGTTGGGTTTGTTTCCCATCAACCAACTCATACGGTGTCTTCATCCGAGGTTTTGTGGTGATACTCATGTTAGCACATATCAAGCATTACTTACGACTTGACCCATAATTGAATAGGTAATAGTGAATGCAAGCATAGTTACGCCGCTTGAATCAAAGTCCTATTCTTTCTCTCTCCAACACCATTACTGCATGGTGTTCTTGCAATCTTGAACTCCCGATTGATCCCTTTGTTGGCACAAAACTCATCCATAAGCTTGTTCTTGAATTCATCCATTATCACATCTAATACCTCGAACCTTGAGTCTTAATTGGTTTCAAGTGCTATTATAAGATTATGGATAGCATCAAAGTATCATCTTTAAATCCCAAGAAAATACCCAATGAATCTCGCAATCATACATCACAACCAAGCGATACTTTTTCTTGTTTAGGCTTGCAATTGAAACAGTCCAAATAAATCCATATGTAACATCTCGAAGGTTCTCTAATAGTCCTTTGCTCAAGCTTCTTGCATGAAGCTTTGTGTTGTTTACCCTTCTTTGCGCCAAACAGGGTGATCATTCTTGTAAGTGTTTGAAGGTAAACCTCTAACTAAATTCCTTTGACCGGTTTGTTGATATTCTTGAAATTTACATGGCCCAATCTTCTATGCCACGGATGTGCTTCTTCAGATGTTGCTTTTGCCACTAAACATGTGGCTCTTCACGAAGAGTGAAGACTCTTCATATCCGAGCCATACACATCATTGGTTCTTGGTACTTTAAGAACTACCAAGTTATCATCAACAGGCTTGAATTGTGGAAAGGATGAGACATTACGTGTTAGTGAATAACACGGGTGCCTTTTATCACGATTTGAGATCTTGACAAAAGGTTGAACTTGAGCTCCTTCACATATCTAACATTCTCAAAATCTATGCTCCCTGTTTTGATGGTTCCTTTTCGATGATTCTTCCTCCATTAGGATCATTCTCAAATGCAACTCTTCCTCCATAAATAGATCTAAAATCGGCGTAATCTCCTTGTCTCTGTCATGCTTCCGAGCAACCACTATCTACAATTAGATGATCTTTAAGCTCCTCTTCCGGGTTGCCACGCACAAAGATAAAAGAATTAGTGTCTTTTAGGAACCTAAGCCATTCTTGACTTGTGTTCCCTTGTGGAGTAACATACTCAAATTCCTTGAGTATGTAATCTTCCACGATTTTGTAAACAGAATCAAGCATTATCTTTTGTTTTAAAACTTGTGGTGGATTTTTAGCAAAACTTTATTTTCAACAAAATCTCCTTTTCTTTTACCACAAAATCATCTTTATCAAAAATCTCTGTTTCACGGTAAGATTGTTGAAATCTTGTTTGTTCATCATCGATGCTTTCCTTCTTAACCCATTTAGTTTTAACCTGCTTTGTAGAGTCCTTGATCTAGCTACTTTCTTGGGTTATAGCGCCTTCTAGATTGATAGTAATTAGATCTCCTAGGGCTCCTATTCCAAGAGGTGTTTGGTGGCCAGGCGATAATTTGAGAAAGCTTGTCATTTTGCTTATGATGCCTTGGAAAGTGTTTGAAGGTCTTGGCGGTTTTGAAAAGGTCTTCTCGGTGAGGTGTCTATAGTCCGTGAGAAGTTTCTATGGTTAACCACATGAATGATTCCAAGTTTGGTCTAGTCTCCCTTGGTTTTGGTTGTGATTACATTCTTTGGGAACTTACTTAGGTACTCAGAATGTAAGTCACAGGTCCTTAATCAAATGATCGGGACTAAAACAAACAAAACATAGTTTTTGATCCAGAATCCCAAAATTTCCTCTTCTATGTGTATTACCAAACCTATCCCGACTTCTAGGTGAATGATTAAAACTGTTTTGACCAAAATTATCCCAAAAAGGTTTAGCATTAATGTGAAAAGGTTTTCTTAAAGTCTTCTTTGAAGGTGTAGTAGTACTTTGAGGTGTAGCAAGATGCTGAGGTGAAAATCTTTGCTGCTTTAACATTATCTACCTTAGGTGTCTCAATTTGTTTCTTTTGGGGTTTCGGACCTAGATTGACCAATAAGCTTCTTTCTAAACTCTAGGTTGTCTACACCAAAACAAGAAACATCAGGTCTAATGGGTTGATGACTACTAGTGAGATGTGGGACAGCATGATAACCCTTGTCTTTCTTATATTCAGGAGGTGGTTCACTAAATGATTCCTCATTACTAGATGTGTCAACATAGTTAATAATTTCATTATTACTAGTGGTTATATCCTCAAAATCAAGGTCATCATTATCACTAGGTGGGTTTTCTTCACACTATCGAAATCCATACCAAAACCTAGACCACCCTATTGTAAGCCCTTCTACATTTTTCGACATAAGTGACATGAACAGGACAAATTCTTTCGAGCAGAAACTTTGCTAACAATTCATCTCTCTCCTTAGTCGGTTTCTCAATTTGTAATCGACAATTTAACTTCCATTCACTTAATTTTAGCGATAATCACATTGTTCATACTTTTTGCCCAAGCCATTTCATTATTTTCATGTGTTATAATTTTGGCTTCCATAGACTCTAAAGTAATTTGATAACCAGCTACCTCAGACCTAGCCCTTACACAGTTATCTCTTTCAATCACATAACTATTAAGTACTTTTTGATAAAAGTCATGACAATTTGAGCATACCTCAGAGATAGGGGGTGAGCTTGATGAAGTGGTTACCATAGCAAGTAGAACATGATCATCTTCACTCTCCATCCTCCAGTCAAAGCTTCCATAACCATCTTTAGACTCCATAGCAAAGATGTCCGGTTCCTCATCAAAAGTCAGGCTCCACCAAATTCTTCCATAGAATCCTCCATACCTACCATCTGATGAGGTTACCGGTTCATCATCAAACTCAAGACTCCGATCGACCTTTGATAAATTCTCTTGAGCAACCAAAGCTTTTGTTTACGTAATAGAATTTCTTTCAACTCTAGCTTTGGTTTCTCGGTCATCCTGCTTGCTTGATATTTAGCAAACCCGCATTCCTTGCAAAATGTCCGATCTTTTGACAATTGAAGCATTCAATCTTGGATTTGTCAAAAGTGATTCCACTGCTTTGGTTTGAAGTCAATGCCTCTTCCTGTCTTCTTCATAAACTTCTTGATCCTTGCAAAGGATCATAGCAACTTGCCACCGATATCAATTTCTTCAAGAGCATCCTCTTCAATATGAGAGATGTTCTTCATAGGTGACAGTAAAGTAGCTTGATGTGCAAAGAAAGAACATACGACTTCATCCGAGTGGATGGTAGGTGTTGGTGAGGCTTCTTGAGCAAAGGTGGGGTAGAATAGGCAGCAAGATTTTGAGCAACAATGATTTTGAGTAGGAGAAGCGGTACTTTTATTGGAAGTACTGCCTCTCTTTTCAGATGACAAAAAGGCTATACTTTGAGACTTTGAGCTTGTTTGGCCATTCATCTCATGCTCATAAACCTTTAGATGATTGTAAAGATCATCAAAGTCCATAACATCCAAACTAGGTTGTCCTCTGATCATTGTAGCAATCACATGCCATGTCGATGGCAAACTCCTTAAGAACTTTAGATTAGCATCTTCAACTGAAACCTCTGCTTTGTATAACTCTAGCATACTGAGAAGCATTTGGAATCTATCATAAGCAGCATCAAGGCCTTCTCTTTCTCCAACAGTAAAGGTTTCAAATTGTTGCTTCAACGGATTTCTGTGCATCTTCTTGAAGCATCATTGCCTCCAAACCTTGTCTTGAGAGTGCCTCTGAGTTGCTTTGCATCTTTAGCATCATGGAATTTGAGTAGATGACCATCTCGAATAGCAAACAACGATATGTTGAGAGCCTTCTCTTGATTTCTTATTGTTGTTGCCGGTAAGACCGCTTTAGGTGCTTTGGGTTGGCAGAACATCAATAGGTTCTCGAACGACTTCATTACCATTGATAATTACATTCCATGCTGCATGGTCTCAGAATTGCAATGTATTGCCTCATATTCATGCTCCATAGGTCGACTCTCCCTTCTTAATGATAGGTATCCCAGGTGAGGTGATGGATGGTGGTGGAGCGACTTCATCGACATCTTTAGGTTTTGTTGTTTAACTAGGTTTTAAGGTTTCTTCTTAGTTGTAGTTTCCACACAAGCTCGATACCACTTGTTGGATTGATATACTCTAACCAAACTAACTATATAGCTTGTTATGGTTTAATAACTCGGATAAATCCTAAGTTGTTAACAATGAAACACCGAGTAAGTCATTCTTGACTATATCCCAACATAAACCGATTGTACAATAATTGACCACCGGTGCCTTCGATGGTGATCAAGGGTATGAGGGTGATATGCTTGCACCAAACTTGTAGCCAATCTGCAATAAGAAATAATAGACACTTCGTTAGTGATCGTGCAGGGGTCGACCTCGCGAACCACCTCCCGCGAGAGTAAGTATGTGATATGTGTTGTAAGTAATATGGAGTATGTGAAATATCGTGTTGAGTGAACATACCATTGAAATGACTCGTCCAACCTATTTATAGATGAAGAAATAAGCTTGAGAGTGTTAGCACACGCTTCGGAGATCATGGGGCGCCCCATGATTTGTGGTAACCGCTAGAGCTTCATCCCCACTCTCTCCGCTTGGCGGGAAGCTAAGGAGATAGTGGAACGCTGGGAAGACCAAGTCAAGGTTCTCCTTTGTCTTGGTGCCTTCAAGAGAAGACTCAAGGCATAGGCCTTCTACCGCGAATTCCAAACCGTAACCATATCAATGATGAATGATTTTACGCCACCAATGACTTATGAAGAAAGACTTGGGTCTTCGTAATGCAAATTCAACCGAGGTCGAAGGGTGTCCTTCGACCGACGGAGGGTACGCCATCAAGCCCCCAATGAAAGTGATATGTACGAACAAGAAATATTGCTTACAACTCAAAAATAGATACGAAACCTCCCTCCGTCACAAAAACGAACGAAGATGAAAAGTCTAGCAACTATTGACCCGTAATTAATGCATGTACTTATCCTAACCACCTTTCCTCGGTAAAATCAAAACGCTCTTCAAAATTTAAAAGGATTTGAAATCAAGGTTAGGGATAACTTAGACACGTGGCTAAGATTTAACATGTGGGAGGTATTTAAAATCAAAAACAAGAAACCCTAACACAATTTTATCTCACGCCCAAATTTTCACCTACTAAATCTCCTTCCGAGCAAGCTTTCGAGCAAACAGTAAAGTATTCCTTCAGATTCCGCTACGCTTTCAATACTTTTTGTCGATTTGAAGGATCATGTCTACCAATAAAAATTTGTAATCAAACAACAAGGTTGCACCTTGACTAGGGAGGAGCTTAAAGCGTTCCTCACTGATTATCCGATTCCCAAAGAATACAAAATCATGTTACCTAGCAGAAATCAAGGTATTTTTGATGCCCCAGAGAACTATGTAGGCTTATACACCCATGCATTCACCACCTCTAACCTTAGGATACCCTTGCACCCTTTGATTTTAGAACTCCTTCAGTACTACGAAGTACACATATCTAGGTTTAACCCTTTGGCCTAGCCAAGCTCACAACATACATCGTAATGTGTAAAGCTTATGGGTATGAACCATCATTGACCGTGGTTAGAGGATTTTGAACTTGTACCTGGAGGAGATTGGTTGACATTGGCAAAAGAGGTGAAAGGGATGTGCCCATTCTCATAGATAGGCCTTTACGAACATCGTGAATTAGAAAGGAAAGTTCTTTATATCCAAAATACTATTGTTCCTCCAAATTTCCTCGCTTTACTAAACCCAAAATTTCAATATGATGAAAAGAGGTTTAATGATCCTCGCCCTATACCGTGAGGAGGAATCTTTGTATCGCATTGGCTCGTCATCCACCGATTGTCAAACATTCCCGAGCCAATTCTTTTCATGGTCGGTCTTGCTGAAAGTCGAGGATCTCCATTGCATCCCGAGATTATGTGTGATGGAGAAAGTATGTAAATTTTAATTAAAATAAGAGATAGGAACTTATCTTTCGATATTCATCTTTTTCTCCCTTTTGCGTAGATGTCGCTCAGAATTTTGTTGTTGCCGGTGGTGCAAAAGAAGTAAGCTTCATCCCAAGGATCCCCAAGAGGTTAGCTATGGTGCGGGCTCTCCTTCGTTGTCGTGAACAACAATGATGTTGATGCTCACCCATCGAACCTGTGGTCATCCGCTCCTCCTTCAAAAGAGCCTATAGATGTTGAAGACCACCTAGTAGAGAATGTGGCAGACTGATGAACCTGCCTCGTAAGAACAAGTTAGCTATCGAGGACCCTCCCATTGGTGAGAGAGTCCGGCCAGAAGGGTACGAGCGCCAAGGTCGCTAACTCTCGCATCAAAGAGGAAGCTTATCCCGCCCACTCCACCCTCTCGAACTACCCGCAGAAGAGTGCCTGTGGTAAGGTCAGGTGTTTCCACCATCAAAGGGCCCAAAGACGATGATATCCATGGTAAGGTTTCTTTCCTGTTACAAAGGATTAGATGCAAGTAATAATATATTAACAAGTTTATTTATGATGCAGACTCCTCGACACGAAGGAGCTTCCGTCCCTAGCTTGTCATTTGCTTGTGGAGCGCGACCCCATCCAGCTTGGAAGGGGTGATGGACAACATGTCCATGGAAAGGCTATGTGATCTTCATGACAAGAGCTATGTCGACAATGTATGTTGGATAATCACCAACACCGTGACAAGGGAGCTTCTTCGTCGTCACCAAAGCTAGAGAAGAGATGGATGTCATGCTTGCTGTGAGAAGGCTAGGACAAGAAGTATGCGCACGCAGAGAAAGTGTGAAGAAGCAATGGAGGACTTCACAAAAACCCTTGGTTCAAGATCTCGAGCCGATGTAGAAAAGCTCAAAGGTCAACTAGCGCAAGCCAAGTCGAATGCAACAAGCTATCTCTCAAGGCGCAAGGTCATAGGCTACAAAGAGCAAATATCCGTTCTACATCCAAGTGTGGAGGCCTTGAAGAAGAGAGGGCTAAGTCGGTCGACCAGAGATCAAGCTCAGGGAAAAGGTAGATGGGTTAAACCTTCGGTTGAAGATGCTCAAGAAGGATAGGGTGGATTTGGTAACCAAGGTCATCCCCTACATCGCCATGGAACTGTACCATAGTGATGATGTGGGGATTGTGATTGGGAATCTGGTGAATGCAGCCATATTTCATGGCAAGTGTACCACTTTGGAGGAGATAGCTGAGACAGGGAAACCAGTGAAGCTGGAAAATGTTCCATACTACAGGGCAACTCATGAGCAGGAATATGATGATGCAGGCAATGCCTTAACTACTTCAGAGTTCTCCTTCCTTGCCGAAGCGACGAAGGACCCAGAGGCCTCCATTGAGGACCTGCTAGCCAAGAAGCCAAGGAAAGTCCATCTTGCCTCCTCTTCGAAGAAGATACCATCTCCCAAGGTTCCAAAGTTTGATGAAGGCTACCATGTGGTAGTAATTTGATCCCTCAGGGTGGTATGTACCCTTTTTTCAAACAATTTGTCTGTGTCTCTTTCCAGGCTATATGCCTGATGAAACAATTAACATTTAGATGTGTGTGGTAAAGGCTTCGGCCTAAGACAATGTTTTGTTTGGTTGATCGTTAAGGTTACGGCCTGTTTGGACTAGTTAAACTAGTCATAAATGAATATCTACATCAAGGCCACTAGGGTCTGTATTTTGCTATGTGTGATTCTTCTCTTTACGTTTCATTTGCACGTAAAATTTTTACAACCTAAGGCGTATGGTAGATGCATAGCCTCATTGTGTGTAATTACTTCACCAAGAATATAGCAATCGTATAATTTGACTGCTGACAGAGGGTTGCAACCCACTCCATCTTAATCCTTTGGGCAGCGAAAGGCTTAAAATACCTTAAGGCCATATAGGAAAGTTAATGTGAAGTTGAGATGGATGTTATGCATATGAGCAAGACGTATTGTTAGTCTTTGTACATCCCTTCGACATTGAAACTTATAAAAGCGACTTGGTGGACAAATCTTTGTTGTATTGAACGAAACAAGAGATTTGAGGGAAATGTGTTATATCATTAATCGGGTAGGAGGATTACATCATTTTAAGAAATGAATACTAGACGCCACCATTAATGCTTCTTTCCCAAGTGAGAAGAATGCAAATACATTGATTGAAAGCAAATTAAAAATGTCCTTGACATTGTAAGTTTCATACGAAACTTACGGGCGGTAGTGCCATTCCAAGTTCTATCAATAGTGTCTCCGCCGAGGGTTTCCACTTTGTAGGCTCGCTGCTATATGCTTCCTTAACAACGAGGGTCCTTCCCATGTAGGCCCTAGTTTACCCCGGTACTCGCTTTACTTGCACTGCTGAGTCGGAGGACGATTCTCCGGCTTGAAGGTCAAGGCCGAACCCCGCTTGTAGTACTTTTCAATCTTTTGTTTATGGATAGCCTCCCGATCGAGGCTATTTCCTTCGCTCTTCGAGTAGGTCTAGGTTGCTACGGAGTCTTTCTTCGTGTCCGCCGCTCAAGTTCATGACCCTTCTGCTTCGACACTTACTCCGGGGATGACAACTTCGTGCCATATGTCAAGCTAAAGGTGTCTCCCATGACTTGACTTTGTGTGCTGCTGTGAGCCCGAGTACTTGAGGTAGCTCATCTACCCAACCGTGGTGATCAGATCCCAACCTTCGCTCTATGCCTCGGATGATGTCCCTGTTAGTAACCTCCACTTGCCCGTTACCTTGAGGATGGTAGACGGATGTGAAAGATTGTTTTATGTTCAGGCCTCTGCAAAACACTGGAAATACTCCTTCGGCAAACTGCTTCCCATTATCTGAGATGATGATATGGGGTACTCCGAACCGGCAAATAATGTGTTCCCACACAAACTTTTCCATGTGCCTTCCTGTGATGGATGCTAAAGGCTTAGCTTCCACCCATTTCGTGAAGTAATCGATGGCTACGACCAAGAACTTTACTCCTCCTGAGCAATTGGTAGAGGGCCTACGATGTCTATCCCCATTGGTTGAAAGGCCATGCGACGCCACGGAGGTCATATCTTGTTTTGGTAGCCTTGGCACTCTTGAGTGGACTTGACAGCTTCACACTTCGGATGATTTCTATCAAGCCCCTGCATCAAGGCCAATAATATCCAATCCTCATGATCTTAGAAACAACGGAGCGGGTCCTTCATGTAGCCCGCAAGATCCTTCGTGCACTTCTTGAATGATGTTGGCGGCTTGCCTAGGTCCTACACAACGAAGCCATGGAGACAAGAAAGACCTTCTGTATAGGTAGTTCCCCATGATTCTCAGACGTGGTGCTTTGATGCGAACCTTTCGAGCTAGCTTTATGATCCTCCGAAGAAGATACCACTTATTAGATACTCTAATCGAGTCATCCAATTTGAATCTTCCTCCAAGATACGCCGACACCTCCTTTCGGACGATGGACCTATCTCGCCAACACTTCACCGTAACCTCCTTAGTTAAATGAGCAAATGCCATTGATGCCGCTTGCTAAGTGCATCCGCTTTTTGTTTTGGTTTCTTCAACATGCTCTATGTTGTAGGATGTAAACCCTTCGAGCATCTCCTTGGCCTTATCCAAGTATTGCTTGATCACAGTGTTGTCTCGCTTTGTAGGAGCCCTTTATCCGATTAGCCACCGCCAGAATCAACAAAATAGCCAAGTCTTCTACCTCCATGTCCTTAGCTACGGAGGCCTCATAGCAAGGCTTCAGACCGCTTCATTGTTAGTAGCATCGAATTCAAACGGAGTGCATAAGTATACTCCTTCCTTCGTGATCAACAAGCATTAGACTCGCGCCAGAACCGCTTGAGCTGGAGGCTCCATCGGTAAAGTTTCCACCCTTCGACCGCTTTAGCAGTGCTTCTTCTCAAGAACTTTGGTGTCCCGCTTTGTTCGAGGGTGTTTCACTAAGAAGTCCGCCAATATTTGCCCTTTGACCGAAGTTTCTACCCTTGTACTCAATTTCATGTTCTCCTAGCTCGATAGCCCACTTAGCTATCCTTCCAGATTTCTCCGGCTCAAAGTATCCGCTAATAGGCTTGTCATGAGTATGGTTATGGGATGAGCTTGAAGTACCTTCTGAGGCGCCTCGCAAGATGAACCAAAGCCAAGATTAACTTCTCCAACTCGATAATTTAGCTCACTCCTCAGAAACCCCGCTAACGAAGTAGATAGGATTTGCTTTTTCCTTTCTCGCCAATAACACAACACCGATGCTTTCAAGGAGGTCATGCGATGTACATAAACAACACTTCGCTTTGATCGGGCGATAAGTGTAGGTAGAATAGCCATGAACCTCGAGCTTTTGAAAGGCGTCAGATCCGCACTCCACCGAAACGCCTTTTTATCCGCATCCTTTGAGTGTCTTGAAGAACGGCAAAGATCTATCTCGCACCCTTCGATAAGAATCACGAGGGTCGCTAGCTTCCGCTCGCACTTTGCACATCCTTTAGCGATTTAGAGGTCGCAAGTCCGTGATGGCCTTAACCTTCAAGGGTTGGCCTTAATACCCCGCTTGGTGATCGATGTCCCAAAATTGTCCTTCTTCCACGCCAAGGAACACTTCTTGGGATTTAACTTCATGTTGATGGCGCGGTCGGTCGGTTTTCCTTATGCTCGAGAGCATGTCCTCCTCCGCTCTACTCTTGATAACCATATCGCCTACGTGATGCTTCGAGATTCCTACCTATCCGCTTGTGGAAGGCTTTGTCCACTAAATGCTGGTAGGTAGCACTTGCATTTTTCAAGCCGAAGGCATCTTCTTGTAACAATACACGCCATTCCCGTAAAAGGGTCGTTTTTCTTCGCCTCTTCCGCCATCTCAGATCCGATGGTAACCCTGTAAGCGCCCAAAACATTTCACCGAAACCCGATAAGGATTCCACTTTCCAATCGATTGGTAGAGGATAGCAGCCCTTCGACATGCTTTGTTAATATCTGTGAAGTCTACACATCCGCCACCCTCCGCCATGTTTTTAACCATCACCGGATTGGCTACCTGTGTTTGATACTTCACCTCCCCGAGTATGCCCGCCGCTACGAGCTCATCCACTTTTGCATGTCGCGCATTTCTTTCAGTGCAAGGCTTCGACGCTTTTGCTTGATAGGTTCAATGTGCTTGAACTCATTAAGCTTGTGTTCGGTGTCAAGGGCTTTCCATCTATGATGAGAGTTCTAGGACCCCGTCATGTCGAGTAAGTCCATGCGAAGACATCCGCATTAGCCCTTAGTAACTTTTCCAATTCAAATTTAAAGGAGGTAGGAGTCGCTTCCAATTACCACCATCCGATCGTGGTAGAGATCGCTTACTACGACGCGCTTCTTCGCATCGGCAACCGAGAACATCTTTCTGAGGCTCCTCCCGAATTTGTTTGACCTTTGCCTACTTCCATAGGCTTCTTCATGTTGTAACCGGAGAAACCGCTCCAATACCGAATGGTGTTTGGAATTTGATTGCAACATGTATGGTGGAGACAACGATGCCCATTTTCTCAGATTGCGGTTCTCCCTATTAACAAAGTTATAGGAGATTCAGACCACGATCGCGAAACCGTGGTTTCGCTCTTTTAGCCTTCCTTCTCCAATCGAACCTCTAGAGGGACTTCTCCTGTGGGCCATGAGTGTTCCCCGAGAATCCCACCAAGGGTACCTTCGAATCTACTCTTCGACCTTATCAAGGCTCGAGCTTTAGAAAACAATGTTCAGAGATCACTCGCAAGAGCTACCACAGCCTAAGTAAGCTCTATTACTTCTCGCTGGAGATCAAGACTTTGATGACCACGGGTCATTCGAGAGAACCTTGCTCGTGATCGGGGAAAAGTAACGCTCCTACTCCGCATAATGCTTCCTCCACGCTTCCTTTTTAAACCGTAATCATCCTCAGACACCATGAGGATGGGTGCTTCGACAGTGTGGTGTCTTTCCCAACCGTGTGTCGGAGACCTTTTTTACCTTTCTTTATGCCCTTCACCAAATGTCCCAATTGGCCGATTTCACGGCCTCTTCTATCTGCTTTTGAGCTCTCTCGCAATTGTTGGTGTCGTGTCCAGAATCGCCATGGAAATAGCAAGATTTGGAGGTATCCTCGCTTCTTCCCTACTTGCCAAACGAGGAGGAGGATCAAAGGCCTTCGCACTTTTTTCAGAGCAAGTATCTCCTTTGAGATTTGGAAAGATTAGCCAAGAGCCCGTGATTGATGTTTTTGTGGTAGGCGAAACCCGCTCTCGCTTTTGTGTTTGTTCTTCGACCCTTCCCACGAAGGATGCTTCGGATTTTGTCGTGACTTTCTTTATTTTCGATCGAGCCCCGCTGGTAGATACTTTTTGGCTTCGATCCGTGTAAGTCTTCCACTAAGCCCTTGTAGGTCATGGAAGGTCAAGGATAGAAATTCCACCAGACTCCTGCTTCAGAGGCCATGCACGAAACCCGAGATGCGCTGGTCTTCGTGCACCCCAATATTTGCAAGGTGTCATCAAGATATCTAGTAACGAAAGCCCCGGTGCTCTCGCTTTCTTCCGCTGATGTTGTGTATCGTTAGGTGCGTCTTGTGAACTTTTTCTCACTGACCGAAGCGTGATCTAAACTTGGCCTCGAGATCATCCAAATTTACAATGCTACCGCTTTTGCTGCTCCACCATATACGAGCAGTAGTCTCGCAGGTATATGTGAACATGTGGCAAGCAACGGCATAACCCACTTCGCATTCTCGATAGCCCTTCGAATGATGTAAGAAATTATCCGGTCCCCTTCCCATCATAAGTACCAATATGTGCGGGCATTTTCAACCCATCGGGCAAAGGGTAGTCTTCATCCACCTTACGGAGGGTGTTGTGGAACCCATGGGCCCGAATAAAGGCGCTTGTAAGGTGGCATGTAAGTGGGGACAACATTGTATGGGTTATGGCTCGAGGTATTCCAATGGGTTTTGCTTAACATATCGAGGGTAAGTAGGTATATAAGGTGGGCGACTTCGACAGATACGGAAGGGTATACCATAGGTTGCCCGTAGGCATGCTTCCGTATGGTCGAGTAAAGCTAGGTTGCTAGCCCGCCCATTAGGTGGGGGATAAACCCTGGGGTAAGATTGAGCCCGAAAAGGAGGGTACATACCACGAGGAGGAAGATTTCTCCCCATTCATTTGAGATGGATTGCCTTCACGCCGGATGCGCGAGAAGGTCGCAACGAACCCCCGCCCGCCTCCCCGATGGGCCGCCAAGAGTGGTGGCAAGTTAACCTCCGTAGTCTCCCTTCTATGACTCCTTCCATTGGAGCCTTCCATTGTTCCTTCCTTCTCGCTCGAGCCCTCTCCCGAACATCTTCAAACCAACCGACCTTCCACTCGGCCTTCGACCGCCGGAGACCCTATCCTCAAGATCGAGCGTAGCCCTGGAGCCAAGGGCCTAGCCTCCATTTCTAACTCTTCGTCATACTCATCGCTAGAGTATTCCAACCCTCCGCATCTCCACGCTCCGAGCTTGCCTCCTTCGAGCCCTTAGTAAAGATTCTAGTGCTTGATGTTAGCTTCGACAAACGCATGACCGATTACCGCCTGTGGTTAGCCGGTTGAAGCATGGTTGTTGGGAGTTATTTCGTGATGAGATCGTGTGGTAAAGGTGGACGCGTTATGTTGGGAAGGTTGTTAGGATCGCTGATCGATCGGTGTCAAGGTCGAGAAACCCGAGGGGTGTATCCTCTCTTCCTTGATTCATGCCGAAACCAGTGAGTGTGATTGATCGGTTATAAGTTTGGAATAACGAGACCAATTGTAGCGGTCCCACGGATGGCGCCACCGATTGTACAATAATTCAGACGACTGTGCCTTCGATGGTGATCAAGGGTATGAGGGTGATATGCTTGCGCCAAACTTGTAGCCAATCTGCAATAAGAAATAATAGACACTTCGTTAGTGATCGCGCAGGGTTGGACCTCGCGAACCACCTCCGCCGTGAGAGTAAGTATGTGATATGTGTTGTAAGTAATATGGAGTATGTGAAATCATCGTGTTGAGTGAACATACCATTGAAATGACTCGTCCAACCTATTTATAGATGAAGAAATAAGCTTGAGAGTGTTAGCACACGCTTTCGAGATCATGGGGCGTCCCATGATTTGTGGTAACCGCTAGGCTTCATCCCCACTCTCTCGCCTTGGCGGGAAGCTAAGGAGATAGGGAACGGGGAAGACCAAGTCAAGGTTCTCCTTTGTCTTGGTGCCTTCAAGAGAAGACTTAGAAGGCTTTATCGTGGTTGAAAATCGATGACGTATTCTCCGATCAGTCAAGGACCCCCTTCGCCTCACCGAATTGCATTACGAAGACCCAAGTCTTTCTTTATAAGTCATTGGTGGCGTGAAACCATTCGTCATTGACATGGTTACCATTGGGATCCGCCACCAAGGCCTATGCCCTTCTGTCTTCTCAAGATGCCAAGATAAATAAGAACCTTGACTTGGTCTTCCTCACGCTCCCACTATGTCCTTAGCTTTCCGCCAAGTCCGAGATAGTGGGGATGAAGCCCTAGCGGTTACCATAAATCGTGGTCTCCTAAACGTGCTAACGCCTCCAAGCTATTTTCATCACCTATAAATAGGTCGACAAGTCATTTCAATGGTATGTTCACTCAACACAAGATTTCATACATCATATTATCCATAACTCATATCACATACTTATTCACACGCCGGGAGGTGGTTCGCAGGCCCAACCCATGCGCAATCACTTAACGGTGTCTATTATTTCTTATTGCGATTGACTACAAGTTTGGCGAAGCATATCACCTCATACCCTTCGATCATCATCAAGGCCCGGTCGCATAATTTATTGTACAATCGATGCGCCATCCGGGGACCCGCTTACTATTGGTCTCTGTTATTCCAAACTTACACCCACCAATCACTCTCGCTAGTTTTACGGCATGACTCAAGGAAGAGAAGATACACCCTCCCAAGTTTCTCGACCTTGACACCAATCCCACCAATGATCCTAGCAACCTTCCCAATATAACCGCATCCACTTTTACTACACGATCTCACCCCAAATAACTCCCAACAATCATGCTCAACCTCGCTAACCCCGAACTGTAATCACGAGCGCTTGTCAGCTAACATCAAGCATTAGAATCTTTACTAAGAGCTCAAGGAGGCAAGACCGAATGTGGAAATGCGTAGGGAGTTAGAATACCAAGCGATGAGTATGAAGAAGAGTTAGAAATGGAGACTCGGCCCTGCCCCGGGCTACTCGCCTGCAAGGGTAAGGTCTCCGAGCATCAAGGCCCAGCTAAGGTCGGTTGGTTTCGAAGATGCTCCGAGCGGGCCGGCAAGAAGGAAGGAACGATGGAAGGCTCCAATGGAAGGAGTCGCCAAGGAGGCTACGGAGGTTAATCTGCCACCACTCTTGGCGGCTCATCCGGGAAGAACCGGTGGGGTTCTATCTGCGTGCCTCTCACGCATCCGGCGAGAAGGCGATCCACCATTAAATAGGGAGGAAATCTTCCTCCTGGGTATGTACCTCCTTTCGTGCTCAATCTCACCTCGCGGGTTTATCCCCACCCAACGGGCGGCTAACAACCCCAATTTTACTCAACCATACGGAAGCATGCCCTGTGGACAACCTATGGTATACCCTTCAGATCCCGTGGAAGTCACCCACCTTACATGCCTACCGCTACCCCAATATGTTAACCAAAATCATCGTTGAATACCTCCAAATCATAACCCATACAATGCTGCCCTACATGCATACCACCTTATAATCGCTTATTCTGAGCCCATGGGCTCCACAACACCCTTCGTAGGGTGGATGAAGACTACCCTTTGCCTCGATGGGTTGAAAATACCCGCATATTGGTACTTATGATGGAAAAGGGATCCTGATAACTTTTTACACTTGTTCAAGGGCTATTAGAATGCGTAAGGTAATGCCTATTGCTTGTCACATGTTTACATACACCCTACGAGACTCGCTGCATATATGGTGGAATGGGCAAAACCGTAGCATTGTGAATTTGATGATCTTAAAGCCAAGTTCGGTCACATTTCATTCAATGTAAAAGTTCACAAGAACGCACCTAACAAAGGTACAACATCAAGGTAAGGAGAACGAGAGCACCGTGGCTTTCATTACTAGATACACCGATGACACCTTGCGAGATAATGGGCTTGCACGAACCGGCGCATCTCGTGTTTCAGACCGCCTCTGGAATGAGTTTGTTGAATTCTTTCCACCGATCTTCCCGCAACCTATAAAGGATTAAGGGAAAAGGCTTACACCGGATTGAAGCAAAAGAAGTGTCCACCAACGGGCTCCGGCCAAAAACAAGGAAAATCACAACAAGGTCTCAAGCATCCTTCGTGGGAAGGGTCAAGGAACAAACACAAGAGCAGGACAGTTTACTCCATACCACAAAACATCAACCATGGCCTCCTCGGCTAATCTGTCCAAATCCCTGGGAGATACTCACACCGAAAAGGTCACAAGGCCTTGATCCTCCTCCTCGCTTGGCAAACAAAGTGGAGGCCTAGAGACACTTCCAAGTTTTGCTATTTCCATGACGATTACGGTCATGACACCAATCACCGCCGAGAACTCAAAAGCGGATAGAAGAGGCCGTGAAGTCCGCCAATTGGGACATTTGGTAAAGGGTATAAAGAGAGGCAAAGAAAAGCCTCCGACACACAACTGGGAAAGATACCACACCGCCAAAGCACCCATCCTCATGGTTTATAAAGAAGACTCGTTCAAAGAGGAAGGAAGCAGGAAGCCTTATGCTGAGTAGGAGATGTCACTTTCCTTCAATCACGTGGAAAGTTCTTTCAAATGACCCCGTGGTCATCAAAGTCTTGATCTCCAAATGAGAAGTAAATGAGCCTACCTTAATCGCAGAACTCTGCGGTTATCTATGAACGATGTTTCCTAAAGCTCAAACCTTCAATAAGGTCAAAGAGAGTAGATTCAAAGGTACCTTTAGTAGGGTTCTCGGGAACACTCATGGCCTTTGGGAGAAGTCCCTCTAGAGGTTACGATTGGAGAAGGGAGGCTAAAAAGAACGAAACTACGGTTTTCACGATCGTAAGGTCGGAATCTCCTACAACCTATTGATAGGGAGGACAACAATGCGAAGATGGGCATCGTTGTCTCAACCATACATGCCGCTATCAAATTCCAAACACCTTTCGGCATTGGAACGGTTTTCTCAAATTATCGGTGAAGGAGTCTACGACGTAAAGCAAGAGGTCAAACAGTTTTGGAGGAACTTTCAAAGATGTTCTCGATTGCTTAACGTCAAGAACGATCGTGGCAAATGATCTCACCCGATCGCACGAGTAATCGGAAAGCAACTTCCAACCTCCTTTACGTGAATTGGAAAAGGTACTCGTGCTAATGCGCATGTCTTCGCATGGACCTATTTTGACACGACGGAGTCCCTGCAATTCTCACCATAGACGGAAAGCCCTTTGGCATCGAACACAGCTCAATGAGTTCAAACATATTGAACTCATCAAACAAAAGCGTCAAGTCTAGCTCACGAAACAAATACCACCGCATGCAAAGAAGTGGACGAACTCAGAAAAGCAGCATACTCGAGAGGTTGATCCGCAGTAAACCGCCAAGTCTAATGACTTAAAACAACAAACACAAATGCAATGAAGATCGAGAATATAGTGAATTCCGGTCGTTATGTCCCACTTGAGACTCAATGGTGTGTAAACACTTGATCGACGGTAGAATGACCACTAATGATAATGATCGAAAGGATTAGATCAATATTACACCACCGAAAAAGTTAATAAATAAAAGCGACTTAAATGCAAATTAAGAAAATTAAAAAGATAAAAAATATTAAATAAACGCTATCACTATTTTTAAAGTGATGAACGTTTAAAACTTAAAACTTAAAACTTACGTTTAAATAAAAATAACGTAAACGTACAAATAAAAACGTGAAACTTATACAATATAAATCCTAAAAATATGAAAAATACATTTTTACAAACCTAATGATAAAAGAAAATTTATAGAAAAAGAAAATTATTTTTACAACTATTTATCTAATTATTATTAATTAAAAACTATTTTAAACTATTTAATAATTACCTAAAATACAAGAAATTAGGAAATAAGACTAGAAAAATAAAATTAAGACTTAGAAAAATCTAAAATATTATAAAACTAATTTTAAAACTGAAAATATATTTTTAGACTTTTATGTATTTATTATTAATTTAAAACTATTTAAAACTAATTAATTTATTTAAAAATACAAATTTAACTAAGAAAAATATGGAAAATACTTTTATTACTTTTATATTTATCTTAACCTAAGAAAATAGAAAACATATTTTTTAAGCTTTTCTAAATTATTTGTATTAAAAGCTATTTAAAAAGGATTAAAAACTAATTTAAATTAAGAAAAATAGCAAAACAACTTAGAAAAATCTGAAAATTTCAGGAAAAGTCTAAAATAATATTAGGAAGCTATGAAAAATGGAAAAACAGGAGCTTGTTAAGAGGAATAAGCAACTGATGAGGAAGTGCTTATTGAAATAAGCACTTCAATAAGCAAATGGAATCCAAAGGCTACCAAACCAAAAGAGAAGCTCTAATAAGCTAAAATAACAGAAATGGAACAAGTTTCAACAATCCCTAACCACTGATAAGCTAGATGCAAAGATTTGAGTTTATGAGATTTTGGCTTAAAAACAAGAAAGGGGTGTAAGTTCGAGCTTATGAATAAGCTAACAAATAAGCCAAAACTTAAAACCAGAACTTGGGATCTACTCTTGACCTGGTTGAGACCTTGTAAACTAACTTACAGACCTAGGGAGCTAAACTAAGCCATGCAAGCTTGCAAAGGATCGAGAAAACTCAAAGATAAGTCGAGTTTTTGGCACAGGCATTAGGGACCTAAAAGACAAGCTCTTTGAAGCTTGTAGAAAATCACAAAAATATGATAAAATATACATAAGAAAATAGATCGTGAGGGCTTTTAAAACCACAAATTTCATTGAAAATGGTTCGAAATGAAACCATGAAAATCCTCTAATCGAGCCCAAATCGTGCTCATGAAATCGACTTTTGAGCAAATATGAAAAGTTGACTTTCTTGAGGTTTGATCTTGATTTAAGGATTGAAAATGATATATATTGATGAAATAACACTGATGTAAGCTAGACCTATGTATTTTAAACATGAAATGAGCTTTTGACTTAGCTAAAATTCAACAGATAAGCTGCTAAGGCTCTTGGAATGGGATTTTGACTTTGAGCTAATTGCAGGCACAAACTAAGACATATATTAGTGTATAAGGACTAATCAAACATGAACTAGCAGATTTTAACTTATGAACACACCTCAATGACAGTTATGACAGTTAAGCCAAACACACCTTATGTGACTGATTTGCAAAATAAATGAAGCTAACTACTGAACAAGCTAGAGCCAATGACCAAACTGAGTTTATATGAACTAAATAACCCTATTTAAACAAGTCTACACTGATGGTTACCACAAATACAAGATCAAGCATAAACTACAAATTGTCTTGAAAATTTGTAAATGAGAAATTCACTTACATGAGTTCAACTGGTATGCAGGTTAAAAACCAAACCCAACCTACTCTAACCTAAGCTATTCCAACCCATATCGTAGGTCCAGAACACGAACCATGCTCAAATCCAACTAAGCTTAAGCAGTTGACTTTTGTTGACTTTTTCACAAACTTGCTTGAAAATGATTCCAAAGCTCATCAAAAGCTATATGAAGCTTAAGTGAGCTTATATGAGCATAACAATAAGATATTAACACTTATACTTAGGATTTTGAAATTGAAAACTATAATAAGAGCATGAATTTTGGAAACCGATATGAAAATTTAGATTTATAGTCAAAAGTAACTTACAATGGTTTTAAACTTAAAAGTGATACAAGGAAACCGAAATTACACCATTTAAACTAAAACTAAGACATTTTAAATAAAAATGACATTAAAGAAAAAATGAAACTAGCTATGCCTTTAAAACGCTTCTTCTCTTTTTATACTCCCACTAGCTTTCTCTCACATCCTTCATTGAATCCCACCACAACTCGCCCTTGGATGGCTTTAAATGCAGTTTTAGCCATAGATTGATTTTGGCGGGAAATGGGAATTTGACAGGTGGAGGAGTTGAGTGTTTAGGAGGGTGAAGGTAATAAATGGTTTTTGTTTTGTGTTGAGATGGAGGAGACAAGGGAGTGATAAGGGTGAGCTGGGGGGATGGTGTTTTGATTGAGCAGTGATAGCAGGTGGAGAAGAAGAAAAATGGGCGCCAAGTGGGTGATTTGTTTGACTGTTGTGTTGACTGGATATTAGTAAGCCAGGGGGTCCAAAATGCATATGTGACAGGGGTCCAAGGGGAAAGGCAGGGGTCACAATTGTTGACAAGGGTCCAAATGAGGAGTGTAAAGGGTTTTAAATACAAGGACTCTATTTGTAATTTCTAAAAACTCAAGGACCTAGGCTGCCAATCTTGAAAAGTTGTTCCAAGGATTAAAAGTGACAAGTTTCAATAATATAAGGACTAAACTTGACAATTTCCAAACTTGAGGGACCAAAGTTGTAATTTTGCAAATTTTATATTTTAAGGGTTTGTTTTGACAACTTTTGAATCCCATGGACCTTAAATGACATTTTCCTTTATTTAGATCTACCAGGGACTATTTTTGACAAATTTTGAAACTTGGGGACTAAAGCGCCAATTTTGCAAATTTGATACGTTTTCATCCGATTTTGATATTTTGCATTTAAAACACATAAAACACTAATTTGTGATATTTTGATCATTTTGTTGTGTTTACGAGTGTTTTCGATGATTTTGCGCTTAGATTATACAAAATGATGAGTATTTAGACACTCATCAATCCCCCACATCGAGATATTGCTAGTCCCTAGCAATGATTTGAGAAACATAATGGGTTTTAATCTCTTTACCAAAAGCCATTACTTCGAGTAGCCAAATGTTTCAGTTCAAGTAAGAACCTTGGTACATCGATAACCAAATGATTTTGAGCAAATCATAAGTCGTAAACGGATTTGATTAGTCTTTACCGTGTCGCCGTACCTTACGGACTAGCCAACCCTTAGATAAATTATCGAATTATCTTTGGTGAGTCGATTACCAATTATGGTTTTTCCATCGCCTTTACCACAAGCCATAATCTTGCGGGCTAGCCAACTCTTCACTTTTTAGGATATGGTGAGTTGAATACCATACAATTTTGGGCAAATTGCAAGCCATATAAACGGATTTGAGATATCTTTACCAAGAGCCGTTTGCTCGGATTAGCTAACTTTAGTCTTACGACAAGGCGGATCGATAACCAAATGAGAAAGTGTAAAACACTTACTCCAAAAAAATTTTGGCCAAAACGGGAATTGGTATAATTATATGATAAAATTCGTGAGAATTCCCCACACTTAGAAATGAATATTGCCCTCAATATTCAAAGTACCGCGGTTATGCGAAACAAAGAACGTAAAAGGGAAATATTACGGCCATTTATTTAGAAGAGATTTTTTTTTTTTTATATATAACATGTGGGCACTCCCCACACTAGGTGGTACACACGGGTGAAAACCCATGTTTAGCCATCGTTTTGATTACCGAGTCGCTAGCTTGACTCGACCCCGAATTCATTGGTTCATGGGAAGCAAAGTTGAAGAAACAATCTCCATCGGACTTTCATTCAAGATGTTTGGATAAACATTGAAGCACGTGAAAGTTCCACACCGATGAGATATACTGAAAGCAGAGATGCACCGGCTCACGATGGTACATGAAAATGCCGGGTCAAAGATAGTGTCTTCATTCCGAAGGAGTGAAGGAGAGAAGAAGTCACCGAGTAGGTGAAGAAAAGAAGGAAGATCATGATAACAATCATAACTAGATCTTCTTCCTCGGGATTAAGTGCAATTGCACTTATTTGGATTTTATTGGTTGAGCTCTTTGGGTTGGAAGGCATCTCGGGTGGGAGGGTTGGAAAATTTGTCATAAAAATACAAACTCTCATGATTGAGAACTTTTCCCCCCGATCATGATTTTTGCCATCCAAGCAATCATACTCCGGCGGAGTCATGATATGAGTGAGTTCACCGCGAACTCCTCATGAAGAGAATCATTCACATGATGTGAATTTGTGAACTCGCTCCACTTTGTAGCCTTATTACTATCCTCAACCGAGTATCAAAGAGTGGATTCTCGAAATTAAAGTGAATTCGTAGTCGAATTCAAATAGAGGATTGGTGAGAGTAGCTTTGAATGTTTCGGGAACAAAGTGATCAACATTCTCATTTGGATTGTTGGGATAAGTGAGTGAACGATCATTAACAATGAGACTTTCGCCTCCCGGATCGGCTTCAAATCAAAGAGTGGATTGATGTGAGTGAGTTCACCGAGAACTCCTCAAGAAGGGATCGAGATCGATTGTGGAAGTGATGCCTCAACGCACTCGATGTCTCCATAGGAAGCACAATCGTCGCTAAGATCGTAGAAAGTTTCAAAATGATCTTGAGAACACTCAAGAGGAAAGGAATATCACACGGATGATCGTAAATTCCTCGTGACTCTCTCGGATTGGGACAAGGTCCTCAACACTAGACTTTATCAATTCGTCCGATTCCTTTTCGTGAACAGTGTCAAGATGCTCATCCCCATGTTCGGAGAATGAGTGGGAATATCGGTGTGATAGCAATAGATCGAGGGAGGTTAGAAGGACTAGCATACATATGTTTAATGCTTAACATTTTTCTTCTCGCTAGTAATTCCATCATAGTCTTTTCTCCCGACTTTTCATGGAAGGAGTCTCAATCGATGAACTTGATGAACTGTTATAAAATTGTAGGATATCAAGGATATCTTCATCATCATCGTCATCGAGAATGAAACGGAATCGAGAGCTAGATCTGGTGCTTTTCTTTTGCAATTGATTCCCCAACATTGTTCAAAGGCAATTTGGGAATCTAATTTAGCGACCGCTCTTGACTAACAAAACTTCCATGGATTTCTCATTTGGATTATGGGATGACATAGCCGCTCTCCTTAAGTTCTTTTAATAACCCGAGTCTTCAAGATGAAGATCCGTCGTAGTTTCAAGAGAGTCGCTTGAATCATTTGGTACCGTGGAGGTTGGTCTTGATATGAAGAATCGTAATTGTTACAAGGAATTGGGTTCCCTGCTTGACAATCCGAGCTAGAGTGAGGACCTCCACAATACTACACAACAAGAAACTGATGCGGTTGTGAGTGGTATGTGTTGTAGTCATAATTGGTATCGAACACCGCTCATAGACAAGCGTGTTTCCGATTGACAATCGAACTGGAGTGTGAACCACCACGAGACTCACAACAAGAAATCTTCTGAGTATCACAAAGGTGGTAGTCGGTGGAATAAATCGGTTGTGTTATGGTAGGAATAGGGATCTTGGTTATAAACAAACCCGTTTCTGATTCCACCACGCTACAACCAGGCAATTGCCACCATTATAAGGACCACCACACCATTGACAACCAAGAGGGTGAGGATAAGACATAGAAAGAATCAAAGGTTAACAGAGGATAAGAAATGAAGAATCAAAGATGTGAGAGGGTAAAGATGAATATTTTTGGTGTTTTTGAAAACATGATGATAAAAACAAAGAATGAAAATATTTTATGCTTTTAACACTTTAGGAAAAGTGTTAATGAATTTTTGGATTTTCGATAACTTTACAAAAACTTTTACAAAAGATGGAATATGTGCAAGAGTGGATCTCGAAAAGGCTAAACACACGCTAAAGCCTCCCGTGGCGCAAAATTTTGATCCGTGCAAAAACCGTCAAGTCTAACAGACTTAAAACGACAAACACAAATGCAATGAAGATCGAGAGAATATAGTGAATTCCGGTCGTTATGTCCCACGGAGACTCAATGGTGTGTTAAACACTTGATCAGACGGTAGAATGACCACTAATGATAGCGATCAGAAAGGATTAGATTGAATATTACACTACTGAAAAAGTTAATAAATAAAAGCGACTTAAATGCAAATTAAGAAAATTAAAAAGATAAAAAATATTAAATAAACGCTATCACTATTTTTAAAGTGATGAACGTTTAAAACTTAAAACTTAAAACTTACGTTTAAATAAAAATAACGTAAACGTACAAATAAAAACGTGAAACTTATACAATACAAATCCTAAAAATATGAAAAATACATTTTTACAAACCTAATGATAAAATAAAATTTATAGAAAAAGAAAATTATTTTTACAACTATTTATCTAATTATTATTAATTAAAAACTATTTTAAACTATTTAATAATTACCTAAAATACAAGAAATTAGGAAATAAGACTAGAAAAATAAAATTAAGACTTAGAAAAATCTAAAATATTATAAAACTAATTTTAAAATTGAAAATATATTTTTTAGACTTTTTATGTATTTATTATTAATTTAAAACTATTTAAAACTAATTAATTTATTTAAAAATACAAATTTAACTAAGAAAAATATGGAAAAATACTTTTTATTACTTTTATATTTATCTTAACCTAAGAAAATAGAAAACATACTTTTTTAAGCTTTTTCTAAATTATTTGTATTAAAAGCTATTTAAAAAGGATTAAAAACTAATTTAAATTAAGAAAAATAGCAAAACAACTTAGAAAAATCTGAAAATTTCAGGAAAAGTCTAAAATAATATTAGGAAGCTATGAAAAATGGAAAAACAGGAGCTTGTTAAGAGGAATAAGCAATCGATGAGGAAGTGCTTATTGAAATAAGCACTTCAATAAGCAAATGGAATCCAAAGGCTACCAAACCAAAGAGAAGCTCTAATAAGCTAAAATAACAGAAATGGAACAAGTTTCAACAATCCCTAACCACCGATAAGCTAGATGCAAAGATTTGAGTTTATGAGATTTTTGGCTTAAAAACAGTAAAGGGGTGGCAAGTTTGAGCTTATGAATAAGCTAACAAATAAGCCAAAACTTAAAACCAGAACTTGGGATCTACTCTTGACCTGGTTGAGACCTTGTAAACTAACTTACAGACCTAGGGGAGCTAAACTAAGCCCTGTGCAAGCTTGCAAAGGACTGAGAAAAACTCAGCATAAGCTGAGTTTTTGGCACAGGGCATTAGGGACCTAAAAGACAAGCTCTTTTGAAGCTTGTAGAAAAATCACAAAAATATGATAAAATATACATAAGAAAATAGATCAGTAGGGCTTTTAAAAACCACAAATTTCATTGAAAATGGTTCAGAAATGAAACCATGAAAATCCTCTAACGAGCCCAAATCGGGTCACAGCAAATCACTTTTGAGCAAATATGAAAAGTTGACTTTCTTGAGGTTTGATCTTGATTTAAGGATTGAAAATGATATATATTGATGAAATAACACTGATGTAAGCTAGACCTATGTATTTTAAACATGAAATGAGCTTTTGACTTAGCTAAAATTCAACAGATAAGCTGCTAAGGCTCTTGGAATGGGATTTTGACTTTGAGCTAATTGCAGGCACAAACTAAGACATATATTAGTGTATAAGGACTAATCAAACATGAACTAGCAGATTTTAACTTATGAACACACCTCAAGGACAGCTTATGACATTAAGCCAAACACACCTTATGTGACTGATTTGCAAAATAAATGAAGCTAACTACTGAACAAGCTAGAGCCAATGACCAAACTGAGTTTATATGAACTAAATAACCCTATTTAAACAAGTCTACACTGATGGTTACCACAAATACAAGATCAAGCATAAACTACAAATTGTCTTGAAAATTTGTAAATGAGAAATTCACTTACATGAGTTCAACTGGTATGCAGGTTAAAAACCAAACCCAACCTACTCTAACCTAAGCTATTCCAACCCATATCAGAGGTCTGCAACACCAAACCATGCTCAAATCCAACTAAGCTTAAATAGTTGACTTTTGTTGACTTTTTCACAAACTTGCTTGAAAATGATTCCAAAGCTCATCAAAAGCTATATGAAGCTTAAGTGAGCTTATATGAGCTTAACAATAAGATATTAACACTTATACTTAGGATTTTGAAATTGAAAACTGTAACAGTAGCATGAATTTTGGAAACTGATATGAAAATTTAGATTTATAGTCAAAAGTAACTTACAATGGTTTTTAAACTTAAAAGTGATACAAGGAAACTGAAATTACACCATTTAAACTAAAACTAAGACATTTTAAATAAAAAATGACATTAAAGAAAAAAATGAAACTAGCTATGCCCTTTGAAACTGCTTCTTCTTCTCTTTTTATACTCCCACTAGCTTTCTCTCACATCCTTCATTGAATCCCACCACAAATCCACGGCCCTCGACGGCTTTAAACAGCTTTTTAGCCATAGATTGATTTTATGGAAATGGGAATTTTGACAGTGGAGGAGTTGAGTGTTTAGGAGGGTGAAGGTAATAAATGGTTTTTGTTTTGTGTTGAGGTGGAGAGACAAGGGAGTGATAAGGGTGAAATTTGGGATGGTGTTTTGATTGAGCGGTGATAGCGGTGGAGAAGAAGAAAATGGGCGCAAGTGGGTGATTTGTTTGATATTGTGTTGACTGGATATTAGTAAGCCAGGGGGTCCAAAATGCATATGTGAGAGGGGTCCAAGGGGAAAGGCAGGGGTCACAATTGTTGACAAGGGTCCAAATGAGGAGTGTAAAGGGTTTTAAATACAAGGACTCTTTTTGTAATTTCTGAAAACTCAAGGACCTAGGCTGCCAATCTTGAAAAGTTGTTCCAAGGATTAAAAGTGACAAGTTTCAATAATATAAGGACTAAACTTGACAATTTCCAAACTTGAGGGACCAAAGTTGTAATTTTGCAAATTTTATATTTTAAGGGTTTGTTTTGACAACTTTTGAATCCCATGGACCTTAAATGACATTTTCCTTTATTTAGATCTACCAGGACTATTTTGACAAATTTTGAAACTGGGGACTAAAGCGCCAATTTTGCAAATTTGATACGTTTTCATCGATTTTGATATTTTGCATTTAAAACACATAAAACACTAATTTGTGATATTTTGATCATTTTGTCGTGTTTCGAGTGTTTTCGGATGATTTTGCGCTTAGATTATACAAAATGATGAGTATTTAGACACTCATCGAGGTGAAGTATCAAACTTGGGTGGCCAATCCGGTGATGGTCAAAAGCATGACGGAGGATGGAGAATGTGCGAGATTTTACCGACATCAACAAAGCCCGTCCGAAGGATCGCCACCTCTTCCGAGATTGATTGGAAGGTGGAATCCTCGAGGTTTCACTAAAGTGTTTCTGAGACGCTTATAAAGGTTACCATCGATACAAATGGTCAAGAAGACGAAGAGAAGACAACCTTTTTACGTGAAAAGGCGTTTATTGTTACAAAAGATGCCTTTTGGTTTGAAAATGCAGTGCCACCTACCAACGATTGGTGGACAAAGCCTTCACAAGCAAATAGGTAGGAATGCGGAGGCCTACGTAGATGATATGGTCATTAAGAGTAGATCGGAGGAAGATATGCTCTCCGACATCAAGGAAACCTTCGATCGACTTGGCGCCATCAATATGAAATTAAATCCCAATAAGTGTTCCTTTGGTATGGAAAAGGACAATTCTTGGGGCATCCGATCACCAAGGTGGTATTAAGGCCAATCCTTGAAAGTCAAAGCCATCACAGTTTGCGACCTCCTAAGTCTCTAAAGGAAGTGCAAAGTCTTAACGAAAAGCTAGCACCCTCAATGTGTTCTTGTCGAAGGGTGCGCATGATCTTTGCCGTTCTTCAAAACACTCAAAGGATGCACGAACAAAAAGACGTTCCAATGGAGCATAGATGCGATGACCTTTCAAAAGCTCAAGGAATTCATGGCTATTCTACCTACACTTACGGCCCCAATCAAAGGCTAAGTGTTGTTCATGTATATTACACCTTTTCGAAAGCATCAGCCGTGTTATTGGCGTAAAGGAGAATAAGCAAATCCTATATACTTCATTAGTAGGGTACTACAGGAGTCGAGCTAAATTATCCAACATTGGAGAAGCTAATTTTGGCTTTAGTTCATCTTGCGAGACGCCTTCAAGGTACTTTCAAGCTCACCCCATAACCGTATTTCACCGACAAGCCAATTAAGCGAGATACTTTCAAAGCCGAGAAATCGAAGGATAGCTAAATGGGCTATCGAGCTAGAGAACATGATATTGAATACAAGGCGTAGCTCGGTCCAAAGACTCAAAGGGCAAATATTGGCGGACTTTTAGCGAAACACCCTCCGAATCAAACATGACAAAAGGTTGTTGAAAAGGAGCCCGCTAAGGCAATCGAAGGGTGGAAACTTGTTAGGAATTAGAAAATTCCATGTTAAAGTGTCGGTCACCCCAATTATGATCTAGCATAAGTTAGCTCGTAGACGTGTTGTTATTTTCGTGGTTTAGTAGTTTATTAGTTATTTAGTAGCGTAGTTTAGTGTAGTGTAATACCGTGGAGGAAGGACGGGTCTTTACCCACTGTATCCCTGATCCACAGGCCGATAGGAGGTCGTATTTCTTGTAACTATAAATACCCCTTCCATCCATGGAAGGGGTGGTGCTTCTTCATTCAATCTAATATTCCATACTTTGTGTAAACCTCTAGCAAGAACACCCTCTCTCTCTACTAACTCTCTAACCATGGCAAACATGTATTTTGATCATCCAAGACCACCCGAATCATCAACACAATAAATATTACGATCCAACAATTGGTACCAGAGCCAAGGTTGTTGTGTTTTGATGATTTCTTGTGGTTTTGATACTTGTTTGAAACTGTTTTTTGTAGTGTTGTGGTCGGAATATTCTTTATGGGTAAAA
Source organism: Chrysanthemum lavandulifolium (assembly GCA_022545495.1). Classification (NCBI taxonomy): domain Eukaryota; kingdom Viridiplantae; phylum Streptophyta; class Magnoliopsida; order Asterales; family Asteraceae; genus Chrysanthemum; species Chrysanthemum lavandulifolium. The sequence goes on along the minus strand of CM040243.1, from coordinate 285,107,236 downwards.
CTGTTTTTTACATGTTTTGGTATTCTTCTTTTGGTCATGTTTTGGTATTCTTCTTTTGGTCTATATGTGGTATTAACATGTGTGCAAGTCCGTATTTTTGTCCAAGTCAGTAGTATTGTCAAAGTTAGTTTTTGAATCTGTATGTGTAAGCTTTGTTCAAAAAGCCAACTGGTTGTTTATCTGGTCATAATGGGTCAAAAAGAAGCATGCTTTGTGCCTTTTTCTGGGTTCTTGAAGCTGGTCGGAATTACTGTCGGAAAACTCATCGGAAAAATGACAAAAATTCTTACTAGCGACTTGTATGTATTCTGTCCAAATACACTGAATCTACCTAGCGAGTTGGGTCACCTAGCGACTTGTATTTACAAGTCGTGCGACTGGGTCTCTTGTCGTAGCGACTTAAGATGACCTAGCGACTTATGTTAAACAAAAAGCTAGCGACTTGAGTAAAGTAAATGGTAGCGACTTGATATTTATCAAGTAGCGAATTGTTTTGAAAACTTTAGCTAGCGACTTGACATGTTGCTAGCGACTTGACCCGTAACATAGCGACTTGGCTTAGCGAGTTGACTCACGACTAGACTTGACATTAACAGAAAGGATGAAGAAGAAGTTCTAAATTGATTGTGACCACAACAAGACCTCGACCACAAACCTTAGACCATCATATTACCAACATCATGAATCTTGGTTCCATAACCCATCATCAATCCGAAACATTATAACCAAAATCCAAAATACATCAAGACTTGGCCCATTATACATCATCGGTCCTAAAGACGTCAAGCAGTAATGAATCGATCCGAATCTAAACCTTCAACTATCCTCTAACCTAGACTCAACCCATAACCCTTTCAACACTCCTTCAACTCTCATACAATCAATGACTCTTAATAGAAAAATTACAAGATTAGATCTCGGTTTGTATGACTCGTGGTCCTCAAAGTGAAAACATCAAGACTATCAAGGAGCCTCATACACGAGTTACAATCATCATTAATCAAGACACAACTCTACAATTTGATCTCAGTTTTATCTCCCTTTTGTATTCAACGTTTCGTCTTTTCACAATAACGAGATAAGATACATCGAGATCCATTGGTTTGAAGGAAGTCAAAATGATATTTAATGATAATGATCTCGACTTTGATCCCTTGTGCGGTTCATAGAACACATAAATCTCTAAGGATCTATACACAAAAGACCTTGTGCCTCATGGATCTAAATTTGTTTTTCTTAATTGTTGATATCCGAAAAACAAAAGAAAAGGGAAAAGCTTTATTTTGATTATATTCGAACTTAAAGAATTGATGTTAACAAACATGTTAAATCAAGACTTTGGTTGTTTAAACTCAAAAATATACGAATATCATATAGAAAACCTACCCAGACCTTTCCTCGAAGATCTTATAGCCATTTCATCCTCTCGTTGCCATCTCAGTGGCCTTGACGACCTCCACCATCTCTCGTGGCAAGGTCCATTCGAAGGATGCTTCATATGTTTGAAGGAGGTCGGATTGTTTATGTGATGTATTTAGGGTTTTGGATGGTATTTTGGGATGATAGCGTGAATGGGCGGAAACAGATTTGAGAGAGATTAGAGAAGATGAGAGGCGGATGTATTTTTGTGTAAGATAAATTAGGGTTTGAAGAACTATGTATGGGGGCGGACCAAAAGCAGTATTAGGGTTTGAGTAAGATTAGGATGTGATGTGATTTAGTGGTATTATATATATCCCCCTAAACATTAGGGTACCTTCTGTGTTAGTCGTGTGGTTATTGGACTATACTTCTTCATGTTCTCATGGGCTCCTCGTCTGAATTTGGGCCTTGCATTCGTGGGTATTGGATGGTAGATTAAGGGATCAGGTGCTTTACTCCTTGAAATTAGAGCATCAGACAAATGTTTAAAGTTGGGATCACATGATATATCAAACGTTGGACTAAGCATATGTACGACCAACTTGATACATTGGGTATTAAATTTGAGTATATGTTAAATTTATGTTACTCAATGTGTACTACTCAAAATTTGTACTCGGATGTTATTTGGAGTTGGACCGAATTGGGTATGGTGTGGATTGTGTATGTTGTGTTTGTGATTGAATGGAGTTGGATTATTTAGGTAACATGGGCGAAGTGACTCTCGATCGAGATGTTTATGTGGAATGTACAAGATTATTGTTAAGGGTGAATCGAACTTAAGATTGTTAATAAGTACGGGTACAAGCTCATGTGACATAAATAGTCGGATTAGTTACATAACTCTCGATATCTTCTGATAATGTGGAGGTTGGTCATAAACTTTCAACGGGTGATATATTTGTTAACATCTAGTGTTGTAAATGATTTTGCTAAATGGATGGCCTTCTTAAAATTGGATCGTATTTATGAGACTTTATTTGATTTTGATAAGATGTGATTGGTTGAAGAGACTTGACAATGAAACTTGAGATTATGAGATTTGATGGGATTTAATGGGATGATGTGAGTTGTTGAGTTAAGCGATTTGGTACTTTGGTGTATACATTTTCATGGATAACATTTCGTCACAGCTTGAAATTGTTTATTTGAACAAGGTTGACTATGGAGTTGTTTGGACGGTATTTCTTATTTGGACTTGAAGTGAGGTTTTCCGGGCGTGATTACTTATTTTCGTCTTCATTCTTTCTACATTTCCGCGAAGATGACTTGTTTGGGCGTTTAAAGAGTATGATAAAGACTTGGCTATTTAGTTGCGTTTGTGATTCTTTCACACTTTACCGACAACGTAGCTATCACTTGATGTCTCACTCGCTTGAGAATGTCAAGAGGTTTTGTACATTGGGTACACCGCTTCTTGTTCACAAGGATTAGTACAAGTTTAAGTGACAAATCGAGGAATTCTACTTCATGATCAAGTTTGGTATATCGGGTTTACTTCTCCATGTGGTCACTACAATAGCCGACATTATGCGTGAATGATGTGTTTACCAAAGTGTTTATTGGATGGTTGATGTTGTTGATAATGTTGGATATTGGACCGTTGATGAACCGCATGTTCTCCTAAAACAAATATTCATCGAAACCAATGTTGTCATAACACATTCAAGTCGACATTGTTTACTGCCTCGTCTTGATTTTGTAAAATCCCGCGAAGAACCTATTTCTCGGTTTAAATCATGGACTTGTAAAATCCGTGACAATGGAAACATCCCGGTAATAGTAACGTGCATTTCGGATCTATCTTATGGTTTATTCTTGGTTTTGTAAAATCCATGAAAGAATCTATTTCTCGGTTTAAACCATGGAATTGTAAAATCCGTAATGATAGAACCATCCCGGAGAAAGGAAAGTGTAATTCTAGATCTTATCGATGTCGGTGCTACGGTTTCTACTTCAAAGAAGGGATAAAAGGGTGTACTTCATGAATTGGATGTGTTTTGGATATTCGTCATGGCGGTTTGGTTACTTCTAAGTTTTACGGGTTATGCTCATTATACCATGGTAGGGATGAAACCATTATCGAGTTCACTTAAAATGTCAAAGGAGGCTAGATTTGAGCTTTTAACCAAGAAGATGTGACAACGGAGTTAATTCACTATTATTTATTTGAGGTTGAAGTGAAATATCACGGCAAGTGTACTTAGCATCCAAGGTATCGGGATGGTTGGATGAAGATTCTTCATGATCCTTGTTCGAGCTTACTATCATAAAACGAAGACTTGGAAATCTAGTTATTGTTGGGTGTCTTTACCTTTTCTTTTACCACTGGGGAATTGGGCTCATACCACCACAAAATAACTATCACTTTAAGGAGTTATGTTGTAGTGCTCAATGTCACATTCAATTGTGGATTTTCAAGAGGTGATGTACGTCTATTACTTGATGGTTGGTTGGTTGAAGAGTATAGAGTACTTAGAGATTCAATGGAGCATGATTTCTCGGCACCGCTCTTTGTTACACATGTGCAAGTTTAAGTCACGAGTTCGGGTTAGTTTACTTGAGGTCAAATTCATCATATTGGGTTATCTCCATCACCGTCACGACAAAAAGCCTCTTGAATGATAATGGTGATGATTACATGTTTTGCTAAGAGAGTTGAAAAGAGGAGATTATGACGTATGAACACATCAGTTTAGGCCTCGTACTCTAAAGAAAAGAAATGTACGTTTCAAGCAGCATTATCTTCAAAAGAAGAGAAATCTTCTTATGACGTTTGAATACTTGAGCTCAAGCCTCGTACTTCAAAGAAAAGAAAGGTGTACGTGTCGGCGCTTTATCTTCCAAGAAGAGAAATCTTCTTATTATGACCATTCTCATCAACATGCTTCATACTTTTTCCATGCGCTTGGTCATCAAGTGAACCGGCTATCACCGATTGTTTTCTCATTCCACTTGCTCGATTATAATGAAGATGGGACATCATGTGCTTATTTTATGGAGAGAAGTGTGAATAGAACATTCGGATGATTTTCACTTATTTAATCAAGAATGGCAACTCGTATGCAATTCTTGAGGGGAGAAGAAGTGTGAAATTAATGCATGGTTGATTATTATTTGAGAATTTAAATGGTCATACGGCTCTAAACTCATGTAAGAACCGAGCTTCTACTTATCGGGTAATCTTTACATGGAGTTTCTTCTTAGAGCCGTTGGTTGACATCTTCACAAGCTAATATGAGTTTATTGACAAAGTGCTTCGGTTAATGCTTCACGGCATACATCAACATGATGATTCCGAACAACCTTCTGTTCTTGTTTGATGTGATTGTTTGCTTGGTGTTACCATTTCGTGTGTTCGTTGAGGCCCGATTGTTTGATTTCCTTGATGAACATCTTTCGTTTCTTGTTTGATTGGGAGGATTTTAGTTAAGGGATTTGCAAGATGTAAGTTGATTGGGATGCTTTTTGGTGATGTTCTTGTTTTGTGAGTTGAAGATGTTAACTTTCTATTCCCAACCGGACAATCTTGAAGAAGGTCGAGTCTCAATCGGTTCTACATATTGTGCTACATGTTAGAAGACTAAAGACGTGTTGCATTTAATGATCTAAAGACTTCTTCTTAATTCATGGCATTTAACAAACAGTTGTCGGTTTAGGGAGAGCACTAATTGGGGAGAGTGATATGTCGAATTTAATCCCCAATTAGACTTGCTCACATGTACTTCAAGAAGTTGATTCTCACAGATACATATGAGCTAATGATGTTCTTCTCAAATGATTTCTAGTACACGGGCTTTCAATGAGTTGTTGATTCAAGTATCAAAACCAAGAAGAAGGGAAGGAGACAAGCATCTAAATGCGAGTAAACTTGATGAACTTAATACTTCTAAGTAATTGAAGATATCCCGGAAGACAAATGTTATTACCGCAGAGAAACTCAAGGTTTGACTCATGGCGAGTAAACTTGATGAACTTAACTCTTCAAAGTGATTGAAGATATCCCGGAAAACAAATGTCATGACCGCAGAGAAACTCAAGGTTTTACTCATGAAGGCTTTTGTGTTATTATTCCAACGACGTGGGGAAGAGATGGAAGAGTTAGTTTCAAGATGAAAGAGGTACACAAGTGTGTGATGATTTTGATTTTATCACAATCATCGGGGATAGAGATTGTGTACATTGGAGTTGCTCGATGTTTTACCCGAGGGCTTAACTGTGATTCGTAGATATAATCACTTATTCGGTGTTGACATCCGCAGAGATTGTCACCCGCAGATAATCGATGATTCGGCCCGCTTCTTCAATGTTATCGGTTATTCTCTCTTTGGGCATTCGGTACCGGGTTCTTGAGCTTCATACACTTTCTTGAGGAGAGAAAAGTATACATCGGGTTATTCTTTGGCTATTGGACTTAATCTGCTACTTGATTGTATAAGTTTCTTTGTCTTTGGGTATGTGTATTCGGGTTCGTGAGCTCTAGTCTAAGAGATTGAATGCATCAATTCAACTACTTGGGGAAGTGGTCTCTTGACACCTTTTGGAATGGATTGCTTGACTTCAAAGTGGAAAAGAAATTTGAGAAGATTATTTAAGTGTGGGATGAAACGTTGTCGGTGATCTATTGGATGATATAACCTCGAACGAAGAATCACGGTGATTATTCTTAAAAGGAGCGAGAAGTTCGATGATAATGGTGTGCTTCTTTGTGCACAGCTAAGAAGCTTGAAATAGAGCTTTGAATCTTTTCGCCTAAAGGATTTTCGGTTTGGGGAAGTCGCCAAAGTCTCACTTCGGATGGTTCAATTTCTTTCTTCGATTCAAGAGCCCTTGGAAGCTTTGGTGGTGAATGTTTAAGATGATGACTTCTATCTTCTTCAACGTGTTGCCGATATCCTTATCTCGGTACTCGATCATCATCTTCTTTAACTATATCATCTATTCTATCTTTGTATATATTTTCCGAAAAGCAAAATACAAAATTATAAAACCAAAACAAAATAGAAAAATAGAAAATATAAAATCATCAAAACCCATAAAAATCAAAAATTTCAAAATACCAAAAATATGTTTTCTCATGACATGTCTTCGGTATCGATAACATCTACGGTCTTAGAAATGTCATTCAATAATGGCACGGGACTTTAGATGAAGTTCGAGCGAGGAGGTGTAAATATTTCTTTTCAAACATGTCTCAAAATATGGCTTACAGTATTTCGATCAGAACCCGAGCTTCAAAAATGGCTACGATTACTTATCGACCGTGACCGCGCTTAAACCATGGCTTGCTATTATTTCGATAGCAACCCGCTCTTCAAGGAAGGAAAGTCTGCGCTAAATCAATTTTCAAAATATTTCGTGCACTTATCCTAAAAACAAATTTTGAGGAAAGTATGTCAAGGATCATTGCTCCTACACAAATGTTTTTCCGCCTAAAATTCTTCGTAAAAATATTTGTTGTGTTTTCAAAATGGTGGAAAATGAGTTGCTTTAAAAACAATCGATTCGTAGTTTTATAAAATTTGGAAACTCAATCAATGACTTCACGACTTTTAAAAATCTTTTATAAAATGAGTTATCGATTGAGGGGAAAATGTTTTCAAATCTATATCTTCTAACGAGCTTTCTTAATTATCCTAATATGCTTAATTAAAAATGATGTTAACCTATGTTGAAGGACTAGGTGCCAAGGATATGATTGCTAGGATTAGATCATTAGAGTTTGATGAACACATTTTTCCCATACATTTATATGATCTGATTGATATGTTGCATTGACTTTTATTAGTCGATTGTTGTTTGGGTAATGTCGACCACCATATATGTGTATGTGTGTTCACTAACGTATGCAGGTATATTGGTATAAAAGAATGTTCCCGATCCGGATCCCACTAATGAACATGATTGGATGCCGCAAGGAAAGGGTAACGATATCTTGGGTTGACAAATGAAGAAACGAAGCTTAATTGGACTTCTATGGAGAGTTGGCATAAATGCAACGTAAGAGGTCTCACCGCATCGCCAGATGGTTTTCTTCTAAGTGATTGAAGAAACGGAGCTTAATTTGACCTCGGTTGGCATTCAAAATGCAACATAAGAAGAAGTCTCACTGCATATGCGAGATGGTTTTCTTCAAAGCCCTACAAAGAACAAAAGCGGAAGCTTCTCAACCACCTAATGAATCTTTGTGCAGATACCATTTTAAACAATTTTGAGTAAATTGAATTAAATTGTTTTGAAAATGGAAAATGTTGTTTTGAAAATATATTGGTCTAAATTTTTGAAAATCACCTGACTTCATTTTATCAAAACTTAAGTCACTCAATTATCGACTACGGTCATCGATTGAGGGGGAGAGTGATTTAAAATAAAATATTTTCAATCAATATTGCTTCATAAAAGTCCGGATTGTACAATATAAGTGGTGATCTAAAGATTTAATGTATGTCATGGTATGATTTTTCTTTAGAATCAAGGTCTTTCAAAATGAAATTTTTTCTGTTCTTGTTTGATTGTGAAATTGTTTTGTTTTACTTAAAAGATCTCTTAGAAACTATCATACCTGACACTAACAATCTTTAATGTCTTAAAATGGTCCTTATCTATCATCTTTCAAAATTAAATCTTGTCACGTCTTTCCCCAAATTTTTCTAAATGATTTAAATCAGTTGGGATCAAAAATCTCAAATGGTTTGATATTTCTGATCGGGGTAGAGATCGTGATTTAAATCTCAAATCTGTTTTAATGGAATCAGTTTTAGTCCTTTATAGGCACTCCTGCCTCCATGTGCCAAACGACTTCAAATACACAATACACATGATGAGGAGGAGGATTTATCCAAAAACAAGATGAGTATTTAAACAAGGCCACAAGTTCTCCCATGTTTTCTAAACCGTATTAAATCACTTGGGATCCAAAATCTCAAAGGGTTTGATATTTTGATCGGGGAGAATTTGTGATTTAATAATGAAATTTGATAAAGGTGATCATTTTGATTTAATTGTGCAGTGCTACTCTCAGATAAAGCTAAGCGCTTTCGAATCTCGAAGCATATATTGAGGGGAGCATTTTAATGATAATAAACTATCGAGGTGCAAATGCTTTTATGTGTTAACATAAAGTACCTTGATTGAGTTTTAAATGGTTTCTTAATGGCGCTTGTGATTGTGGATGTGCTTCAAAAGAACTCTTGCCTCTATGTGATAAAATGATTTCAAAAATCCTATGCACATATTGAGGGGAGAATTTTACCATGAAAATCAAATGGCTTTTTCCATGAAAATTGTGATCAAAGAAATTTCATATTTCAAAGTCCTCTTGCTCCTTGTGCTAAACAATTTCTAAATCATACGCACATGTTGAGGGGAGGTTTTCTAAATGATCAAAACTATTAAGGTACAAAATGCTTTGATCTTGTATCACAAGTACCTTGATTGTTTTTCCAAATGATTTTTCAATTGGTTTCAAGGAAGAATGAATTGTACCAAAAGACCCACCATTTTACTTTATGTATGGAGTTATAAGGATGGTGAGGTTAGGTATTTGTTCCCATGATCCGCCGAACCGGAGGATCTACCGAGGACAATCCACTAGATAGTGTAGAGTCTTTAGGTATGATGAAAAAAAGGAGAAAATTAGATATGGGAAGAGTGCCGATCGAGGCGAGCTAGATCCGGAATTAACCCAACAAGGTTCTAGTTATGAAGTCTCGTAAGCACTAAAGGGTTGAAGAATGAAAAAGAAATGAATGATAAAAGGGTGAAAAGAAATAGCCCTCCATCAATTCAACCTTAGGGCGTAAACCGGTTCAATTCATATGCTACCGACTAAGGTAACACCGGTATTGAAGACAAGACATCATGGACCCGGTGATGCACCGCACTAAACTTCCCAAACCACTCAAGTTCCTCTTAAAAGGGCTTGTTTCATTCTCACGGGAACCGATATAATCTATCGACTTTCTCTTAGAGATGGTTGATATTGAAGTAGAGACCCTCTCCCTAGTCTCCGACACAGAACCAAATGTGCACGATTGAGTCTAGAGCCAAGAGATCATCCACAATATCTCGTTAGGACACTAAATTCTTGAAGACTTGCTTTGTTTACACAATGTGGAAAGTAAGTATATATTAAGAGTCCTACGATTATCCTTGTGGAATTGCGTAACATCCGAGTGGTATGTAAAAGTATTCACGATGAAGATGGAAATCCTTCTAGAGCCAACATCAAACAAGCTCTTGGTGGGTGACATGTGAGATCTTCTCGTAAGATCAAGCTTGTGACAACCGGATAGAACGATGGGAGATTCACTCTTGAATCAACCTTGGTCCAGAATGGAATTGACGAATACTTTTGGAAAACCGCTCGATGTGCAAAACTTCTTTTCTCTTGCACGTCGAATGTGTAATTATGTTTTCAAACTCAAAAGTATATCGATTGAAAAATACTTTTAGAAAAACCGTTCGATGTGCGAATCTCTTCTTTTCGCTAGCACATCGAATGTGTACTCATTCTCTAATACAAAAGTATTTTGTTTGAAAATTGATCTTCTCATGAAATCTTCGTCGTATTGCAAAACTCTTTCTTCTAAGCAATACGCGATTGTTTTTCAAATCATTTTCATCAATCGCTGAATCTCAATTATTTGGTTCACTCACTCCGTGTTGTCTTCTTTGAGACGCTCGGGCTTGAGAACAACTAGAACAATGCGAAACCCCGCCAAGGAGATTCTTAGGAATCCTACCGATCACGTGATGGGTCTCATGCTCGTTGATCCCAAAGGAAGGAATACACTTACGCTTCGCTTCAATTGATGCTACGAACAATGAAGCGGAGTACTAAGCCTTGTTAGCGGTCTCCGATTGGCCAAAGATATGGAAGTAGAGGACTTGGCTATTTTGTTGACTCACAACTAGTGGCCAATCGGATAAAAGGCTCCTACGAGGCGAGACAACCCGTGATCAAGCAATATCTGGATAAGGCCAAAGAAATGCTCGAAGGGTTCACATCTTACAACATAGAGCATGCTCAAGAAACCAAAACAAGAAGGCATATGCACTTAGCAACCGGCATCAATGGCATTTGCTCATTTAACAAAGGAAGTTTTCACAAGTATTGGCGATATGGTACATCGCTCGAAAGGAGGCGTCCGACGTAATATCGAAGAAGACTCGAATTGGATGACTCCAATTAGAGAATGTCTAATAAGCGGCATCTTTAGCGAGGATCCGGTTGGCTCGAAGGTGCGCATCAAAGCACCACAAGACAGATCATGGGAAATTACTTATACGTAAGATCTTTTCTATCCCCTGGCTCCGCTGTGTAGGGCCAAGGAAAGTCGCCAACATCATCCAAGAAGTGCATGAAGGATCTTGCGGACTTCACGCAGACCCCGCTCCGTTGTCTCCAAAGTCATGAGGGTCGGATATTACTTGGCCTTCGATGCACAAAGACGCCGACATCATTCACAAGTGTGAAGCATGTCAAGTTCACTCAAGAGTCCCAAGGCTACCAAAGCAAGATATGACTTCCAGAACATCCGCATGGCCCTTCACCAATGGGGATAGATATCGTGAGGCCCTCCGCCATTGTTCTCGGAGGAGTAAAGTTCTTGGTCGTAGCCATCGATTACTTCACTAAATGGGTGGAAGCGAAGCCTTTGGCATCCATCACGAGAAGACACATGGAAAAATTTGTGTGGGAACACATTATCCGTCGGTTCGAGTACCTCACATCATCATTTCGGATAATGGGAAGCGGTTTAGAAGGGTATTCCCAAGATTTTGCGGGTCCGAATATCGACAACCATTAACTTCCGCTACCATCCTCAAGGTAACGGTCAAGTAGAAGTTACCAACGAGACATCATACAAGGAATAGAACGAAGGTGGGATACAATCATCACGATTGGGTAGATGAACTACCTCAAGTACTGGGCACATAGAACGCATACAAAGTTAACTCATGGAGAAACGCCTTTCGACGACATATGGCACGGAAGTCGCCATCCCTTCAAGTAAGTGTTGAAGCAGAAGGGTCATGAACTTGAGCGGCAGATAACTAAGAAAGACTCCGTAGTAACTTGGACCTACTTGAAGAACGAAGGAAATAGCCTCCATTAGAGGCTATCCACAAGCAAAAGATTGAAAGGTACTATAACAAGCGAGTTAGGCCTTCGACTTTCAAACCGTGGGAATATGTCCTCCGACTCAATAAGCGCAAGTAAAGTCGAGTACTGTGGTAAACTGGGACCTACATGGGAAGGACCCTACGTTATTAAGGAAGCGATGGCAACGGAGCCTACAAGGTGAAACCTTGGCGGAGACGTTATTGATAGAACCCGAATGGCACTACTCTTCGTAAGTTCTACGATGAAACTTACAATGTCTAAGGACACATTTTATTTGCTTTCAATCAATGTATCTCGCATTCTTCTCACTTGGGAAAGAAGCATTAATGGTAGGTGTCTAGTATTCATTTCTTAAAATGATGTAATCCTCCTACCCACTTAATGATAATAACACATTTCCTCAAATCTCTTGTTTCGCTCAATACAACAAAGATTTGCCCACCAAGTCGCTTTATAAGTTTGAATGTCGAAGGGATGTACAAAGACTAAACAACATGTCTTGCTCATATGCATAACATCCATCTCAACTTCACATTAACTTTCCTATATGACCTTAAGGTATTTCAAACCTTCACGCCCAAAGGATCAAGACGTAGTGGTCGCGACCCTCTGCCGCCGGTCAAATTATATGATTGCTAATATTCTTGGTGAAGTAACTACACACAATGAGGCTATGCATCTACCATACGCCTTAGGTTGTAAAAAATATTTTACGCAAGTAAAAGTAAAAGAGAAGAATCACACATGGCAAAATTCGAGCCCTAGTGGCTTTGCTTGTAGATTTATGACTAGTTTTACTAGTTCAAAGCAGTGCCGTAGCCTTAAACATCCAACATTATAAACTATTGTCTTAGGCCGTAGCCTACTACCAACATGCAATAAGTAATTGTTTCATCAGCACGGCCCGGAACGGGCACGTAAAATTGTTTTAAACAGGTACATACCACCTGGGATCAAATTACAACCACATGGTTGCCTTCTTTAAACCTTGGAGTGAGTGGGATCACCGAGCTGGAGATGGAACACAGGGTGATGGAGTCCTCTTGGAGGAGAAGGAGGTGGACTTTCCTTGGCTTGGCTAGCGATCCTCAATCGAGGTCACTGGGTCCTTCGTCACATTTGCAAGGAAAGGGAACTCTAAAGCAATTAAGTGATTACCCGCATCATCATATTCTTTTTCATGAGTTGCCTGTGTCGGAATTTTCTCCAGACCACCGGTTCCCCGCCTTTGCCACCTCCTCCAAAGTGGTACACTTGCCATGAAAATGGCAAGATTCACCACATTCAATGGCAATCCCACATCATCGCTATGGTAAAGTTCCATAGCAATGTAGGGATCACTTTGTTACTGTGTCCACCTGTCCTTCTTCAAAGATCTTCTGACGGAGGTTCGGGCCATCTACCTTTCTGAGCTTGATCTCTTGGTCCAAAGAACTTTGACCTCTCTTGTTCGAGACCTCCACACTTGGATGAAAGAACATATATCTCGCTCCTTATAGCCAACAACCATAGAGCCTTCGACAGTTAACTTTCGTTTCACCGCTTAGTTGCCAATTGACCTTTGAGCTTTTCATTCTCGGCTCTAAGATCTTGAACCAAAGGATTCTTATCAAAATCCTCCAATGCTTCCTCACACTTCTTCTCCGTGTCTCGATACTTTTGGTCTCTAGCCTTCTCCCCCAAAGATAGTATCCATTTCTTCTCGAGCTTTAGTGATGTCACGAGCAATTCCCTTGTCCTAGCATTGAGTTGGTTGTCAAGCATGCCACGCGAACATAGATTTTATCATGAAGATCACGAGCCTCTATGGACATGTTATTCATCACCTCCTTCCACTGGATAGGATCACATGGCTCATAAGTTGGTGACAAGCTAGGGAGAAGGAAGCTCCTTCAGATCGTGAAGTCCTACAACAAAAGTAAGTTTCATTAATATATGATCCTCGGTATTTAATTTTATTGCACGGTAAGAAGTTTACCATGGAAGTCATCACCGGGCCCTTCGATGGTGGAAATACCACACCTTTACCTCGGCACTCTTCCACGGGTAGTTCGAGAAGGAGGAGTAGGTAGAATAAGCTTTCTTTTGAATCGATTTCATAGCCTTAGCACTAGCACCTTTCCGCTTGAACCTCTCACCTATCCGAGGATCCTCGATGGCGGTCCTTCTGAGATCGGTTCGTCTGAGTCAAGAATGTTCTCCATCACCGATCTTCTACAACTATGGGTTCCTTTGACGGAGGAGCGGGCGATACAGCTCGACAGATGGGCTTCCACCTCGCCTTTGTTTATGGACACCGATGGGGAGCCCACGCCATAGCTTGTTTCTTGGGATTCTTTGAAGAAAGCTTACCTCTTTGGCACCTCCACCACAACAAAATTCTGAACGACATCTCTCGCACAAAGAAGAGATAAGATAAATATCAATGAGATAAGTTTTTGTTTCTTATGTTAATTTAAAAAATACATACTTTCTCCATCACAAATTATCTCGGTACCAACGGAGACCCTTCCCATCTCTCAAGAATGCCGACCATGAGCAGGATTGGCTCGGGGAAGGTCCGCGACACCGGTGGACGAGCCAAACGATACAATGGGTTTCTTCTCACGAGATAAGGCAATGGATCGGTGAACCTTTTCTCATCATATTGAAAGTCCGGGTTTAACAATGCGAGTATCCGTGAGGGATAATGGTAGTCCGAATATAAAAGAACTTGCCTTTCAGTTCCTTATGTTCGTAAAAGGTCTATCTATCAATATGGGCACATCCTTTCACCCTCTTGGCCAAGGTCAACCAATCTCCTCCCGGTATAGATTCAAAAACCCTAAGCACGGTCAAGGATGGTTCAAACCCATAAGCTTTGCACATAACAATGTATGTTGTCGACTTGGCAAGGCCAAAAGGTTGAACCTAGAAATGTACCTCATAATATCGGAGGAATTCTAAAATCAAAGGATGCAAGGGTATCCTAAGATTGGAAGTGGTGAAAGCGTGATATACAAGCCTACATTATTTTCGGGGGCTTCAAATATCCCTTGATTTTACTCGGTAACATTATTTTGTGTTCTTTTGAATGGGATAATCGGTGAGGAACGCTTTAAGCTCCTCCACGGTTAGTGTGCAACCTTGTTGTTTTATCACAAATTTTTATTGGTTGACATGACACCTTCTAAAAACACAAACAATATTTGAAATACGAGAGAGACGAAGGGCGCTTTACCTTGTTTGGTCAAGGCTTGATCGAAAGGAATTTTAGTAGGTGAAAAACTTTGGGCAAGAGTTACTTTGTTAGGGTTTCTTGCTTTTGCATTTTATATACCCTACAAATGTTGCAACTCACCTCTACACGTGTCCGTGCTATCCCTTTTCTACCGGATTTCAAACCCTTTTAAATTTTGAAAGGATGTTTACTAGTATCGAGGAAACAGGTTAGTTAGGATTAATTATGCATTTATTGCGGTCACTATTAACAAAACTTTTCATCTTCGTTCATTTTGTGACGAATGGGAGGTTTCGTTTTATTTACGAGTCGTAAGCAATATTTCTCGTCAGTACATATCACTTTCGACCGGGGCTTGATGACGTACCCTCCGATCGGTCGAAGGACCCCTTCGGCCTCGATCGAAATTGCATTACTAAGACCCAAGTCTTTCTTTATAAGTCATTGGTGGCATAAAACCATTCATCATTGACATGGTTACGGTTGGGAATCCGCCACCAAGGCCCATGCCCTTCGGTGTCTTCTCTTGAAGATGCAAAGATAAACAAGAACCTTGACTTGGTCTTCCCCACATTCCCACTATGTCCTTAGCTTTCCGCCAAGTCCGAGATAGTGGGATGAAGCCCTAGCGGTTACCATAAATCGTGGACGCCCATGATCTCCTAAGCGCAGTGCTAACGCTCTCCAAGCTATTTTCATCACCTATAAATAGGTTGGACAAGTCATTTCAATGGTATGTTCACTCAACACAAGATTTCACATACATCATATGATCCATAACTCATATCACATACTTATTCACACGCAGGAGGTGGTTCGCGAGGCCCAACCCTGCGCAATCACTTAACGAAGTGTCTATTATTTCTTATTGCACATTGACTACAAGTTTGGCGCAAGCATATCACCCCTCATACCCTTCGATCATCATCGAAGGCCTGGTCGTACAATTTATTGTACAATCAAAAACATATTAGCTAAACCTGCACTTCACACTTTTTAAACTCGTATCCCAACATAATATGAAATCCTATCGGTTTCTAATAAAAATGGCTGATAACACTAAAATAACATTTGATCTCAACTACTTATAAATAGTGTATATGCATTTTTAAAACTTGAATCTTAAAACTTAAACTAATGTAGTTTGCCTAAATTACCTTTTAATGCGCCTTAAACTTTATCAATTATAAACTTAGCAACTTTTCAATATTTCTGATAGCGTATAGGACCTTCAGCCCAAGTGACTAAAGTTCATACGCTCTAATTGGGCCCAAACAGTGGCCACAACTTACCATAATATGCCTTGGAAACGAACTCCCAAGCTAGACTCCAATGCCTGCCTTACTCGTTCATGCAACGATAGTACTGGGACCCCTTCTCAGGACCATTGCAACCATCAAACACATGCCACTACCTCATTTGTTTATAGGTAGTGCTGCAATCGTGCATTGACCATTCCATGCATCTAGTGAGACCAAGGAAAACACGCGACGTGACATCTCCCCCGCCAGATGTCTGCCACGTGGACCATTTTGAAAACATTAATGGGCTCCTAAGGAATGCATGAAACCCTAGAGCCACCCCTACAAATAGAAGGTTGTTTCCAAATGAAACAACTTAACTTCAACAAACTCACACATAATGAATTCCTACATTCATACTAGCTACTCCTGGAGTAACTCTGGTTACACCTTGAGGTCCTCCACCCTCAACTGGAGTGAGCACGAGCCAAGACTCGGACCCCTGAGCTCTTATTTCACAAAGCCTCTCTAGTGTGCCCATAGGTTTTGCAGAGGTGGGTACCCATATGAAGCAAATGCCAAATATGGGACTTGAACCTGGGTAAATTGACTCAAGCACAATTACTCCAACCATTGAACTAATGCTCCATTGGTCCTAAATTATCTTTTAATACGCCTTAAACTTTATCAATTATAAACTTAGCAACTTTTCAATATTTCTGATAGCGTATAGGACCTTTAGCCCAAGTGACTAAAGTTCATACGCTCTAACTATGCCTAAACAGTGGTCACAATTTACCATAATATGCCTTGGAAACCAACTCCCAAGCTAGACTCAAATGCCTGCCTTACTCGTTCATGCAACGATAGTACTGGGATCCCTTCCCAGGACCATTGCAACCATCAGACACGTGCCACTACCTCATTTGTTTAGAGGTAGTGTTGCAATTGTGCATTGACCATTCCATGCATCTAGCGAGACCAAAGGAAAAATGCCACGTGGAATTCCTTTCTCCCTCGCTAGACATCCACCACGTTGACCATCTTGAAAACACTGATGGGCTCCCAGGGAGGGCATGAAACCCTAGGGCCATCCCCATAAATAGAAGGTTCTTTCCAATGAATGTACCAACTTAACTTCAACCTACTCAAACATAGTGAATTCCTACATTCACACTTGCTATTCCGGAAGTGTTACCTCAGCTCGTGACTCCGGTAACACTTTGGGGTCCTTACCGAAAAACCGGATAACCTCCTTCACCCCTCAATACGTTCTTTACATAAACAATTTAAAAAGCACACGCTTTACATAAAGGGTCAAACAAAAATCACGATTTCGCAAATATAATTATTTATTTATTTTAATAAATCATTGAAGATTATTTACTTTGGACCAACAAACCGGACCGACCCGAACAGAACGTTTCAGGGCGAATCGGTATGCGTAACTCTGGTCACACGTTAGGGTCCTTACCGAACATGAGAAACCAAATCGAATAGCCTCCTTCACCCTTCAATACGTACTTTACATAAAATATTTCAAAAAAACACACACTTTACATCAATAATCAAACTAAAAATCACAATTTTGTAAATATAATTATGAGAAAATTCCCTAAATAGGCCAAAAACTCAACCATAGTCTGTTACATGGTCACTTTCATGTGCCCTTTCCCATTTTGGTCATGCTCGACTGCTCAACTGCTCAACTCCACTAATTTTATGACTTGTGTCCATTTTTTAATATTTAAAGTAAAACTATTATATTATTAATTTAAGCTACTTTTATTAAATGTCTAAAATCCCACCTACCTTATCTATACACTCCACCATAACCTTATCACTACTTCAACCATCGCCATAACCTCCCTCTTCTTCCTCTACCGCCACCTCACACCCACCACGACCACCACCATCCGCCGCTTAGACATCTCCTTCAGACTCAACCGCATCCGTCGCATCAAATGATTAACGTAAACTGACACCTCCACGCCAATCCAAAATAGTAGATCTTAGATAGTAGATCCACGCCAACGAATTTTGGATTAGTTTTGTTACAAACAGAAACTCAAAATAGTAGATCTCAGATCCGTGTCTTAGTGAGGGTCGGATTTAAAGCAACATATAATCTATATACTTCACCCACCACCCCTTTTTCATGCTACTATATCTCAGATCGGGTCAAGTTGAAACGTGATGGGTCGGAATTTCTTAAAGAAAAATATAATCGTGATGGGTTGGAATTGCAATTTGTGGAACTGCAATTTGTTTGTTATACGGAATTTTTTGTTACATAGTGATTGTACAATAAATTGCCTGCTACCTCAACACCCCCACAAGCATTGCTGGAGGATCCCTCCCAATTGGTTGAGAATGTGGCAGATTCGGACGATCCTGCAGAGGATGATGTTCAAGTCACAGGCTCCACTGGTATAGCTGACAGGTTGAAGAGTAGGAAGGGGACAACTGGTAAAGCCATCAAGTCTGCGAACAAGAGAAAGACTCCCCTCCCAACATCTGGATCCAGGGCCGTGCGACAGAAGAATGTAAAAGGCAAGAAGGTTGTTAAATCTGCCTTTGAATTGCCGGATAATGCTGAAGAGAGGCATGGTAAGCATTTTCCCTTTTTCAATTATATAAAATGCTAATCGTAATGACTAACTTTTTCCCTTATGTATTGTATTGGTCGTAGGCCTTCCTGATACGAAGGAGCTTGCAAATGCCTTGCCTCTGCCGCGGTGTGGATCATGTCACCTCCCGATGAGAAGGATTCTTTGGACAATATGTCCATCGAAGGGTTTGCGATCCCATCGATAAAAGTGTTGCAAGTCAGGCCGTGTTGGACAACCACTTGAATGGTCGAACCAGGGAGTTACTTCGGGTAGTTACAAAGGCAAGGCAAGAGATGGATGTCATGCTGGAGAGGGAGAAGTACATAGATCAGGAGTATGCCAAGCTGGAGGCCAAGTGTGATGAGATTGAGTAGGATATTGAGAAGAATCCACTCATCTAAGACCTCCGGGAGAAGATAGTTGAGTTGACAGCAGAATGTGGCAAACCCAAGTTGGAAGAGGCTAAGGTGGTGAGCCTCACCGGCCAAAATGTTGTGTTAGAGGCAAAGTGTGCCGGCTTGGAAGGTGAGAGGGTTAGGCTTGGAGAGCTAGAGGTGAAGTTGAGGGAGGAGGTTGACGGCCTGCAGATGAGGTATAAAATGCTCCAAAAGGACCGTGCTGAGGTCGTGTCAAAGGTGGTGTCGTACATAGCCATGGAACTCTCATAGTGATGAGGTGGGAGTTGCGATGTGGAAAGTCATCAAGGTAACTATCTTCCATGGGCGTTGCTTGGCTTTGGAGGAGGTGGCTAAAGCAGGTAAGCCATAGACCTCTCCAAAGTTGAGTGCTACCGTCCTCGTCGGCGGAATATGAAGATCACGGAAATGCGTTTGCAACCGCAGAGTACCCCACCGGTGAAGCTACCAAAGACCCCATGGCACCTCTTGAAGACCTCCTCTCGAAGAAGCCACGAAGATTAAACCTGCGACCCCTACCAAGAATACGGTCTCCACCAAGCCTACCTCAGCTCTTCCATCCCTAACTCCATCTCCTCATAATCCAGAATGAAGGCTGCCATGTTGGCAGTGATTTGCTTCCAAGGGTAGCATGTACCCTTTTAATACAATTTAATGTTTCTTTATGGTGTTTGTCTTGTTCCTTAAAACAATTTACTGTTTGTGATGTATGGCCTTGGCCAAAGACAATTTGAATGAGGCTCCGGCTTCATATGCAGGTATAAGGGCATTAACCCTTCTTTTGAATGCCACGGTGTGGGAAGATATCCCCACACACTTAATTATTTTTGTCTTGTCAACTTCTCTTATGCCATTTTTCCAACGCTTAAACTTTACAACCTAAGGTTAAACAACCTCATTGTGTGTAAATTGCAACACCAAGAATATAATGATCAATTTTGATCATTGACAGAGGGTCGCGACCCACTCTA
This sequence comes from Chrysanthemum lavandulifolium, assembly GCA_022545495.1. Taxonomy (NCBI): domain Eukaryota; kingdom Viridiplantae; phylum Streptophyta; class Magnoliopsida; order Asterales; family Asteraceae; genus Chrysanthemum; species Chrysanthemum lavandulifolium. The sequence continues at coordinate 285,087,225 of CM040243.1, read as the reverse complement.
TCTCAAATCCTTTAAGTAATATGGCTATGTCTTTACTTTCGTAAGTGCCATAAACTATTAGGAGAGTTAATGTGAATGTATTGATAGGCTTAAGTAATGAGGTGTTTGTTACACCGTATGCCTTCTCATTCGACATTGAAACTCATAAACGACTTGGCTGAACAAACCTTTGTGTTTAAGAAACGAAGCAAAAGATTTGTGGGAAATGTATTATTCATCATTGAATTGGTAGAGAGGATTACATCATTCTTGAAATGAATACTAAGACAACTACCAATAATGTTTACTTGCCCATGAGAAGCTTTTAATTACAAGAATGAGAAGTAAAAATACTTCTTAAACATAGAACTTTCAGAGGTTCATACCATTCCATGTTCTGTCGATAGGTTCTTCGAGAAGAGTAGCCAACTTGTAGGCTCCATTGTCGTAGGCCTCATCAATGATGTAGGGTCCTTCCCAGTAGGTCCGAGCTTCCCAGTATTACGCTTTGCTTGCCTTTGTTGAGGCGTAGCACGTATTCCCAGGCTTGAAGGTGGAAGGCCCGACCACTTTGTTGTAGTAGCCTTCGATTTTATGCTTGTGCATGGCTTCTCCGATGGAGGCTATCTCTCCTTTCTTCTAACGGATCAAGGTTCTCCCGATCTTTCATCATTTTGGGAAGCATCATATGTGGCCACACGCTCCGTATGCACACTTAGCTCCGAAGGGATGACCGCTTATGTTTCGTATGTTAGGCTGAAGGGGGTTTCACCATTGCTTGACTTAGGGTGCGTCCTATGATCCCATAGCACTTGAGGAAGCTCATCTACCCACCCGTGATGAGTTCGTCCCGGCCTTTTTTCGATCCCTTTGACAATGTCTCTGTTAGTAACCTACACTTGTCCGTTACCTTGTGGATGGTAGACGGACGTCCAAGACTGCTTTATGTTGAGCCCTTGACAGAAATCATAGAAGACTCCTTCGAAAAACTGCTTGCCATTGTCAGATATGATGATGTGGGGCACTCCAAATCTGCACCCAATGTGCTCCCACACAAACTTCTCGATCTGTCTCCCTGTTACGGAGGTTAAAGGTTTAGCCTCCACCCACTTTGTGAAGTAATCAATGGCCACCAATAAGAATTTGACCCCACCAGGAGCCATAGGCATAGGTCCTACGATATCAATTCCTCATTGGGAGAAGGGCCATGCGGATGTAACACTTGTCATGTCCTGCTTCGGCAGCTTGGGAACGTTTGAATGTATCTAACAAGCTTCACATTTAAGAATGATTTCCGCCACATCCCTATGCATCGAAGGCCAGTAGTAGCCTAACTTCATTATCTTCGAGACAACTGAACGGGGCCCTGCATGGAGGCCGCAGGATCCTTCGTGAACTTCCGCGATAATGCTCGAAGCCTGCTTAGGTCCGACACATCTGAGCCAAGGTGATAGAAACGACCTTATGTATAGGGTTTCTCCTATTAGCCGGTATTGTGGAGACTTAACCCGTATCTTCCTTGTTAGTTTGGGATCCTCGGGGAGAAGACCACTTATCAAGTACTCCCTGATGGGAGTCATCCATGTCTCTCCTTCTTCATGAACCACGTCCGTAACCTCCTTACGAATAATGGACCTTTTAGGTAGAACTTCAACCAGTACTTCTTTAGTGAGATGAGCGAAGGCCATAGAGGCTAGCTTGCTCAATGCATCTGCCTTCTTGTTTTGATTCATGCGAACGTGTTGGATGGTGTAGGAATCGAAACTACCCAGCATTTCCTTTGTTTTTTCCAAGTACTGCTTGATGATGGGCTGCCTTGCTTTATAGGAGCCTGTCACCTGGTTTGCTACCAATTGAGAATCTACGAAAATGGCAAGAGCTTTGACCTCCATATCTTTAGCTAATCGAAGGCCTGCTAATAGGGCTTCGTTACTCCTTCATTGTTGGTGGTTTCAAATTCAAACTCGCTCGGATTGACCCGATATTAGACTGCTCAAACTGTCGAAGCTTGATGCTCAAATCGTATAAAGCTTCGATCGTCTGCACTTTTATAAGTTTAGCTTTAGGTTGTTCCTTTTCTGTGTCCGGTTCGCTAGGTGTTTCTACCAAGAAGTCTGCGAGAATTTGCCCTTTAATAGAGTTTCGACCTTTGAACTCCCCAAGCTCGATAGCCCATTTGGCCACCCTTCCAGACTTTTCAGGCTTTGACAAGATCTGTTTGAGTGGCTTGTCGGTTAAGACTGTGATTGGGTGGGCTTGGAAGTATCGTCGGAGCCTTCTTGCTGCGTAGATTAGAGATAGTGTCGACTTCTCCAATGTTGGGTAGTTAACTTCGCTCCTGCAAGACCCTACCGACGAAGTAAATGGGGATTTGCCTCTTGTCCCGCTACGCCATGAGGATCGCGCTAATGCTCTCCATAGAGGACGCTAAGTACATGAACAACACTTCGCCTTTGATTGGGGTTGTAAGTGTTGGAAGGATTTCGATGAACTCCTTCATCTTTTGGAAAGCGACCTCTGCACCCTGGCTCTATTGAAAGGTATTCTTGTCGATGCAACCTTTAAGTGTTTTGAAGAACGGTAGGGACCTGTTAGCCCCCTTCGACAAGAATCGACTTAGCGCGGCTAGCTTCCCATTCAAGCTTTGTGCATCTTTTAGACACTTTGGAGCTTGGAGATCTGTAATTGCCTTGACCTTAGAAGGGTTAGCTTTTATCCCTTGCTTTGTAATTAAATGCCCAAGGAATTGCCCTTCTTCGACACCAAAAGAGCATTTTTTAGGATTGAGCTTCATGTTGATCGCCCGAAGCTGTTCGAAGGTCTCTTGAACGTCAAGGAGGATATCCTCCTCCGTTTTGCTCTTAATAACCATGTCATCAACGTATGCCTCGAGATTTCTGCCTATCTGCTTGTTGAAGGCTTTATCTATGAGCCGTTGGTATGTTGCCCCTGCGTTCTTCAATCCGAAGGGCATTTTTCTGTAATAGTAGACACCTTTGCTTGTATAGAAAGCTGTCTTTTCCTCGTCCTCCTTTGCCATCTGGATATGATGATACCCTTTATAGGCATCTAGGAAACACTTCAGTCGGAAGCCTGCTAAGGACTCTACCTTCTAGTCGATTTACGGTAAGGGTAGCATGATCCTTTGGGCATGCTTTGTTGATGTCGGAAGTCAACACACACGCGCCAACCTCCGTCGCTCTTTTTACCATGACCGGGTCATGCACCTGAGGTTTGGTATTGACTTCCTTAGAATGCACTGCTTGTGTCGGTTCATCGACCTCCTTACACCGACAACGTTTCTTTGGGGCTAGGCTCCTTCTTCTGCTTCATGGGCTCAATATGCTTATATTCATTGAGTTTGTGCTACTGTCGAAGGGCTTTTAAATCTATTAGCAATGTTCTTGGGACTCTGTCATGTCGAATATTTCAAGCAAAAATATCAAGGTTAATCCGCAGCGACTCCCGTGAGCCGCCTTGAAATTGGCTTGGAGTCGCTTTCCTATTACCACCTGCCCCTTTCGGGGTAGCTAGGGTTTACTACGCCCGCTCTTCTGCATCCGTAAAACTTAGAATCGCTATCGGAGGCTCCTCCGACTCTTCCTTGACCCTCTTGACACCATATATTCCTTTATCTGCCCCATAATTAGAATGAACAGTTCCCACTCCGAAGGGAGTTTGGAACTTAATGGCAGCATGTATAGTGGAAACTACAATTCCCATATTTTGCATAGTTGTTCTCCCTATTAGCAAATTGTAAGGAGAATCTGACCTAACTATGACGAAGGTGAGCGTTTCCGTGCGGGATAAGGGCCGCCGCTTATAGTGATTTCCAACGGTACCTCTCGAGGGCCATGAATGTTCACGGAGAAACCTACCGAGGTGTTTTGAGTCTACCGCTGCGGCGTATAGATGGTTTGAGCTTTAGGAAGCAATGCTCATAGATGATCTCGCAGGAGCTTCCACAATCCATGTATGCTCGGTTTACCTCCCTGTTGGAGACCCGTACCTTGATGACCACGGGGTCAGTCGAAGGTGTCTGCCCCAGAATGGACGGGAATGTTATCTCTCCTTCACTTCTCAGCTCCCCATCTTCTTCTTTCCGCTTTAAGGTTAGGTCATGCATGTGCACCATTAGTATCGGAGCTTCTGCAGGGGTAGCCTCCTTTTTGTTCCCTTTCCACTCACCCAGCTGAGTGTCGGAGAACTTGTCCTTTCCCTTCTTGATACCTTTAACTAGATGTGCCAATTGCCTTGATCGTCTTGCCTCTTGATCGCCTCTTGCCTCGCAAGCTGTTGGTGTCGTGCCCATGGTCTTCGTGAAAGTGGCGGTATTTCGACATGTCCCTTGCTTTGCTTCGTGTTGACATCCGAGGTGGTGGGTCGAAGGACTTTGCGGCTTTCTCAATAGCAAGATTCTCCCTAGGATATTTGACCAGGTTTGCTAAGAGTCCATGATTCGAGCCTTTGTTATAGGGAGTGAAGCGGTCTCTGTTCTTTTTCCTATTCTTGGATCCTTCCCAGGAGGACCCTCTAGAGAATTTGTCGGAGGCCTCTCTTTGCTCGATCGGAGCTCCATTTGCTGCTACTTCCTTGGACTCAATCCAAGTGTAAGTCTTTTCCATCAGTGCCTTGTAAGTTGTAGGAAGGTCGGTGGACAAGAATTCCACCAAGCTTCGAGTTCGTAAGCCATGTACGAAGCCAAAAATCCTTTGCTACTCGTTCAACCCCAGAATTTGCAAAGTTTCATCGGTGTACCTTGTGACGAAGGCCCTTGTGCTTTCGTTGTCCTTTGCTTGATGGTATGCGGGCTAGATGAGTCTTGGTGTACTTTCCATTGGTGAAGTGTGATCGAACTTAGCCTTGAGATCATCTAGGCTTACAATGCTTCCCACCTTTGCCCATTCCACCATATTCGTGCGAGTCTCGGAGAGTGTATGTGAACATGTGGCATGCTACGGGCATGACCCACACGCATCTTGATAGCCCTTCGAACAAATGTAAGAAGTTGTCAGGATCGCCTTTCCCGTCATAGGTGCCTATGTGAGTAGGCATCTTTACACCATCAGGTGAGGTAGTCTTCATCCACTTCACAAAGGTGTGCAAGCTCCAAAGGCTTCGCATTGTAAGGGTTATCTGAGGTCGATAAATGGTGTAGGGTTGTACGAGTTAGGCGGTGGTTGTGAGAATGCGGCATAAGTGCGCAGGAGTTGGTATGAAGGGTTTCCCCATCTACCGTGTAGGGTGTACGGGAAGGTGTCCGTATGGCACTTCTTTGGTAACTCTGTTTGTAAGCGACCCATTCGGAGGATAGGTATTATAGGTCCGGCGGTGGGTAGGGATTCATGCCACGAGGGGTATCGGCTCATCCCAGTATGGAGGAGGTCCTCGACACTATAGGCGTGGGATGGAGGTATCGGGCCCCATCCCTCTCTTCCTAAGTGGGCATCCAGGAGAGGTGGTAAGTTTACCCTTTCGTTTTCTACCGGGTTGCTTCCTCCGTTGGAGTTCTCACTCCTTCTTTCTCCCTGCACTCTTTCTCTTCTTCCCGGATCTCCTCCGGGGCCTTCTTCAAAACCAACAGTTCTTCCGTTAGGCCTCCCATGGAAGGAGAACCATTTCGTGGGACCGAACGCCCCGCTAATTGGTCGAGGCCTTTCATCTACCTCGATCTTATCGTCATATTCCTCACCGGAATACTCCGGTTCCGCCGCATCTCGGTGTTGCGAACTTGCCTCTGTGAGCCCTCGAGAAAGGACTCTAACGCTCAGTTTGCCTCAACGAAGGCAAGGCTAATTCGAATAGGGTTAGCGGAAGTTGAGCGTGATGTATGGGAGTGGTTTCCAAGCGAGATCGTGTAGTGAAGGTGGAGGCGATTATGAGGCGAGATTATTGGTGTTAGTTGTGTTGAGAGTCACCGGGTAGAAACACGGTGGAGTGTATCTTCTCTTCTGGTTCCATGTCGGAAAAGTAGCGTAATTGGTTGGGTTTCAAGACTTGGCGATTACGGGACTAATAGTAGCGGGTCCCACGGATGGCGCCACTAATTGTACAATAAATTGCACTACCGGACTTGATGGTGATCAAAGGTATGAGGGTGTATGTTGCGGCCAAGATTGTCTTTCACCGAGGATAAGAATACGAAGACACTACGTTAAGTGATTACGCAGGTTGGACCTGCGAACCACCTCCGCGTGAGAGTAAGTATGAGTTATGGTTGTATAAGTGTATGTAAGTAAAGAGATGAGTGTTGAATGAGCTTACCATAATTCTTTGCCCGTCCCTTTATTTATAGTGGAAGAAATAGGGTTGAGGGCACCTCTGCGTAAATGTCGGAGAACATGGGGGCGTCCCATGTTTGTGGGTAACCGATAGGACTTAGTGACCCACGTTCTCAAACTTGGCGGGAAAGCCATGAAAGAGAGGGAGATCGTGGGTTTGACCAAGTCGAAGTTCTCTGTCCGTTGCTCCTTCGTCCACCATACCGGGGCTTAAGGCTTCGAATGGCGAATTCCCGTAGGTAACCTTCTGTGTGTACGAATGGTTTGACGCCCACGAATATTCAGGAGACCTAACTTGGGCCTTCGTGCAGAAGGGCTTGGACACATCTCGAAGGGGTGTCCGTCGAGCTGTTCGGAGGGTACATCATCACATAGTGATGGCCTGAAAGATTCGAAAATATATGTTATTGTTATTGGTGGTGGTCTGAAAGATTCAAAATATATGTTATTGTTCAGGGCATCACTATTTTCGAATCTTACATGAAACATAAATCGAAATTATTTTTTGATTTCTTTGAATCATTTTGTTTCTTTTTGCTATTGTTGAACAAAATTTGTTGAGATTAGTGATTGATTTGATCTTTGTGGTGATTTTGAATTGTTAAAATAGTGATGATTTAATCTTAGTGATGATTCGATCTTAATGATTATTTAATTTTGGTAAAATAGATCTGATGGTAAAGTGGTTGATCAGTGGTGGTGATGATGTATTAGTAAGAGATAATCATATAATATTAGAGGGGTATATTTGTAATTGTATAATAAAGCAATAAAATATTTCACCTAACTTTTGTACTTGCAAGAGACACATGTCACAAAATTAGTGGAGTCGAGCATGACCAAAATAAGAAAGGACAAATGAAACCATGTAAAAGACTTGAGTTTTTGGCCTATTTATTTACAACCCTTCATTTTAATAAATCATTGAAGATTATTTACAGGACTTTTGGTTGGCTGGACCAACAAACCGGACCGACCCGAACGAAAGGTTCAGGCCGAATCTATTTTCGATCCCATTATTCAACCGTAATTCAACGATATAGTTACTACTGATCATCAGATTTTTTTTTAATAACAATAAAAAAAAAAAAAAAAAAAAAAGTGGGAAATTTTTAGGCGTAAATTGAACACCCTACCTGCTGCTGACGATCAAATAAAATTCATCATCGTCACCTGAAAACAAACGGCGTCGTTTGATCATGTCAATTGATATCCAAACCCTAAAAGATAGGTACTATTACATTTTGCTATTGTTTTTAATTTTAGGTATCCAAGTTAATTATTATTTGTGCAATGTAAGGTTTTCTCGACTTTTCGAAACCCTGAAATGCTTAATTAATGTGAGGGTGTGTTTGTTTCGGCTTATATAGCGGGCTTACGCCTTATTTGGTTCTGGGCCTATGTTTCATAACCTCACTTTTTGCGGCTTATTTTTGAAACTTTTCGGCTTATATAAACTTATTATGACATAATAATAAACTCATATAAAAGCCGAAAAGTTTCAAAGTAAGCCACAAAAAGCGAGATTATGAAACATAAGCCTGCTATTTAAAAGTTATTCCGGCTAAAAGAAATGTCAAAAATACATTTCAATACCTTAGTTTTAGAAAAGTAACCGTTATAGTGCCTTTTTATGTGATATGCAGTTTATTTTTTTATCAAAACATAGATTGTATTTATAATGCTCAATCTTTGTTTGTTTTGGGTACACTTAAGTCTCATGATTGTGTTACTAGAAAACTTGAATGTTCAAGGTTGCTTAGGAAGTACTCCGTTGGTTAAATTAATTATTTGCTTATTTACTTTGCTCTTGTTTTGTTTGTAGGTATATTGCATCGTGCAATGAATGGAATGCAGTGCCTCTTAAAGCTGTTTTGTCCGCTTTCTCTAAGGTATATTGCTTCATTGTCTTTCCCGTCATTGTAGAAGACCATAGAATAGTAGTTTAGTAACGTCCTCGATAAGTTTCTTTTCTTCGTTGTTGGTGTTTTCGTTATCATGTTTTCCCTACCCGGGAGTATAGTATGTACATTAACATCCCCAAAATGCATCTTTTCTTCATTTTGGTGTTTTCGTTATGATTAAACAGGAAAATAGATGAGATTTTGCCTGTTGAGGGAGGGTGAGTCTTTGACTCAGATGTACCCGACCCCAGTGTTGCACCGAAACGCCTATGAGGCTCACGTACCCGTTTGGGAACGTGGTGGGAACGGGAACGGCCCGGAAACGCCCCCGAAACGTTTCCCTGCCGTTTCCCTAGGCGTTCCTCGATTTCCATGCCGTTTCAGAAGCCGTTTCTGTATTCCCATGGTGTTTCCCTAGCAGTTTCTGGATTTTCAAGTCTTTTCTGTCTATCTGATGGGTTTTAAACTTTTAATGGGCTTTTTTATTCCAAACCCATTGGGAACCCAACCGTCATATGCATTAGGGCACGACATCTATATGGGCTTTTTTCACAGTCTGTTTGTATAATTGTATAATTGTATATCAGTTGAGTTACTTTGTAATATATCAATAATCAACTGATACGTGTTTGTAATTTTGTATGGAACTGATTTTAACTGATATATGTTATCCAATGGAGATCACGTAGGAGATCACGTAACTGATATATGGAACTGATTTTATACGTTTTCATGAGCTTAATGTATCACATAATTCGTTTTCCACTGATATATGGAACTTACTTGCTACTGTGGGTCCATGTAATATGTTATCAATAATCAAAACTTACGGATCTATGTAATTGTTTACTTTTGAGTTTAAAATTTACATCAACATATATTTATTTTGGATTTTCTTTAATATATTTTAACTTTTTATATTTATTATTGCCGTATCTATGCCGTTCCGTATCTTGAATTTTTGATTTTTGCCGTTTCCGCTCCATGATCGTTCCCGTATCCCTTTGCCGTTCCCGTTTTGGTGCTACACTGCCCGACCCTTTCCATGGCCACCCCAAGATGTGTACTTAGTGAGGTTTGAACCCGAGACCCCTTGTGAGGACATCAGGGTTGCCTGACACTAGGCCACCTTGTTTTCGTTATGATAAAATAGCGTTAAAAATGTCTGTTTAATATGTTGATGAAAGTGGATTAGGATACCGACCAGTTGCGTTTTATGCTTTTATGATACAGGCGCAAGTTCAGAAGTTAAATAATGAAGAGTCTAGCTTTGCGATATTCTTGGATGACATTAAACCCGCTGACTTCCATCCACTTTACAACGCGTTTGTTCAAATTGATACCTCAGAGATAGATGTAGTTGACGTACTTCAAAAGTCTTTATGCACATTGGACGTGGATTCTGTTTTGATGTTATTGCAGTCGGTATCTCACAAACTACGAGTTGTGGATCTCCAGGACAGGACATTTGGCAAGGATTTCTTATTGTATGTCCCGCATTTTCTTACTAAACTTATCATGTTCTGTTATTTGCTCCTTATTTTTACGTACATTTAGGAGACAGAAGAGGGGGGACGTTTTAATAATCAGCTACTTAGTTGTCGTAGTGTTCAATTACTTTTGAGTATTTAAGAAATTATCCGACAAAATGACCAAAAATGACATTTTTGTGAAAACGGCAGGGGTGGTTTGTAAAATAGGGATATTAGTCGCTCCGGTTAGGCTTAATGAAGGGGTAAATAATTAATTTTATTGTTACTTTTAAGATTCTGGTACGGAACTGATAATCCGAAAACTGTTACTTAGCTTCTGAATAATCAGATAATTAGAAACAGAATCTGTCTATCCAAATAAGTAAAACTAGTTATATCGAATTTAAAACACATTAATTATCAGTACTGAAACACAAAGTCAAACACCCTCGACTATCGCATGCTCAGCTGTGTGAATGCTTTAAAAGTCTAGTTTTGCTGTTTATTTGCACCTTATTTAGAATTTACAATTTACTTGAATTGACGACTTGCTTATGACTTATTCTTCTAGGGGGCTCTCATTAGGAGGTTTGGCATGTCAAGTTTTAAACCTAAAGTTTTCACACTTCCGGAAGGTCAATATGACCGGGAAGTTTATGCAGATGCATACACTCAATCTTGATTTTAGTGCATCACTAACAAGTTTTGGGAAAGATTGCTTTGCCAGTATGCCATGTTTAAAGTCCTTATCCTTGTGCGAGACTAAAATATCCAATCTATGGACTACAAATGCATCACTTGGGAAAATCCAATCTTTGGTTGAACTCCGTTTCCAGAGCTGCTTATGCTGTGACGACACGAGAGCGTGTCCTCGATCTTTTGGTGCAATAGCAGATGAGGGCACTAGTGAAAATACAGAACCATCCTTAAATGCAGAACACTCAGATCTGTTTTCCAATGCGGAAGATGAAATTATGAATGTGTTTCCATTAGGTACTTACCATCAAAATCGTGAAATTGTAAGTGAATCTGATGATTCGACAGATAGTGAAGTAGACTTTTCATTTACTCATCCCGCCATCAATTTGTTGGAAGATTTTACTCATGGATCTAGTCTTTGGAACGGATTAGTTGATCTTCCTAATGAGGTAAATATTATTTTGGCTATGAATTGTGATGTTTTTTGTTTTCTATTAGAGCTAATTGCATTAAAAGGTAATCAAGTAAGTAACTTGTTTAAAATTTCAATTATGGGTTGCATACTTTTAAGTTAATAATTTTGGGTAACTGATTAAGTGATTAACTTGACTCAACTAAAGCCGTCTTAAATGGTGGCTAAGTAGTAGATTGGACATAGATGTAGAGATGACCATTTTCGGCAACACCCTTTTTCCCAAAATAGAATATTTTGAGGGTTGGTCACCTAGAACCGTAAAATATATGAAGTGGTTAGCCAAAATGCAAAAATTTGAAGCTCCTTATTTTAAATACAAACATCCTGAAATCTTTTACCCTTTCACGAGTGAGAAAATACTAGGTTACTACTTGCAGATAATAGTAATTTGAGGGAAGTTGGGTACGTTTTTGTGCTATGTACACTTCTTATATTTTACTTTACAATAGTAACATTATTCTATATACATCAGGTGTTTCCTTGGGGGTCAGAAGATGCAGAAGAGTCATTGATAAGTCCATCCTTATTACCTGTTTCACGTGTTCCTCGAAAAAAGCATCGTTCTTATCACCCTTCACCAATATGTTATGAGAAACATTATAGAGAATACCTGATAGCTTCCTTTCCCAATCTGAAAATCCTCGATAATCAGCCAATCAGAAAGGCTGATAAAGATCGTGCAGCTATTATCTATGCGGATAACTTTGAGCATCTACCATATAAAAGAAGGAATAAAGAGAGCGTTGTTAGTATCCTAAAGAACCGTGAGTTTAAAACTAAGTCACACCATTTTTATTCAAGGTCACTTGCTGCTTCTAAAGTTGGGTGTGCGGTATTGCCCTCTTTGCATCCACTTTCTATAACATCCAACAGTAGCATACGGAGAGACGATGGTAGAAAATTTCGTCCACGACAATTTGAGTATCATCCTACCAATCCAAACCTCATGGTTATTGGAACTGTTGATGGTGAAGTTGTTGTTGTTAATCACGAAAGTGAGAAGATTGTATGCTACATCCCGTCACATGGAGCAATGAATATTGTTCTAGGACTATGTTGGCTCAAGAAATATCCGTCTAAGGTATATTCCTAACATCTTATGTGTCAAAATTTAGACCTTAAGGGGGTGTTTGGCTTAGCGTTTCAACGTTAGTTGTGTGATATGAAATAAATTGAATCATAATTATCAGATAATTATGTTTAAAACGCAATGCTAAACATCCCCTTAGTATTCTTTGAATGTAAATCTGTTATATATATGTTTTCGGGAACTATTAAGTGGTGGAATTTAACAGTTTTATCTCTTACATTTTCATGGATATCCCAGCTTATCTCTGGGTCCGACAATGGTTTGCTTAAACTGTATGACATTCAGCATATTTCTTCAACGGATGAGGGTGTTTACCCACATGGTGCTTGTGTTTCTTTTGATGAGTTTGACCAGTTGACTTCTGTGCATGTCAACTCGTTGGATGAACTGTTTCTCGCTAGTGGGTACTCAAAGCATGTCGCGTTATATGACATCAACACTGGCAAACGCCTGCAGGTGTTCACTGACATGCATCGGGAGCATATTAATGTTGTTAAATTTGCAAACCATTCCCCATCTATATTTGCCACTTCATCATTTGATCATGATGTCAAATTGTGGGATTTAAGACAAAAGCCAGTTCACCCATGTTACACAACGTCTAGTGGTCGAGGAAATGTAATGGTTTGTTTTTCTCCTGATGATCAATATCTTCTTGCATCAGCTGTTGACAACGAGGTATATCTAGCATTTATGAAATACCTTCTATAATTTTACATTCATATTTAACGTGTGTCTACTTATCTTAGGTTAAACAACTGTTGGCTGTTGATGGGAGGCTTCACCTGGACTTTGGAATAGCTCCAACTGGTAGCTCTCAGAATTATACTCGCTCATATTACATGAACGGAAAGGACTACATCCTTAGTGGAAGTTGTGATGAGCATGTAGTACGAATTTGCTGTGCTCAAACAGGAAGACGCCTCAGAGATATTTCATTAGAGGTAAGATGCCGAAAAGGCTACTACATTTGTAGAAGCTTTGAATAGTTTAATTTGTATGTTGGTAGTTATTATAACTTTTAATGTTTGGCTGGCTTGTGGTATGCAGGGAAAAAGTTCTGGGTCCTCTATGTTTGTGCAGTCTTTGAGGGGGGATCCGTTTAGAGTGAGTTTTTTCTTTTTCTTAATCTAAATTATCTTCTTCGCAAGTTTGTGCATGTGAGTTATACCTTGCCTGTTTTATTAAAATCTATGCTTAGACCAATAAATACTATTGGCTCATTAGCATATTCGAACGAGCAACACGTTGATGTCTGACTAAAGCATTTGTGTAGTAACTGCTGGCTTTAACTGATCTCAAAACCGTTTATTTTTATATTTTTGTGCCTGTCTCAAGTTTTTGCCATCTAGTATTATAATATTCATTGTTTAAATGGTTGTGTGAATTTGAGTTACTCAATGTTCTTACAATTTGAGTTGTGTGATATGTTAGCCTTGGTTATCTCACATGTAACATTAAAAATTGAACGTTTAGCATGGTGTATATACAAATTTTTTGAACTTTCTGTAGCACTATTCCTCAAGAAAGGCTCAAAAGTGGAACTCTAATTATGAAAAGAGTAACGGGCATTTATTTATTCCATTAAAGAAATCTGAGCTTTGAAGTGCTTGATAAAACACTTCTTTGAACAAACACAAGTTCAGCGACCCTTTTATTACCTAATATTTTACTCTCTCAAGTCTGTTGATTACAATATGACATAGGGTTGCTAAAAAACACTACCCATTGTTGCCCGAGAAATAATTTTAGTGTAGTACAACATGGTCACTATAAATGTTGTTACTCGAGTCCTGATTAACAACACAATCACCAGTGTTGATTCATCCACTTATACAGAATCAGGCACTACCGGAGGTGGAAAAATGGGCAGGCTAGTTAATGGGTTAGGGTCAGCACGGGTAATATTTCTGTGCAGGTCAAAACAGGTCGGGTTTGGTTGATCTACCAACACCATAGTATGGTTAGCGGCTTTTGACTCGTTAGGACACTGTATGATCACATACTTTTCATATTAGAACATTGCAGACACTGGACATCGTTGGGTTTAGATACACGTTAGAAACCCTTTGGTATCAACTCTATGTTTTACACATTTCCATGTAAATGGGTTAAAACCAACTTGTCCTGGTTTCATATTATTAAGCTGAAATTGCCAGCTATGGGGAATGCTAATAAACATTATAGATTGCCTAAATGAGAAGTCCGATTCTCAAACAAATGTCCTGATTTATTAGCTGCAAGTTCTTATGATCTTTTGGTAAGTGATCTGTCAGAATTGAGCAAGTATGTATATGCAATTGAAGCGAATGTTCTCAAATTTATGACCTTGGGGTTTGTAAATATTATGGGGATTTGACAGTCAGTTTGATGCGGCACCTACCCTGAACTTTTCACATTTGACCAACTGTACACTGACAAGATTGTAGGTGGCAACATGGGTAGGTTGGTTAACGAATCAATACGGCTTGGGCCGAAATTTGCTGAACTGTGTTAGGTTTCCCCCCAAACACTGTTTTATCCATTCTTTATTTTTGTGATACACAATTGGGATAAATATATGTGGAGGCCACACTAGTGTTCTACTGTTTCCATTGACATCACCTAAATATTGGAACTACTTTATAGGCCAACCAAGTATGTAAGTTTTCCATTTAATACCAGATGTATGCATGAACATGCTAGATGAAGAAAATTCTTGTACAAAATTTTGTCTCCTCTTATACGGGAATTTTGTTCATTGTGACATGTTTTTGGCTGCAATTGGTATATACATGAAACAAGATACCACTTGGGTGACCTTATAAGTTTTGTTATTTTGATCGCCCTAATGAGAAAAGTTCAATATTGGGTGGCTTTTACACACATTATCCCTAAAAAGTTAATAACTTATGTATAGTCACAATGATAATCCAAATCTTCAAGTTAAACGAGTTTTGGAGAATGTGTGCATTAACACTTCGACTTTCAGCAACTTTTACTGCTTTTCCTTTTTAGCTGATTTTTTTGACCCGTTTGAGATAAATGACAACTCACATCAACCCATTTATAATAATGAATCAAAATTGAGTCAATTGACACCTACACGGATAAAAGTTGTTTAGATCACATACCTTCAATTCATTCACATTGCAATTTAATGCTGTGATCACATTGTTGCAATCTTTGCTGCTAATCGAGCAGAAATATTCTATTTTATGTTTCTTGTTTACAATTACTCTGGCTTTGCTTACTCACACTTATATTTTTCTTCAGGATTTTAACTTGAGCGTGTTAGCAGCCTACTCATCTCCAAGCTCAAGCCCAGAAATTGTCAAGGTTGACTTTCCCCCCAAATCTATATTTTTTGTTATCATGTAAGAATATTGACTTACACATGTTCGGCTGCGCAGGTTAACATGTTGACTTCCAAAGATGCCGATAAAAGGCCGTTCTATGACGAGGATCTCCTCCTAGGGGCCAACAGTTTGGGAGGAGCTTGAGAATGGCAAATAATGTACCAACATGTATGTGCAATTAGCAATAATCCATGTATGTTGTTTATTACTGTCCATATATATAGGGAAGAAAATTGTACTAGAATAATGTAAAATGTTGCTCGATTAGTGCTTCTTCATAATCCATTGTAAACGCGTAATGGCAAGGATATTCTGACGGGTTGTTTGGCCAAGTATTTTGAAAACACCTTTGCATTTTGGAGTTAAAATTCACTTTTTGACCCTTTGAAAAGCTACCAGTTGGTTTATTTATATCGGTTTAGTTCTCGTTGCATTAGTTTTTCTACTTTTCAGTTTTGATCATGTTCTTGAGCGACACCATCTTTAGTTTTGATGAATCAAGCTTAACAGGGATTACATTTTATATAAGTTGAGTATGCCATTCAAATTTTCACATATGGGTTACAACAATACCAGTATCTGAATTAGCTAGTTACACTTCTCTATATACCACCAGCTCACGAAATACGTACACACGTTTCAATTTTAAACATTACATATATGCATTTAGTTATGCAATTACGAACCGAAAATAAGAGCCACTTTCACATAGTAACCGATTGCAGCAGTGACGAAGACACCCTCTCCACATTCATGGCCGAAGCAAATGATGAACCTTTTGGAGTTTGAAGTGACGAGGATGATGAAGGTGGCTGCATCGATGGTGCAAAAGTAGAGACACTACTACTCATGTTCATGCTGGTCCCAGCGACTGACGACCCTTCTATGGCGGTCCCAACCTTTGGAGCTGGTGGCTTATCGATCTCGGTGACACCTTCCAACATCTGAACAACTTTCCCCATCATCGGTCTCTGTGACGGCTGTTCTTGAATGCACCAAAAGCTTACTTCAACCACTCGTCGAACCAGATCCATGTCCACTTGTTCATGGTTTAGAAGCTTGGTATCGATGATTGCTTCCATGTTTCCCTTGTCAAACTCTTCGTACGCCCAAACAGAAAGCTTTTTTCGGTTGGTTCGTTCAGAAACTTCAAAGTTGCGTCTTCCACATACTATCTCTAACAAAACCATCCCGTAACTATAAACATCTGATTTGGATGTGATCGGTAGGTTCGCAAGCCATTCTGGAGCCAAGTACCCTCGAGTCCCTCTCACACTCGTTAACGTTCGGTACCGATGGTCTTTTGGGTTTACTAATTTTGCAAGCCCAAAATCCGAAACTTTGGCATGGTAATTTTCGTCTAAAAGAATGTTTTCGGGTTTTATATCACAGTGGACAATACAATCTCGACATTCCTCATGGAGGTATGTAATCCCTTTGGCAGTTCCTAAAGCGATATTGAATCTGCATTCCCAGTTCAACAACTTACCCGACTGTAATTGTTCTTCCGGAGTGAACAAAAAATTATCAAGAGAACTGTTTTTCATAAACTCGTAGACTAAAAGCCGGTGACGACCCTCTGAGCAAAATCCAATTAGTCTCACGAGATTCAAATGATGGGTGCTACTAATCGTTGCAACTTCCATCCGAAACTGCTTCTCACCTTGCTCAATTCCTTCAAGTTGTTTAACCGCAACCGTGGTTCGGTTGGCTAAAACCCCTTTATAAACTGCACCAAAACCACCAGCTCCAAGCTTCTCCTTGAACCCTTTCGTGGCCCGTTGGAGATCCTTGTACGAAAACTGAACTGGTGCACCAGATGCGTACTCAAGAAGTGCATATTGAGCCGATAAAACACCGAGTTTTGGACTATTTCTACAACACCAATACCATAACCCAAGTTCAGCGATAACCAAACCTAAAAGTGTTCCCACCACCACGACCACCACTATCCACGGCTTTAGCTTCCATCGTCTACCCTTATCAGAAGAAGCCGGCGACGGATTTGGTTCCACGGGTCCACAAACTTTAAGATAAGAAGTACTCGGAAGCGCAGGCGACTGATACCCACTAACAAAGCTCGGAACCTTCAAATAACACAGCCCCGTCCCATCCGACAACGACGTAGACCCAATACACGAACCACTCACAAGACAATTCAACCTACAAGCCGAAATCCCAATAAAAAACACTTGCGAAGACAACTCCGGCGCGTAAGTCAAAAACCTCGCATTATCCAACTCCAACATCGTCGCACTCCCAGGACAATTCTCAATCTCAACTTTCCTCTTACACCCTTTCCTCGCATCCGCCGGATCAACAAGGTCAAAATTCCTAGACGGACACCCACACACCGGATCCGACCCGTTATAGCTACAAATCCCTAAATTCCCACAATACCCAAACACTTGACATTGATCACTAACCGCCGCCCATCTCACATTTCCACTCCCCCCACTCCCACCGCCACTACTACTATAAATCCTCAAATTCCCATCATCATCCAACTTCGCAAACCGAAAAATATCCGGACCTTCAGCATAGTCACTACTATACGCCATAATAACACTAGTTGGCAACACGAGATCAGACAATGCCAATATACCAATAGCTTGCAAGCCTAAACTAGGACTAGACAAATTAGTACTAACACTAGCATTCAACCCTAAAGTCCAATACACAATAGAATCATTCCATAACAAAGTCATATTACCCGAACTAACTAGCCGAAACGAATACAACCCATTTCGCAACACTTTATTAGTAGTAAAATTCTGCCCAGGCACTAAAGTATCAGTAGGGTTATCAAAAGAAGACCATACATTCCTAGTACCATTCCTAACAACAAAGTTACCTGTATCATCTAGCTCAGCTGATGTGCCACGTGTCCTTGACTCCCATACCATGTTATTACTTGACCCATTGACTAGTACAAGGTTACCATCTTGTTGGAAAGTTAAGGTTGCTGAGGTGTCAGCAGGTGGGGTCCTCCATATAGGGATATTGTTTTGGTAAGTAATGGCTGCTGAGTATGAGTTTGGATTTGTGTTTAAGGAAATGAAAGTGAATGAGAAGGTGTTGTTTGGTGAGGTCCATGTGTTGGATGGGTTGGCTGCTGACAAAGATTGGGTTGGAAAGATGGTTTCTGATGATGCTAAGGTTGTTGTTGTTAAGATTGTTAGGATTGTTATCAAGGGTATCATTATTGTTGTTGTTGTTGTTGTTGTTGTGTTTTGTGGTGTTTTCACATGATGTTTTGGTTTTTGTAAGAGAGAGGAGAACAGGAACACAAGACTTTGACTTATTGGGTATGTGGTTGGAAACTTGGAATGGAAAGATTATATGGTTGGAATAGTCAAATTAAATAATTAATCAAAGTTCAACCTAACCTAAGACTGGTGGTAAATTGATAAAGTGAATAATATTATCAGTCAATTCAATTTCAATACTTACATAGCACATACAAAGGTTAATATACAAAGAAATAACTAAAGTTTGCGTGAAAGTTGTGCTAAATTGATAAAGTTTCAAAACTGTTATTCGAGTTACTCAACATCACGGATTTGTTAAATGAGGTTTGAGTTTTTTCATTAAAAGACAAGAATCGACCTCCCGGGTCTTGGTTTTTTTTAACAAATTTATTTTTTATAATTTCGTGAGGAAAAGTCTTACACATAACTTACACACTTGTCTTAATGTCTTTTGTAAGTGGATCACGCTGTCGTGATTTTAACTATAGTAATTCGCATAAACAAAGAAAAAATCTACGTTTGAGAAGAAAAAAAAATCCCGTCTAAAAAAGGTACCCCCGTCGGGCTACTTGTCCGTTTAGAGAATTGCCACTTTGTTAAATGTGTTACTGAACCTTTTAAATGATAACACTCAACCGGTTGTTAGTCTTTCACTTGTCCAAGTGGACACGCAAGGTTCTTGTTTTGTGGAGTATCACAAATTTAGTCTATAATTTTTTTATTATTTATTTAACTATTAATACGTTAGTAAGGTATGCTTTTATGCAATTTCTTACTTTTTTTTATCCGTTTTCGCCTATTTTATACGTTTTCATCCGGTTTTATACGTTTTCATACTTTTTATCCGTTTTCGTCTGTCTTTATACGTTTTCGTCCGTTTTTAAATGTTTTCATACATTTTTATCCGTTTTTATCTGCTTTTATACGTTTTGTCTGTTTTTATACGTTTTCATCCATTTTTATAGACTTTCGTCCGCTTTCAACGTTTTTATCGCTTTTATCCGCTTTCAATCGCGCTTTTATACGCCGCTTTTATATGTTTCGCCACGCATTTCTTATGTTTTCATACGTTTTTGTCCATTTTATACGTTTTCATCTGTTTTATACGCTTTCGGCTATTTTTCTTACGTTTTCATACGTTTTTATCCGTTGTCATCCGTTTCTAGACGGTTTTATACGCTTTCATCCGTCCGTTTTTATCCGTTTTCGTCTATTTTTATACGTTTTTGTCCGTTTTTATACATTTTCGTCCGTCTTTAATCATTTTCGATTGTTTTTATATGTTTCTCTTACATTTTCATATGTTTTTATACGTTTTCATACAATTTATCTGTTTTTATACTTCTTTGTCCGTATTTATAGGTATGCAAACGTAAGTAAACGTATAAAGTACGAAGACAAATCTATAAAAACAGTCGAAAACGTCTAAAGACGTATAAAGCAGACAAAACGTATGAAAACATATAAAAACAGACAAAATGATTAAAGACGAACGGAAATGTATAAAAACGGACAAAAACAAACGAAAAATGTATAAAAACGAACGAAAATGTTTAAAGAAGAACGAAACGTAAAAAAACGTATGAAAACGGGCAAAAACAAATAAAAACATACAAAAATGTATGAAAACGGATAAAAACGCATAAAAACCATAAAAACGGTCAAACTAATAGAAATAACGGTCTAGGTACTAAATCCGTGAAACACGACAAACAACAAGGACCGTATTGTACTTAAAAAATAATCCACGTAGCATTTTTACCCGTTATAGTTGGTTACCCAAAATATAGTAACAAGTGTAACCGGTTGCAACAAGTTGAGTAACCTGAATGATAACTTTGAAACTTTAGTTACTTAGGACAACTTTGTATATAATAAGAAACAAACATCATTATTAACTTTTATTTATTTATTGGAAAATGATTGGCATGCCCAAATGGCATGACTAATATTATGACTAATCCACTCAACATATGACAAATGGTGTATGATATTTCTCTCTCTTCATGATAGATTTTGATTAATACAAGCGTTGTAATCTAATTGTTAGGCATGAAATTAGGCATGCCATTTAGGCATGCCAATCACTACTCTTATTTATTATGTATTTTTATTTTCTTTAACACTAAAATTAAAATTTTATTGTGAGTGTCAGATGTGTTTTCAAATGATGTGCGTTTTGGTTTTCTGGATCTTTGACATAAATAAAAATATTGATGTTGGGCCTCTGATGAATGGAAGAGTGCATAGCCCATGTAGAAATAAAGTGTGGGCTTTATGGAGATAAGTTAAACACACAAGACTTTAGGCTTGGGAGAATAAAAATGAGTAGGTAATAGATAATAGTATGTGACTAACAGGAGGTATATCAATGTTTTCAAACCCGGTCGACCCGGGTTCAACCGGTCGGACGATTTTAAAAAACAAAAACCGGATTTTTAAAACCGGTTAACCAGTTAGACCATATTATTTAGTGACCAAATGAAACCGTGGTTTGGTTTTCAAATTTTTTATAAAATCCGGGTTGACCGGGTAGACCAAATCGAACCGGTGATCAAACCGTTAACCCAAGAGGAAAAATTAAAAATAAAAATGGAAAACCGGGTTGACCGGGCGGTCGAACCGGTGTTAAGAATCGACGACGGTCGATTAAAAACCCGGTTTTTAAAACATTGGGTATATCAACCAACGACAGAGTAAAAGTGATAAATTTTAAGCAACAAATATTGATAGGAAGGATATTATAGTGATAAATGCATGGGACAATAGGTAATATGCACTGAATATGGAAGTGGCAGGCATTGTTTTCGCTCTAGTAATTTTTTATTGAAGATTATATATCCTTAAACGTAAGAGGTCTAGGCGAGGCGGGAAAAGAGTGGGTTAACTCTATTATTCGAGATGAACACTCGAATGTCATCAGGTTGCAAGAAACGAAGAGTGGGTTGGTGGACGAGGGTTAGGTATAGGAGTTGTGGGGCGGTATGGTGCGGTTTCACTCAGTTACCGACCAATGGAAGCTCGGGAGGTATTATGTTAATGTGGGATTCGAGCACGTTTACATGTAAGGAAGCAATGAGTGATGAGAGGTTTATAGCTATAAAAGGTGAATGGAAAGGTAAAGTGGTGAGCAGTGGCGGAACCCGGAAAATATGATGTGGGGGGAATTTTTTTTTCTGACAATAGCAACAAAATGCGAAAACTAACTAAGATCTTAATGATAAATCGAGTATTTTTACTTAGGGATGAAGGATTTACAAGGCTTTAAAGTGTTGAATGTTGGGTTTTAGTATGTGGGTGGGGGCAATTTGAGTTTTGGGTAGGGGCACTTTTGAAAAAAAGTCACAATTAAAAAAAAAAACTAAAATCTCAACTTTTTCGGCTAACCATGGTGGGCACCGCCCCCATAATTACTACATAGATCCGTCCCTGGTGGTGAGGTATTTTTAGTATGTATCTACGGACCTCATGCCGGGGCTCAAAAAGCTTCGCTTTAAGGAAGGATTGCGGGGTTAATGGAAAAAATGGGTGGTGCTTGGTGTATTTTTGGGGCTTCAGGATCCTATAAGATGTCATCTGCAATATCAGTTCAGTAACATCCAGTTCAGTGTGCACCTTCTGTCAGCTCACTTGCTTTTCTTTTGTGTGATTGTCTTAGTAGGAGGCTCAACTTCAGTATGTTGATTGTTGGATACTTATTTTTAGTTTTCTGCATAGTGTGCCTGGGTGCCTCCCATTCTTATTTGTGTCTATTGTCCTTTAGTTGTATCATTTTGGTCTTTAGTCTTGTTCTTATTTTGGTTTTAGTCTTGGCTTGTCTTGTAGCCCATGTAGGTTTTGTTCGTGGGTCCTTGCTTCACGCAACTTGTTGTATGCAAGGTTGCTCTTATTTTACAATATTTTGTTGGTGTTTAGTTATATAAGGTGCTTTAAAAAAATAATAATAAATTGATGTGGTTGAAAAGGAAAGATTATTTAGTTCAAAAAAAAAAAAAAAAAAGGAAAGATTATATGGTTGCAATAGTCAAACAAAACAATCAAAGTTCAATCTAATCAAATAAAGCTGAAATAGTTTAGTTGATTTAGAGTGCTCATTTTGTCCCAAAATAATCGTCCATACTCCATACTGCTATTTTAAGATTTCTCAAAATAATTGTCTAGTTTATATTTCAACTAATAAAAAGAGAGTGTGAGGCTGGTTCCAGTAAGGGCACCCAATCCTCTCATTTTATCTGTCACGTCATCTTTCTCTCCAGCGACTTTCAGGCGATTGGGTGCCCCAATAACACGACCTACACTACAAAAAATATACCACAAAAATACCTTTTATACTAATTAAACACACACACACAATCACACGATTGTCGATCGTGTAAGGGATCAAGTTGGGCGTTTTTGGACGATCGATACATGACACACCAAGGCGATCGATACACGATCGATCGTGTATATCGATCCCAAGGCCTTACTGGAGGAACCAGCCTGATAGGTAAGTATAATATTTTATTTGTGGAGAGTCTATGTAGTGAAATTTTCTAAAACTTTGTTCATTTTCAGATGGATAATTAATTTAGAATGAAAGGAGTATAAAATTTTATAAGAAGATTATTGTGTTTTTCAAAGTGATTGAAAATTCTGTTTTTAAAAAGTTACTCATACTTATTATTTTTTATACGTTATTCTAGAGATGGAGTGCATAAACAAGTCGTTATTACTAATTATTATTACCGTGTAATGCAAGATATTTAAGTTATCACGATTCTTTTTCCAAGCTTTGTCTAATCCTCTAGAGTTAATCATCCTTTGATTTTCACACAATTAGAATGAAGAAAATGCTAGATCATCATTTTAGAATGGGCAAAGACCAAAGAAAACTAATGCACTTATCAAAATGTCCTGAAATTCCTAATGAACTTTAAAAAGGTCCAATAGCACTTGTAAACATTCAAATATAAAACAAAATGAAAAATATTTTTAGTGATTTGACTAAAATACACTTCCGTTCTTCAATCTTCATCTTTCTCATCTTAAACGCGGATTCCGGTGACTTTTTCTGGCTATCAACCATCAACTCTGGCACCGATTTAAACACCATTGAAAAAACACCCACAATTGTAATACATCTTCATCTTTATCTTCAACAATAATTCACAACCCCCTTTTAAAACCCATTTTTTAAGATACACAATCCACAACCCCCTTAACACCCATTTTTTTAGGAAACAACTCATCGATTTGTAATATCATTGTTAAAGAAGATGAAAATGAAAAGCATTTTAGAGTTACGTTCTCCACAATCTTTTTCATTTTATAAAATCAAAGTTTGAGGATAACAAAGTTTGTTATATCTTCATCGATCCTAACTTTTCATTTTTCACAAGAACTTCAATAAATGAAATAAAAAAATATAAATATCACAGCTTATATGACATCTCAATGAGTATTTTATCAATAGATCATATTTAAAGAACTAACAGAAAGATTTCCCAGTTTTTTTAAGTACACCATTAGTTGAACCACACTTTTATGTAAAAACTTTAAATTACCAATAAATCTATGGAATTAAATAAAATAAGTTGAAGGCTCACAAGGATAAAGATAGCTAATATAACGACATGCAAAGAATTGAGCGGTTAAACCAAATACCAACAAGACATTTTGACGATGAACAAACTGAGGTTTGTTTGTTTTGGGGATTATCACATCTGTGTTTATTCCGATGGTGGTTATGAACAGTGTTCTAAAAGGCGCGCTAAGGCGCCGCCACGAAACGGACTAAGGCGCGAGGTTTAGGCGTCGTGTGAAAAGGCGTGGGATAAGCACGCCTTTTGTTAAGGTGTGTCGCCATTTTAGTAACATTTACGGGATTTACGGATTTGGGCTTGAATTTCTAGTATTTGAGCTATTTTCTTCTTGGGCCTCGTAATTTCAAAACTTAATTCCTACTTGAGCCTCGTATGAGCCAGACTATTTGGGATTTGGGCCTTAATATTTGAAATTTCTCTTAAAAAATGATATAAAATTATAAATACATAAATCTATAAATATTTTTTGCCGTCTTAAGCACGCTTTAAGAAACGCCAAAGCTTCGCAAAAGCTCGTAAGGCTTTAGGCGTGGCTGTGCCGTCACGCCACGCCTCACGCTTTTTAGAACATTGGTTATGAGTGAGGTTTAAAGAAAGAGTTTTGCATCGGTTGGTTGGAAAGAAAATTGGAGTGGTGGTTATATTGTGTATTTCATCACATAAAAGATTTAGTTTAGGGAAAATATAACAAAAGCGGTTATGATAATTAAGAAGGATTTGTTAGTCGAAGTTGATGGATGGTAGCCGGAAAAATCGTCGAAATTCAGGTTGGAAAATGAGAAAGATAAAATTGAAGAACAAAAATGTATTTTAATCAAATCACTTAAAAGATTTATTCATTTTGTTCTAAATTTAAATGTATACAAGTGTTACTGGACCTTTTGAAATCCAATATATTAGTTTTCTTTAACCTTTGCCTTTTTAGAATTTAGATCCTGAGCCGATTGGGTAAGAAACTGAGCTCAACCCAATAATCAGCAATGAAAAATAGGCTAGTTACAATATCATCCTAACTCACACCCCAACCCAAAATAACAACTCTTTAACATTTCTTGGTCACATGGGTCTTGATTCGACACTTTTACACTTTTGTTTAAATCATACATATCTTCTAACTTTAGTTTGTTTAATATTCATTCAAATTGCACTTCAAATCTGTCTTATAGTCATTATTTTGAGATTGAAAGAAGATGATGTACTCCCATCAATATGAGAAAATATTATTGTGTACTTTGAATTAAGTACCGAGCTAATGATTTAACTTTGGCATCACATGGTAGCTTTTGAAAGCTTCTCTTAGATTACCCGGCTAGGAGGACACGTCTTCGTTATTACACCTTTAGCAAGCGTCTTTGAGCATGAAATTGCAAGACTCGGTCTTGCCCACGACCGAGTTGGTGAGCGTTTTGGGTGAAAAAAAAACATATCCAACGGTTTTTTAGACGTTTGGCATTAAAAAAAAAAAAAAAAAAAAAAAAATCTTTAAAAATTATATAATTTATTTTAATAAATACCTCAATACTCTTTCATTTTAATTCACATTTTAAATACATTCTTTCTTTATACACTCTAATCTTATTATGTAAAATCAATGTCTCAAAAACTCCCAAAACGAAAACACCAAAAACACGTCGCTAACAAAACGTTCCAACACCCACTTTCAATCTTCGTTTCCGTTAACTTTCAACCCGCAAGTTTTTTATATGAACCACAACAACAACAATCTATTTACCCAAACAATTCGTTCGTACCTCCATTTAACCAACAAATGTACTGACAACAACACAATTTGTATCATCCACAAATGTTCCGCGATTCATCGTCACCATGAACGTACCGACCTCAAAGTTCTCAGCATTATTCTCCAACTCAAGCTTCGGGTGGTCCATCCGATCCCATTTAAGACGACTCTTCCGTCGAAGAGGTGACGATCGTAAAAAAGAAGGCGTTAAAAAGGTAAGACGACTACAACAGAAGACGGTAGATTTTCATGGACCCAAGCGGAAGAGTTAGCGTGTGTAAAGCTTGGATCAACACATTCGAAAATAGTGCCAAAAGGAATGCTCAAAAGTGTCATGGGTTTTGTACGAATGTACTAAAATAATTTGAGAGGGAAACAACGGAATCGAGAAAAGAGGCTACCGTGTCCTCAATTGCAAATGACATGGACGCCCAGCCCAACTCGTACGGTCGGTTGACCCACCTAAGATATTCAAAAATGATTAATCGATTTGATCAAATTTGAAAAAGTCTTTCTCACTATTTAGAACAAATCTCATATTCGTCCTAAGGTTGGTTAATTTTCCGCGATTTATAATAATGTAAAAAGGAGAAACCAGAGTGGTTTAAATGACCAAAGGGTGTTTGATAACACAATATCTAAATATCGTATGACATATGGTCAAAACTGCAGACTTGTTGAGTCGTGGAAACAAAGCCGATGCAAACAAAAAATCAAAGACATCGGAAACCACCTCATTTTACACATCAGAGTCAACAAATGGTGGTTTTAAACTCAATGACAAAACAAATGATTCAGCGGAGGAAGAGGTTCGGGAAGCTCGACCAATGGGCAGGGACAAAGCTAAGAAGAAAACGTCATCCTCGTCCGCTTCATCGGGATCTTCAACTGCTGCTTCCGCAACATTTGTTGATATGTTAGGTGATAAATGGAAAAACTTTTACTCATAACTCTTTCCCTAATAAGAAAGAAGACCGAGACTCTTTTTTTGAGATGATGCAGCAACAAATGGGAATGGAAGAAAAGAAGTTTCAACAAAAGCAAGAAGACATTGAGCTACAACATCAAATGTTCAACTTTCAACAAAGAAAAACAACGCTAAAAAGACATTTCGTTCTATCATAGTCCCGATGACCATTTGACCGGAAGACAACGAGAAAGGGGTGTTGGAGATAAAGCAAAAAATCAAGGAGAAATTTAATTTAGACTTTTAGTTTAAGCTTTTATTTTTTATTGTAATGTCTTTTTATTTTATTTGAATTATTAATGTAATACTTTTTAATTATTAATGAAGTTTTAATTCTAGTGATTAGATAAAATTAAAGTAAAAGAATTTAGAAGTTGATGGTGAAGTTATTTATCTTATTAAACTAAACTGGTGATGAAGTTGGTTGTAGAGAGAGAAAATTTATATTACGCTGAGGTGATGGTGGTTAAGTTGGTTGTGGTGCTCTTTTATTACCCTATCTGCGAGTTATTCACGTATTGCGTTTGCTTTTACCCTGTTAGGTCACTAGTTTTACAACACAAGCTTATAAGAGAAAGAGATGAAGGCGGATGAACAAGTTATCACACACACACACTATATAGTATGACCGGTTATGAAACAAGAGTGAATGAGAGAATAACTTGAACAACCAACCCTCAAATGAGGGTTTACAATAGTTTATATAGGCAAGGAGCTAGGCAACACTCCTCTCCTTCCCTATTCCTTATTGGGCTTGGGCCTCACTTATGGGCCTTCTACATAAGTTGGACCTTAAACATACATAAAGGCCATAATAAAGCTACCTATTACATATGAAATATAAATACTTGAAATCTGTTTAGGAGTGATTCCAACAATCTCCCCTCAAGTATATATGAATGTAAACGGTGAAGCGTTGATGTAATAGTAGTTGTGACGTCTTCGACATTCTTCTTTCTTGTGAGAGGAATTGCCTTGATTCGAACAATCTCCCAGTGTAGAGATCGTTATCTTTGAGCGCTTATGTTTTGACGTCATCTTTAACTTTGTTCTTTGATCATTGTTCTTTGTGGTGAAAGTGATAGTATGTTGTTGTCTCGCATCATGCGCTTCAGTGCCTTCCGCTCCGGTGTCTCCACGTCATTCTTCAACATGCTCACACGCTCTTTGACGTTGGAAATCAATCTCGATGAAGTTACATAAGTCTTTGACTTTGTAGATTCTTTGATTGATGAAGAATCATTCATTGTTGTGTTGCATTCGAATAGAACTTCCATTAGTGATGATGTTGGCATGAGCATGAGAAGAGTCGGACGATCATCCCGCTCCGGAGCTTCCATAAGAAGAAAACATTGCAAACGGTTAGTAATAAGCGGTTTCGGACTTACAAGTTTGAACTTGAGAGTGTTAACAAAGATAGTGTGAAAACACAACTCTAATTCTTACAAAGGCCGATCCCGAATCGGAGTCCCACAAGTGAGATAACGCGATGTGCAGAAATACATCTGATTCGGATGAGTCGCCGAGTACACCAAGCATCACCTCACGATCGAGACCGTTTGAGACACACTCCGCGTAATCCACGGGGAGTTACCGAAATGACTTCTTGTCGTCGTTTGATGTTGACCACGGCGGAGTTTCCATTCAATCACCGAGGATCACGGATGTGAACCTCTCATAAATGTTCTCGACAGTTGCTAAGATCTGTGAAGGACTCGATATGAACCATCGAATCATCAAGATCTTATTTGTTGATCAACAAGTGATTAAATGTCAAGTGTTCCTAAGAGATCTTTGATGAATCTCGTGGCTCTAGACTCAATAGTGCGTTTTGGTTTTCCGGCGGAGACTAGGGAGAGGTCTCCTCTTCAATACCAGCGATCTCTAAGAAAGCCAATAGTTTATGTAGGGTTCCCAGTGAGAATGAAACAAGCTCGTGAGAGAAACTTGAGTGGCTAAGAAGGTTTAGTGCATGCGTCACCGGGTCCATGACGACTTTTAATCTTCAATACCGGTGTCACTAAGTGACGACCAAGAGTATATGAATTGAACCCGATTATGCGCCCTAAGTTGAATAATCTGGAGGGCTATTTCTTTTCACCCTTTACTTTACATTTCTTTTGATTCTTCAACTCCTTCTTTCTCCGATTCTCATTTTCTCCTTTTTATAATCATTCCTAAGGACTTCTAACACTAACTAATGGTAGTGTCCTTGGGTAGATCCCTCCGACTCTGGCGGATCATAGGACAGTTATTCCTAACCTTAGTCACCTTATAACTCCATGACTAACCTATGTTTGCCATTATAACCACCGTAAGTTAAAATATCTCTCAAAGGGTTTGTAAATGAAAACATGTTTGAACCACGTGAGAGATAAGTTTTGCATAAATACTCCCCTCACATGTGCTTAATAGTTTTAATGGTTAAATGCACGGTGAGGAAAGAGCGCGACTTTTGAATTGATTCATCAAGATAGACAATCCCCAGCGAGACACGGTTACGTTGCATAGTTAAAGAGTTACATTGTCGGCTTTTGGTGACAACTAGCTCTAATAACTATCTTGAAGGTGTAGACAAACCTCGAAAGGTTGTCATACCGTCGAGTTCATGTCTATCAAGAGTTTCTCGAATGGTACTTTCTACTTGGACAAGTCCTTTGAGACACGTTTACATTACTAGCGAACTAGCTTGAAATTATTACCCGTCCGGACAAGTCTTTTCGAGTTACTACGCTTTAGTACCGTCAATTCGTAGGTTAAGTCCGAGGTACAGATTCATTTGCATTTTGTACAACATATTTCTTATCACATAATTTTCTCCCCTCAAAATGGCATATAAGATGTTATTTTTGAAACATTTTGAGAATAAATATGACCATTTTGAGTGTTGCGGAAGAGTGACCATTGTGAACAATTTGTGAACAAAGTTTTCATCAAATACTCCCCTCAACTAGTGATATAAACGGTTGAGGTTTTGAAATCATATGGGAAGTACTTGTCTTTTGAGCAAAACCTTGAAAATGAAAGGTTTGATAGGTTTTACTCAAAAATAAGAAGCTTTCGCTCCTTTTATAAGGATTGTGGCACCGAGGCGTACTACGTGGTCCTTTCTTGACCATTACGGGTTGTACATCATTATGTGTGCACAAGCCATCCACATATAAAATCATGCATCCAAAATTTTATGAAGGAAACAATTCAAGGGTACCGGGAAGTGCGGTGATGTTCCAGTGTGCGCAGGCGTTGAAAGCGGTGATGTTTCTCTGGTCGACCACCAACATAGCTCTCAGCGTCGAATCGATCCGCCTCGAACAACCGCTCATCAATCATGGTGATGATCCTTCTCACATCCCTCCTTTCACGAGAGTTCCGGTGCTTAGATTTCCAACTTTCGGCGATATCCTTCAATCATGACGCCAATCCATCCCTAACCATCTTCAAGGTATGATCCCGATTTGTGGAGCTCACTACACGCCATTAAGCGGTTTCTTGAGTTCACCGCGGTAAACAATGCCGAAAGGTTTGTTGATGAGCGTAAGTTGTTTGAGTGGTTGATGTCGGGAAGATCAAGTCGTGTGGAGTGAAGTTTACACGTTTCGATATGATTCAACACCATCCGGATATCTTCGACACGTTCTTTGATCACAATCGTCTAATGAAGATGAGAACCGACTTGATAAATTCACGTTGAACTTGATCGAGAATTGTCTCATACGACCTGTACTTTGGCAAGGTACAAGTCTTCGATGTCGTTGAGGACAAGTTCTCAAAGTCACCTCCGAGAATTCATAGTCCTGTTCATCTTGTCGTTTGACTATGATATTCTTCAAGAATGTGTAGTCCCACTTAGACTTGAGATCAATGTGTTTGATGGCCACGATGTCCTTTGAGCAATACACTTCATGTTGAGACTTGAACCGTGCAACTTCAGTAGTAGATTCTTGGCGTTCGGGCCAATGATGAATCCCATACAATGCATCTTGGTCGTATGCTTGCACGTTGTCGAAAACAAGTGATTTGCACGTTCCTCGATAGCTATGCAGTTTGAGTAAATAGCATGGGAATGGAAGAGTCAATGATGTAGCGTATTTTCGTGAACCATCGCCACCATGGAGAAGAAATTCCGGTCTTTGTTGAAGAAATATCGAAGGGAATCCTTGGTTCATCCGGTTGGCCGATTGTTGGTAGAGGTTTGGTCCATCGATGTAATATGGAGGGTTGTTCCGTTTAGTGAAGTCGATGTTTGCTTCAGGTTGAGCCAATCCATGTTGTTAGACATGGCTCGAGCAATGTTTTCTAGGTGATATTCAACCTCGATTGCACTTTCCGAGTTGTTTTTCAAAAGAGGAATCGTCATTCTTGATGCGCGTCAACTCGGTTTCGTCATCTTCTTCACACGGAATCTTTCTTGCAAGATTTTTGCATGCTCCAAGGTACTACCGCTCTACCAATTCTTGACCTTCTTCGTAGGGAGTGTCGTTAACAAGAGTAGCAAACCAATCAAATTCAGCAGCTTTATCGTCATCAAGCCATGATACGACGTCATTCGTAGTCGCTTTTCTTCTTCGCTTTGAAGGTTTTGATGATGATTGTGGTTTCGCACTTGTTTAGGTGAGGTGGGTTGTTGTGGGGCTCAGGACCTCTTCATCGTCACCACCCGTGTACTCAAAGTAGTCACCGTTTTATGAGTCGGGGTGGTAACTGGAATCGTCCCGAGGTTTATCGCCAGAAGACCGAAGTGATGGAGACTTATGTTGAGAAGAAGTCCGATGTGGAGGAGGTGGCATAGATGTAGATTGACCGGGCGCTTCGACGTTTAGGTGCGAGTCCTTATCCTTATCATCGTCATCTCTTGGTCGTTTGGGTTGATCGGTGACTCCTTGCATGATGAGCGAGTTGAAAAGCAAGTAGACCTTGAAAAATTTAGCTTCATCCGAGTAAGCGTTCGGATCGCTTTGACATTTGCATCACTAGTTTAGCGATTAACTTTCGTTCGAGAGAGATCGACTTCCTTGGCCATTGTATGTTTAACCAATGCGACGATGTTAGGGTGAGTTATGCGGAGAATACTTCTCTAGTCACACCGGGACGGTGTCGAGAAGAAACTTGTAGTTTGATCTCTTCGACTTCTCCAGTTCCTTTTGGACTTTAGGAGCGATATCCTGAAGGAACTTTTGAGTGTAACCTTCAATCATTTCATTCGGTTCCTCAGACGATGACTTCTCATGAAATCTCGAACAAATTTCCTTTCTTTCTCCATCTTGTCTATCTCATCATTTAAGGATTGAATTTGGTCAAGAAACCAATTCATTTTTCCGTAAGTTATGTCCTTCTTTCGATTTGTTGGATGCCTTTTACAATCCTTTTATGAGACCGAGAGATCCAAGACTTTGGTGGTTTCTTCACCGATTTGGATGATGATCCGGTTGACTTTGTTGATGGTGGTGGTGATGAATGAGATGAAGAGTCGATGATGAGGAGACATGAGGAGACGTCATGTCCTTAGGAGTTTCGAGGTTTTCTCCTTTGAGTGCGTGGGGTCGCGAGAAGAAACTTTGTATAATCATCCTCGTCATCCTTAGACTTCTCTTCGCCACCGGTTTCTCAAAATCATACTTTCAATAGTGTCTTCAATAAGCGGTTGTTGTTGCGAAGAGTGGTGGCACGGATCCCTTATCGGGTTGATTAACCGCATCGGATCCGGAGAGGTGGCAAGGCACACTTGATCCTCCAGGCCACCCATTTGATCTTTAGCAAATTCAGTGGCCTTTTGAATGTGTCGGACGTTGTGAAACTTTTTCCGTATGATTTATCCAATTGCTCTTCTTTTCTTCTTGAGCTCTCATCATAAGGTACAATAGCCGAGTCTTCCCTTTTCTTGGGCAAATTGGAGGACTTGGAGGTTTTGTCACCGACGCAGTGTTTCGGTTGCAGTTGCGAGTAATGAACCTCTTCATCCGCATCTCGATATCTTGAGCTCTCATCCCTAAGTTGTCTTTGAGGTTCAAGTGTGGAATAGGTTCGGCTTCCTTTACGGAACAATCCTTATAGAAGGAGCTTTCCTTTTAGGAACCTTCCTTTGACTCACGTAACTTGTTGTGCTTCCTGCACTTCCTCTTCTCGGTTCTCTGACGGTGTTCCGAGGATTTTTGTCAAGATGACCAACTTTGCCTTGCCTAACCGCTTCGTGATATCTCTTATACGTTTGAGCTTTCGACATCTTGATTAGAAGGAAATCGCTTGTCTGACAAAGACCTTGTTTCTTTGTGGACGTCTCCTGATTACGATGGATAGAATAGGTTCCGTCAACATGTCGTGATTATCTGGGTCATTGAGTCTCTTGGGAATATCGGGATGAAGTCCAAGTGCTCTCTCAGTATCAACAGTTTAGTATATCCGATGTAGGAATCTTTGAGCCAAGTTTGTTGAGAAATGACATCATTTCATCCCAAATCGAGCTTCAATAGCGATGTGTTTCATGTTGACGAATGCCCAAAATATTTGCGCTCTATGAGCTTAGGATGCTCATAGCCACGTTGTCACGACCGTAAATGACTTGGTGATGATCATGTAGAGTGTTCTCCATGGTTGAGGAATACTTTTAAGCTCTACATGAGAGTGCTTAGAGATTACTCCCGTAGCCTCGTCATAACCGATATTGATTAAGAATTGGAGAGTTAGCTCTTCAAGGTGTGGCATAAAGTTTGGTTGGATTGACTTGAGGAATAAGGAGAGCGCCCTTAAGTCCGCAGTGTAATGATGACTTGTTTGTGGTTCGAGTCACCGTCGCGTGAGCCTTCCTTTGACCCTTTCCATAGTGTTCCAGGCTGTTGGATGTAGATCTCGTGAATGGTTGCAGAGTGAGTAAGCATGTTCTCGACACGGATGAGTTCTCGTAATATCAATAGCAATAAGACATGAAGATTCGAGCAAGTGAGGGTGTCAAAGTCAACACGGAGGTTATTCTTTCCTATCTTCATTGGATAGCCATGAGGATAGATATCGACAATGGAGAGAACTTGTGTGCATCCACATTCATTTGTTCACCATGTCGTGATCGAAATAACATTAGCCAAAAGAACCAACATATCGAAAGACATAATGTTAGTCAACGAAGGTCTTATTGTCTAGTTGTTGAATGTACGGTGATAATGATTATACGAGTCCTAAGTCACTTGTATTTTCAATCAATGATATCGTGAAATGTTTCGTGAGTTAGTTAACTTTAAGTTTTAAAGTTTATTTTATCACTTATTGTTCACAACATATCAAACGATTTAAGTTTATTAGTCACATTTTGGATTCGTGATGATATGATTAGTTTATTTACAAGTTTGTACAAGTAACAATTCATCATGAAGGTCAATCGAGGGTTGCGTAGTTTTGGCAAAGATACGGCGTGAGCGGGGAATGATATATGCTTAGGCGTAAACTTACGCGTAGAATCCTAACTTACGCGTGAAATGTTACGCGTGAAAAAGGAGACCTTATGCGTGAGCTTATGCGTGGGCATATATTTACCTTACGCGTAAGGTTACTCGTAAGAGTAGACCTTATGCGTGAGGTCATTGCCACGCATATCCTTCACGGATACGCGTGGTCCGTTGTAGAACCTTACGCGTAGTCGTTATGCGTGGGATTTTCTTACGCGTAACATAACCACGCCGTAGGGTAATCCTTATGCGTGAGATAATCAAATGACCTTGATTCTCAATTCTAAGTGTAGCAACTCGAAATAAATTTATCAAATCATCAATATTAGCACACATCTTCATTTCAATAACAACACATGGCATGAATCATGCATAAATCGATTCTGGCGTAGAATATCTTACGCGTGAGACTAAACCCTAATTCTACGCAGATCAATTCTAGCCATGGATTATGCACCAAAGTTTTTCCGGCATATCACATAAGTTGTGAAAGCATGTAGACCAAGTTTTAACACTTATTATGCAAATGAATCAAAAATACCCAAAGTTTATGAACTTTAAACCCTAGTTTCAATTGATGACCAATTCGTGTTTGCAGGTGGCTATAGACTATGGAAATCATCAATTCAACAACGCAAAAGCATAACCCAATGCTTTTAGACCAAAACACTTCACATTTAAAAACACCCAATTCGACTTATAAACCCTAATTTTCAAAAATCATCAATTAGTGAATCTGGGTGGATTTTGATGGTTAACAAAGTATCATTGATGTATTAAGAACGTTTGACACAATCATTTCACCACAAACACCCACGTATTGATTGTGTGTTCTTACGCATACGCCAGAGATCACCAAATCACGCGTAGAACAAGTTTTAGCAAAGAGGATTTACATGAGATTCAAAACCTTATCATAAAACATGTTGTGATTACGAAAACACTTACAAGATGAGGATCAAAAACACGGATTTCTTGATTGAATATTATGCGTAGGATGATAATAGGTGTTTTGTAATAAAATTTAAGTGAAAGTTAGGTGAGAGGTGTTTTATTAAAGTTAACTTTAAACTTTTGGCAGTTTTAGTCCCTCCACCTTTGCCTTTTTCAAACCAAGCCATTAAACTTCCATTTTGGTTACCAAACGAAGATTTTAGGAAAGGAACATGACGACACTCCCCCTCGACTTGAGAAAATAATGAAAGGTTATTAATTTAGGTCCGAGGAGTGTCTTTGAACCAGAAAATATACCACCATTTGTAACATAATCAACCGAGATGTGGTAACATGCAAGTACACGATGTTTTGAAACAGCAATGGATTATTTTCTCCCCTCAACACTTGATCGGAAAAATACCGAATTTTGAAAGATTAAAGTGTTGACGGAAGAAATGTACTTGCCATGTTGAAAGAAAGATAGATTGGGAGAATATTTTTGTTGTTTTATCGGATTTTATATTTTTGTATTTTGTTTTGAAAATTTTATTTACAAAAGATGTTTTGGTGTTTGACAGTGTTTTTAAGACCTGTTTTAAGAGGTTATCCAATTCCTCTTGAGTCAAACACCTCATACCAATTCGTGGACCAACTCATTAAACCTAGCGGGAGGCAAGGCTTTGGTGAGCAGATCCGCCAATTGGTATTCAAGACCACAAAGTATAATTCAACGGCACTGCTCCACGTGGTCCTTGATGAAATGATAGCGTGGATCGATGTGCTTTGATTTCGAGTCTCGAATGAGTTGCACGAGATTGCAATGGCACTCGATTGTCGCAATACATCGGGATTCTCACAACACGTAACCATAGTCTTTGAGTTGTGTTCTCATCCGGATGACTTGAGCACAACACGCGGACATGGCTACATATTCTCGCTTCGCTGATGACGATGATGTACAATCCCGCTTCTTTGATTGCCAAGACACCGCTTTCATCACAGAAATTGTAGTGCTCAAGTACTTTTCCTCGAGTCTAGGCATCCTGCGTGATCGCCGTCTCGAAAAAGCTATTAGTTCAAAACCGAATCCTTCGGATACCGGATCCCCAAATTAATGGTTCCTTGATGTATGGAGGATTCTTTTAGCCTCGAGAGGTGGGTTTCATTGGTCGCGATCGATAGCGGGAGCATAGATAAACGGCAAAGACAATGTCGTCTGCTGGTCGTTAGATACATGAGAGACCCTATAATACTTCAGATTTGGTAGGGTCAACCACTTTCCCATGTAAATCATCATCTAACTTCTTGGTATGAGCCATTGGTGTGGCATAAGTATCACAGTTGTCATTCCAAATTTGTTTAACAATTCAAGGGCATATTTGGACCGACTCAAGAAAATACTACTGGTGATTGATGAACTTGCAATCCTAGAAAGAATGTAAGTTCACCCATCATGGACATTTCAAAATTTTTCTTCATTAGTTTTGCAAAAGCGATTGAAAACTTTTATGTGTTGACCCAAAATGATGTCATCCACGTAAATTTGAACAATTAAGATGTGTGCCCGTGATATTGTATAAAAGAGTTGGGTCAACCGAGCCTTTGGTGAAGTTATTGGCAATAAGGAAAGATGATAGCTTATCGTACCATGCCCGAGGGCTTGTTTGAGACCATAAAGAGCTTTGTTCGCTTTGTAGACATGGTTCGAACTCAAGATCAACGAATCCATCCGTTGGTGACATAGACCGCTTTTGTTGTCCATTGAGAAACGCGTTTTGACATCCATCCGATAGACCGTCATGTTCATATGAGCCGCGAACGCGAAATATCCGAACGACCTCAAGACGAGCAACCGAGCAAAAGATTCTTCAAAGTCTATTCCTTCTTCCCCGACGATAACCCTTAGCAACTAGACGTGACTTGTTTGGATGACGTTCCCTTCAAAGATCCAATTTGTTTTCCAAATCCATTTTAGACCAATGACGTAGACTCTTGTTGGTCTTTCAACCAGCTCCCATACTTCAAGACGCTTGAATTGGTTGAGTTCTTCTTGCATGGATTCAATCCAGTTGTCTTTTGTCATTGCATCTTTAATGTTTTAGGTTCGATTGGCGGACGGTGAGTGCATAAATGCGTGTTCACCATCCGAGTGAAGACGTTGTCTCGTGAACGACCGGTTGATTCGGGTTGCCAATAATGTTAGCCGAGGATGGTCTTTAGTCCATCTATGTGTAGAGGGTTGATGTTGGTATACATTGTGCGGATTACGAGGATTCAAATGGTTTGTTGAAGATTCCGCAACATCCGTGCAGCGATCTCATTGGCAAACGGGTCAAAGAACGATTTGGATCAAAATCTGCAGGTGGGGTACTTCATTCGAATATCATCACCGGTTCATCATTGTTGGAGCGGTGTGTTCAACTGTTGTGTTGGAGTCAATTGGTGTAGGTGCATCTTCAACAAGGTTGTTGTAGCAGTGTATCGTATAGGAATATTATCGGGTTGTGCGGTGGAGACGGCGGATACACCAGAGCACGTTCATCAATATCGTCACGTAACGTAGGAGCAAATAACCTTTCCATTTGTTGACGAGTTAGTGAGGGCTTTCTTCACCGATGATGGGGGTTGAGGAAGTTTAAACGGTTGTGACCGGTTCTAAGTCATTATACTCGAAGCCATTTCCGTGAGTTCATCGAAATGAGCATGAATCGCTTCCATTACCTCCTTAGTTCGACGATTCCAGATTCGGAAACCTTTAGAATTGTCACAGATCCAATAAAGACTCCAATATCGCTTTTGCTTTGAGCTTTCCAAAATCATCACGATCATTATTCGGATAGCAAAGGGATCCAAATACATGAAAGTGTTTGAGGTTCGGTTTATAGTTGTGGACAAGCTCAAAAGGTGTTTTGTTGTGGCGTTTGTGATCATGGAACGGTTTTGAGTATAGCATGCGAGATCGACACGCCCATAAGTAATCTGGAAGTTTAGCATTGATTAACATTGTTCTTGCGCCCACTAACGCTCGGTTTCGCCTTTCAACAACTCCGCTTTGTTCGTGTGTCCGTGCAATAGATGTTTGATGTCAATTCCACTTTCTCATAAAATTCACGAAGGGTTTTGTTAACAAATTCGCCTTTGTCTGCTCGATGATTACGACGGTGTTGCGGAGTGAACCGTATCTTTGTGAGAAAGGTGATGATCATTTGTGGAGCTTGGTCTTTGCTACGAAGAAAATAGACCCAAGTCCATCGCGAGTAGTCATCAACAACTACTAAGATGTAGCGTTTGCCATTGATCGTTTGCACGCAGATCGGGCCACACAAATCCATGTGAAGAAGATGAAGCACATGTCGAGAGTCATGTTCCACCTTTGAAGGAAAATGAGCATGAGTGCTTTTTCCTTGTTCACAGTCGAGCAAAGGTGATCTTTGAATACCGGAATCGTGGGAGTCCTTCAACTAGTTTGTGTCGAGCAAGGTTGGTGATGGTTTGAAAGTTTAGATGTGAGAGACGATTGTTATAGCCGTGATTTTGTTGATGTTGCCTTAGAAAGTAAGCGGATGGGAGAGGAAGCAACCATGTCTTGCATAGAGATAGTGTAGAGACTAGAATTACGCGAGCCGGACATAAGATCGCTTCCTTGTAGATCACGAATGAAACAAGTTTTCTCCCGAAAGCAACCTCCAAATCTCCATCACAAAATTGACCTCATCGAAAGCAGATTGTGACCGAGGCCTTCCACATAGTAAACCCCGCGATTTCGATGTTCCCATTAACATAATCTCCGTAGCCCATGATGGTCGCGGTGATCGCTCCTTAATCGACGGTGCCAATGAACTTTGCAATAAAGTTTGATAACGCTTAAGGTTGCTGTCATGTGTCGGGAACATCCGCTATCAACAATCCAGAGAATGATCTCAGATCACTGCATTACACAGGCATTTACACGTATGGAATAGAAGTAGATGTGGAACCCGAAATGTTGAGGTTCAAGCGGTATATTAGACATACACATATTGAGAATTTTAGGCATCCACTTAAATCCTAGTGTGTTATATATCCATTTCTGCCATCTATAACTACTCTTTGCTTTAGTCTTAGTGAAAACACTAGGTGGTACTTTATTCTTAGGAGGTGTAGTGATAGCAATGGTTGTCTTAGAATCTAAAGAAGGTGGTTTACCAAGCACAGACTTAGAATGATTAGTGGGCCTAGAGGTATTCCGATTCTTAGGATTCCGTAATCTAGAGATTATAGCTTTAGCAACACATTTGTCATGACAATCGAATTCATACTCTTTTGACATATATCACAGGTGCATCGATTTGAATATCAAAGGTACTCAACGGTTTAGCATTCGTTACATCACTATTTCTATTACATTTGCCGACGCAACATCTATAGTGGAAGTAACTTGAGTTTTATTCGATTCCTAGGGTGTTCTTCTACTTTAGCATTTCTTATTGATCTTTTCTTAGGTCGCAACTTCCTATTCTTCGCTTGAGTGCTCTAGGTCGTGAAGTGCGGACGCTTGGAAAAGATGCAACTATTCTGCTTTCAATGAGGGAAACACGTTAGCAACTTGTGATTTGGCGTTAGGAATTCTAGGTTCACGATTCTCGAGTGTGACCGGTGCTAATCTCTTAATCACAGAGGCGGAAGTTGTTCATACTTTCCTAACATTTCCGTAACTTAGAGATGGTGTGAATCGATTTTGATTTTCGTAACTAAGATTACCAAAGAAAATTCATGACTTCTCTAGTGTGAGCAAGATAGTGATCAAGTTCGTTTGATGCTTCATCTCGAGTCTTTTGAGTAAATCAAATATGACACCATATTCTGCTTAACTTTTAAAAGTTCTTGTTCATATTTTGAGATTTGACTTTTCAAAGACACGTTTTGATCATCCAGGTTGCTCAATTTTAGGATCGGAAGATTTAGCACTCAATTGAGCGATTTTCTTTTGAAAACCGAGTTGATGGTTGTGAATATCTTTTCACACCAATGAAGACGACGCTTTGCATTGTTAATTTCCGTGTAATCGTTTATTTTCGCTTTTAAAGACTCGATCCGAAGCACATTATCGGTGTTCTCAACAAGAATAACAGCTTTCAACAATATCACAGAGATATGATCGATGCATATGGCAACGAATAGAATAGCACAACATTATGGATATCAAGATGATAACATCTTCCAAGAGTCGATCAACATCTTTTCTCAACGCTTTTTTTGCGTTTTGTGTTAGTAATAGATGTTTCGCTTTTCGAAAACGTTTTCATTACCCCAAGTTCCTTATGAAAATCCTTTTCCTGTGCAATTGCACAACTTTTCAAGTTTTTAACATTAGGTAAAAGATTTTTCCTAAAATGTCTCTTTGTTCAAGCTACCAGGGCGATTGAAAATGTTCAATTTTTATTTCGGATCGATATTCTATCTCATGTTGTAAAATTTTGAGGTCGACCATGAAAATGTCAAAATATCAAGAATTTTTCGATTTTCGGGTTGTGAGTTTACTTCGCTAATGGAAGGTAAAGGACCATAAGTTTGTGCAAAGACTGCTTTGGGATTAACAATAGAAGACTCGTGTGTTTTGATGATAACCCTTGGTGTGTTAGAAGAATCCGTTGGTGTGTGAAAGTGACCGCGTTTTATAATTAAAAGGTTTGTTGTAAACAACATTTTTAATTTAGATCGACTCGCCTTTCGCATCTAATTCCTCTTGACGATGGTATTCAACAACACTCATGACAAGATTATCAATTTTGTATTTTGCAATCGAAACTTCGTGAGTTGGTTTGAATGTTTTTAGTGAAAGCTTTGGTTTGTAATCGCCTAGATTTTTCCATATCCATTTGGATTGGGTTTTAAGGTAAACTTTTCAATAGTCATATCGATTCACCATGTTTGTAAACAATGCTTTAAACTCTTTAAGTTTGTTTTGCAAACCGAGAATTTCTGCAAGAAGGTCATCTACCCGATTCGTTAAATGCTTTTTGTATGCGGAGAATCTGTTTTGACAATTTAACAACTCAAATTTTAGCATTTTGATTTTCCAAGGTGAGGCGTTAATTTGCTTTTTATGTTCATGTTTCATTGTTCTAATTCGGACAACAAAGCATTCTTCAAGCGGCTAGATCACGCATCGTCTCTCTAAATATTTTTCGTTTTGATGAGATTTTGCAAAGCGGCTTCAAAACCTTTTCACGGTTTTCTTGAGTTTTGAAAAGTTGAGTTGCATTTGTAAACATTCAAAATCCTTGGTTAACAGTGCATTTTTACTTTTTAAGGATTGATTTAATGCATAACATTCCTCCATTTTGATTTTATGGTCTTGAATTAACCGAGCAAAATCCGGATGAGGCAACAGATCATCTTGTTCAACGTGAGTCTCAACATGATCATTCGTTAGATCCTCGGCACGACCACGGAGTCAATTTGATTATCAAAGGGACCATAAGGTCATCTTGATCGCCAAATGTAACTCTGTGGTTAACTTGAAAATCATAAGAAGAAGATGTAGAAGACTCATTTTGAGCGATCCGATCCGCGCCGATTCGGATATTGGCGGAGATATTAGTTCGAGATATGATGATGGTTTGTTCGGTACCGAGACAAGCCATCGCTGTCATACACTGGGCTCAGATCACTCATGTGCGGCTCATGCATATTAGCCATCAACATAACAAATGCATTCGCTGCAAGTCCTCCATATCATCATCTCGAGTCTCATATCGCCATAAAGCTCGTTTTGTCCGTAAGAGATCCACCAGCCTTCATCCTTAAGAGCGAGTAAGGCCTCTTTGAAATAAGCACCGCCCCTAGTCCTTGGCTTTGGGCATGCATTAGCCAGTGTCCCTTTTCATTGCGGTTGTAGCATCTAAGACCATTTAACCGATTCCGAGCATTTCCTTGTTCCACCACTGAGCTCGTTGTTATTCCTACCCACAAGATTAAACCCTTGACCACCGCCCATCCGACAACCATAATCACGATTACGAACTTCAACACGTCCATTGTTCACAACACTTGAGTCCGTGTGTTAGATGAGGAACGAATACGATTGTTGGATTTGTTGGTGTAACGCCAAAAGCATTAGCAATCATCACAAATCCTTGTTGCAATGCTTGACGGATCTGTTTCCTCGCCGCTTCAACGACATATGCTTGAGCATTGTTGTTTGTATGGAACCAATTGATTTTGTTGAGGTTGTGTTGTGAAGGTGTGATTGAAGCAGATTGGTTGAGTTCTTTGGTTGAGAGGATAATTCATTGAGCATATAAGGCAAGTTGTTGATTGTCCGTTGTGATCGCTAGCAATTTGAGCACGGAGAATCCTTTCTCGATCAACTTCCTTTTCATGAGGCTTCAAGTAATCGTACAACAATCCATAGGTTGAATGATGCATGTTCTTCGCTTGACGGAGAAAAATGACATACTTCTCCCATTCGGACCAAGACTACTCGGGAACTTAATATTCACCGCAATTCTTGGCATGATGATGTTTTGTTTATCCAAATCATTGATGATATCTCGAAAATCGATGATGATAGGACTCTAGTGTCTCTCGTGTTCAATCATTAAGTGTTCATAAGCCAAGTAAATTTTGGATTCCAAATCCTCCCGATTGAGTCTGATCCTTCCATAAGAAGACGAATATGATCCCACATTTTTGTGCGGTCTTTTGAGCATCAACACTACGAAGAATTGGGTTTGGTAATCCTAAAAGGATGTATTCCATTGCAAGTTCATCGCCTTCATAGTGTAGAATTACAGTAGCATTTAGATGCAACAAGATAGCAATGTTGATTTGTTCATCTCTTGGTGGAACAGCGTTTGGATCTCCTGCACAAATGACGATGGGCATCTCAAATGGACCTTCCAAGATAACCTTCTTTAAGAACTTTCCATGTGGCTTCTTCGGATCACGTAACCTAAAGAACCTTATCACCCATTGATCGTAGTTTCCTGGAGTGAGCATTGGAGGTCTATCAAGTGAACCAGCTTCATGAATTGATTGTTGGCTGCTTAAAGCTTCACACATCTTAGCAAACCAAGTGGGTTCCTTCATAGTGCTTCGTGATGGATGTTGATTGAAATCGTTTGTGTAGGGTAGAGTTTGAAGACTAGGTGGTGGTTGAACCATTTGTGGTTGTGGAATTGCCCCAAGTTGTGGAGTATGTTGCTGATTAAATTGTTGTTGATAAATGGCTTGTTGTTGATTCCATTGTTGATGTTGTGGAGTTAATTGTTGTTGTTGATGATTATAAGTGTGAGGAAATAGTTAGAGTATGGTGGTTGAGACATGATGATAAACTTGTGTGGTAAGATTGGATCTTTGTAGTCGAATGAACCTTTGTTGATGAAGTGTCCTTAGGCGTAGGAAAGACAAGAACCAAGTAGCACTTATGCGTAAAACACCAAAAGTTACGCGTAACAAAGAGGAGTTACGCGTGGGTTTTAGCTTATGCGTAAGTAGGATAAAAGCACTAAAGTTAGGCGTAGACAAAAGTTA
Source organism: Chrysanthemum lavandulifolium (assembly GCA_022545495.1). Taxonomy (NCBI): domain Eukaryota; kingdom Viridiplantae; phylum Streptophyta; class Magnoliopsida; order Asterales; family Asteraceae; genus Chrysanthemum; species Chrysanthemum lavandulifolium. The sequence continues at coordinate 285,043,557 of CM040243.1, read as the reverse complement.
GGCGTAGAAAGTTAGGCGTGGGATTACCTTATCGTGACCGAAGTTTACGCGTAAAGTGAATCTTATCGTAGAATTTCTACGCGTAAGCTTTATGCTTAAGCGTAAGATTGTGGTTTTATCCCAGTGATCTTTACACTTCACGGTGCAAAAGATATCCAAAGTCGACGTATTTTCGGACTTATCCAAGTAAGAAAACACGGAATAAACCAGAAGATGAAGATCAAGCCAAGAACAAAGTTACGCGTAGAACTACTGTATAACTAGGGTTTTGATACGCGTAATCCTACTCGTAAGAATGATTTTGTCCAAAGATGTTTCTAAACCGGTTTTGTGTGATGAGATAGCTTCAATAACACCAAAATAACACAAAAGTGTGAAACTTGATGATCCAAAGCACCTAAAACACTGGCGCGTAGGATAACACTTTCGTAAAAAACAAGCTTAAAAACAAGGAAAACACGAAAGTTCCAAACTTTTGCCAAAACCAATAGTTTAACACCTAATAACGTTGAAAGTACAAGAATCTTGGATTCAAAAGTGTAAAAATCGTTTTTAAGCGTGACCAAGTTTAGGAACCGGTGTTACGCGTGGGACCAAAACCTACTTCAAACACAACGATTCACCCAACTATTTGGCTATTGATACCATTTGTTAGGTCACTAGTTTTACAACACAAGCTTATAAGAGAAAGAGATGAAGGCGGATGAACAAGTTATCACACACACACTATATAGTATGACCGGTTATGAAACAAGAGTGAATGAGAGAATAACTTGAACAACCAACCCTCGAATGAGGGTTTACAATAGTTTATATAGGCAAGGAGCTGAGGGCAACACTCCCTCTCCTTCCCTATTCCTTATTGGCTTGGGCCTCGACTTATGGGCCTTCTACATAAAGTCGGACCTTAAACAAACATAAAGACCATAATAAAGCTACCTATTACATATGAAATATAAATACTTGAAATCTTGTTTAGGAGTGATTCCAACATACCCTATAACAATCGTATACAAAAAATCCCAATAACATCTCTATAACATAGCACTAAAAATCTCAATGTACAACCAAAAAATTAAAGAATTAAAACATCACACACAAAAACTTGCTCGTTACAAACATGGCGTGGTAGGTTAAGGAGCCTATACCGCAAGAGCTAGTGCAGTATGACATCATTACAGGTACCAAAAAACCTATATAACGCCCCTTTAACGAGCTGCACCGTGCACTCTAAGATAATATTGTGAATGGATATTATTTATAGGCATGCATATTACATTCTGTTGGATCGATATACTTTAATCAAACTAACTTAACTAGCTTGTTAAGGTTTAATAACCTCGGATAAATCCTAAGTTATTAACAAAGAAACACCGAGCAATCTTTATTAAGCACGCGAATTTACTTAACAAAGCTAAAAGAAACTTTATTAATAAAACTCTAAATCGCTTATTATGCGAGATACTCTAATACAACTCTAAGATATTCGAACTTTTCTCTAAACTCTTAATTCGTAAACTCTAAAACTCTTTTACTCAAATCGCACCTCTAATGCCAATCTAGGAGTCCTTTTATAGACTCAAGGATATCCTAGTCGGTTTACAATTGATAACCTTATACGACAAGTAATCTAAACATGGAATACAATACTTTCCATAAACGAATATAACATCTTCTTTCTAGCGAGACTTTGACTTTATCTTGCAAGATTTGACTTTGTCTTTAGCGACTTTGACTATTTGACTTCTTCCAAGATTTGCGACTACGGTACTTTCATATCTTGATGCTGATATCTTCAACACTTTCATATCCAACAATCCTCCCTAACTTGAATTCTACTTGCTTGACTTCAAGTTCCTTTGAATATATCTTTAACGACTTCATCTTTAAAATGGATTGTTCTTTAGTCTTTAGATTATATCTCTGAGAATACGTGCTTTTGTCAAAGTATCTCTTAGAATTGTTATCTTCACAAAGACATTCAAATCTCCATCTTTTTCAAAAACAAAGAATATATGACAGTTTGTACATTAATTGAGTTTAAGTTGCATACTATTCTCATCACATCGAAGTGAATCATTGAAAATTTAATGGATTTAGAACTCTTTACCAAAGCCATTATCTTTGGAGTAGCCAAATGTTTTGGTGTGTAAGACCATGGTACATTGATAACCATATGATTTTAGCAAACCACCGACTATCAACAGATTTGTTTTGTCTTTACCAAAAGTCGTACCCTTCCGGACTAGTTAGTTCTTTTATCTAATGGTGAACTAATTACCAATAATGGTTTTTCCAACGCCTTTACCACAAGCCATTTCTTGTGGGCTAGCCAACTCTTCACATTATCGATATGGTGAGTTGATAACCATCCAACTTATTAGCAAGTTGTCAACTAAAAACGGATTTGATATATCTTTACCGAGCCGCTTTGCTCATGGATTAGTCAATCCTTTTTGTAACCATGGTGGATTGATAACCTATTGATGTTATCATCACAAAACCATTTATTCAACCTTTATTTCAAAAATAGTTATTATTTAGCAAAGGTTTCTTCTAAAATTTATGTAACGGTTTAATGCGAAGAACAAGATTTTAATGAAAATCTTGTCGACTAGCGATTACTTTGAATAAAAGTCTTGTTATATCAAAAGTATTTATTTCAAAAATCATACCGCTTATAGATCATTCTCAAGAATGGTAGTCCGATCTATAAGCAAATTGATAACCATGCAAGCAATTTCATCGCCCTCTTCTACTTCCAATCCATGCTCTAGCATTCTTCTCATGAGCTCAACGGTAAGAGGATATCTTCTTTACGCAAACATGTGAATCATTGTTCCATTTTCGGCTCCAAGACATGAACTCCAGTTCTCCAAAGAATCTCCAACAAACTATCTCCCGGTTTCTTGATCCTTCCAAATATCATCGATTACTCTTTCATCGGTTTCCACATGGTTATGAGATCCCTTGTAAAACCAATCCAATCCTTTTAACGGATTATCTTCAAAATAAGTCTTCACAAAGATGATATAAGTAGAATAGATCTACTACTGTCTATGATATGCAACAAATCCATAGCCGTTTAAAAACTACGAAACTTTTATCTTCTTTGTGAAAAACCATGTAATCTCCATTCTTAGATTTCTCAACTTTGAAAGCAACGATCTTTGATCCATTCATCTTCATGTCATTATCTTCATCTCAGATAATCAAAATCTACCACTGAGATAATTCTTCAATTCATCACTAGTCTCGGATCTTAATTCAACCTTCTTTCTTTGAAAACCGAACATCTGTAGCTTCGCTTTTTTTTTCTCTTTAAGCTTTTCTTCCTTTCGCCTTCAAATTCAATAAGCTTTTCTCTAAAGTCTTTGATGCAGCAACATCTTTCTTATAAGCTTCTCTCTCAAGATCATATAATCTCTTCATATCCACATAATTTAGCTTCAGAATCCTTTAAATCCTCTGCTTTTGAGATATGCCATCATTGCATTCCTTTCTTTAGCTAAATTAGGTCTTCTTGACATGAATCTAACGGTGTTGGAGATCGTAAGGTTCGTGAGTTTGACATCCAATTCATCTTGCACCTTTTAAGTCGCTTCTCTATTTAGAGCTTCTTGAGCTTCTTGTTCTTCTCTATCTTTAGCATCTAATACTTCTTGAACTTTTATAGTCGCAGCTTCATTCCTTGCAACTTCAAATGCTCTAATTTCGCCAAAGTAAGTTTCTTCTTCTTGACTTCAACCAAAATACCTTTTCCTTATCTTTTGGATCAATTGCGGGTTGATCGGTTCTTGGTTGTTCTTCTTCTTGTACATCTCTAATGGTAACTCCTCCTCTTGGTTGTGACAAATCAAGAATTGTAGCAACTAATTCATCATCACTTGGTGAATGAATGGGTTTAAATCTAGGTTCCTCCTCTTCCTCTATAACAACCGTAGAAGGACCACTTCTTCTTCAAAATTCAAAACCCTTGGGTTATTACTTCATGCGAAAGTTTCATGAAAAGCAGACTTTCATGTTCAAGACCTTGATCTTCAATAATTAGTTCTTGAAGATTTGAGGTTCGGTCTTTTCTTGAACTTTCAATATGAACCAATTCTTGAAGACTTTGAGATCCACTCTCCTTGTTATCATCTTTCTTATCATGTTCTTTCTCCTTATCATGTTCTTTCTCCTTATCATGTTCTTTCTCCTTATCATCTTCTTTCAATTTACATTCTTTTAATTTCCTCCCCAAATGGACGAAGATGATTTAGGAACCTTCTTACGTTGTAATTCCTTACGAAGTGCTTTTCGACGCTTGTTCTCCTCCTTAACCCATAAATTGAAGCCTTGAATATAGGGTTTAACAAAATTCGCAACCGTAAATAATTTCTCTTCAATTTTCTAATAGTTCTAGCTTGACGCCAGCAGTTTTGTTCAACCGAGCTATTGCCATTGTCAAAGCATAGTTATCCATAGGTAACCCTTCTCTTGGAATTGTAGGAGCAGACCTTGAATTGGTGAATGTTCACGTGAAACGTAATCAGCTGTGGAGATGGAATAGGTGTTTTCTATTTCTTCTTGAACTTGTGGACCAAGAAACATCACCTTGTAACGAAACAAGATCTTCACGAGAAGCGATTTGCGTTGCGGTGACTTGTGAAGCAAAGACTTTGTGAAGCGATCTTGGTTGAGCGAGACTATGTGAAGCAAGACTTGATCGACATCGGTACCTTCGTTTCTTCATCCTCTCTGCAATGCATTACTGAATGCTTGCACAATTTCCATCATTGATGTTGTTAAAGGAATATCTCCACCGAAACAAGTTACTTCTTTTAGCCATGAATGTAAAGGTTTTGGCTTGTTGCACAATAACAGTAGTAAAGCGAAGAGGTTTGGGAACATCGCCCAATTGCTTGTTCAAGAAAACCTCATAAACCTTGGATACATCAACCAAGTAGCCCCGGATGATATATGAGAGAGCATTCCATCCAAAATAAGCCGTGAAAAGTTAAATACTCTATCCGTTGCTAAACCAACTCTGCAGATGCAATATTTGAACCAAACCGCTCCCAAGAAGTGCTTTTAGAACTTATGCGATTGGAGCAAGACATGGATCAAAACTTCCATTGAGGATGAATAAGGCCTTCTTAAAAGTTTGTTCACCAAAGAACCTTCATAACCCGTTTCTAAAAGTATCCCAAATCGCTTGCTTGTCAAATCTAATAGCCCCATCTTCATCTTCAAATAATAAATCTGCTCGAATAGAGGCTTCATAATCTTAATAGTCTTTCCAAGAATCGAGGATCGAATATAATATTCATCCTCCTCCATATTTCTCTAGCATTAGCCCAAAATTCACGAATCCATGGTTCAATAACATCCGCTCAACTAAAAGAGCATAGCTAATAGGCGACCCAACTAGATAATCAATAATATCATAGAAAGCCACGTCACCTCGGTCTTGTCCAAATTAGCCACCATATTGTGCTTGAAACAGTTAAACGATTCACCATTGTTGAAAGAATAAGCACAATAGAAAGATTGTATCGAATATTAAAGAGATGGTAATTGGGAGATAAATATGGAAAAGATGTGAAGTAATAATATGAGAGGAAAATCGGAAAGAAGTTATTTATAGGTGAGATTTGAAAATCACACCTAAATAACAAAGTTACCGTTACTACCAATTACCCTTCAATATTACCGTTGGAGCAAGATTTTAATACGACAAACAAGATTTTCCACATAAGCGATTTTCCTAAGCAAAGATTTTCCCAAGCAAGACTTTCGTGAAATACGATATTTTGCCAAAAATCTTCAAATAATCTAAGTATACACTAACATCCTCCCTCAAACAATACAGGACTATATCAAACATCTTATAGTCCTCCCTTAAACATAGCTTAGTAGTTAATCATTCCAATGCTCACGACCAAGTGATTGAATCGTGACACATCAAAACCTTTGGTGAGTAGATCGACTACATTATCATCTCGTGAACTTTAACCACATTAATGAGCCTATGCTCATAACGATCTCGATAAAATGATGCCTAATCAATATGCTTTGTCTTGGAATGATACACGGATTCTTCACAATACAAATAGTACTCTCATTATCAATGTTGATAGGAGTATTCTTAAAGTTGAACCCATAATCCAAGAGTTGATTTTGCATCCATAAAACTTGACCACAACAACTTGCGCAGCCTACATATTCGACTTTTCAGAGATGATGTTCTTTGCAATTGTCTGCTTCTTGCATTGCCATGAGACTAACCTTCTTCCAAGATATTGGCATCCACCAGGTTGTGGATCTTCTATCATAGTTATCACCGCATAGTCACTATCTCGAAAAAGCTTCTAAGTGAAAAGGTGACTCTTTAGGATACCACAACCCCAACTTAGGTTGTTGTTTCAAATAATGTAATATTCTCTTGACAACATTGTGTGAGAAATCTTTGGTGAGACTTGATATCTTGCACATAAACAAACCGCAAACATGATATCGTGCCTTGATGCGAAGAAGATACATAAGAGAGCCAATCATAGATCTCAGATAACTTGACTTCAACAGTCGACCATCTTCATCTTTCCCCAATGAATTGATAGATTTAATCGGTGTAGTGTGACCTTCATATCATCAAAATTAAACTTCTTAAGTATATCAAGAACATACTTGTCTTGACTAATAAAATTCCTTCCTTGACCGCTAACACGAAGTCCTAAAAGAATGTTAACTCTCCCATTGAACTCATTTGAAATTCCTTTTGCATCACCGCTCAAACTCCTTAACCATGGATCGTTTGGTAGCCCCAAAGATAATATCATCAACATACACCGTACTAACATGATATCCTTCTTGTCTCTCTTGATAAACGTAGTCTTGTCAATGGCTCCCTCACGTATCCATGTTGTAATAAGAATGTAGAGAGCCTCTCATACCAAGCTCTAGGTGCCTGATGAAGACCATATAAAGCCTTCACCACCTTATAAACTTTGTTAGGATGCTTAGGATCTTCAAAACACGAGGTTGTTTCACATACACCTCTTACCGTAATAGTGCCATCTAAAGGCACTCTTGACATCCATCCGTATACCGAAAACCCATATAAGAAGCAAAAGCAAGAAAGATTCTAATTGCTTCAATCCTTGCCACAGAGCAAATACCTCATCATAATCTACCCTTCTTCCCTGCCTATAACCCCGAGCAACTAACCTTGCCTTGTTCTTGATAACATTGCCTCTTTCATCTCTTTTGACTCTAAAACCCATCTCGTTCCAATAACTTTCTTCCCATCCGGAAGATCACATAAACCCAAACCTCTTGAAGTTTAAATTGAAGAAGTTCTTCCAAGATAGCTTCAACCCGGCTTTCTTTAGTCAAAGCTTGAGCAATGTTCTTGGGTTCCTCTTGAGAGATGAAACAGTGAATAAGCGTGTTTGATGATCCTTATGATTTAGCCTGTTTTGTTTATACACAAAGCTAAGTAAAGCATTATGAGGTTTTGTTAAACCCTTAGCTTTGTGTCTTGTCATAACTCCAGTAGAAGGACCAATGATTTGATCGCTTGGATGATTCTTATGAATTGTAAGATTGAGACTGTGGAACGCATATGCATCATCCAAGTTAGTATAATCAAGACCTTCATTGGAATCGAGAAAATACCTTCATCTTCAAGCTCATCATCGCTTTCTTCTAACTCGCATAGTAGGATCATCCAAATCATCTAAAATCATCACATGCAGTGCGGAAGATTTTGGTTGAAAATCTTGTCCAAATCTTGAGAAAACTCAGCCTTGTTCTTCTTCTTTGCCTCTTCATAAGCTCTCCTTTGTTCATCGGTGTAAGAATGTGCTAATACATCTTGAAGAAGCATCCGATTAAGTTCCTCTTGAATAGATTGATCCTCGTGATTAATGAGGATTGTGGTGCATCGATGCTTTGTTTTGGAGAAAGCAAGACTTTGCTTAGGAACAATGATACTTTGGTTTGGACTCATAGGATCTTTATCGGAACGACATTAGGTCTAAGATGAATATCATGAACAACATATTGAATATCTTCTTCATTATGCAAAGGTTGATTTTCTTCTCTAATGGTACATAATTCATTGAAGGAGATAAAATCTCAAGATCAAACATCCAATCAGGACCCTTCCCTTCTCATTGTCTTGATCCTCTAAAAACTCAACATGAAGATGCCTTGAATCTTCTTAGTAACTCTGTTGTAGACTCAATCCTTTATGTTAGTGCAATATCCCAATAAGTAACCTTCTTCGGACTTGCCATCAAACTTCCCTAAATTATCAATGGTGTTCAAAATAGTAAGAGGGCATCCAAAAGGCTTCATAAAGCGAATGTTGGGTTTATTGCCCATCGCAATTCATAGGGTGTCTTCATCTCAGGTTTTGTGTGAAACCTGTTGAGTACATAGCATGCGTTACACGACACGCCCAAAATTGAATAGGAGATGAGAATCGCCTAACATGGTCCTTGCGGCTTCAATCAAGGTTCTATTTTTCCTCTCGCAACACCATTTTGTGTGGTGTTCTAGCAATACTAAACTCCCTTTTATGCCTTTATATGCACAAAAGTCATCCATAGGTTTGTTCTTGAATTACATTCCATTATCACATCTAATACCTCTAACCTTGAGTCTTAATTGGTTTTCAAGTGCTATTATAAGAGTTTGAATAGCATCAAAGGTATCATCCTTAAAGCCCAAAAGAAAACCCAATCGAATCTACTACAATCATCAAGAACAACCAAACAAGATTTCTTCTTATTTAAACTTGCCACGTAGACAGTCCAAATAGATCCATGTGTAATAGCTCCAATGGTTCTCTAATGTTCCTTTCATCAAGCTTCTTGCGAGAAGCTTTGTGTTGTTTACCCTTCTTGCATGCCAAACATGATTGATCATTCTTGTAAGTCTTTGAAGGTAAACCTCTAACTAAATTTCCTTTGACCAGTTTGTTGATGTTCTTGAAATTCACATGGCCCAATCTTCTATGCCATTGATGTGCCTCTTCAGAGGTTGCCTTAGCCACCAAACATGTGGCTCTTCCATAAGAATGTAGACTCTTCATGTCTAAACTATACACATCGTTTGTCCTTGGTACTCTAAGTACTACCAAGTCATCATCAACGTGTTTGAAGTCGAAGAAAGGATAAGACATTACGTGTCGTGAATAACACAGATGCTTTTTATCACAAATTTGAGAGATCGACAACAAGTTGAACTTCACTCCTTCACATATCGACATTCTCAAAATCAATTCTCCCAGCTTTAATTGTTCCTTTCCACGTAATCCTTCCTCCATTTGGATCATTCCCAAATGCAACTTTTCCTCCACTAATACTTCTAAAATCGCACGGGATCTCTTTATCACTGTCATACTTCCAGCAACCACTATCCACAATAAGATGATCTTTAAGCTCCTCTTCGGGTTGCCACCGCACACAAAGAAAGAGTTAGAATTTTAGGAACCCAAGCCATTCTCGACTTGTGTTCCCTTGAGAAGTCACAAACTCAAATTCTTTGAGTATGTAATTCTCACTATCTCTCGATTATGATCCAAAATTATCTTTTGATGTTTAGCATGTGGATTTTCAAAACTCTCGATTTTTCAACATAAATTTCTTTCACCGATTATTAGCCTTTTCTCTTGACACAAAAATATCGATTCACTTTTTGTTGAACGTCTTGTATGTCTCCAGCCAGCTTCTTTCCTTTTAACCCATTCGGTTTTAACAGAGGTTCTTGTGATCTAGATCCCCTATATGTACTTGTGATAACTTCTAGGTTGATAATGAGGTCTCCTAGAATTTCTATCCCAAGTATGGTTTTCAAGACCTTGTCTCTCGAGCAAGACTTTGGAAAGTCTTGTGAGATCTTGAGTTCTTCTCGATGTGGGTATCTATGGTGCCGTGTGAAGTTTCCGTGATTAACCCTATTAGAATTAGTCCAAACCGGTTTATGCTCTCTAGGTTTCGATTGTAAGACTTATTCCTTGGAAACTTGCTTAGATATTACGAGTGTCTGTCACAATCTTTGATTAAGTGAGTAGGACTATAACACACAAAACATGCTTTTGACCCATATGTCCAATGTGATTTCTTCTATGTCTATGCCCAAAATTGTTTTGCCTTCTTGAGGACCGATAAAATTTGTTTTGACCAAAATTATCCCAAAAAGGTTTAGCAAGATCTTGTTTTGAAAAGGTTTTGCGAAGTCTATCGCTTGTTGAGCAAGACTTTGATTTAAAGGTCTTCTTTGGATTTTGAACATTGTTTTCAACAGTTTCTTTGGGTTTCTCGGATCTAGATTTAGCAATTAGCTTATTCCTAAACTCTAGACTATCTACTCCATAACGAGAAACATCAGCCTAGAGGGTGATGACTAATGGGATGAGGAACGACATGATAACCATTGTCTTTCTTAGAGGTGGTTCACTTCATCGAGCCTTCATTACTAGATGAATCTAAATAGTTAATGAGCTCATCATCACTAGTGGTTATATCCTCAAAATCACCATCATCCTGATCACTAGGTTGATTTTCTTCTACAGTACTAAAGTCCATTCCAAATCCTAAGCCTGTTCTAATGTAAGCCCTTCTCTGTTTTTCAACATAAGCAACTTGGGACAAGCGAGACTCTTTCCAAGAAGCAAACTTAGCTACCAAATCATCTCTTTCCTTAGTTAATTTCTCAATTTGAAGAATTTTACGCTTTAGTTTCCATTCACTAAGTTTCAACCGATAATCCTGTTGTTCATACTTTTCACCCCAAGCCATTTCATTATTTTCATGTGTTATGATTTTAGCTTCTATAGACTCTAAAGTGATTTGATAACCTCGCTACCTCGGACCTAGCCCTAATACAATTATCTCTTTCAATCACATAAGCATTAAGCAATTTTTGATAGAATTCATAACAGTTTGAGCATACCTCGTAGATAGGAGATCGAGTTGGTGAAGTAGCCACCATAGCAAGAAGAACAGGATCATCTTCACTTTCTTTGCTCCAATCAAATCCTCCAAAGCCATCATCGATTCCAAAGCAAAGATGTTCAGATTCTTCATCAAAAGCGGTGCTCGGTCCAATGCTTCCACTGTGTCTTCAATCGCATCTTCCATCGCTACCATACAAGAAGTCACGGTTCATCATCAAACTCTTCACTCCGGTCAACCTCGATAAATTCTCTTGAGCAACCAAAGCCTTTGTTTGATTATTGGAATTTCCTTGAGCTCAAGTTTAGGCTTCTCGGATGTTACATTTGCTTGATACTTAGCAAACTGCACTCCTTGCAAAGTGACCGGTCTTTTGACAATTGAAGCATTCAATTTTAGATTTGTCAAAAGTTATTCCTTGTTTTGGTTTGAAATCAATATTTTGCTGTCTTCTTCATGTACTTTTTGATTCTTGCGGTGATCAAAGCAACTTGCCACCGATATCAATTTCCTCAAGTGCATCTTCTTCAACTGCTAGATCCTCTTCATAAGTGACATGTAAGCTTGCTTGTTGTGCAAAGAAGGAGCACACAACTTCATCCGAGTTCAAAATTGTTGATGGTGGGGCTGCATGAGTATATGATGGGGATTGTAAACAAAGATTATTTTGAGAAGCATGCTTTGAGGAGAAGCGATTACTTTTGAAGTCTTGTTCTTCTTTTCGATGATAGAAAAGCAATCTTGTGAGATTTAGAATTTGGTTGACCACTCATCTCATGTTCATACACCTTCAATTGATGATAAAGATCATCAAAGTCCATAACCTCCATCCTTGTTGTCCTCGATCATAGTAGCAATCACATGCCATGTAGATGGCAAACTCCTTAGAAACTTCAAATTAGCATCCTCAATGATACTTACGCCTTGTATAACTCTAACATGTTGAGGAGATTCTGAAACCTATCATATGCGACATCAAGACTCTCTTTCTCCCATCGTGAATGTTTCAAACTGTTGTTTCAAAGAAGTTTCTGTGCATCTTCTTAGAGGCTTCATTCCTCCAAATGGTCTTGAGAGCGCCCAGAGTGCTAGCATCTTTAGCATCGTGAAATTTAAGAAGATGACCATCCGGAATGGCGGATAAGAGAATGTTAAGAGCCTTCTCTTGATTCCTTAGGGTTGCTTGTGGTAAACCGCTTTTGGTGCCAAAGGTTGTCCAGAACTTGAGCAGGTTCTCGAACAACTTCATTCCCATTGACAATTACATTCCACGAGCATGGTGCATAATGGCAATATCTTGCCTCATCTTCATGCACCGAGATCATATTCTCCTTCTTAATGACCGGAATTACGGTGAGGTGATTGAGGGTGGTGGAGCGACTTCAATCGACATCTTGAATATTGTAGGGTTTCTTCCTAGTCGAGTTTCCACACAAGCTTTGATACCACTTGTTGGATCGATATACTTTAATCAAACTAACTTAACTAGCTTGTTAAGGTTTAATAACCTCGGATAAATCCTAAGTTATTAACAAAGAAACACCGAGCAATCTTTATTAAGTGCGCGAATTTACTTAACAAAGCTAAAAGAAACTTTATTAATAAAACTCTAAATCGCTTATTATGCGATACTCTAATACAACTCTAAGATATTCGAACTTTTCTCTAAACTCTTAATTCAGTAAACTCTAAAACTCTTTTTCCGAAATCGTACCTCTAATGCCAATCTAGGAGTCCTTTTATAGACTCGAGGATATCCTAGTCGGTTTACAATTGATAACCTTGTACGACAAGTAATCTAAACATGGAATACAATACTTTCCATAAACGAATATAATGATCTTACTTTCTAGCGATTTTGACTTTATCTTGCAAAGATTTTGACTTTGTCTTTAGCGATTTTTTGACTATTTGACTTCTTCCAAGATTTTGCGACTTACAAGACTTTCATATCTTGATGCTTTGATATCTTGACAGACTTTCATATCCCAACACATTCGTATTGCGAAAATTGTTTCAAGTATATGACATTATGGCGTCATTTTTGTTAAGTTTATTTGTGTATACCATACATGCTCGATAATGTGACATCATCTTGTTAGCTATCTTTTACATCGATGATAAGAACTCTTTTTGATGCTAAGTGTATCTTTATTTTGAAAACCTTTTTAAGTGAAAGAACTCTTTTTGGACCATAAGATGATAAGATCAATGACTATCAATGAATGTGGCAATTTTGTAATTAAAATAAAAATATATATAATTATTTTAAAGAAAAAAGGTATTATAGGAAGTCTCTAAATAAATTACGAACACATTTATATTATTGAAACTCACTAATCAGTTACATCAAACCAAACTGCACATCCAAATGCCTCTCTCCCTCGTTCTAGATCTGACCCTTATCAGAAGAAGCCGCCGAAGGATTTGGTTCCACGGGTCCACAAACTTTAAGATAAGAAGTACTCGGAAGCGCAGGCGACTGATACCCACTAACAAAGCTCGGAACCTTCAAATAACACAGCCCCGTCCCATCGGACAACGACGTAGACGCAATACACGAACCACTCACAAGACAATTCAACCTACAAGCCGAAATCCCAATAAAAAACACTTGCGAAGACAACTCCGGCGCATAAGTCAAAAACCTCGCATTATCCAACTCCAACATCGTCGCACTCCCAGGACAATTCTCAATCTCAACTTTCCTCTTACACCCTTTCCTCGCATCCGCCGGATCAACAAGGTCAAAATTCCTAGATGGACACCCACACACCGGATCCGACTCGTTATAGCTACAAATCCCTAAATTCCCACAATACCCAAACACTTGACATTGATCACTAACCGCCGCCCATCTCACATTTCGACTCCCACCCGAACCACCACTACTACTATAAATCCTAAAATTCCCATCATCATCCAACTTCGCAAACCGGAAAATATCCGGACCTTCAGCATAGTCACTACTATACGCCATAATAACACTAGTTGGCAACACGGGATCAGACAATGCCAATATACCAATACTTTGCAACCCTAAACTAGGACTAGACAAATTAGTACTAACACTAGCATTCAGCCCTAAAGTCCAATACACAATAGAATCATTCCAAAACAAAGTCATATTACCCGAACTAACTAGCCGAAACGAATACAACCCATTTCGCAACACTTTATTAGTAGTAAAATTCGCCCAGCACTAAAGTATCGATAGGGTTATCAAAGAAGACCATACATTCCTAGTACCATTCCTAACAACAAAGTTACTGTATCATCTAGCTCACCGATGTGCCACGTGTCCTTGACTCCCATACCATGTTATTACTTGACCCATTGACTAGTACAAGGTTACCATCTTGTTGGAAAGTTAAGGTTCTTTGAGGTGTCGGCAGGTGGGGTCCTCCATATAGGGATATTGTTCGGTAAGTAATGGTGCGAGTATGAGTTTGGATTTGTGTTTAAGGAAATGAAAGTGAATGAGAAGGTGTTGTTTGGTGAGGTCCATGTGTTGGATGGGTTGGCTGCTGACAAAGATTGGCTTGGGAAGATGGTTTCAGATGATGCTAAGGTTGTTAAGGTGATGATTGTTAGGATTGTTAAGAAGGGTATCATTGTTGTTGTTGTTGTTGTTGTTGTGTTTTGTGGTGTTTTCACATGATGTTTTGGTTTTTGTAAGAGAGAGGAGAACAGGAACACAAGACTTTGACTTATTGGGTATGTGGTTGGAAACTTGGAATGGAAAAATTATATGGTTGGAATAGTCAAATTGAATAATTAATCAAAGCTAGTGGTAAACTGTTAAAGTGAATAACATTATCACCCTCAATTCAATGTAAATTTTTACGGAACAAGTCGTAAAATAGCAACGTAATTTTTTAAGTGTCTCGTTCTGGTATGTGTATTTTTTTAAGCTATAAAATAGCAATGTACTTTTCATAAGTGTTCCGTTCTGGCACGTGTACTTTTTTAAGTCGTAGAATAGCAATGTACTTTCCATAAGTGTTTTAATTTGGTACGTGGATGATGTACTAAATTGGAACACTTATGAAAAGTAGAACGTACCAAATTGGAACACTGTACATTGTTATTCTACAACTTAAAAAAATTACACGTACCGGAACGGACACTTATAGAAAGTACATTGCTATTCTACATCTTAAAAAAAGTTCACGTACCAAATCGATACATTTGAAAAAGTACGACTCAAACCCTAAATTGTTACATAGCTATATAGTAGGATTAATATACAAAGAAATAACTAAAGTTTGCGTGAAAGTTGTGTTAAGTCACTAAAGTTTTAAAACTGTCATCCAGGTTACTCAATGTCACGAGTTTGTTAAATATGTTACTAAACATTTTAAATGATAATACTCAACCGGTTGTTAGTCCTTTCACTTGTCCAAGTGGACGCGTAAGGTCTTTGTGATTTGTGGGGTATCACGAATTTAGTCCATAATTTTTTTTTAATTATTTATGTATCTATTAATACGTTAGTAAGGTTTGTTTTTATGCGTTTTCTTACTATTTTTATCCGTTTTCGTCTGTTTTTATACGTTTTCATCCGGTTTTATACGTTTTCATACGTTTTTATCCGTTTTCATCCGTTTTTATACCTTTTCGTCTGTCTTTATACGTTTTCATCTGTTTTTATACGTTTTTATTAGTATTCATACATTTTTATTTGTTTTTATCTGTTTTCATACGTTTTATACGTTTTTGTTTGTTTTTATACATTTTCATCCGTTTTTGTACGCTTTCGTCCGTTTTTCTTACGTTTTCATATGTTTTTATTCGTTTTCAACCGTTTTTATACATTCTCGTTCATTTTTATACGTTTTCGCCCGTTTTCTTATTTTTCATACGTTTTCTTACGTTTCATACGTTTTTGTCCATTTTTATACGTTTTCATCCCATTTTATAGGTATGAAAACGTAATTAAATGTTTTTAATATGTTTTTATACATTTTCATACAATTTTTTTGATTTTATACGTTTTATCCGTTTTTATAGGTATGAAAACGTAAGTAAATGTATAAAAACATATACATATGAAAACGTAAGGAAAATGAATAAAAACAGTAGAAAACGTATAAAGACGGACACAAACTTATAAAATAGACAAAAACATATGAAAACGGGCGAAAACGTATAAAAACATATAAAAATGCATGAAAACGTATAAAACATATAAAAACAGACGAAAATGATTAAAGACGAACGAAAATGTATAAAACGGACAAAAATGAACAAAAATGTATAAAAACCGATGAAAACGTATAAAAACGGACTAACACTTATACAAAACGGATGAAAATGTTTAAAGAAGGATGAAAACGTATGAAAATGGGCGAAAACAGATAAAAACGGACGAAAATGTATAAAAAAAGACGAAAACGGATAAAAACGTATAAACCATATGAAAACGTATAAAAACGAATAAAAACTGATAAAAACGTATAAAAACGGTAAAACTAACAAAAATAATGGTATAGGGACTAAATCTATGAAGCACGGCAAACCACAAGGACCTTTTTGTACTTAAAAAATAATCCACGTAGGATTTTT
Source organism: Chrysanthemum lavandulifolium (assembly GCA_022545495.1). Taxonomy (NCBI): domain Eukaryota; kingdom Viridiplantae; phylum Streptophyta; class Magnoliopsida; order Asterales; family Asteraceae; genus Chrysanthemum; species Chrysanthemum lavandulifolium. The sequence continues at coordinate 285,027,043 of CM040243.1, read as the reverse complement.
ACCGGTTATATTCGGTTACCAAAAATATAGTAACAACTATAAATGGTTGCAACAATTTGAGTAAACTGGATGACAACTTGAAACTTTAATGACTTATGACAACTTTTGCGCAAACTTTAATGACTTCTTTGTATAATAACCCCTACATAGTATAATAAGAGAACAAACATCATTATTAACGTTTATTTATTTATTATGTATTTTTATTTTTTAACACTAAGAGCTCTAGGTGTGGTGAAGAGGGTTTACTTCTTCATCACCATCACGTCAGCGCCACCTCATCATAACAAAACTCCACAACTAACCATAACTAACCCCCTCACTCATAACAAACCTCAACCTCTTCATTTGAGGCCCACCATTACAACTTTATTTATTTTTCAATTTTCCAAATAAACTAAATTTATTTCATTAATAATTAAATTACATTACATAACACAATAATAAAAAAAATAAACACAATACGTAAAAAAAAACGACACGGGGAAAAAAAATACAACACATACTAATAATAAGAAACCTAGTCATCTCTTCCGGCATATTTCTTCATTATTCGTTCTTGCCTCTTTCGGATGATCTCTGCTTTTGCCGGGTCATGATTCAAATTGTGATCTAGAATGAGAAACTTCATCTCCTTCATCTCTAACGCAACAATTTCTTTCTCCCGCCTCGCCTCGTAACAAGCTACTTGAGCGTCGGCTTTTTGAGCATATTTTTCGGATATATGTCCCGAAAAAGTACTTGATTGACTCCCACCGGAGCTCGCAGCGCTCGACGTTGAAGTCGACTTTTGTTTCTTTGAGGCTCGATTCTTTTTGCCGCCATCTCTTTCAGGACGAGGTCGTTTGTCCGGGCCGAATATATCCTCGAGACATGTAATGTCAATCGGATCTTCGGCATCCCACTTCGGTTAATTTTTCAAAATATCCCAACATTTTTCATACACGAACTCCTTCCCAGCATAACGTTGCGCAAAGTTCAGTTTCGCAATCTCAACATGATCGTGGTCATTTTCACCACTTCGACGCTGCAGATGTTCGTAAATAGAGTTTGAATTTTTGGCAATCACCGTTAATCCTCGACCATTTACCACTGATCATATTTTTGGTACGCTGGTCATCGGTGGTCTGATTATTGAACATGTCCACAATGTCGTTCCAAAAGAAATCTTCGGAACGGTCATTTCCCATATCTCGATCTTGGGAAATTTCTATCCAACATTGCGCAAGCAACCTTTCTTCAGACTTGCTCCACTTCCTCATGTTTGCCTGGGCTATGACTTCCACAGTTCCACATCTTCGTCGTCTTCTGCGTCCAAATCCACAGCTTGTTTTGTTTTTTTTCCTTCGTCTTTTTCCCCTACCTTTGGTCGGTTCACGTGATTTTGGTACTTTGAATTGTGAACCGGACGGTTGTGATTCCATTTGGGGAAATTGTGGAGGTTGTGACGGGTTAAAAAACTGTGGTGATTGAAATCGGGTGGGGTAACTTGCGAATCCTTGTTGAAATGCATTTTGTTGGTTATAAAAAATTTCTTGTGGAGACGGGTTGGAATTTTGCGAGGAGGGGGTAGACGGGTTTGAAGAACCCCCGTATTGTGGTGGGTTTGAATTTAGTAAGTTTGTGAAATACCCTCCGTCATTTGGGTTTTGAGACATTGTGAGATTTTTTTTTGAATAAAGGGATAGAAAGTTGATGAAGATGGAGGAGATCAAGATGATAAAAATGGTGGTTATGATATGTTATATATAGGGATGGTAAGTTTTTTTTTTTTTTTTTTTTTTTTTTTTTTTTTTTTAAGGAAGTATCCGTTGCAAAACGGATATAAATTTTTGAAATTAATTTATATCCGTTGCTGTGTCAGAGAGGGAAGCTCGTTGTCACCACGAAGAACCAAACGACGGCGAGCCACGGCGAGAGGGCCGGTGTGGCGGCGGGCCACGGCGAGGCTCCACCTTGAATGACGGCGAGCTACAAATTTCTCACACCGGGTGCTCTAATATTAAAAATTTATTGTCAGTGTTTGATGTTTTCACATGACGTGTGTTTTGGTTTTCTGGGTGTTGTAAGAGAGAGAAGAAACACACAAAACTTTGACATAAATAAAAATATGGAAGTTGAGCCTCTGGCGAATGGAAGAGTGCATAGCCCATGTAGAAATAAAGTGTGGGCTTTATGGAGATAAGTCAAACACACAAGGCTTTGGGCTTGGGGGAATAAAAATGAGCATGGTACGTGACTAACAGGAGGTATCAATCAACGACAAAAGTGATCAATTTTAAGCAACAAATATTGATAAGGAGGATATTATAGTGATCAAAAGAAATTACCTATACTTACAAATAGTTCCATATATCAGTCGAAGAAAACGAAAGGGTGTTCATATTCAGAGTTTCAGAGCGAGCGAAAACGAATAATATAAGCTGTAACATTAGTGTTGAGCAGGTCAAGGAGATTGATGAGATGATTGGTGTGTCATGGGCCTTAGCCAGGGACGTCTTTGAGGGTGTGCAAGGTGAGCGACCGCACATGGCCCCTGAATTATTAAGGCCCCAAATTTGTACTGTTAATAATTATATGCATGTGTAGACATATTTTTCACAAAGAAAAAAGTATTTAGATGAGAAAATATGTTAAATGACTAATATGTTAGAACCTTTAGATAACTAATTGCATTATATCTTATAAACGATGACACTTTATATATAATATTGCTTAACGAATGGTGCGGTTTCACTCGACTAAAATACACCGGGATTGGTCCCTAAACTATAAAGGTGAATGGAGGATCGCGATGGGACGAAAAATAGGATGTGGGAGGCATAATCATCGCCACGGGTCCAAACTTGTAAGGATCGCGATGGGACTAAATGCCGGGTCCATTGGTTGGTCCTTGACCAATCCTCGCCGTTGTCAACGTTATTTTGCCGAGGGTAAACCGCTTTCACCGTAGCGTATTAAATAAAACCGTTCTACAATGAATGTAGCTAGTATATGTGTGTAACAAGGTTTGATCTACATTTATGACCCATCCCTAAACTATCCTTCAAAACCCGTCCTCTTCAAAAGATAATTGTTTCAAGATGGTACGTTGTTTGGTGTGGTAAGCAAGCTATTATTCGCATTGTGGACCTCTCGCCAACCTGTATGCCGATTCTTTGGTTGTCCTGCTCAAGTAAGTGCGTCTTAATATTTCTTGTGTAAGTTTGTAACAATGGTGGTTGTTTAATGACTTGTCATAACCAACAATAGGGTCTTCTTGTCGGTGGATAAGATGGTATGATCCCGAAATCGTGCTCGCTCAAGAATGATCATACCGTGACTTTTGAGGGAGAAATGAGCTTGAGGCAAGATTAGTAGTCGCTCAAGGTGATGTGTGAAAGTGGAAGATTTACATGGTGCTAAGTTGGATGTTGTTCTTCATTGTTTATGCATTGGGATAACGTTTTAACCTTTTATGTAATGAGGCTAGTTGGTTAATGTTGTGTATCTTGAATTGTAGTAACCTTGTTATGAAGTATTCGCTTTGTTTGTTTCGATTTTCTATGCCTCATGGCTATGCGATGGTTTGCAATGTGTTTTGGGGTTGACTTTTAAATGTCAACATTCTTATGATGTTCTATTTTAGCTTTGGTTACTTTTGACGCAAACAATTCACACATCAAGCTTAGTCAATTTCAAAAAATACACAATAATGACATGGTTTCATAGTTAATGCAAATGGATATAATTCCAGCTGCATAAAATTGCATACTTTTCAAAGCATGAGCGCTACAGTTACACACCCACACACAGATATGTTTTTAGATTACATAACTTGTCCATAGAAAATAAATAGTAAACTAGATGAAACATTGTCTAGATAATTAGCATAACAGATTTGACCTATGGTGAGGCCATCATTCTTTCCAAAGGCACCGCTTCCTAGTCATTCTTCGTAGCAGCAGTGGGTTGAAGCGTAAACCGCTTGAACATCACTGACCGAATCTCGACCGGGATTGCTCATGCATGATGGGATCGGCAAATGGTTCACTTGAAGTTGCTGGATTGTGACAGGATGCATCATGTATGATGGGATCTTCGCCTCGGCTCTTGATTTGTAGATTGAACACCACTTCCTTGAACCGCACTAACTTGGCTTTCTAGAACAACACCCGTACCTTCAGCTTCTTTATCTGCTGCTACCTTTTTACATTTAGGATGTCTTCTTTTCCCGCAGCCTTTAGTAGGCACCTTTTGACATTTACCTTATTGGCATTTCCACTATGTTGAGCTCCACCATACCCTAGGCATGTTACCCGGTTGTGTCCAGCAATGCCACAAATACTACACCTGACACTCTTCCAAGCCCTTGACAGCTTACCATCCTTCACAATCTCTTCGCGCCAGTGCTATCCTAACTCTTTTCTACCTTTTGCGGCAAAGGGTTTGTTTCGATTTCGTGGAACAATTGTTGTTGGCATAGTTGATTTTTCCCAATGTACACTGCTAGTTATAGTCGGACATGGTGTTTGTAGGTAGCCTCCCAAGTGAGAAGATAGTAACAAGGATGAGCCCATGTTTCTACAGCCCGACTTGTTGGCCATTTAAAGCCATATTCCAATTGGTAGCAACAACATGTTTACATGGTAAACCCGTTATCTCCCACCTTCGCAAGTACAAGTCTTGTGTACAACATTAACTACACATTGGTCACCCCATGGTCCACTAACTCGAAACTTAGATCCCCATTCCATAACACATTATACTTAATGACCTCTTTCTTAATAGCCTCTAGCATGTGTTGTGCGGTTGGTGTTAATGGCCCATCACTCTTCTCAATCACCATAAGAACATGCATTATCCTCTTCATACAATATTCTCGATGTATTCTAAGGTCAGAATAATAGGTTTGCTTAACCCTCTTTAATTTTCTCATGAAACACTTGACACATGTTATTAAGTAACACATCGAAGTAGCTCTCCTAAAGATGACAAGTAATAAACATGTATTAATTGTAATCTGCTTATACCGCATTTACGATGACAAAGTAAGTGAAACAGATAGATCACTTACATGAAAAATGTGACCTTGACCAATGGATCGGTGGTATCTTACTTAACCAATCATGGGCTGGTTGATTAAGTTTCTTGAGATCACCATAGCTTTTAAACCTGACAACAATTGAGGTCATTGCACATTTCCACGATGGTCTTTATAGGCCCTACCTTTCCATTGCAATTTCATTTTCTCATGTATGCTTTTAATACGTAATCTAGAATTCGCACTTTCAAAAACTTCACTATGACTCTACTTATATCCCGCACAAAATCAAATATCTTTACCGTCTGCTTCAAAACAAAGGACACTTAAATTCATGAACAGAAAAGAGAGTACCTTATTCATGTCAAGAATAAAAGTGATGCTTGAAATTGGCCCAAGTGCTAAATCATCGGATAAACAATGAAGAAACCAAGTCCAAGATCCTATGTTATCCGAATCAACAAAAGCATAAGCGAAAGGGTATATACCATTGTTGCTATCAATTCCACAATTGCCATCATCGATTGACCATTGAAAGGACCACGAATTGAAAAGCAACCAGCCCCAACAACGATCTCCCACAATCTTTAAATCCTTGCTTCAAAGGCACCTAAACAAACATACACTCTCTTGAATTCTCGGTTGGAAGAGACTCATCCGAGGTCGCTCCACATTCATCTCCACCGTCAGATTAGGGTTTGTCTTCCGCAACTCTTGAACATAATCTCTCAACATGGTAAATTGAAGCTTGAATTGACCCCGATGGCTTTTATAGCTAGGTTTTGGCCCTTAATACCTTCCGCAGGACACTTGAAGGTCGTATTGGTTGGTAAGTTGATTATGCACCGACCGACAGAAGCTCGGATTTGTTTCAACTTGTGCCGTAATTTTCATGAGATATAGCGAAGGTCAAAAGCTCGACTTCCTTGATTGCAAACAAGTGTGTTGCTCATTATATGTTCCGACCGACCGGACACTGCCTCACCATTCCCGCCGACAAACAATAGCCATGGGCGTAGTATTTCAAGGGTCCTTTTGGCGTAAAGCAATGCTCTTATACCCTTCGCTTAATGGACTTCTAGATGGGCCAATATTCACCCAGACCTTCACTTGGGCCTCAAATCGAACACAACCCCTACACCGACCCTTATTCTTGTTTTGTCATTCTTCAAAAACAACTCCTCCTAGTTTCTATTGAATGCTCTCTTACTAGCTTTTTACTTCCCTCGCAGAGCAAACTCCCGACCAAGATAGAAAAAGTGGTATAAACGCCATTAGCAAAGTGCGCGTGTTGGAAACTAACATGGTCACCGCAAAATACTTCATCAACCATCACAGTAAATCATTTACCAACCGCATCATCACTTATATAACATGTTGTTCCTTCTTCACCGAATCAAGAGTCCGACCTACTTGTAGCATACCAAGTCGCATCATTCTCTTGACAAGTGTTATCTTGATTTGGTTCAACTGCATTGCCAAATTCACTAGTGTCACTCGCTTGTAACAAACTAAGATCAACAACAGATCCTCTTCCATGTTATCCTCGAGTCGCTTGAAACAGACTTACATCCACATCGTGCTCCTCAAAGTCATTATTCACATCAAGTAGTGGTCCGCTCGCTTTGTGTAAATGCTTGTCCTGTGTCAATTGAAACAGATTAACCTCAAAATTTTCGTGCTCCTCAAAGGTGTTATTGACATCAACTAGTGTTGTTCCACCGTTGTCAAAGTCCTTCCCCGAATCACTCTAAACAGATTAACCTCAACATTATCGTGCTCCTTTAGAGCATTGTCCTCATCAACAACTACTAAAGCACGCCACCGCTTTGAACAGTTGGCTAGCAAATGAGCGCCTAAGGTGGAAAAGAGTGGCTCAATGTTTGGCAAATTGCTAGCTTCACCAATATCATTGACGCCCACAGCAATTGTGTAAGTTGGATAAACCGATCTAGTAAGTGTTCATTATCTATATCATCTAACACCAACCGCTCACAACATGATTGAATAGCCGCAGAGCAACTTTTCTCCTATCTTCATCCATCTCCCAAAACACGCCTTAATTGATTGTGGGACATTTCACAAAATTCTAATCTAGTCTTCCCTATTTCAACATACACGCCTATCGCCTTATGTCAGATAACAACATCTTTCAACAAGTCTAGATTAGCGTGTTCACGGAAAGAAAACAAACCGTCGCCTAATGTACAACCGTGCTTAAGAAAGTAGAAATAATTGGTTTGTCCGCACTCATAACCGATTTGGGTCATGAGAGCATCCATTTCATCAACAGATACCTCTTTATTTCAACAAGATCAACAAGGCATTTCTTGCCTCCTTGATATATCCTACCGAAAGTATTTGAATGTACCTTCATAATGGAACATCATGCTAAACGATCCGAGTTCACCCATCAGATAAAAAAAATGTACAAAAACTTTGTTAAGCTAAAGTTACCTAAAAGGGAATAACTTAATCACTGTACTAACATATGATTGTAATAGGCTCTAACCAAAAAGACTTACAATATCTCCTCGACCGCAGATCTTTCCTCCGCTTCACGATCATCATATAAAGGATATTCCCTTACTCGCCACGTAGTAAATCCAAGGTGGTTGTTTGTTATTTTCTTACTCGATTATTTGATTTTATGATAGACATTGCCTTAGTGTTTTCTGGTAGGCTTCCAAAACAAGTTTGGGGATGAGCAATGAGTACCGGTTTTGTTATATTGTACAATATGGCGGAAATTGGACAAGACAGTTATTTATTTTGGGTATAACAACAACGCCGTATACCAATCATAATGACTATTCTACCCCATGATTAGCACCCATCGCGATCCTCCACTACATTACGGGTTTATTTTGGAGAATAACGAACGCTGATCAACGCCGAGTATATTGGTCAAGGATTTACCAAAGTGTTGATTTAATCCAGACTTTTTTGGACCCGTGTCGATTATTATGCTCAACTTTTTCGACTAACCATGGTCGTCCCATCGCGATCCTCCACTAGGTAAGTTTAGGGACCAACGGGGCTCAAAAACTTCGCTTTTAGGGAAGGATCTTAATACTCATTTTAGTTTTCTCGCATAGTGTGCCTGGTGCCTCCCATTCTTATTTGCATCTATTGTCCTTTAGTTGTATCATTTTTGGATTTTTAGTCTTGGCTGGTCTTGTAGCCCATGTAGGTTTTATTCGTGGGGTCCTTGCTTCACTCAGCTTGTTGTATGCAAGGTTGCTCTTATTTTACAATATTTTGTTGGTGTTTAGTTATATAAGATGCTTTAAAAAAATAATAATAAATTGATGTGGTTGAAAAGGAAAGATTATATGGTTGCAATAGTCAAACAAAACAATCAAAGTTCAATCTAATCAAATAAAGTTGAAATAGTTTAGTTGATTTAGAGTGCTCATTTTGTCCCAAAATAATCGTCCATCTTGCTATTTAAAGATTTCTCAAAATAATTGTCTAGTTTATATTTCAACTAATAAAAAGAGTGTAATAGGTAAGTATAATATTTTATTTGTGGAGAGTTCTATATAGTGAAATTTTCTAAAACTTTGTTCATTTTGAAAATGGATAATTAATTTAGGACGAAAGGAGTATAAAATTTTATAAGAAGATTATTGTGTTTTTCAAAGTGATTTAAAATTCCGTTTTTAAAAAGTTACTCATACTAGTAATATTTTTTACTTATTCTAGAGATGGAGTGCGTAAACAAGTCGTTATTACTAATTATTATTACCGTGTAATGCAAGATATTTAAGTTATCACGATTCTTTTTCCAAGCTTTGTCTAATCCTCTAGAGTTAATCATCCTTTGATTTTCATACTATTAGAATGAAGAAAATGCTAGATCATCATTTTAGAATGGGTAAAGACCAAAAAAAACTAATGCACTTATCAAATTGTCCTGAAATTCCTAATGAACTTTAAAAAGGTCCAATAGCACTTGTAAACATTCAAATATAAAACAAAATGAATAACTTTTTAAGTGATTTGATTAAAATACACTTTCGTTCTTCAAGCCTTCATCTTTCTCATCTTCAAACCCGGTTTCTGGTGACTCTTTTCGGCTATCAACCATCAACTCCGGCACCAATTTAAACACCATTCAGAAAAACACCCACAATTGTAATACATCTTCATCTTTATCTTCAAGAATAATTCACAAACCCCTTTTAACACCCATTTTTTGTGAAACAACTCGTCGATTTGTAATATCATTGTTAAGAAGATGAATATGAAATTCAGAGTTACATTCTCCACAATCTTTTTCATTTCATAGAATCAAAGTTCGAGGATAACAAAGTTTGTTATATCTTCATCGATGCTAACTTTTCATTTTTCACAAAAACTTCATTAATTGAATTAAAAAATATTAATCAAACCACCAAAAAACACCATATCACAACTTATATGACATCTCAAAGAGTATTTTATCAATAGATCCTATTTAAAGAACAAAAGTTTGATCCTAGCTCAGAAGGAACGCTAGCTATATATGCTTAACACATGCAAGTCGAACAGAAAGATTTTTGAGTTTCTTTAAGTACATCATTAATTGATCCACACTTTTATGTCAAAACTTTAGATTACCATTTATAGAATTAAATAAAATAAGTTGAAGGTTCACAAGCAGGGCCGGATTTCAACAAGTGCAGGGTGCTCGACGGCACAGGGCCTTCATTTTTCGAGAGGCCCCAAAATTTTAAGCATCGAGGGTGATTAAATCGAGTTTTAGCGTAATACGAATGATAAAGTGTATAAAGCGTAAGAGAATCGTTGATTCCATTCAAATATAAGTTAACATTTTTTAGTTTCAAATGATATTTAAAAAAATGAAAATGAAAACTGGGGAAGTTTCTGAAAGCCAGGAAGAAGACGATAACTTTTTGGCCAGTTTTAGTTTGCACCCTAAAAATATACCATTTTAACACTTTAGTCCTAATTGAAGTATTGAAAACTTAAAAACATTGACAGTTCTAGCCCTTGTTTATTACAAAATGATTCAATACTACACTTTTGAATTTGATATAATTGAGTGCTTCCATATTTTTTTATAAAATTTCGAAGGTTAATCGGAGTTTGCAACATTTGTTACTATTTTATAGACTTATATATAGTACATTTTATCAGCTTTATGAGCTTCTTTTCTATACATTATATTTTTTTTCCCCTAGTAATCATGAAAAAATGGCATCAAAATCCACATACGACGTTGTCCAGGGTCTACTTTATGATAATTGCACAGGGCCCCTCAAATTCACGGGACGACCCTGTTCACAAGGATAAAAATAGCTAATATAACAACATGCAAAGAATTGATCGGTTAAACCAAATACCATCAAGAGATTTTGACAATGAACAAACTGAGGTTTGTTTGTTTGTTTTGGTTTTAATAAGGCATCTGTGTTTTTTTGATGGTGGTTAAGAATAGGGTTTAAAGAAAGAGTTTTGCATTGGTTGGTTGGAAAGAAAATTGGAGTGGTGGTTATATTGTGTATTTTATCATATAAAAGATTCAGTTTAGGGAAAATATATATAACAAAAGTAGTTATCATAATTAAGAAGGATTTGTTAGTCGAAGTTGATGGTTGGTAGCCGGAATCGAGGTCTGAAAATGAGAAAGATGGAGATTGAAGAACAAAAGGGTATTTTAGTCAAATCACTTAAAAAGTTATTTATTTTGTTTAAAGTTTGATGGTATACAAGTGTTAATGAACCGTTTAAAGTCCACTATATTAATTTTATTTAACCTTTTCCTTTTTAAAATTTAGATCCTAAGCCGATTGGGTAAGAAACTGGGCTCAACCCACTAATCAACAATGAAAAATAGGCTAGTTACAAGATCATCCTAACTCACACCCCAACCCAAAATAACAACTCTTTAACACTTCTTGGTGACACGGGTTTTGATTCGACACTCTTACACTTTTATTTAAATCATATATATCTTCTAACTTTAGGGGCTGTTTGGTTCAAGTATATTGGGGGAATTTCATGGAATTTGAATTTTAAATCTCTTAAAATATCTTGTTTGGTTGAGTTAATGGAGGTATTAAAAATTCTATAAGGTGCTAAAAGTGAGCATATAAAATTTATGTCACTATGGAGAGCATTTAAATTTCCTACTCTACACGTTTCAATCCGGGTCCCAGCAAACAATAAAGAAACAATACTTTCAAAATTTTATTGTTAATGACCCACTAGAAATTTGACAACATGTATCATTGGGTCCCACCATGCAATAAATAAAGAGAAAAGTACCAAAAGTGCCAAAATCTTTTGGTAGTCCCCTTTGTGGTAAAATTTTTCTTCAATCTCCAAAATGGTCATGCTGTGACCACTTTCGACCGCTGCAGCCCACCGTAAACATGACATGTGTCCCAACTACCACTCCTCCCTTTACCTTTTCAATTTTCCAAGATAACTTCTATCATTGAGCAACCGCCGGCTACTCAACCGGCGGCTTGCGCAACCGGCGGCCAAGATGTGACATAAAGGTGCGTTGACTTTTACTTTCCTTGATATCCGATTAACTTTGTGGAAATCCGTTCTAGATTTTGAATTATTATCCGATCTATGTTTTGAATTACTTTCGATTGATTTACTTTTTCACATACACACAAGATTATCACACACTCAATTTGTTGTTTCATTCCACCATGAAACCCCTGGTAGTCTTCTAATTTTTTTGATTCATTGTTAGATCTAACTGGGTGTTTGCCTTTTTGGTATTTCTGAAAATGGGTTAGTTGGTTTTATTGTTGTTAATCAGTTTCTATTTAAGAAAATAAGCTGTTTTGAAGTGCTTATCAAAGTGCTTATTTGGTATTTTTTTCAAGGAAGTCAACTGTTTTGGAAGTGTTTTTGGCTAATTTTTAAGAAAATAAGCAATTTTTTTAAAAAAGTGCTTATACATGTCTGCATAATCATGTCTGCATGCAAATGGTTAGTGGAAACACAGAACAACTAGCAGTGGATAGATCAACTCTATCAGTGGTTAGAAACAACACTATCAGTGGATATTAAAAGGAATAGCAATACTAAGATTACATAATAACAGTCCATTACTTTTACAAACTTATACAAAACAATTTGAGAGATTTAGAGAATAATCATTCCAAGCTTGTCCGTGGTTACCCTCTTCAATCCGTGGTTACACTCTTCAATCCGTGGTTACACTCTTCAATCCGTGGTTACATCAAGCTTGTCCGTGGTTCCATATGGATGATTTGAGTAATTCATTATTCAAGGAACCTAAAACCCAACATATGTCACATTGAATGAGACAAACAGATTTAACTGGATGAGATGATTAAACAAAATTGTTTTCAAGGAACCTAAAACCCAACATATCTTGTAATCTCTTTAGGAAAATAAGTCGTTTGAAGTGCTTATTCGGTCATTTCTAATAACCTAAGCGATTTTAAGTTCTTATTTGGTATTTTTTTAAGAAAATCAACTGTTTTGAAGTGTTTTTGCTAATTATTAAGAAAATAAGCGCTTTTGTGCTTATACATATCTCGCATAATCGTGTGCATGCAAATCTGTTAACATTGCTCAATGCTATTCTACGGTGTTTATAAACTGCTTAGGTTGAATATTTGAAAAGTGTGTAACTAGTTATAAGCCTAGTATTACGATGTATTAAGGCGAAATTTTAATTGTTTACGAAGCCCATATTGCAACTATAAGCCCATAAGTAAAAGTTCTTCTTAGCTTAATCTTGTTATCTTATCCCGCTATGCTAATTCTTGTATATTGTAATCTCTTTAGGAATATCATGCGGGGTACATGTTAGAAGCAAACTCAATTACTTTCCATTAATCAAAGATGACTAGGTTTGGATCGATCTGTCTTGTTTAGGTCGACATGTTTTGGGCATTGGCTGGATTTGGATTATGTTGACAATGAAGAGGTCTTATACATTTTATGCTACTGAAGCAAGTCTTCTCGATAATGATCACTATGATTTACCCTCATTTATAATGTTAACAATCATTTTCTACACTTTGGTCGTCGTGAATTTTGCCTCATAACCGCATTCAAGTTTGGGATGGTCGGTTCAAAAGTTTAGAGGGTGATATCGGTTTTCGTGACCGTGTATTTCCGGAGAAGATAGGTCGCTATGTTAAAAACATAGATCTTCTATCGTGATTGAGGATGAAGAGCGTTTCACGAAACTATCGATGAAGATGCAATCGAGTTTGTCTTTTGTTATGTTTGGAAGTTATATTTATGGGTCGTGAGTTAGGATCAGTTGTTGATGATGTATATCTAAGGATGGTAGAAAATCTGGATGCTTGGGATGAGTTTGCTTGGGGAGAGCACATCTGGCGGGAGTTATCTGCTGCCATTAGAAATGTTAACTCAAATCATAAGGATGAGCACCATAAAGCATTGGAAAAAGACCCCAATTTTGTTCCATCGTATTCATTGTCTGGATTCATTCTGAGTTTCAAGGTCTGTATTTTTAGTCCAAATCATTGTCAAGTCATGCAAATATTTTGTTTGTCATTTGACTTATTCATTAACTTTTTGTAGATATGGATTCTAGAGTCTTCATCTCAGACACAGCGTTGGTGGATTAATGACCCTGATGTGATCCCGAGAGGATGTTCCTGGTCGAAGCATTTTCCATTTCAAAATTGGGAGCCATACAGCCAACTTTTTCCCGAGGTCAGTTAATGCGTATATGCCAACTTTTTTTCCTAAATGTAATTGCATATATGCCAACTTTTTTCCTTTGATTGTAAGATTTATAAGTTGTTGTGTAGGTTAATTGCATATATGCTTAACATGTTTTATGCTTATCTTAGTTGTTTTGTAATCTTAAATGCTTATCTAGTCTCTAGATTAGTTTATTTATTTCTTTCTAAAGTTTATTTTTAAATGCCTTAGGACAAAAATCCAAATTATGACCTATATGCCAATCTTCTTGAGGCCAATCGAATGGTTTAGACAAAGCCTAATTTTTTTAAGTGGTATACACCAAGAGCACCTCCTCTGTTGAATACGGGGGTATTTGGTGATTATCTAAGAAAATTGTCATCAACTCGCACATCTAAGGACAAAGATAGAGAGGCACATTCACTTAGGCGAGTTGTATGCTTCGCGTTAAGGCTTTGGAGCGTTTATGTGACAGTTTGTTGATTCTGCCTAAAGAGATCAAGAGTTTGAAAGAACGTGTCTACAAACTGGAGAGTATTATTCATGTGAGTCTTGACACAAACCCTTTTCTACGTATGCCACAATTTAACTAATGTCTAATTATCATGTTTTGCAAAATACTTTGTGATGCAGTATATTACTCAGAAAAAAAAAAGTCGGACACGAGCTCAAAGTTAACTCATCTGCTCAAAAGGTATACATATATACATATAAATTTATCTTTTCTTCTTATTTACTTAGCTAAGTATGTGCACACATGTTACGGGATAACGTGGAGTGTGATCTCGGTGACGAGTATTGTAGTAATCTAGATGGTGATTTTTTGAATTATTTGATTCGCTTATTCTAACATCCAACAAACACACCGCCAATGGATTTGTAGATGGTTTGGATAATTTCTCCCGTAAATTTTATGTGGTAATTGATTTACGCAACTTTCAAATTACTCTTATTTGTCTTGTACCTTTTATTATAACTTGTTTCATAACTTTACGAGAATGGTGGGGTTGAAGTGGACAAATTGTCGATGAAGATTTATCCGAGGTGATCACATACATGTTTTCAAGAATATATTAACTGCTTTCAATACTTATCTTAGGTAATAACAACGATCCATTGTGATGTAATTGCGGGATGATTGTGTGAAGGTGAAAAGCAAGTCACGAGATTTATAGGGTGGCGAGCAGAGGAAACAGAGGACGAAACTAATTTTGGAAGAAGAAAAGAGGATGAAGAGTATACAACATAGTAATTCCAAATACATGAAACTTGCTTTACAAATGATGTGGAACTTTCAAGAGGAGGTATGTCAACGTGGTCGGGCGAAGATGGAACCATGGGAGGAGTTATTACCTTTATCGTCCCTAGCATGGATGCACTAAAGAAACGTACAAATGTCCTTGATGCATTCATGACTAAAAGGTGTGAAGATCTCGAACCGTGGAAAGAGGTATTACCTTTATGAATCTGCAACTACTGACATCGATATTGGCTCAATTAAGTCTTATAATTCAACTTTAACTGTTTTGTTTAGGAAGCAAGCCGTCCATTCAAATGTATCGATAAAATTTCATTTAGCCCGAGTTGGAGAAGTTTCGATTACCCACAAGCGGACTCGTTGCAAGTTTCCTTGGTATAGTGGCGTTCTTGTTGATCGTACTACGGGATGCTTTAGTTGGGCTCGACGATAAGCGTGTAGGTTGGTTACTTGACGAGTACGTTAAAATAACAATTTACAGTATATTTGGGATAAAACTATTTTTTGCTATATGTAAAGTTTTTGTTGAATTCTGTCTTTTTATTGCCTTCAGCACATTGATCTTTGGGTATGGTATATGTGGTATTTTAGACCATCTTCCGCAGATTGGTCAATGGTTAGTTGCTACTTTTTAACGCTTCTACTTCAAGACTCAATGCCACTGTTTTATGCAACCGATGATATTTTCCCATTTGCGTGGAGGAATGTGGAACAGGTATTCATTGGTAACCAATCTTTTAGAATATGATAGTTTAATTATGTGGATTATATCAATTTTTTTTTAAACATTGTAGGTCTTCATACCCATAAATGAACCCAAGAAACATTGGTCCTAGCGGCTTTGACATTAAAACTGGAATCGTTACATTCTATGACAGTGAAGGATATCAAGAACCTGAAACTCGTCCGTGGTATTTGAATATGAGGAGTTGTTTGGAGTGTAAGCTTCCGGTAGTTCTAGAGAAGACTGATGTGTTTGCAAGCAAAGGAATCGATCCCCTAGAATACAGCATTAAGTTTAGGAATGCACGTAACGTCCCCAAGCAGGGTGGGGTATTTGGTGATTGCGGCGTCTTTGTATGCTTATTTCTTTACAGGTTGGTGATTGTTTAAATTTGTTTTTTACATAGTTTTAAGCCTTATTTCTTTAATGTTGTCTTTAATAGTGTCTACTTAGTTTGGAATTCATAACCTGTACTCAACTCACACACAAGCATGTTATCCTAGGAGTCCTTGCATAGAAGTATAATGATATAGTATACCACTAACCTTTACATGATTAACCTACTGTTACTTAAACCAACTGCATACATACATCATATATTCATACATTTAACCAGCAGTGTTGCATAAGCATAAAACATTAATTTTGGTTTAAGTGATACTTAAACCAACTTCATACATACATCATATATTCATACATGTAACCAGACACATCACTTTTAGGAACTAGGAAATCACATTTAGTCTCTTTTTCCTTTTTTCTTAGTTCTTCTAGCACTTCAGCTGGTAATCGGTAACTTGGTTCAGCATTTGGTCCATACAATTCCCATATCTCGGGAAACATCACCTCTCTTGCTACCTTTATTGACCACTCCCTATCATCATGATTATGCTGAAACCTAACTCTTTTACCACTCATTTTTTTTAGTTATTTGTTTTTTGTTATAGATGTTTGATGAAAATGCAATTGAGATTGTGGCCTTATATATTGTAGGATCAATTTGTTTCTAGTCACTATTTTAGTCAAAAAACAGCTTTTCATGACTGATACTGTTGCATCATCAATGCCTGCATAATGACTGCATTTTGATTACTGCAACTAATTTTGCATAAATATTTTAGTCATTTTAATCACATTGTGAGTAAAAAAGGTTAAGCATTACTTGTTAGTCCAATATGGGTTATCTTTATGCATGATTTTAATTTGTTGTTTCTTGTTCTCTAAGCAGTTATCTCATGGGATGCCATTGGTTGTTGAAGATGCCGTCCAGACAGCCCTTGCATATCGAGAACAGATGGTCCGTTTCTATTTCAAGCACAAGATATTTGTGTAGGTGTGATTGCTATTGTGACCTGTTACCTTTGGGCCAAAGCTACATTGTGTTTTGTGTTTGTTAACTGTTGCTTTTTGGGCAAAAAACTTATTTGTGTTGCTATGTTTGTTAACTGTGATATTGAAAGTTGTGATGACTGTGTTTGTGTTTTTGTGTTTGTTAACTGTTGCTTTTTGGGCAAAAAACTTATTTGTGTTGCTATGTTTGTTAACTGTGATATTGAAAGTTTGATGACTGTGTTTTGTGCTTTCAATTGAACCATGTAGCCCATTCAACTAAAGCCCATTCATTAGATAAAACATATCATACTAAAGAGTATCATACACACTAAGCAAGGTACTCGATCATAACCGACTTGAAAGACCCTAAAAATTTGCTTCATCCACAAAATGGTTCATAGACATTTGTTTTTGAAAACTAAGCGTAATAATCAGCTTTTAAATCGCAAAACTTGCAACTTTCATTAAAAGTCTAATGCTGTTTGCCATACAATAAAGTATGCCACTCTATGGGTCATCCAAATTAACAGCTTGTGAGTTGACTTGTTCTTCTTGTGAGCTTGGCGTTGCTTGCTGTGAGCTTCTTCTAGCAGGTAGCTTTGCCTAAAAATTGTGTAAATCAATTTATGAGTTAATAATCTGTATCTTAAATAATGAGCTTTAAATAACAATACATAACTTACTTTTTTCTTTGGCAATGTTTCTCGGCAACTTTGTCGGGTGTGTCCAACATTACCGCACCTTCCACACTTAATTGGTACCGGTTCTTCTCCTTGGGATCTAATACGATCTTTGTTCTTGGGTCTACAGATTGGGGTTTAGCCATAAGTGGTGGCTTAACAACTTGCAAGTAACTTGGACACCGCCAACTTGAAACTTCTCCAACTGGATATACCAAGTCTTGATGCGTAGCTTTAAGCTCAATTTTCCTAAACCATGCTTTTGCCAAATGATTACAATCCGTCATTCCCATAACTCTACAAACCGCTAAAACATGACCACAAGGCAAAGCGAAACTTGCCATTTTCTACATGTGCATGAACGTTCACCTAAATCCACTATATGTATTTTTGTCGATCATCGACTGGTAAATCTGTTCATCTCAATCCCGCCACAAATTCAATGAGCGCTCTTTAACATTCGATTCATTATTTTTGCACTTGCCCAATCACTTAGTTCATCCATTTGTGCATCTAAATTATAATATTCGTTAGTATTTTATGATTTGTAAACAATAAATTAGTTAAATAGTTTACTTCTAGGAAAAATTACATAAACCGCGTGCCTTTATATTTTTCTCGACGATTGAAGTACCACTTTTGGACAAGGGCTCTGCACCACTCCATTAGGTTAGTGATGGGTACTTTTCGGACATCTCTTGTTAACGAATTGATTGACTCGGTAGCTATTGGATGTCATGTAATTATAACGATTACCGGTGGAATATGACCTTGACCACCTTTCAACCCCAGCTTCGATCAGTTTGTCGTAGGCTTGTTTTCTTTTGCCCTTAACCTCGTCTAATGCTCTATTAAAATCATCGATTAAGTATGCTTTGCACATCTTCCAATATAAAGCCTTATGCTTTTTACCCTTCAAGTTACAATTCATCATCAAATGCCTACAACAATGCCCATGGAATGCATTCGGGAAAACAGATTCACATGCAGATTGTATTGCTACATGTCGATCTGATATGATAGTTAAATCTGGAACTTCACCAATGCATTCTCTCAATTTTGATGAAACCATGTCCACGATTCACCGGTCTCACCAGAGACACACCCGCTTAAATGGTATAATTTGATTATTCCGTCCATTCAAGCGCCAAGCAGATTTGTTCCAAGGTAAGTACCTTTAAGATGAGTGCATCAATTATTAACAATGGTCGCATATGGTGTGAAAGCTTGAATCGATTAATTTTAAACGATTAGTTATATGACAATAATACTCAAGAAATAGTAAATATATAGATATATGCTTACCGTTACACCAAAAGCTATGAAAACCATCTTAAACCGGTCTTCATCATCGGTATCAATATGTGTTCTGATGCAGTCATTTGTCAATTCTAAATTATGACAATAAACCGATGCTTGTTCAAATGATCTTCGGGCAACCTTCAAGCGTATCCAATGCCACATTCTTGATCTCCATGCTTGTTTGTAACTAATATCGATGTTGAATTCAAGGTTCATGTCCTTTTGTATGTCCTTTGCCGTATATATACGGTGTTGTCTTGAACTTAGGTACTAGTAAATGACCCAACAAGTTTTTCGTAGCATTACGGTGATGCATACCTATTTTTGTTTTGAACAAGTGTGATGGTCATTCACCGTTCCTAATTCCCATTCACTACTAAATTTGCACTTACTTGAAATTATTTTCCATTCGCAACCCTCATGCACACAAATTACATCATACCTTACGGATCGATTTTCTAACCTTAAATTCATAACCATCTAAAAGAGCTTTATAACCAATTTTATTCATAACACATTTTTATTATCAAATCTTTCACCCGTTTCCAAAATACATCTAGCATGATCAATTTTTCCTTTTGGAGTTTTATAATAGGTTGTGGATCCGGTGGGTTGTGAATGTTGTTTAAAGTATTTATTTGCCAATTATGCTCAACTTTTCTCTTGCCATAAAATCATTATGGCAATCAAAAATTCCTTTTTTGGGTAATTTTGAATCATTGTAAATATTGTATTGTTGGTTTAAATTACGGTGATTTTCGAAATATTCTTGTTTTGGTATTCGGGAATCATTGTAAACAGTGTATTGTTTTAAATCAAAAGGAGATAAAGGAACGTTAAGATCTATACCCAAAGAACTAGAAGAAGAAGGATTTCCCACAAAGCATTGCTCAATCTTTTCAATAAAAATAGTATGTGGCGTACCTTTTCCTTTGCAAATTTCGTTTGTGTAAAATCTCACATCATCATCGTCTACAATGTGGACACACATTGTACCAACTTTGTACGTAAACATGAGGTTGCACGTGTCGTTAAACTTGTACTTTTTCTTCACAATAGCTACCAGTTGATTGAAAGTAATATTTCTTTTAAAGCAAACACCAAAAGTCACATCTCCGTAAGCGAAATACACACTAAATTCGATGGTCGATTCTCCCATTTCTTTTGAGTGAACAATCTAATTCTTTCAAATAAGTATATTAATATATATAGCTCTTTGGTGTAAATTATTTAAAGTTAGTAGAAACTTGACTACTCGACCTATAGTAATTAATTGTACAAATTTAATATGCATTTAATATCGCATCTACTACATATGTGTGTTAGTTGTGAATTGTAAAAGTTAATGTACTAATTAATGCACTAGATACTCGACTACTTGATACTCGACCTATACTAATTATACACATTAATCGCATTTAATATTGACTACATATGTGTGTTAGTTGACAATTTAAATGATATGCTACTCTCAACTCGACGGTTGGGTAGATGTAGTAACTAATTGTACACATAAATACGCATTTAATATTGCTTCTACATATGTGTGTTAGTTGAGAATTTAAATGATATGAATAAATGTAAAAGTTGATGTACTAATTAATGCACTAGATACTCGACTACTTTAATACCGTGTGTTAGTTGAGAATTTAAATGATATGAATAAATGTAAAGTTAATGGCTACTCGACCTATGGTTGGGTAGATGTAGTAACTAATTGTACACATAAATCGCATTTAATATTGCTTCTACTACATATGTGTGTTAGTTGAGAATTTAAATGATATGAATAAATGTAAAAGTTAATGTACTAATTAATGCACTAGATACTCGACTACTCGATGGTTGGGTAGATGTAGCTACTCGACCTATGGTTGGGTAGATGTAGTAAAGTTAATGTACTAATTGTACACATAAATCGCATTTAATATTTCATTTTCTACATATGTGTGTTAGTTGAGAATTTAAATGATATGAATAAATGTAAAGTTGATGTACTAATTAATGCACTAGATACTCGACTACTCGACCTATGAATGTAGCTACTCGACCTATGGTTGGGTAGATGTAGTAACTAATTGTATACACATAAATACATGGTTGGGTATTTAATATTGCTTCGCACTACATATGTGTGTTAGTTGAGAATTTAAATGATATGAATAAATGTAAAAGTTAATGTACTAATTAATGCACCAGATACTTTCAATGGTGCATTAATTAGTACATCAACTTTACATTTATTCATATCATTTAAATTCTCAACTAACACATATGTGTAGTTGAGAATTTAAATGATATGAATAAATGTAAAGTTAATGTACTACATCTATGTAGTAGAAGCAATATTAAATTGCGTAGATTAGTAACTATTACATCTAATATTGCTTCTACCATAAGTCGGTTGGTCGAGTCGAGTAGTCGAGTATCTAGTGCATTAATTACTAACACACATATATAGTTGAAGCAATACTAAAATTTCGAATTAATGTATAGTTGATTCACATTTCAATTAACAAGTAAATTTGTTATATGTAAAAACTAAATTTTGAATTAATTGATTTACTACAACATAAGTTATACTACAACATAAGTTATCTGCAACCAAACTAGTAACTAGACATAAGTTATACTACAACATTCGTTATACTACTACATTCGCTAAATGAAATTACATTGGATCAAACAACAATGGTTACATAAATATTCCACTTCGTTACCACAATCACCGTTGCCACTTTCAAGAACCTCATCGTTGGATAAAACCTTGACCAAATTTTTGATTGTGATGTTAAGATAATGATTGCCATTGTTTGGGAGAAAATACGAAACATTTTGAAGTATCAAGGCGATTCCGACGGTAAATTGGTTTTAAACCTATCATCATTAACAACTTTGTGATGTATTGAACGACATAAACCACGAAACGTCTTTCAATGTTACTTTTAGATCACCCAAAACATTCGGAGTACAAGACTTGATTATAGCAACAACCTTTTCAAGTTTCCCTTTTTTAAGAAATTTTTATATCGTGAAAACAACCAACAATGATCCCGCCATCGGCATTCATAAACTCAACCGCGTTAACCCATTGACCACTTTTAAAATCCGAATCCTCAACCAAATCGTCAACAACTTTCCTAATAAACTCTGTGTGATCATTACACCATCGTCCACACCATCCCGAATACTGCGGGACGGTATTTTTCTAACAGATTTTGAAATAATTATCAACTTGAGAGGATATTGTGTTTTGTGTTGTGGCGGATAATCGGAGATCAGTCGTCTATATCAAGTAATTCTTCCCACTCGTAATTTGGTGGTGAATTCATTGCATATCTTTTAAGGTTTGGTAATCTTATCACATGTTTCTCACCTCTATTTATATAATTATCATATACCCCATGACATTAATTATAGTATGTGTTAGTTGGGAAAAGGTTAGTTGTTGTAACCAATTAATAGGTGTTAGTTGTTGTAGTTAATACATGTTAGGATACTCGACCATCAGCTACTCGACCACTCGACTTTGAATTAGATCTATTATCCATCGGGTAATATCAATCGAATCACTATATTAATCATTTTTTTTGTTATTTACACACTTCATTTGTGTTTGTTCACTAATACTAGAAGAATTTTTTACACTTTTATTTTTGGCTTAATTTATTTTTGTTAATTCGGATTTTTCTATTAAAAACAAGATGTCTAATATTTCTAATGATATTGTATTGAAGTTTTCAATAAAGGCATATTCTCGTCTTTCCCCAAGGTACGCAGTGGAAAAATTATTGAAATTAAACTATCTATGTCTAAAAGCGTTGTCGTATTCCCAAATGTGCGACATGTTGTTAGAAAAATAAAAGAAGATATTTGGGCTTGGTTTTATTGTATACCAAAATGTAGCTTGGAAGAAGGTTTGACTATAGTGGAAAGTGATAGAGATGTTAAGAAGATGTATGAATTGGCTCAACTACATGGTAAAATTGAGGTATATGTTTCCCATACTCCTCAAGCATTCCTAGTTGATTACTATCACAAAAACTTGTGTAAAGATGAGTTTGATGAGGAGGTGACAACACAATTAAAAAACCATGATAAAAGAAAGAAAGGTTTTCATTGTATGTCGTTGGAAGAGGTTAGTGCATGGGAAAATGAAGAATCTCAATCACCGCTTACTTAAGATCACCGCATGAAAAGCCGTTTAAAGCTAGTCTATTTACACCAAGGATGCTTTTGATGATTTTGATGATGCGACTCATGATGAATTTGATGAAGGTTCTAGTGCTCTTCCTTATGTGTCCAATAACGGTGATAACAATAATTTATGATGGGCATTTTAATTGTAATTTAGGATGGTTATGTTTCATTGCCTTGTTTGTTGTAATTTAGGTACTAGTGCTTTTATTTAACATGTGTTAATTCTTGTGGGTCATCAAGATGGTGTAATGTATTAGTTGGTATTTAATGTTATCGGTATATTATAGTCTCTAACAAGGTAATTGAAATATAAGGTTATTTGTGTCATTCTTTTATTTTGTATTAGTTCATACTTCATGGTGTAAGGATTTTTATTGTAAGTTTCATTTTTTTTTCAAATCTTGTGGCTTGATTATCTTTTGTAATCATTCTCTTGATCACGGTTTTATGCTTTAATTAATTTTGGGAGAGTAAAAATGTGTTGGATTTATCTATTTATACGCCTAATAACAATTGAAACCCTACCTAATCTCTTAATTTTCATCTATCTTTCTTGTACACACACCCCAAATCCCCGATCACCGCCTTGCAAAATCAATGGCAAACCAAACCCCAAGTCTTGATGAGTTGCGTCAAGCTAGTGGTTCCGATGATATTGCAACCATGTTCAAGCATCTCTTTAACAATGAAGTGATGGAATCACACGCTCGCCTAGTCAAATTGGAAGCAATATGCAAAGAGCTTCACGATGTGCTTGCGAAGCGTGAAGGGACAGTTAGGGAGCTCCATTATCTTGGCCCAAACCATGAGAAAGGGGTGGATGCTTTATCATGTCTGGTGAAGATGAATGTAGATGATCGTGATATTTTGCAGGGCCTTGAAGCTTCTGTTCATTTGATTCGTGCTGGGATTGAGCAGAAGCAAGATGGTGTGACCCTGATGGAGATTGATGAAGACATGACTGGTGTTTAGTGACATCGTCACTTTTGTGTTGAAGCTTTTTGGTGTTGACATTAGTAAGTATGTGAATGTGTTTTGGGTATGGATCATTAGTAAGTAATTTGGTTTGTATGGTAGACATGATGATGTTGTATTCCAATGAAGTTTTGTCTTTGATGGTTTATGGTAATCATAATATTTAGTTTATCATTGTTTTGTTGCCATTTTGTATATGGAATTAGTTGTTTAATGGTCAAATTTAGAAAGGGTCACTTTTAGAAATGACATGTAACCCAAACTAAAGTGGGTAAGTTTTTAGATTTTGGTTTAATGGTCAATTTTAAATGTGAATAAAGTGGGTCACTTTAGGAACTTGTGGGTCTACAGCGAGAACCATATGAATGTTTTGGTAGTTTACATGGTTACTCTGAATCTAAGTTGTTGATGCTTGGTATCCTATTAAGATGAATTTGATGTTTAAGATTGTGAAAACAAGAGGTGGCCAGGCCTCGGCTAATCCAGTTTAAAGTTTAAATGGTCCAATGACAAGTATGAGGACTTAGATGTGGGTAACTGGAATAGTGGAGTCATGGTTTTTATGCAAGAATAAAGTTTAAATGGTTCATGCTCTGTCTGATAGACCATAACTCCAATATCATAGAATTTTGGGTTATAGTTGCTTATTTAACTTTTCGTTTGAGTCTGTTCACTTGTTTTGCAACTGAATGTTGATACCTCAATCGAGCAAGTTTACATTGACTAATAGTTGAAAATAGAAAACATGATCCAACTTATCTTGAATGTTGCAACCGAATGTTGAACCTCCAATGAATGGCTATTTAACTTTTCACACGGTCAATGGTAACGACATATATGTTGTTGATCCCGATTGAGCAAACAATCTAATATTACGCGGTCAATGGTAAAGCTTATCAAGTATTACGCGAATTTAACACAATAAGCTAAGGAGTCCTATACAATATACAATCGTAACCTACAAGATAAATATCTTTTCCATATTTATCTAATACAATAAGCTAACCGACTATACAAGACTAGCGATGCTTAATACATACTATCGGTGGTTACACAATACTACTAGCATGCGGTTATCTTCATCCGTGGTTACACTCTTCAATCCGTGGTTACATCAAGCTTGTCCGTGGTTCCGATGCTTGAGTAATTCATTATTCAAGGAACCTAAAACCCAACAATCCTCCCTAAACTTGATAGATTCTAACGAATTCTCAAGTTTCTTTTAAACTCAAAACATCGATGTGGAGGATGTAGCCAAACACTTACTTGCTTTAAGTATCTTCTCATACTTCTTCAACAAATCATAAGCTTGACCATCATAGGATAATAACATCTTGAAACAACCAGGCTTCAACATCTGAGCAATTATTCCTGGATGCTTATTCAATTTAGGATAATCACCTTCTACAAACATATGAATAATCTGTCCAGAAACAGTTAGAACATGAACTCCACAGGTTTGATATAACGTTTACTTTGCATCCATTCATCATGCTCTTTAATCCACTCTTTCTCCTTTTCAGAATTCATCGGACAGTTATTATGTAATCTTATTATGTAAAAGTATTGGACTGTTATTATGTAATCTTAAGTATTGCTATCTCTTTTATATCCACTGATAGTGGTGTTTCTAACCACTGATAAGAGTTGCTTCTAACCACTGATAGAGTTGGTCTATCCACTGCTAGTTGTTCTGTGTTTTCTCTAACCATTGTGCAGGAAAATGCTAAATCATTATAGAGATGCAAGAAGTCTTTGAATTTCATTGTTCATTCAACAAAAGCAGTTACGACTTACGACTTACAATGAAACTTCAAGTGCTAATTAATGACTACATCTATACATGGTTTCTACTACTACTATCCTTGTTGATATCGTTTGAATGCTGGATATGCATTTATCATATGCAAACAAAGCAGCTAAGGATCAAAATGGAAAGGATGGATTGATGCAAACGAAGAAGCTGAAGCTGATTGTGGAAGATAGATGGCTACTATGCTAATCTTCTTGTGCTCCATCTTCTCTTACCACCATTCAGCAACTTACTCCATCTTTCCTTTTCCCTTCCTGGTTACGATATGTGAAGAAGTACCATGAGTTGGTACCCTAAGACCAAGAACCACCTCTCTGTCACGAGGGAGTGGTGGGTTTCTTGCTCGAGGTCTTGGATGGGGGTTAGAAGATGAAGGTTTGGAGTTTGAAGGTCTCTTCTAGAAGATTCATCGAGTCTTGAAGCATCACTTGATTCACAACACTATCATCTTGGATGATGGGAGAAATGGAGATTTTCTTGGTCTTGGTTCTAGTGGAGGCAAATAGGTTAGCCATGGGTTTCCATCTTCACTTGATGATGAAGATGATGAAGAGGATGAGGAGGTGGTTAGATCAACCACTTCGGTTTGTTCAACTAGGGTTCCACATTTTGAGTGATTGGGATTTTGGTGAAATTAGGGTTTTCTCTTTTGATTGGTTTGGGCGCTCTATGATATTTGGGTGCTTTTATAAGTGAGGATTAGGTTCTTGAAGTAACTAAGGGCGCGGGTTAAATGTGGTTGGATAGTTAATGAGGATTTTGGGATTGGACCGAGATATATTCTAGAAGTTGACTATGTTGACTTTCTTGTTCTAACCTCTGATAGGTTGTTTGTAACCACTTCGGCTATTACTAACCAACGATGACTATACTCTTTGTCTTTGTGTTTGTTTTGTGTTGTCTTGCAGGAAAGAAGGATGTGTGCATAAGGAGCTAGTGTGTTTGTTTTTATGTTTGTGTTTAAAAAAAAAAAAAAAAAAAAAAAATGTATATATAGTTTTGTGTTATTGATGATTGTTGTGTAATCCTTCATATCTTGTGAGATACCATTTCATTTGGCATTGATTTACTTGCTCTAATGTTGATCGGTTGGAAGGAGTGATTATCGTATCCACGGATAGTGTGTTACAATCATGACAATGTTGTGGAACAACGGATAGTGTGTTCCTCTGTTTTGATACTTGAGGGTTGTTTTGACACTTTGGCAAAGTATATATATCACTTCCCAAACTCACGGATGGATCACTTTCACTTGCAAATATCCTAAACCCTAATCACTTTGGTTGATTTCTTCACAAACCCACTTAATTCATATCCTCATCACAATGGTCGAGTTGTACTCTACTCACATAATCTTGTTGCTATTCTCACCAAAGATGCTCGCTCAAGGGTTTCATCAAATGATTGATTTCCTTGTTCATAGTCCCATTCACTTTGCTTTAACTGGTTGAACCTACCATTTTCAAAACCTATATCGGCAGCTTTTGGAAGAATGCTACCATGAGGAGGTTAATGGGTTGGAGGTTTTAGTACTAGGGTGGATGAGCATGCTATTTCGGTTTCGAGGAGCTTATTCGAGAAGTTTTGCGGCTTGATGATGCTGATGGTGTTGATAATCTTTCGATCTTTGAGATTGTGGTTGGTTTAGGCGATTAGGATACACATCTGAGGTGAAAAGGTACAATTTTTAAGAATCTGCTTTCTCCACAATGGAAGTTTTTGATTCACACTTTGTTGATGTGTATGAGCAATAAGACCACAGGCTTTAATGATTTTCCTTCCAAAATTGCTACGCTATTATTTGTTTGTCGGATGGAAGGAAATTTAATTGGTCTAGGATGATTTATGAGGGTTAGTGCGTAATATTAGGAAGAAGGAAAGTATTATTTGTATCCTCGATTTGTTCAATTGCTTGTGCAACATCAAATCCGGGATCCAATTGAACATGTTAGAGTATGAGGTAAATCGATGATTCCTCGAGTGTTTGCTTATATGAGGAATCCGCCACGTAACGTTGTTATTCCGTGATGTTCCTTTGTTTCCTCACATGTTAAATTTTCAATACTTTCAAAATTTTATTGTTAATGACCCACTAGAAATTTGACAACATGTATCATTGGGTCCCACCATGCAATAAATAAAGAGAAAAGTACCAAAAGTGCCAAAATCTTTTGTAGTCCCCTTTGTGGTCAAATTTTTCTTCAATCTCCAAATGGTCATGCAGTACCACCGACCACTAGCAGCCCACCCGTAAACACGACATGTGTCCCAACCACTACCTCCCTTTACCTTTTCAATTTTCCAAGATAACTTCTATCATCGAGCAACCGCGGCTACTCAACCCATGTGCTTGCTAACCCGGCTGCCAAGATGTACATAAAGGCGTTGACTTTTACTTTCCTCGATATCCGACACTTTGTGGAAACTGCTCTAGATTTTGAATTATTATCCAACTATGTTTTGAATTACTTTATTGATTTACTTTTTCACATACACACAAGATTATCACACTCAATTTGTTGTTTCATTCCACCATGAAACCTCGGTAGTCTTCTAATTTTTTTTTTATGATTCATTGTTAGATCTAACCGGTGTTTCGCTTTTGGTATTTCCAAAACGGGTTAGTTGGTTTTATTGTTGTTAATCGCTTATTTAAGAAAATAAGCTGCTTTTAAGTGCTTATCAAAGTGCTTATTTGGTATTTTTTCAAGGAAGTCAACTGCTTGGAGGTGTTTTTAATTTTAAGAAAATAAGCAATTTTTAAAAAAGTGCTTATACATGTCTCAGATAATCATGTCCGCATGCAAATGGTTAGCTGGAAACACAAAACAACTAGCAGCTGGATAGATCAACTCTATCGTGCTGGTTAGAAACAACACTATCATGGATATTAAAAGGAATAGCAATACTAAGATTACATAATAAAACCATTACTTTTACAAAGTTATACAAAACAATTTGAGAGATTTAGAATAATCATTCCAAGCTTGTCCGTGGTTACACCTTCAATCCGCCGGTTACACTTTCAATCCGGTTACATCAAGCTTGTCCGTGGTTCCGCATTTGAGTAATTCATTATTCAAGGAACCTAAAACCCAATATATGTCACATTGAATGAGACAAACAGATTTAATCGGATGAGATGATTAAACAAAATTGTTTTCATGAACCTAAAACCCAACATATCTTGTAATCTCTTTAGAAAATAAGTCGTTTTAAGTGCTTATTCGGTCATTTCTTAATAACCAAGCAGATTTTAAGTTCTTATTTGGTATTTTTTAAGAAAATCAACTGCTTAGAAGTGTTTTTGCTAATTATTAAGAAAATAGCTAGCTTATGCTTATACATGTCCGCATAATCGTTTTTATGCAAATCTAACATTGCTCAATGCTATTCTACTTGTTTATAAACCTGCTTAGGTTGAATATTTGAAAAGTGTGTAACTAGTTATAAGCCTAGTATTCTCATGTATATGGTAAATTTTAATTGTTTGAGTAGCCCATATTGCAACTATAAGCCCATAAGTAAAAGTTCTTCTTAGCTTAATCTTGTTATCTTATCCCACTATGCTAATTTTGTATATTGTAATCTCTTTAGGAATATCATGCGAGGGTACATGTTAGAAGCAAACTCAATTACTTTCCATTAATCAAAGATGTACTAGGCTGGATCGATCTGCACTGCTGGTTTATATGTTTTGGGCATATAATCGGATTTGATTATGTTGACAATGAAGAGGGTCTTATACATTTTATGCTACAAGCAAGTCTTCTCTCGATAATGATCACTATGATTTACCCTCATTTATAATGTTAACAATCATTTTCACACTAACGTCGCCGTGAATTTTGCCTCATAACCGCATTCAAGTTTGGATGGTCGCTTCCAAAGTTTGCAGAGGGTGATATCGCCGCGACCGTATTTCCGGAGAAGATAGGTCGCTATAGTTAAAACATAGATCTTCTATCCGTGATTGAGGATGAAGAGCGTTTCACGAAACCATCGATGAAGATGCAACACGAGTTTGTCTTTTGTTATGTTTGGAAGTTATATTTATGGGTCGCGAGTTAGATCCGTTGTTGATGATGTCTATCTGATGGTAGAAAATCTGGATGCTTGGGATGAGTTTGCTTGGGAGAGCACATCCAAGCGAGTTATACGCCATTAGAAATGTTAACTCAAATCATAAGGATTGAGCACCATAAAGCATTGAAAAGACCAATTTTTGTTCCATCGATTCATTGTCCGGATTCATTCTCGAAGTTTCAAGGTCCGTATTTTTAGTCCAAATCATTGTCAAGTCATGCAAATATTTTGTTTGTCATTCGACTTATTCATTAACTTTTGTAGATATGGATTCTAGAGTCTTCATCTCGCATACGCTGCTGGATTAATGACCGACGCGATCCCGAGAGGATGTTCCCCGGTCAAGCATTTTCCATTTCAAATTCGGGAGCCATACCCCAACTTTTTCCCGAGGTCGCTTAATGCGATATGCCAACTTTTTTCCTAAATGTAATTGCATATATGCCAACTTTTTCCTTGATTGTAAGATTTATAAGTTGTCACAGAGGTTAACTGACATATGCTTAACATGTTTTATGCTTATTTAGTTGTTTTGTAATCTTAAATGCTTATCTAGTCTCTAGATTAGTTTATTTATTTCTTCTAAAGTTTATTTTTAAATGCCTTAGGACAAAATCCAAATTATGACCTATATGCCAATCTGCTGTAGGGCCAATCGAATGGTTTAGACAAAGCCTAATTTTTTAAGTGGTATACACCAAGAGCACCTCCCCTTGAATACGGGGTATTTGGTGATTATCTAAGAAAATTGTCATCGCCGCACATCTAAGGACAAAGATGAGGCACATCCACTTAGGCAGAGTCAGATGCTCAAGTTAAGGCTTTGAGCGCGAGGATGCTTGTTGATTCTCGCTTAAAGAGATCAAGAGTTTGAAAGAACGCTGCTCTACAAACCGAGAGAGTATTATTCATGAGTCTTGACACAAACCTTTTCTACGATGCCACAATTTAACTAATGTCTAATTATCATGTTTTGCAAAATACTTTATGATGAAGTATATTACTGTAAAAAGTCGGACACGCGCACAAAGTTAACTCTATCCGCTCAAAAGGTATACATATATACATATAAATTTATCTTTTCTTCTTATTTACTTAGCTAAGTATGTGCACACATGTTGCTGTGATAACGTGGAGTGATCTCTATGACTAGTATTGTAGTAATTAATGATGATTTTTGAATTATTTGATTCACTATTCTAACATCCAACAAACACACCGCCAATGGATTTGCAGATGGTTCGATAATTTCTCCCGTAAATTTTATGTGGTAATTGATTGCAACTTTCAAATTACTCTTTATTTGTCTTGTACCTTTATTATAACTTGTTTCATAACTTTACACAAGAATGGTGGGTTGAAGTGACAAATTGTCCGATGAAGATTTATCCGAGGTGATCACATACATGTTTTCAAGAATATATTAACTGCTTTCAAGACTTATCTTAGTAATAACAACGATCCATTGTGATGTAATTGCAGATGATCAAGTCAAGGTCAAAGCAAGTCGAGATTTATAGGGTGGCAGAGCAGAGGAAACAGAGGACCTAAACTAATTTTGGTTAAGAAAGCAGGATGAAGAGTATACAAGATAGTAATTCCAAATACATGAAACTTGCTTTACAAAATATGAACTTTCAAGAGGAGGTATGTCAACGTGGTCGCCGAATATGGAACCATGGGAGGAGTTATTACTTTTATACGCCCTTAGCATGGATGCACTAAAGAAACGTATAAATGTCCTTGATGCATTCATGACTAAAAGGTGTTAAGATCTCGAACCGTGGAGAGGTATTACCTTTATGAATCAAGCAACTACAAGATCGATATTGGCTCAATTAAGTCTTATAATTCAACTTTAACTGCTTTTGTTTAGGAAGCAAGTCATTCCATTCAAATGTATCGATAAATTTCATTTAGCCCAGAGTCGAGAAGTTTCGACACCGCGTACTGGCAGCAAGTTTCTGGTATAGTGACGCCATCGCTGATCGTGATTTCTCGGGATGCTTTAGTTGGGCTCGACGATAAACGGTAGGTTGGTTACTTGACGAGGTACGTTAAAATAACAATTTATGATATTTGGGATAAAACTATTTTTGCCATATGTAAAGTTTTGTTGAATTTCGCCTTTATTGCCTTCAAAGACATTGATCTTCGGTATGGTATATGGTATTTAGACCATCTTCCGCAGACATCAATGGTCGCTGCTACTTTTAACGCTCTACTTCAAGACTCAATGCCACTGCTTTATGCAAACCGATGATATTTTCCCATTTGCGGGAGGAATGTGGAATGTATTCATTGGTAACCAATCTTTTAGAATATGATAGTTTAATTATGGATTATATCAATTTTTTTAAACATTGTAGGTCTTCATACCCATAAATGAACCCAAGAAACATTGGTCCCAGCGCATTGACATTAAAACTGAATCATATATTCTATGACAACAAGGATATCAAGAACCCGAAACTCGTCTGGTGGTATTTGAATACGAGGAGTTGTTTGGAGTAAGCTTCCTGTAGTTCTTCTAGAAGATCATGTGTTTTGCAAGCAAAGGAATCGATCCCCTAGAATACAAAGATTAAGTTTAGAATGCACGAACGCCCCTGCAGAAGGGGTATTATGGTGATTAAGCGCCTTTGTATGCTTATTTCTTTACAAAGTTGGTGATTGTTTAAATTTGTTTTTACATAGTTTTAAGCCTTATTTCTTTAATGTTGTCTTTAATAGTGTCTACTTAGTTTGGAATTCATAACTGTGACTCAACTCACACACAAGCATGTTATCCTAGAGTCCTTGCATAGAAGTATAATGATATAGTATACCACTAACCTTTACATGATTAACCCATCGTTACTTAAACCAACTGATACATACATCATATATTCATACATTTAACCAAAGAAGGTTGCATAAGCATAAATATTAATTTTGGTTTAAGGATACTTAAACCAACTTCATACATACATCATATATTCACATGTAACTGCATACACTTTTAGAACTAGGAAATCACATTTAGTCTTTTTCCTTTTTTCTTAGTTCTTCTAGCACTTCACCGGTAATCGTAACTTGGTTCAAAGATTTGGTCCATACACCCCATATCTCGGAAACATCACCTCTCTTGCTACCTTTATCGACCACCCCTATCATCATGATTATGTCAAAACCTAACTCTTTACCACTCATTTTTTTTAGTTATTTGTTTTTTGTTATAGATGTTTGATGAAATGCAATTGAGATTGCGGCCTTATATATTGTAGGATCAATTTGTTTCTAGTCACTATTTAGTCAAAAAACGTTTTTCATGATCGATATCGTTGTATCATCAATGCTCGATAATGATCGCATTTTGATTATCGCAACTAATTTTGCATAAATATTTTAGTCATTTTAATCACATTGTAGTCAAAAACAGTTAACTGTTACTTGTTAGTCCAATATCGGCTATCTTTATGCATGATTTTAATTTGTTGTTTCTTTGTTCTCAAACAGATTATCTCACGGATGCCATTGGTTGTTGAAGATGCTGCCCGACATGTACCTTGCATATCGAGAACAGATGGCCTGCTTTATTTCAAGCACAAGATATTTGTGTAGGTGTGATTGCTATCAGACCGTTACCTTTGGGCCAAAGCTACATTGTGTTTTGTGTTTGTTAACTGTTGTTTTTGGGCAAAAAACTTATTTGTGTTAAGCTATGTTTGTTAATCGTGATATTGAAAGTCATGGATGGACCGGTTTGTGTTTTTGTGTTTGTTAACCGCTGCTTTTTGGGCAAAAAACTTATTTGTGTTGCTATGTTTGTTAACCGTGATATTGAAAGTTCGATGACTGTGTTTTGTGCTTCAATTGAACCATGTAGCCCATTCAACTAAAGCCCATTCATTAGATAAAACATATCATACTAAAGAGTATCATACACACTAAGCAAGTACTCACCATAACCCGACTAAAGACCCTAAAATTTGCTTCATCCACAAAATGGTTCATAGACATTTGTTTTGAAAACTGCGTATTAATCGCTTTTAAATCGCAAAACTTGCAACTTTCATTAAAAGTCTAATGTCGTCTTATACAATAAAGTATGCCACCTATGGTCATCCAAATTATCAAATTATGAGTTGACTTGTTCTTCCGCGTGAGCTTGGCGTTGTGTCGTGGAGCTTCTTTCTAGTGTAGCTTTATTTAAAAATTGTGTAAATCAATTTATGAGTTAATAATCAGATCTTAAGTAATGAGCTTTAAATAACAATACATAACTTACTTTTTCTTCGGCAATGTTTCTAAGCAATTTTGCTCTGCAGGTCCAACATTACCGCATCTTCCACACTTAATCGGTACCGTTCTCTCTGGGATCTAATACTTATCTTTGTTTCGGTCTACTGGGATCGGGTTTAGCCATAAGTGGTGGCTTAACAACTTGAAAGTAATTTGGACACCGCCAACTTGAAACTTCTCCAACCGGATATACCAAGTCTTGGTACGTAGCTTTAAGCTCAATTTCCTAAACCATGCTTTGCCAAATGATTACAATCCGTCATTCCATAACTCTACAAACCGCTTAAATACCACAAGGCAAAGCGTAAACTTGCCATTTTCTACATGTGCATGAACGCTCACCCAAATCCACTATATGTATTTTTGTCGATCATCGACCGTAAATCCTATTCATCTCAATCCCACAAATTCCAACGAGCGCTTCTTTAACATTCGGGTCTCATATTTCATAGCTGCCCAATCACTTAGTTCATCCATTTGGCATCTAAATTATAATATTCGTTAGTATTTTATGATTTGAAAATAAATTTTGCTAAATAGTTTACTTCAGGAAAAATTACAAAACCGCGTATCTTTATATTTTCTCGACGATCAAGTACCACTTGACAAGGGCTGCATCAACCCATTAGGTTAGTGATGGGTACTTTTCG
The DNA here is from genome assembly GCA_022545495.1 of Chrysanthemum lavandulifolium. Taxonomy (NCBI): domain Eukaryota; kingdom Viridiplantae; phylum Streptophyta; class Magnoliopsida; order Asterales; family Asteraceae; genus Chrysanthemum; species Chrysanthemum lavandulifolium. The sequence continues at coordinate 284,992,034 of CM040243.1, read as the reverse complement.
ACATCTCTTGTTAACGAATTGATTGACTCGCTATTGGATGTCATAATTGTAACGACACACTGAATATGACCTGACCACCTTTCAACCCCAGCTCGATCGGTTTGTCATAGGCTTGTTTTCTTTTGCCTTAACCTCGCTCTAATGCTCTATTAAAATCATCGATTAAGTATGCTTTGCACATCTTCCAATATAAAGCCTTATGCTTTTACCCTTCGTTACAATTCATCATCAAATGCCTACAACAATGCCCATGGAATGCATTCGAAAACAGACACATGCATTGTATTGCTACATGTCGATCTCGATATGATAGTTAACTGGAACTTCACCAATGCATTCTCTCAATTTTTGATGTAAACCATGTCCACGATTCACCGCCTCACCCCGAGACACACCCGCTGTAAATGTATAATTTGATTATTCCCGCTCATTCAACTTGCCACAGATTTGTTCCAAGGTAAGTACCTTTAAGATGAGTCGCATCAATTATTAACAATGGTCGCATATGGTGAAAGCTTGAATCGATTAATTTTTAAACGATTAGTTATATGACAATAATACTAAGAAATAGTAAATATATAGATATATTACCGTTACACCAAAAGCTATGAAACCATCTTAAACCGGTCTTCATCATCAAGATCAATATGTGTTCTGATATCGTCATTTGTCAATTCTAAATTATGACAATAAACCGTAATCGTTCAAATGATGCGGGCAACCTTCAAGCGTATCCAATGCCACATTCTTCGATCTCCATGCTTGTTTGTAACTAATATCGATGTTGAATTCAAGGTTCATGTCCTTTTGTATGTCCTTTGTCATATATACTGGTCGTTGTCTTTGAACTTAGGTACTAGTAAATGACCCAACTTTTTTCGAGCATTACGGTGATGCATACCTATTTTTTTTTGAACAAGTGATGGTCATTCACCGCTCCTAATTCCCATTCACTACTAAATTTGCACTTACTTGAAATTATTTTCCATTCGCAACCCTCATGCACACAAATTACATCATACCTTACCGATCTCGACTAACCTTAAATTCATAACCATCTAAAAGAGCTTTATAACCAATTTTATTCATAACACATTTTATTATCAAATCTTTCACCCGTTTCCAAAATACATCTAGCATGATCAATTTTTCCTTTTGGAGTTTTTATAATAGGTTGTGGATCCGGTGGGTGAATGTTGTTTAAAGTATTTATTTGCCAATTATGCTCAACTTTTCTCGCCATAAAATCATTATGGCAATCAAAATTTCTTTTGGGTAATTTTGAATCATTGTAAATATTGTATTGTTGGTTTAAATTACGGTGATTTTAAATATTCTTGTTTTGGTATTCGGAATCATTGTAAATAAAGGTATTGTTTTAAATCAAAAGGAGATAAAGGAACGTTAAGATCTATACCCAAAGAACTAGAAGAAGAAGGATTTCCACAAAGCATTGCTCAATCTTTTCAATAAAGTGCGGTGACAAGTAGTTTTGTACTTTTTTTTTTTTTTTTTACTTTTTGCGTGGATAAATGCAAGTCGAGTAAAAGTAGGTTGAGTGGCCGTCGGTTCGCAAATATGGTGGTTATTTGGGTAGATTAAAAGTAAAAATGTACTTTCCTTATGACACGTGTCATGTTTACGGTGGGCTAGCGGTCGAGTGGTCATGCATGACCATTTTGGAGATTGAGGAAAATTTGACCATTAGGGACTACCAAAAGATTTTGACACTTTTTGGTACTTTTCTCTAAATAAAAACTAAAACATACTAAATTCATATACTACTAAAATATCTTAGGCCCACAATATATATTTAATAACTCAAAATTTTAGCAACCAAACAAGCAAAAGTATTTTCATGTAATTTTAAACTCTATGTAAATTCAAATTCCATAATTTAAAATCTGTCAACCAAACGGCCTCTTAGTTTGTTTAAAATTCATTCAAATTGCACTCCAAATCTGTCTTATAGTCATTATTTTGAAATTGAAAGGATATTATATTTAAGTTGTACTCCCATCAATATGAGACAAAATATTATTGTGTACTTTGAAATAAGTACTGAGCTAATTATTTAACTTTGGCATCACCTTGTAGCTTTTGAAAGCTTTCTCTTAGGCTACCCGGCTAGGAGGAAGCGTCTTCGTTATTACATCTTTAGCACGCGTCTTCGAACATGAAATTGCAAGACTTGGTCTTGCCCACGACCGAGTTGGTGAGCGTTTTGGGTGGAAAAAAAAAACAAATCCAACGGTTTTCTTTGACGTTTGGCATTTAAGTAAAAAAATATCTTTAAAAATTATATAACTTATTTCAATAAATAGCTCAATACTCTTTCGTTTTAATCCACATTTTTAAATACATTCTTTCTTTATACACTCTAATCTTATTATGTTAAAACAATGTCCAAAAAAACTACCGAAACGAAAACACCAAAAACACGAAGCTAACAAAACGTTCCAACACCCAATTACAATTTCGTTTCCGTTAATTTTCAACCCGCAAGTTTTTTATACGAACCACAACAACAACAATCTATTTACCCAAACAATCCGTTCGTACCTCCATTTAACCAACAAATGTACCGACAACAACAACACAATTTGTATCATCCACAAATGTTCCGCGATTCATCATCACCACGAACGTACCGACCTCAAAGTTCTCAACATTATTCTCCAACTCAAGCTTCGGGTGGTCATCCGATCCCATTTAAGACGACTCTTTCGTCGAAGAGGTGACAATCGTAAAAAAGAAGTCGTTAAAAAGACAAGACGACTATAAAAGAAGACGGTAGATTTTCATGGACCCAAGCGGAAGAGTTAGCGTGTGCAAAGCTTGGATCAACACGTTCGAAAATAGTGCCAAAGGGAATGCTCAAAAGAGTCATGGGTTTTGGACGAATGTACTAAAATAATTTAAGAGGGAAACAACGAAATCGAGAAAAGAGGATACGATGTCCTCAATTGCAAATGACATGGACGCCTAGCCCAGCTAGGTCGGTTGGTTGACCCACCTAAGATATTCTAAAATGATCGATTGATTTGATCAAATTTGCAAAAGTCTTTCTCACTATTCAGAACAAATCTCATATTCGTCCTAAGGTTGGTAAATTTTCCGCGATTTATAATAATGTAAAAAGGAGAAACCAGAGTGGGTTAAATGACCAAGGGGTGTTTGATAACACAATATCTAAATATCGTATGACATATGGTCAAAACTTCAGACTTGTTGAGTCGTGGAAACAAAGCCGATGTAAACAAAAAATCAAAGACATCGGAAACCACCACATTTTATACATCAGAGTCAACACATGGTGGTTTTATTCTCAACGACAAAACAAATGATTCAGCGGAGGAAGAGGTTCGGGAAGCTCGACCAATGGGCAAGGACAAAGCTAAGAAGAAAGCGTCATCCTCGTCCGTTTCATCGAAATCTTCAACTGCTGCTTCCGCAACATTTGTTGATATGTAGTTGATAAATGGAAAAACGTTTACTCGGATCTCTTTTCCAAAAAGAAAAAAGACCGGACGCTTTTTTTGAGATGATGCAACAATAAATGGGAATGGAAGAAAAGAAGTTTCAACAAAGGCAAGAAGACATTGAGCTACAACATCAAATGTTCAACTTTCAACAAGAAAAACAACGCTAAAAAGGCATTTCGTTCTATCATAGTCCCTATGACCATTTGACCGGAAGACAACGAGAAAGGGGTGTTGGAGATGAAGCAAAAAATCAAGGAGGAATTTAATTTAGACTTTTTTTTTTTTTTTTTTTTTTGTAATGTCTTTTATTTTATTTGAATTATTAATGTAATAATTTAAGTTTATTAATAAAATTTTAATTCTAGAGATTAGATAAAATTAAAATTAAAAAATTAGAAATTGATGGTGAAGTTGATTGTTGAGAGATAAAGTTGATATTACGCTGAGGTGACGGTAGTTAAGTTGGTTGTGGTGCTCTCTTATTACCCTTAGCCTTACATACTAACTCTCTATCTACAAGTTATTCACGCATTACATTTGCTTTTACCCTATAACAATCGTATAAAAAATCCCAATAACATCTCTATAACATAGCACTAAAAAACCTCGATGTACAACAAAAAAAAAATTAAAAAAATAAAAAATCACACAAACACGTGCTAGTTACAAACATAGCGTGGTAGGTTAAGGAGCCTATACCGCACGAGCCGGTGCAATATGACATCGTTACAGGTACCAAAATCCCTATAACGTCCCTTTAACGAGCGGCACCATGCACTCTAAGATAATATTGCGAATGGATATTATTTATAGGCATGCATCTTACATTCGTCTTGCGAGAATTGTTTCAAGTATATGACATTGTGGCGTCATTTTTGTTAAGTTTATTTGTGTATACTATACATGCTCGATAATGTGACATCTTGTTAGCTATCTTTTACATCGTACAATCTTTTACACTATCTTATCTATTGGACTATAGTCACAAATCGTTAATCAACATCAACAACTAGCAAAAGAAAATTTGCATCAAATATTCGTTGATGTTGCGTTGCGTGGATGCCAAACTAGCACTCAACATGTCTTAAATTAAATGTCTATATTTTTGTTCTTATTGGTCTAATAATAATTAATGTTGCAAAAATCGGCTTAGGCGCTAGGTGGGGATTAACCGCCCGAATTTTCACTAATCATCCTTATTAATCGATTTGGTCAAAAATCGGTCAACATACTAATTAATCGGATACAAGTCGGCGAAATCGAGCATAAATCGGATAAATCGGTTATGAATAGAAATCGGCCAAATCAGGAATAAATTGGCCAAATCGAAAAAATATCGACTAAATCGTCCAAATCGAGCGTATAGTTTCAAAATTTTATAATTTTATATATGAAAATCCTATCCGATTAATCTCCGCTTAACGGTTAATCGCTAGGCGGTACCTGATTGCCCGGCTAGTGCCTAGCGATTGCAACCTTGATAATAATATTGTCTGTTTTCATATTTGATCAATCAAGATTTAGAAAAAATATATATTATTTGACGTTCTATTGATGCTAATCACTGCATTCATCTAAAATTTGTGCATTTTATTTTATTTATTTATTTTTTTTTGCAACAAAACCAGGCCGAAGCCTAATAACATTAGACCATATCACTCCTCACAACAGAGGTAATTTGTTCGGAAAACATTACATCCCAAAAGAAATGATCATGGGAGTCAAAGGACATTTTTGCAACCACATGGGCTGCAACATTACAATTACGACTAACCCAAGAAAAACAAATGTCTAATTGGGATGGCCATGTTCTAATATCATCCACGACAACAGCAAGGTTCCAAGGAGGTACCAGCTCCGTTGAAGCAAGAGAGATTGCCATCTTAGAGTCAGACTCAACTATAGCATTCTGCCAACCATAATCAACAACCAAGCGACAAGCATTTCAGATTGCGCATAGCTCGGTCATAAGAGGAGACGTGGCAGAAAAGGCCTCTCCAGAACAAAATATTACAGAACCAAGATGATCTCGAGCAATAATACCCATTGTAACCACCCGCATTTTTAGGTTACTTTTTATTTTCGAGAATTTACTATTCACTTTTACTATTCATTTCACTATTCATCTCGTAAAATTTTAATCCACATTCTCGTAAGATAAATTATTTTAGTAATAACACGAGAGTTCGACCATCGTTAGATCATTTTCATAAAAATTATTAAGTAAACATCGTTTTAAAGTTTCGTTTTAGACGGTCCACCGTTTAAACATCACACGATAACTAAAATCAACTCGACAATTTTCCTCGCATCGGATAAATTTTAGATCACTCATGATTAATTTGAGAATTTTTAAGATTTATTATTTTTAATATTACCAAATAAGCCCAAATAGAGAACAAAACTAAACTTACGTTTTAAACAATTCTACTTACACCTAGGCTTAACGATTCTTGCAATGTGTTTCTAATATGTTTTGACACTTTTACATTTTTGGAAAAGTCAAACATATTTCCTCCTCCTTTGACCATAAAGGAATTAACCTTATCGTTCTACATTTTGCATAAATCGCGTAACTTTTAAACTTCACAAATAATCATTAAGTTATCCCGCGTATGAAGAAAACCACATTTTAACATCTCATATCACTTTTAGACTAATTTTAGTCTACTCTAAATAAATTCACGGTCGTTTCCACGAAATTTCGTTCTTTTCCGATAAACGCAAATTACGCGTTTTTGACCCGTATTTCCGACTTTAAGCACTTTTTGCACCCAATAAGACTTATCACCTATTTTATATTTTTATATGGAGTATAATGATGAGTTTCATCATTCCTGCAAGTTTCATATTTTTACGATACCGGTTTTACATTTTATTGCTTGGTTAGCATTTAACGGAACCAAAACTCACTCCGTAATCAAGATAATACCAAAACTATCCACCTAAGTCATCTTATCTCTATATGAACGAAATTAGGGAGGAGTCATCACCTTGGTGTCAAAATCCTAAGCATGCTTCCTTTAGATCATTTACATGTGTAAATTTAACCATGGTTAGTTTTAACCCAATATATAGTTAACTAAAATCTTTAGCCTATAAATACCAAGCATAAACCTTCATTTATTCTTGCACCACCCTTCTTAACATCTAAAGTCCTAAACCTAAGGCATTTCTTATAGATCTTGTAAGAACATTCATGTGTTCTTGAAGAAAACTAGCGTTTGATCTTCGTTCTTGGAAGTTTTCAAGAAAGAGTCGTTATAATCTTCAAATAACTTCAAGTCTCCAAAAGACGTTGTTATAATCTTCATTTCTTCTTCGGGTTCTCAAGAAGGCGTTGTTATAATCTTCTAATAGCCTTGGGTTTTCGAAGATTGCAAATTTTACGTCGAAGCTCCGCTAATATTTTATTTTTCCATAATACTCAAGCATTCTATATTAAGGTAAGTATTTATAAAACTCAAACTTATTTAATTACTTATAAACTTTGTTAGTTTATTTATTGTATTTATAAACTCTTAATATATCATATAATCAAGTAATTAAAATACATGTTTTACGTATTAAGCACTACAACACTAGGGAACTTCATGTGAGGGTTCATTTGGGTAAACGGATCGACGAGTTCTTTGGATTTACAATTAAAGTGTCCTAGCTCCTTGAGCGTTCTTGCATGACCTCGAATTATGATGGCCCGAGCGGTAGTACGAGATATACAAACTAAAACAATTTCTATTAACAAACATACAAATGCTACATATATAGGCTCGTTTATGTTTTCCTAAACATTATTCCAAACCTAAGTCGCAACATTCTATTTTAGGTTGCTCGTAGAAGTTCTCACGAGCATATCCATCATTCTCATTATACATGTGATATCATTTATTAAGGTGAGTTCATAGCCCTTTCTATTACTTAATTGTTTTACAAACCCTTGGGGAGATACATGCTTTATTTTAAACCGAACACATTGCTTTCAAACTATATACTTATCGATTGTTATTAGCACTAAGTTTCGCATTTGCCAAACTTAAGTCCCTTAATCATGAATCATTAATCACTATGTGAGAGGGCGCGAATATTGTGAATAGATCTATTGGGATTGATGAATCCCGTTTGTGTTGGCCCCATTAAAGGCAAACAAACGCACTATATTTGAGTAACATTGGTAAAAGCGGCAATTTTACACGATAGGCACGCACCGACATTTTCTCCAATTAATTTTGGAACACGTTAACGCCTTGATTGCATGATGCTTAGTCTAATAATAACTGTTTTGGTTTTCAAACCATTGGTGTGAATTTATAACTCACACTACAAACATAATGTGTTCAACCATCAAACAAACTCTATGAATTTCACTCAACCTTTGTGTTGTGAGTTTTAAGCATGTATTTCGGGTCCATAATGTCGGAAGCGCACGGAAGAGCGAGGACTAGATCAAGAAGGCTATAAATTTTATTATCATTCAAAACCAATTTAATGTATTTTGTAAACTTGGAACCATCGGGACCTCATTTTGTAAACTCGATATTTATACAAATCGAATGATAAATCTTTTGAAACGACTCCATTAGAGTACGTTTTCTATTATTATAATTGTTGTGCCATGAAGTAACACCCGGTTTGAATTCGCTGCGTATCACGAAATTGGGGTGTTCTGATTGGTATCGAGCCACGATTATAGAGAAACGGGTCTAATTGAGACTTAAACTATAACTACTTTTACAAACAAAAACATTTTATAGCCTTCCGTTCTCCATGCCTTCCATCCTCCGAGACGATTATGTGACTTTTAGGCATTTTAAGCTATACAAACATACTAGTATATTGATATATATACCTGACATAATTTCAATCATAAACAATGTACTAAACATATTTACGTATGCCTATTCTAAGGCATTACGGCACAATCATATTTTCCTAATCTCCCAATCATGCATCTACTCGTGCATTTTAGGATTTCGAAACTTCCTCCAAGACATTGTAACTGGTTACAATGGTCTTTCCTACTTCCAGACATTGTGAGATACAATGGTCTCATTCATTTTCAAGACAACTGAGATACGGTGGTCTCTATTATATTCTCGGACACCGTAAATCTCTGATCTCATTTATTTCTCAAGACATTGTGGGTTACACAATGATCTTTCCATCACTTCTTAGACATTGTGAGTTGCACAATGGTCTCTATTATTTCCTAGACATTGTGAGTTACACAATGGTCTCAACTATTTCTCGGACATTGTGAGTTGCACAATGGTCTCAACTACTCCTCGGATATTGTAAGTTATACAATAGTCTCTAAAAGTTTCTTATAAACATTATATGATATTGTTTTACATGAAACCCGTCATAGTCTATCAATTTCCTAATGGAAATACAAGAAATGGGATTTCTAAAGATAAACTGACTCATCATCTACAAAAGTCAAGTTCAAGAACTTTCTCTACATTCATCAAAATTCTCTTACGAAACTTTCATTGTTAAAGGTTCGTGATTCTAGCCAAGTATGGACTATTTTAGGATTACTTAAGATTTCCTTTCCACACGTATCTACCCATACTATCTTCTATGCAATGGAATGTGAAAACATAGGTTACAAGTCTTTTATGGCCAGGACTTGCAACTGAATGGTTTGATGTCGCCTTTGCTTAGTGGACAATTTCTCAAAAGCTATGGACATATCACAAGTATACCTAATTTAGGTATTTGGAAAATTTATCGAACCTCGGCTAAATATAGTCTAGTCACCTATATTTAGCCTAGGGATAGTGGAACAGAGTCTGACTAACTATGTTCGACTTAAATTTTTCAAACACTTAGAACAGTTATACAAGTGTTATATTCAGGTTGATTTCCTACTTAAACTCGATAAACCACCAAAATTCATTAAAAAGATCTAGAGACACGATAGTGTCTTACCACTCAGCAAAATCTTAACATCTTATTTATACTACCTAATTTCATTCTTGAAATTTTCATACATGAGATAATCGAACTACTATCTTGGGATAGTCATCAAATCTTCTCGTCATTTCTTAGAAGTACTAGCCCGATTAGGTTTCAAGGATATCATTCCGCCATATTCCTTTAAAATTCACTTTGATTTTAAAACAAACTTGACATCTCTACCTAAGAATAATGGTAGCGTCGCTACACTCTTCTAATCGTCAACATATCACATCATTATCTCGAACCCCATTGTAATTCATCGTAAAACTTCACAGATCACGTTTCCTTCAAACACTAGTAGACATAAACACTATACGATATAGCCTTCATCCGAAACCACATAAGACATGATCAACTTTGGAAATGGTTTGGATAACTACTTGCCACTAGCAAAACTTTCCTACAATGACGCTTATCACATCATTACAAACCGTTTCACATCAACAATATCTTACACCTTTGATTAACAACATTACCCTAACAACAACAAAACTATTCCATTTGAGGCACTATATAGACGAAAGTGTCAGTCAACCATTTGCTGGACTAAGGTGTTCAGAGATCACCCACGAAACAACTAAGGAAACCATACAAATATAAATTAGGCTCCATGCCGCACACTATCACCAAAAACTCCATGTTAGAAATTAAGGTTTTATTGATAGCCTCGATACAATAAGATATGATTCATTTTGAGAATCGGGAAAATCCAAACTTTAGGTATATTAGACTCTATAAGATTTTAACAAAACCCTTTAGATTACAACTTAAGCCACATGGTATATAATACATTCTATGACCAAAAACTTGAGAACACAAAGATTAGAATTCGGCGCATACATCCACATTTCCCTAGACAATTCAACATCGGGTAACACATCCTGAATTCCGGGACGGAATTCCCATTAAGGGGTGAGACCAGTAACCACCCGCATTTTAGGTTACTTTTTATTTTCGAGAATTTACTATTCACTTTTACTATTCACTTTCACTATTCATCTCGTAAAATTTTTAATCCACATTCTCGTAAGATAAATTATTTTAGTAATAACACGAGAGTTCGACCATCGTTAGATCATTTTCGCAAAAATTATTAAGTAAACATCGTTTTAAAGTTTCGTTTTAGACGGTCCACCGTTTAAACATCACACGATAACGAAAATCAACTCGACAATTTTCCTCGCATCGGATAAATTTTAGATCACTCATGATTAATTTGAGAATTTTAAGATTTATTATTTTTAATATTACCAAATAAGCCCAAATAGCAGAACAAAACTAAACTTACGTTTTAAACAATTCTACTTACACCTAGGCTTAACGATTCTCGCTTTGTGTTTCTAATATGTTTTGACACTTTTACATTTTTGGAAAAGTCAAACATATTTCCTCCTCCTTTGACCATAAAGGAATTAACCTTATCGTTCTACATTTTGCATAAATCGCGTAACTTTTAAACTTCACAAATAACTGTTAAGTTATCCCGCGTATGAAGAAAACCACATTTTAACATCTCATATCACTTTTAGACTAATTTTAGTCTACTCTAAATAAATTCACGGTCGTTTCCCTGAAATTTCGTTCTTTTCCGATAAACTGCAAATTACGCGTTTTTGACCCGTATTTCCAGCTTTAAGCAGCTTTTTTGCACCCAATAAGACTTATCACCTATTTTATATTTTTATATGGAGTATAATGATGAGTTTCATCATTCCTGCAAGTTTCATATTTTTACGATACCCGGTTTTACATTTTATTGCTTCGGTTAGCATTTAACGGAACCAAAACTCACTCCGTAATCAAGATAATACCAAAACTATCCACCTAAGTCATCTTATCTCTATATGAACGAAATTAGGGAGGGGAGTCATCACCTTGGTGTCAAAATCCTAAGCATGCTTCCTTTAGATCATTTACATGTGTAAATTTAACCATGGTTAGTTTTAACCCAATATATAGTTAACTAAAATCTTTAGCCTATAAATACCAAGCATAAACCTTCATTTATTCTTGCACCACCCCTTCTTAACATCTAAAGTCCTAAACCTAAGGCATTTCTTATAGATCTTGTAAGAACATTCATGTGTTCTTGAAGAAAACTAGCGTTTGATCTTCGTTCTTGGAAGTTTTCAAGAAAGAGTCGTTATAATCTTCAAATAACTTCAAGTCTCCAAAAGACGTTGTTATAATCTTCATTTCTTCTTGGGTTCTCAAGAAGGCGTTGTTATAATCTTCTAATAGCCTTGGGTTTTCAAGATTGCAAATTTTACGTCGAAGCTCGCTAATATTTTATTTTTCCGTAATACTCAAGCATTCTATATTAAGGTAAGTATTTATAAAACTCAAACTTATTTAAATACTTATAAACTTTGTTAGTTTATTTATTGTATTTATAAACTCTTAATATATCATATAATCAAGTAATTAAAATACATGTTTTACGTATTAAGCACTACAACACTAGGGAACTTCATGTGAGGGGTTCATTTGGGTAAACGGATCGACGAGTTGCTGGATTTACAATTTAAAGTGTCCTAGCTCCTTGAACGTTTACTGCATGACCTCTGAATTGTGATGGCCCGAACGGTAGTACGAGATATACAAACTAAAACAATTTCTATTAACAAACATACAAATGCTACATATATAGGCTCGTTTATGTTTTCCTAAACATTATTCCAAACCTAAGTCGCAACATTCTATTTTAGGTTGCTCGTAGAAGTTCTCACGGCATATCCATCATTCTCATTATACATGTGATATCATTTATTAAGGTGAGTTCATAGCCCCACTTTCTATTACTTAATTGTTTTACAAACCCTTGGGGGAGATACATGCTTTATTTTAAATCGAACACATTGCTTTCAAACTATATACTTATCTGATTGTTATTAGCACTAAGTTTCCGCATTTGCCAAACTTAAGTCCCTTAATCATGAATCATTAATCACTATGTGAGAGTGGGCGCGAATATTGTGAATAGATCTATTGGGATTGATGAATCCCGTTTGTGTTGGCCCCATTAAAGGCAAACAAACGCACTATATTTGAGTAACATTGGTAAAAACGGCAATTTTACCTGATAGGGCACGCACTGACATTTTCTCCAATTAATTTTGGAACACGTTAACGCCTTGATTGCATGATGCTTAGTCTAATAATAACTGTTTTGGTTTTCAAACCACTGGTGTGAATTTATAACTCACACTACAAACATAATGTGTTCAACCATCAAACAAACTCTATGAATTTCACTCAACCTTTGTGTTGACAGTTTTAAGCATGTATTTCAGGTCCATAATGTCGGAAGCGCACGGAAGAGCGAGGACTAGATCAAGAAGGCTATAAATTTTATTATCATTCGAAAACCAATTTAATGTATTTTGTAAACTTGGAACCATCGGGACCTCATTTTTGTAAACTCGATATTTATACAAATCGAATGATAAATCTTTTGAAACGACTCCATTAGAGTACGTTTTCTATTATTATATCTGTTGTGCCATGAAGTAACACCGTACCACGTTTGAATTCATTGCGTATCACGAAATTGGGGTGTTACACTTGATCTTTAGTATGAGAAATGCGGTCCCAACTTAACCAATGAATGTGTTGCTCGTGGGAATCACCACTCCAAGAGAAACGCTTAATATGGACCAGAAGTTTATTCAGAAAACCCTTGGGCAACATATAACATTGCATTGCATATGAAGGAATAGCTTGAATCACCGACTTAATCAATACCTCTCGCCCGGCTTGTGAAAGCAATTTTTGTTTCCACCGCTGCATTTTTTAAGACCTTTTCCAAAATGAAAGAAAAAAGTTCATGCTTATTTCGTCCATGTACTGATGGAAGACCAAGATAACGCGCTCGAGGGTCCATTAGCTTCACACCCGGCCGATTGGAAAAGAACAACTTCACATCCAAAGGCGTATTTGGTGAAAACATAGCTTCTGATTTTGAGAAATTTATAGTTTGCCCAGATGCAATACAATAATGATTGAGAATATCAAGCTAGCAGTCACACTCAGCAACGTTTGCCTTAAGAAAAAATAACAATTCGTCCGCCAAGAAAATATGAGATACAACGGGGCAGCGTCTCGCCATTTTAATCCCTGTAAGGAGAGATTGATGCACGACGTTATTAATCATCTAAGAGAGAACGTCAGCAATAATAATAAACAAGTACGGTGACATCGGGTCCCCTTGACGGATACCTCTAGATGGTTTGATTGAACCAATAGACTCACCATTAATCATGAATTCCATCTCATAGGACGATATACACGCCAGAACCCATTTACACCAAGTCTCTCCAAAGCCAAGTTTCCGACATGTTGCAATTAGGAAATCCCATTCAACACGATCAAATGCTTTATTAAGGTCGAGCTTTAAAGCCATATGTCTTTGTTCGCCTTTCTTGTTATTTCGAATATAATGAAAAGCTTCATTTGCAATTACCATACAATCTTGAATAAGACGACCAAGGATGAAGGCAGATTGTTGCGGGGAAATTATGCGACTCATAAAAGGTTTCATGAATCGATTTGCCATGATCTTTGATATGACCCGATAGACAAAATTGCAAAGACTAATAGGACGAAATTGGCCTATAGTCTCGGGAGCTGGGATCTTCGGGATTAACACCACCAAGGTCTTGTTTAGAGAGGATGGCATAACACCTTCATTAAAAAACTAGTTAACAGCATTGCATACCGAAGTACCAACAATATGTCAATATTTCTGAAAAAAGATACCCAGAAAACCATCTTTACCAGGGGCTTTGTGCGCACCCATATTTTTAACAGCTTTCTTAATTTCTGATTGGAGAACAGGGGATTCCAAATGCAAAGACATAGTCTCATTCACAACAGGAGTGATTACATCTAAGACATTAGTGAAGTCCCGTGGCCCGGAAGAAGAGTAAATCTCTTTAAAGTGCTCAAGAATCAAATACTGAAGATCAATAGGGTTATTAACCCACTCACCTTGTCCATTTTTAAGCATAGTTATCTTGTTTCTTTGGCTTCTATGGGCAGTTGAGAGGTGAAAAAAACGAGTGTTTTGATCTCCATATTTGAGCTAGTTAACTCTTGATCTTTGGTGCCAAAACATTTCCTCACACAACCATGCTTCCTCAAGCTTTGAAATAAGCAAACGCTGTCGCATCTAATTTGATTCAAAAAAATTTTTAGAGGTTATGTTCATCTAATTTGATTCAAATTTTTTTAGAGGTTATGTTATACATACCCCAGACCCACCTAAAAAGTAAAAAAATAAATAAAATACAAAACATGTTTTTTTCCCTCAGTTTATAGTATTACATAGTTTTTTTTATTAGTTTCTGCACTGTATTTTTTGTCAGTTTAATATTTTTAACTTGTTAAAATTTATATTTTTGTTATGTACTTTTAAGTTAATACGGGGTGTTTAAAACATGGGACTCTATGTAGTGTAAATATTTAGAGTTAATTACTTAAATCATCCATGTGGTTTGCCGGGTTAGTTTTACCGTCAAACGGTTGTTTAGATGACTGAAATGACATAAATACCCTTTTATGTTTAAATGTAAGGTCCCTTGGTTTGTAGGGTATCACAAATTTAGTCCATATTTTTTTTTTATTATTAATTTAACTATGAATACGTTATTAAGGTCCATTTTTATACGTTTTCTTACTTTCATACGTTTTTATCCGCTTTCGTCAGTTTTTTTTACGTTTTCACCGTTTTTATACATTTTCGTCCGTTTTCATTTGTTTTTATCTGTTCTCGTCCGTTTTATACATTTTCGTCTGTTTTCATATGTGTTGGTCCGCTTTTTTACGTTTTTATACGTTTTATACGTATTTATACGTTTTATTCCGTTTTTATACGATTTCATCCGCTTTTCATACGTTTTTATCCGTTTTTGTACGTTATTATACGTTTTTGTACGGTTTTGTACGCTTTTGAATGTTTTTATATGTTTTTGTGCGTTTTTATACATTTTTATACGTTTTAGTACTTTTATATGTTTTTGTACTTTTTTATGCATTTTTATGCATTTTCTTACGTATTCATACGTTTTTATCATTTTTAAACAAAATTACAACACCCCTTTTTTTACCTATAAATACCTTTAACTTTAACATTTTTAAACACAACCCTCGTTTTATATAGACTCTCATACTCTCAATACAATTTTACTTCTCATTTTACTTACAAAATGTCTCAACAAAAAAAACTCCTCGACACTCAAAACGTCGACAACAAAACACTACGTGAAACACTCCCCAAAACCGAAGAAATATCCGTCTCGAAAATACTCCACCGCCAAACCAATAAATCAACTTCCGACCACCACTATTCTTTATGGCAACCAACCTTACTAAAACCAACCATACCGAAACCCATACCCATAACAAAATGTGTTTAACCAATACCCACAACAAAAATATTTTAAACCACACGGCACCCCTACGACGGTTCTTCATCACAACCTAATTGTCGGTTCGTCATCACAACCAAATACGAAACAACCTATGTGTCCCATTCATCAATTTCCATTTTAAGAAATGTACGAACCTCAATTTTCGGACACTATGCAAACACCGCTCGTGGGGACTCTCTCATCGAAGTCACGACCCCAGCCCCAAATAAGACATAAAAAAGGCGCCAAAAGAGGATGGTTCAAAATGAGAACGAACCCGGTGCGTTCCATGGACCACTGAGGAAGAAGTTGTGTTATGCAAAGGTTGGGTTTATGTATCCAAAAATAGAGTACTTAGTATCACGAGGAGGGAGAAAGCGTTTTGGATTGCGGTTTTAGAATACGTGGAGAGCATAATGTAACGGTCATTGAACCTACGATATGGTAAACATGAAATAGAAGACCGTGCGTCATATAATGGCTTAATTTTGTGGAGTGCATGCTAACGTCATGCGAAGGGCGCCAAGAATTTAGTCGGAGACGGTGATTACACCCAAAGGGCACTTATGGAATATCAAGCAGAATACGGAGTACCGTTTACACTTCTTCATGCGTGGGATATTTTTAAAAAATCTCCAAAATTGATGGAGATTGAAGTTCCATACTTTGAAGAAAAGAAAAAGGAAAATACCAAGAGGTACAAGTTATCGTGGTCTAGTTCGCTCAACACAACGCAGAGACAGAGCGATAATATAAACAACATCAAAAAGACATAACGTTCTGTATGTAGCCATATGAGCACTTGACTGGAGTACAACGCGAGAGGATGGAAGAGATAAGGGTGGCGATAAAGGCAAGGTGGAATTTACCATATTAGTTTATGTTTTTATTATGTACATTTAATTATCTATGTAATGTTTTTAGTTTTGTACATTTATGTTTTTAAATTTGTATTTAAATTTTTAGTTTATGAATAAAAAGTTAATCAAAATAAATAGGTTGAAAGGTGAATGAGTGTGACAATTAGGGTTGAAAGGTGAGAAAGTGGGAAAGAAAGTGACTAGAGAAAGAAAGATGAAATGACGCTGATATAGAAGATGAGCCTGCGTGACATTACCGCTAGTCCTAGGCAATGTTATAAATAGCGTTAGGCGTGGCGTGGCGTGAAGGCATGACGAAGCCTCAAGCTTTTGCGTTTTTAAAGCGTGACATAAGACGACATAAAATATTGTATATCATATTTCATATAAATATGATATATGAGCGTGACATAAGCGTGACATAAGCTTTTGAAGTTGAATATGTAACATATTGGATTTCACATACACAACATACCATAAACACAAGAGGCGTACACAATGGTTTTAGAGAGAGAAAGTTAGAGGTTTGGGAACTTTAGTGAGAGAAAGAAAAATCTTATTATGAGCTCCAACTCTCTACCTTGGGAGGTAGAGAGTATTTATAGTCTTACAATAAGCGCCACTGACGGGTCATGGATCACGCATACACCGGGTAAAGACCGTCCGTCCTCCACGGTGTTACTTAACTAAATACTACTTAACATTAAATAACTACGACCACAAGCTTTCTAACGAATACATATACTTGAGGTGGTGACATTTAATACTGGATTTTCTAAATCCTAACAATCTCCCTAAGGAGGTCACCTCAAACACACATTACAATTACATAGAATACAAACAGATATTACATTGAAATTGTTCTTGGATTCTTGTTCATGTTCTTTGTTACGTAGCTTGTAGTCTTTGATTCTTTATTTTTGCATGTTTGGATAATCTGGTGGAGGCCTTTAAGCGATCCACGTGATCACGAGTTTGAGCCGACTTTGAGATCATCAACCACGGTAAATCTCGACTCATCCATTGTGGTGTTGGTATTATGTGATGTAGTGACATTTGGACCGACATGCTCACATTCGGATCATGATATATTCTTATCGAGTAGTGGAAGCTTCGTTGATTCATGATATTGGCGGCGTAGCGAGCATGGAGTGATAATATCCGAGTCATTGATGCACCAATCATGATTTCTTTGGAAATGAATGTGTTGTGTGAGCATGCGGCTATGGATTGACCGCTTCATTCGATCATCAGCGTCGGGTGTTCTGCATAAAACAGTTAGCAATAAAGCGCTGAGTGTCTTTGATCACTTTTGTTGAATTGAGGTACACGCCCACGGTTCCCGTTGATCGATACAAATCTGCCTCGTGATCGGTATAATTCGAAGAATTTCCTTGACGGGGTTTCACGGTTGTTCTAGCCGTTCTCAAACCGGACGTCTCAAAGAAGACAACACGGGTGAGTGAACCGACAAATTGAGATTCACCGATTGATGAAAAGAGATTTGAAAAACAATCGTGTCTTGCTCAATAGAAATTGTTTTGCAATACAACGAAGGTTTTGATGAAAATCAATTATCAATCATAAACACCTTTTATTTAGAAATATGAGTACACGCGATCGATGTGCAAAAGAAAGGAGTTTTTAAGCACAACGACATGTTTTTCAAAGGTATCCGTCAATCCATAACTGAACCGGATTGATTCAAAAGATTGAATCGCCCCATTGTTTCATTCGGTTGTCACATGGTTGATCTATTGGATAGATCTCACATGCCACCCACCGAGCTTGTTTGATGTTGGCTCGAAGGCTTTCCATCTTCATTGTAAATATGTTTGAATATCACTCGGATGTTACGGCAATACCACAAGGATAATGCGTGGGACTCATAAGATATAATCTCTCTTTCCACATTGTGTGAAGCAGAGAGTCTTCATTGACGATGTCCTAAAGAGATTTATATGATGATCTCTTGGCTCTAGACTCAATTGTGCACAATTTGGTTCCTATGCGGAGACTAGGGAGGGTCTCTTTCTTCATATCAACAAACTCTAAGAAAGTCGATAGATAATGTCGATTCCACGTGAGAATGAAACAAGTCCTTTTAAGAGGAACTTGAGTGGTTTGGGAAGTTGTAGTGCGGTCGTCACTTTGGGTCCATGCATGACGTCTTGTCTTCAATACCGATGTTACCTTGGTAACCACCAAGAGCATATGAATTGAACCCGGTTTCGCGTAAGGTTGAATAAATGGAGGGCTATTTCTTTTCACCCTTTTCACATTCAATTCTTTTCATTCTTCACCCTTGATTCTTACAAAACTTCACAACTAGAACCTTGTTGGGTTTATTCGATACTAGCTTCGGTTTACCGCACTCTTCCCATATCTCATTTTCTCCTTTTTCAATATACCTAAGGACTCTACACTATCAAGTGGTTTTGTCCTGGGTAGATCCGTCCGATTCGGCGGATCATTGGACCTCAACCTAACCTTATCATCCTTATATCACCATGCATAAAGTAAAGTTGGTCGGTCTTTTGGTATTGATCTTTCGCCTTGAAACCAATTGAAAACCATTTGAAAATCAATCCGGATACTTGTGATATATTATCAAAGCATTTTGTACCGAATTGTTTTGATATTTTAGAAATGCTCCCCACCAACATATGCATAAAATTCGAAATTGTTTAGCACATGGAGGCAAGAGATCTTTGAAATCGTTAGATTAAGAATGAAAGGTCCAATCTTTTGATTAACATTTTCTAAAATGATCATCATCACTTCCCAATCAATTTAAGTAGATTAAGCATTTTGAGGAAGGATGAGGTTTTCAAATGTTTGCTCCCCTCAATATGTGCCTCGAAGTTTGAAAGAGTTTTGCATATATTAGAGGAACACACTAGAGACAATTCAATCACGTTTCAATAATTTAAGGTTTAAAGTAGATGCTCCCCCTCAACATGTGCATGGAAAATTTGAAATCGTTTGTCACATGCGGGGAGGAAAACTTGCTAAATACTTATGAACCCATTTATCGAATTATCAGTTTAAATCCAATTTAAATCACAAATTCTCCCCCGATCACAATTATCAAATCATTTGAGATTTGTGATCTCTGTAGATTTAAATTGATTTTGAAAGCTTTTGAGGAGAACTGTGACTTTCTTATGAAAACATTTTAAGCGATAAGGATCGATTTTGAGACTTTAAGCTCCATAGATTAAACATGCATGATTATCTTTTGAAAACAATTGTATGACAAATAACCTTTTGATTGAAATCATTCTCCCCTCAATCAATGACATAAGTTGTTGATTGAGAGATAGATATTTTGACAAGCGTTAAGTCCGGATGATTTACAACAATAGAGTACGAGTTATTTTTCAAAGCAATTAGTTTTCATTAGATTAAAGCAATTGTTTATAGAATCGAGCATGAGATTTGAAAAAGCAAGATAAAGCATGGCTCTGTTCTTTCTTAGAAAAGCGTTCTTGCTGAAATGACAATAAACCATATATTTCACTTTCTCCCAAAAATATTTTTGATTTTTTAATAAGCGAATATATACATTCGACCAACATCTAAAGACCCGTGTCACTCTTTGTTGACGATTACAAAGACCGTGAGATATAAATCGAATCAAGAAAGATATGACCAAAAGACAATAGTTTTTGAGATTTTATGAAAGATTTTATATTTTTTATTTGCTTTTTGTAGGTTTTGTGATTTTGTATTTTGCTTTTGAATAAATATGTACGAGATGGATGAAGAAAGACCTTTACTCCTCGACTTCCTCACGAAGGCGTTTGAGTGTTTGGTTGAAGGCTTTTCAAGCCAAGTCGTAGAAGAATAAACTCAAACGTTCTCTTGGAAGAGCTTTGGTGAAGATGTCGCTAACCGGTATTCGACTTCATAAAATAGAGTTCCACCACACCGTTTTCCACTTGCTCCCGGATGAAATGATGTCGAATGTTGATGTGTTTTGCTCTTGAATGTTGAACATTGTTGCATGAGAGAGCAATAGCACTTTATTATCACGATCTGAGAGGATTTTGTTGAATTCAAAGCCATAGTCGATAATTGGGATCTCATCCAAAGGATTTGAGAACAACACGATGACATTGCTATGTATTCACCTCTGTAGAGAAATAAAGTACTCATTTGCTTCTTTGACGACCGACTCACAAGCTTATCACCCAAAACCGAGCACCTCGATGTACTTGACGTGTATCTTGTCATCCCGCATGATCATCATCTGCATAGGTCGTTAGTGACATACCGGTGTCCTTGGTACCATAGTCCCATATTGATGGTTCCTTGGAGATACCGAAGACCGTTTAACCGCTTCAAGGTGCTTTTTAGTAGGCTTAGCACGATATCTAGCACACATGCACACAAATGAACAAGATGTCACGGTCTACTAGGCGTGAGGTACATCGTGGATCCAATCATACTACGATATTTCGTTTGATCTACCATGATCCACGAGTGGTCCTCATCCGACATGGTACGCTCATTCATGGGAGTGTCAACAGGTCATATGAAACAAATCCAAATTTCTTTAAGATCTCATTTGCATATTTAGATTGATTTATAAAAATGCCTCCGGGAGTTTGTGAAATTTGTAATCCCAAGAAAATGACATTTGTCCCATCATTGACATTTGAAATTTGGAACCCATTTCTTTTGAAAACGATCACATTCATTGGGGTCGGTCGAGGCGAGATAATATCATCAACATAAATCGAGCGTGAATTAAATGTTTGCACGACTTTACGGTGAACAATGTCGGATCAATCTGCTCCTTGAATCCGGTAGATAGAAGAAACTTTGACAACATCATACCATGCTCTAGGAGCTTTCTTCAAACCATAAAGGGCCTTTTTCAAGCGATAGACATGAGTAGGATGCTCGGATTCACAAAACCCTACTGGTGGGTCCGACGTAAACCACCTCTTTCAAATCACCATTAAGAAAGCGGTTTCACATCCATCGATATCGACCATGTTCTTACTAGCGCATTAGCCAAGAAGATTCGATAGCTTTGATACGAGCAACAGGAGCAAAAGATTCCTCAAAGTCAATACCTTCTTCTTGACGATATCCTTTAGCCACTAACCTAGCCTTATTTTTCAAAGACATCACCATGCTCATCAAGCTTCACTTTGAAGATCCACTTTAGAGCAATGATCATATACGATCTGAAGCGGTACTAATTCCCATACATCTAATCGATCAAACTTATGAATTTCTTCTTGCATGGCATTGAACCATTGTCTTCATTCATCGCAGTTTTAACATCTTTAGGTTTGATCTTAGAGAGTACGGAGTTGAAGAAGTACCATAAGGCATCGATAGCAAGTTGTTTACGAGTGGATACAGGCGAAAGGGTTTCCAATGATGTTGTCCAATGGGTGATCATGTGTCCATTTTCTAAGGTGTTCATGTGGTTGTTGTTGTGGGCCGAAGTAGCGAGTCGATGGTTCTGATGAAGATGGTTCGGATGATGAATCGTGAGCAAATATATTTTCAAATGGAGCATCTTGAGGAGTAGCAAAGGGATTAACTTCATCTTGTGAATCGAAGCAATTGCTTGATGTACACTCGGTGATTGAAGGTTTGTTGATGAGATCGATTGATCGGCAGCGCTTCGACTTAATGACATCAGGCGAAGGATTGACCTCATTGGCGAGGATAGAGCGACCTCTAATGATGGGATTGACGGATCATTAGCGGTTGGTTCATAGTGTTCATCAAACATTGGATCAAATAGTTTCTTCAAGTCATCTTGAAGGAGGTACATAAGGATTTCTTGGCGGGAGCCGTAAACAATAGTAGAACCGATGGGACTACATGATGATGCGGGTCCGGCTCGAGTTGTCCTGGAGCCATTGGACCGGTCACTCATCGAGCGAACGTGAATAGTTTCCATGATATTTCGGGTTCTTTTGTTGTAGATTCGGTATCCCTTTTGTTTGGTGCATATCCTACAAATACTCAATGTCCGCTTCGGTTTAAGTTTGCTAAGTCTTGACCTCATTAGTTGGATAACACAATGCACCAAACACACGAAGGAATGATAAATTAGGTTTTCTATTGTGGACAAGTTCATATGGAGTTTTCCATGAGCGGTGTGAATTAGGGATCGATTTTGAGTGTAGCATGCGGTGGCAATGGCTTGACCCGAGAAACATTGGAACCTTTGAGTAAATCAAGCATAGTTCTTGCGGCTTCCACAAGAGTTCGATTTCGTCTTTCAACTACACCGCTCGTTGAGGAGTTCGTGGAACACTTCTTTGATGAGGATTCCAACACTTTCATAAAACTCACTAAGTTGTTTATTAACAAACTTAGTTCCATTGTCGATTCGGATGATTACGGCGGTTTGTTAAGTCGAACATGCATTTGTTTGATAAGTTTGATGATGATATATGGAGTTTCATCCTTTGTCCTTAGGAACTTGACCCAGGTGAATCGAGAGTAATCATCAACCACAACTAACACATATTTCTTCCCAAAGATATTCTGCACTCTCATGGGTCCACATAAATCCATGTGTATTGTATGAAGAACTTCTGTAATTGAGTTTGTTGTTTTGGGTTTGTGGGCGTATTTCTTGCTTTTTCCCAATTGGCATGCTGAACAAAGATGATCCTTTTCATACTTTAGTCTAGGTAAACCTACAACTAAGTCCTTTCTGGAGAGATCATTGATGGTGCCAAGTTCAAGTGATTGAGACGACGATGCCATAACCATGACTTTGTTTTCGAAGCCTTTGACAATAAGCAAATTGGAGAAGACTTCATCATATCTTCGATGGAGATGGTGTATAGATTTGACCCACGTGTTCCTCTTAAAAGTTCTTTACCATCAAGTTCTCTAACGAAGCAAGTATGTTTTAAAAGCCACTTCTAGATCGAAATCACGAATTGACCGACAGAGAATAAGTTATGACCAAGACCTTCTCGTAATATACCACGGAGATAACACTATCTCCGACAACATAATCTCCATAACCCATAATTGCACCAAAATGATCATTACCGAATCTAACGGTCCGATGAATTTACTCACGAAGTTCATGAGCATGACCGGTCTCCAAATATATGCTTGGAGCGGCACGAGTCCGGTACCACAAAACGATTTGAACGATCTGCAGCTTGAACACGACAAGAATGGATAAGCGGATAATTGGGATCTCCATGCAATAATGGGTTCCATTTAGTTAGTAATAACGATGATTGGAACACCCACATCGAAGTAGAAACAATGGAATCATCGAAATAGATGCGATTGCTAGTATCCGTATTTGACCTATTCGTAGTATGTTCACTTAAGGAATAGTTCTACCGTAGGCATCCATTTTCAAGTGGGCATTGTCTTAGCAAATTGAGGCGAATCGATTAACTTTATGGCCAAAGGTATCCATTGATAACCTATCTTACTAAATGTTCTTCCCGTGGGTTTCCACTTGTTTTCTAACTTTCTTTCGCTTTTGCCTTTTAGCCTTCTTAGCTTGATTTTTACATTAAGTTTAACTTGGCATTTAACAACATTAGACAAATCATTCATACCACATTCAAGATTAATAATGAAACCACGCAATCATCATTACATGTTTTGCCAAAAGTAGTAGAATTCGCATTAATTACGATGCGCTTAGAGCTAACACTAGAATCAACACGATTCGTTTTATTCAAATTCTCCCTACGGTGATCTTCTACTTTCTTCCAATGCGCAGTTTTAGCTTGCGAGGTCCTATCATTCCTTGTATTGCCTTGAGACTTTGACCGCCGCTTTAATGTCACTGATTACTCTGTAGGAATGGGAACATTAGTTGGTTTTGCTACTTTTGCCTTTCTGCTTTTGATGTGTTGGGATGCGTACTATTTGAAGGCACACCGAGGTTCACTTTCATAACATTGGGCATTGAATGAGTTGTATACTTGGCACTAGGCATAGAACAAGGTATCAAGGATTGACTTGCTCACCTAAGGTTTTAGGGCATATTGTAATTAAGCATTCTAGAAGTTCTTGAGATTGTTTGGCATATAAGCATTCATGGCCAATTGCATTATCAAGTGGTTTCTCTAACTTATCCTCTTCTATAATCTCACGGAGACATTCTAGGTTGTCCTTAAGGTATGAGAAATATGTTTGAATAGCAAGTTTGTTATTCCTTAGATGAGGAGGAACATATTTCACAGACAAAGCATATTTATTACAGACATGCACCTTTGAAGCACCATTCTCCCCATTTGTCATTGGCATTTTCCCTTTTACCTGACTCTTCAGATTCTCAATTTCCTTTTGCAATGAAGTTATTTTTTAATTATTTTTGTTACGAGTGGCTTTTATTGACTCAAATAACTCATTGAAATGACGTTTAACATTTTCATTTTCTTCTAGAAAACTCTCATTTTCCTTTTGTAAAGCATTAACCAAGTTTTAAGATAAAATTTTGAGAATTCGAGAATCTAAAGGAGGAGGCATTTGGGAGCCACCACATTGTTCATTTCACCCTTTAATTGAGATATTTGGGCTTTCAACTTTCGATCGTGTTACAATGAGCTCGAATCATTCATCACGTTTGCTAATTTCAAAAGCGCATCAAATTCGGGAACATCCAAGGATGTCTTGATATTTGAGGTTTTAACATTTTCTTTCGGATGTTGATATTTTAATTGCAAAGCAAGATGCTCAACTTCGGTTTAGAAAACTATTTTACCAGTTATCATGATCATCCTGTTCAACCTTATCATGCGGTTTAGAGTTAGTTTTTCAAGCTCAATGACACGATCATGGGAGACTTTCGAGCAACGATAATTCATGAAATTGAGAAGCATTAATGGAACAATTTGTAGCGATGTAAAACACATCTTGAGCAATACATTCGAAATAAGATTCTCATTCAAGGTATGCAAGTTCTTCCTCTCAATCTCATTATATTTTAGTTCTCGCTCATAGTCACTAACCTCAACAATCATCGCATCAAATTCCTTTTCCATTTCTTTAATATCTAAGTCCATCCCTTTTAAGACTCTCAAATTGACCTTTTAATTGTTTAAAGAAAGGCATGACCTCGGTTAAATAGCATTCTTTAGTTTGCTCAAAACCCTTTCCCTTCGATTATCCCGGTGGGTGTGATCCTTTTCTTACAAGTTTTCTCAAAATCAACAAATAATTGAAAGATAACATATTGATTGAGGTCTTGCTTTTATTGGCAATAGTTGTAGGAACTAGATGCATTGGTGTATTTGGAGGATACATCATTGAAGGTATTTTCCTAAGGGAGGGTTTGTAACAATAAGATTCTCTCGCTTTTGCTTATCTAAATCCTTTTTCGAACACTTGTTCGGGAGTTAACAACGTTGAGGCTTAAACTTGTTCAAGGAAATCCAATTTTCCTTCTTGTAATCATGGGGTTTGATCGTTATGTTATTCTTTTTACATTCGGGATCTTCTAGCTTCTTATTCATTTTCACCCTAGATGCATCATCTACTTTTCTATCTTCCTCGGTGCACTCAACGCAACTAGGTTTACGTCTAGGTTTAAGAATATCATTTCCATCATAGATCACCTTATTAGCGACTCTAGCCTTTTAATGACCTCTGGATTTAGTTCCTCAACAAGGGGAATGCTATGCTTATCGCTTAAAACTCTATGCTTAGTGATCAAGTGAGCAGTCTGAATGGTATTCCCTTGTACGTACAACTTATTTTCTAGCTTGTTTTTCAAAGTTTTTAGATTGAAAAAATCATTCAAAAGTTTTGATTCCTTAGCATTGAATTCTTGCTTAAGCATTTTAACATTTTCTTGAAGTTCTGTTTTTGCTAGCGCTTTAGAAAGCTTTTCTTGTAAGGAGTTTAACTCTTGTTTTAAGATTTCTTCTCTAAAGTTACTTTTTCTAATAACTGTACGCATTTGGTCATCCATCTCCTGCTCACGGGTGGTTAATTCAAACTTGGCACGTTGTTCATAAATGGCCACTCGTTCTTTATAGGCATTAAGTTCAGAGATAACAAAATCATTAGGGGCACATGCAGTGCATTCATCAAAAACATAGTCATCATTGACTGCAGAAGATGCATCACTTGGTACAATCTCACTTTCACTTTGTTTCACATATTGATCATATGGGACAACATTGATATTACCCATATTTTCAATATCTCGACTCAATAGTTTCGAGTTGATTGTACTTTGTCATGCATCTTTTGCACATCAACATCATCGTATAGTTTTAATACCTCGTAAATGATTTTGTCTTTGGATGGACCAGCTTGTGGTGATGAAGAGACTTTAGAAGGACCATTGGAGAAATGCTAGCCATGAAAATTGTTTGTGGAGTAGGTTCATCATCAACGTCGAGTCGTATGCATCACAATCGGCGACTTGAAAGGCATTCGATGATTGTGGCCTATCTCCGAATTGGCCGCTCATCCACATCTACATCATATGTCTTGGCATTTCCCACCGAAGAAACAACAACTCTCTTCATCCAAAGTCGCACCATTATCCCGAGCTTGCACAAGCAACATCTTATCCTCAAGTACTGCGATTCGAGGCGTTTGGCGATATGCGTTCCTTGCAATATGTCCATCACCACCACGCTTGTAACACTTGATCGGCTTTGCTTGTCCTTGATTTCCATTCCTTCCCTATTTTGATTTGCCACATATCCTCTATCAACTCCACCTCTTCCTTGTTCATACGCCTTTCTTGAACTGGTTGTACCATAACCTTCCCATCTCTAACGTTGGCTTGATTGTGTGGATTAGATCTTTATTACGAGGTTGTTGTTGGTGTGTGGGAGAGTTCATGTTTTGACCGATCATGAGAGCCGTTGATTAATGAAGTTTCCACGTGTGCATCAACATCGACTTGTCACACCCCAAATTACATTTTGCGTGGAATGGAATTCACGGGATTGTTGTCATAGCATCACAATCACAGTTATATTGAGCGACCTAAAGTGTCGTTTAAAAACACATCGTTTGATATTTATATAAAACATTCGAGTTACAAGATAGGTCCCAAAAGTTGATAAAGTTTGCGGAAAATATAAGTTTATTACAAGTCCAAACGATGTTTTGAAAAGAAAACCATAATATACAATGAGACAAGTCGGCCTTGCGACTCTATGAGGTTCCTTAATCGTGCCATGATGCGAATGTCTTAGTTACACGAAAATACATTGCTAAAGCGGTCAACAATAATGTTGGTGAGAAATCATAGGTTTATGAAAATGATTTATCGACTACACAAGTATAGACCGGTATGACAATCATGCCACACAAAATGTTACAATTGCTATAAGTCCATGACACGAAACTAGGCGATCATGATGTTAGCCCCAGCAGTGTTTGCCAAACAACTCAAATAATGATATTAAATGAAATGCATCCGTTTAACGGTTGGAATCCACCAACCCGGATGGAGGAGTCACCCTCGATAGATCTATCCACTCACCTCGCTTCTATGAAATTAACGGCTCATGTTATATAATGGGGACATTCAATTGGCATGAGGTAACTTAAGCAATGTAAATGAATTTGATATACTTGGCATCGTAATAAAAATGATGTGCAATGTATTCTCCCGTAAGTTTGAAAATAAGTATTAAACATGTACAACGGGGCTATGAAAACTCACTTGATGAATTGATGCGATGACAAAAGTGAGTACACGAAATGTAGCGTGAATCTCGAAACCGACCTATTATGAATGATATGATATGTAATAAGTCATGATGTAATGTTATGCATGCAATTCGGATGATATTTATACCACTTATGAATTTTTGAAAATAATACTTTTAAATCGAAAATATAATCTTTTAACGTCTTGACCATTTTAAATTACTTCACATGTATTTATGTTGAAATGATATCCGACGATAATCATTTAGTGATTTATTAAGAGAATATAACTTTTAAATAGTAAAATAATGTCATTGAAATTTCCATGAAAGTGACTAAAACGGCCTCTAAAATCTAGTCGTAAAATGGTGCACGTCGGCGTTAGGAAACAAACTCAACGGTTTTGGGAAGCTCGTATCATTATCTCAAAGTTTTAGTACATGAGTTTCCATCCTAGAGGTCTCGAACATAAAGAAAAATAGAGGTTAAGTATGGTACTTATGTCCCAAAATATAGTTTAAGGATGGTTTTCGGCAAAGTTTGAGTAAGCGTAATTAATTCATTACAACTCCGCTAATCAAGCGGTCGGACATTTTGATAAATATACTTGGCGATCTCACTTTTACTAGAAGACATCACTTTATAAAAGTTCTAAATCAATGTTAAAACAACCTTCAACTTGGTCTCTAGTTTTGCCGTAAAACTTGCCTATTAGAAATTTATTTAGTTTTCTTATATAATAAAGTTCGACAACTTTTGTAAGCGTGTATAATTTAATCGTTACAAATCCGTTTTCTACGTTTTAAAGGTCCTTAGCTTTGTATCAAAGTATACTAACATATTTTTGACAAGTCGACATAATTTACAACGCCCAAGCTTCATTTTTGACTCGTACAAAATAAACAATGCTTGTTGAAATTTCGAGAAAATTATAGTTTTCGTCGCCAACTTGAAAAATTCATAACTTCTTCGTTATAGCTCCGTTTTAATCCGTTCAAGCGGCCACGGTTTCGTTTTAAAGTATATTTTCTAAATATCTAGGCCAAAATTTTTTACCTGCTGTCGGATTTTCCAGATTTTGAAAATAAGGACAGACCCTTTTGCAAACTTGTCGAAATGAGTTTTTCTCGCGCCAAACCTATTCTAACCCATTCAAAACAACTCCGAAGCTATTCTAATCCTACCATACACCTTCTTAGGGTGTCATGGTTTCCTAGGCATCACCAAAACTAATATATAACAAGGAGTAATTATAGGATGGATTATATATATATAACACTTAAAAACCTTAAAAGTGGTATAAACATCACATAACTTGCATGTTTTACTTGTGCATAATAAAAATGAACATAGAAATGAATATGAAAAATAATGATATGTATGAAATGCTTACTAGTAATTGATGAGGTTTATGAGAACAATGGATTTTCCTAATCACCCTAGGTTTTTATTTCAAAACCTATACAAAGAGTGATACTAGTGTGTAAATAACTTTGTCTTGAAAATTTTATGATGATCCTCCTTCTTGTGATCTTGTGTGCGGGTTTTGGAGAGAAAAGAGCAAGAGAGAGTTTGATCTTTTACTTGCAAATGAAGAAATGAATTGTGTTTGGTTATTTAGTATAATACATGTATACTTGAGATATTTAGCAAAAAACTCAATGACTCACCCCTTGTGTCGACAAGGGGTGTTAGTCATTCTTTTATATATTTTTTTTTAAATGTATAAGTGTAATGTTTAGTAAGTTAATTGAAGTTAAATGATAAGTTGTAGTCATATTTGAGTATATAGGGTAGCGTTAGTTAAAATAAATTTTCACGGGTCAAGATAAAATATATTTAGGTCATAAAATTATAAAAATACATTTCTTGCAAAATTTGAGTGAAATAATAATAATCGTGTAGTATTTAAGAAAACCGTCGTAATTATATAAATATAACAATTTATATACAAAATAAATTTAAAACACTGGGTAAACTCATAATATTATTTTATAAACTTAATATGAGTATAAAAATATATCGGGATAATTTTTGGAAGTAACGGATCAATTGTTCAAAATAATTAATTACGCGATAACGTTTATTTAATAAAAGTTATACGTTTAATGTAAAATGCAAAACCATGCATGAACTAATATGATGACAATGATGTTAATGAAATGTAGACTAAACTTAGTCTATATGAAATGACCTCGATGATATGATCATGAATTCACGGCTAAACCATTACGGTTACGTGAATTTGATGCTCGTAAACCTAGTTCACGATAAATGATAAATAATGAAGCATGAGTAATGTTTTGAGAATGACACGAAAATCTGAATTGTCACATTCGCCCAACCAAAAGGAATTCGGTCCACGAATTCGGTCCTTATTAGGTCCTACGGTGTTGTCGGTGAAAAGATGAGGATATTTGAGGCGCATCTGGTCTTCCGATTCCCAAGTAAACTCAGGACCTCTTCGAGAATTCCAGCGAACCTTCACTATAGGAATACGACTTTGTTTCAACTGCTTGACCTCGCGGTCCATGATTTCTACTGGTTCCTCCACGAAATTGAGTTTATCGTCGAGTTGAATTTCTTCCAATGGAATAACGAGTGATTCGTCCGAAAGACATTTCTTGAGTTTGAAGCGTGAAGCGTGTTGTGTACGTGACTAAGTTCGATGGAAGATCAAGTCGATAAGCTACGGGGCCAACTCGCTCAAAATTTTGAATGGCCCAATGTACCTCGGGTTCAATTTCCGCGTTTTCCAAAGCGTACCACGCCTTTCAAGCGATACTTTCAACATCACTTTGTCGCCAATTTGAAATTCCAATGGTTTGCGCCTAACATCTGCGTAACTTTTACGTACTTGGCGATTACGAGTCTATCTCGGTTTGAACTATCTTTTACATTGTTTCCGTACCATTTACGGACCCGATGAGTTGTGCGTCTCCAACCTCGGCCCAACAAGCGGTGATCGACACTTTCGACCATAGAGTGCTTGAATGGTGCCGCTTTTATCTTGGTGTGATAACTATTGTTGTCACGAGAATTCGATCAATGGCAAATGATTAGCCCAACCATTTCCAAAATCAATCACACATGCTCTCAGCATATCTTCTAATGTTTGAATTGTCCTTTCACTTTGACCATCGGTTTGTGGATGATATGCTGTGCTCATGTCTAATTTGGTTCCAAATGAATCTTGTAATGATTTCCAGAAGTTTGAAGTGAATCGACTATCTCTGTCGGAAATGATGGAAATTGGTGCTCCATGCCTCGAGACTATTTCCTTGACATAAAGTCTAGTGAGTTGTTCCATGGAATAAGTCTCTCTAATTGGTATGAAATGGGCTGATTTGGTAAGGCGATCAACGATTACCCATATAGCGTCGTAACCTCCGATGTCTTAGGAAGTTTCGTAACAAAGTCCATTGTAATCGTTCCCATTTCCATTGTGGAATTTCGGGTTGTTGGAGTAATCACGAAGGTTTCGATATTCGACTTTTACCTTAGAGCAAGTAAGGCATCGCTAACGTCGTGGCAATTTCCGCTTTCATGTTCGGCCACCAATAAAGTTTCTTGAGATCACGATACATCTTATCGAACACGGGTGAATAGAATACTTTGACTTATGCGACTCATGCATAATCAATTCTCGTATCCGCCATAAAATGGTACCCATTCTATCCTTGAAGCATAATACTCCATCTGCTCTCTTTACAAAGCCATTTGCATTTTCGGGCATACCATAAAGCTTTTCACTTGGTCGGTTTTCCTCCTTGAGTGCCTCGATCGTGCCTCAAGTATTTTTGATGGTAAAGGTGAGCGATCGTCATTCCTAATGATCGTACTCTTAAAGGTTTGGGTCTTTCTTTCCGACTAAGAGCATCGGCCACAACATTGGCTTTTCGGGTGATACTTGATTTCACAATCATAATCGTTGAGTAATTCCAACCAACGACGTTGCCTCATGTTAAGTTCCTTCGATCAAGAACATATTGTAAACTCTTGTGGTCCGTAAACACTTGTGCACTTTGTACCGTAAAGGTAGTGTCTCCAAATCTTGAGTGCAAAGACTACATTTGACTCAAGATCATGTGTGGTGTAATTCTTCTCATGAACCTTAAGTTGTCGAGAAGCATAAGCTATCACCTTCTCGTTTTGCATTAAAACGACTCAAGCCCTTTATGTGAAGCATCGCGATATACAACGAAGTTCTCAATTCCTTGGGTAGTGCCAAAATTGGCGCCTTTGCAAAGCTTTGCTTCAACAAGCTGACGACTTCTTGTTTCTTTCCCCATTCGTACCTCTTGTTTTTACGTGTCAACTTGGTCAAAGCTTTAGCTATCTTTGAAAAACCTTGATGAATCTTGGTAATACCGGCAAGTCCTAGAAATTGTCGGTTTACGTAGGATTTGTTGGAGTAGCCCAATCTTTCTGACTTCAATCTTTGCGGGGTCTACTTGTAATCCTTGACTATCAATGACATGACCAAGAAATTGTACTTTACGGTTCCAAAAATCACACTTCGAAAATTTGGCATACAACTCCTCATTCTTGAGTAGTCCTAAAATCGTTCTTAAATGCCCTTCATGCTCTTCTTTGCTCTTTGAGTAAATCAATATGTCGTCGATGAACACTATAACAAACTTGTCCAAATACGGTTTGCATACCCTATTCATGAGATCCATGAATACTGCAGGTGCATTAGTTAATCCGAATGGCATTACTTGAAACTCATAATGTCCATAACGTGTTCTAAACGCTTGTTTTGGGATGTCCTCCTCTCGCACTCTAAGTTGATGGTAACGACCTTAGATCAATCTTTGAGTAGATACTAGAGCCTTGCAACGATCGAACAAGTCGTCGATTACGGGGAGTGGGTAGCGGTTCTTCACCGTTAACTTGTTCGACTCTCTATAATCTATACACATTCTAAAGGATCCATCTTTCTTCTTCACAAACAAGACCGGTGCTCCCAGGCGAGGAACTTGGCCTAATGAATCCTTTGTCTAAAAGTTCTTGCAACGATTAGACAACTCTTGCATCTCCGATGGTGCTAATCGGTAAGGTGCTCGCGCAATTGGTGCGACTCGGGCACTAAGTCAATATGAAATTCTACTTGACGTGCGGTGGAAGTCTGGTAAGTCTTGGGAAAGACTTGAGAAATTCTCGAGCAATCGGTACATCCTCAAGTCGCTTCTCCTCCGACTTCTTCTCGGTTATATGTGCTAAGAAAGCAAAACAACCTTTCTTTATGTACTTCTCCGTTTTGATGCATGATATAATCTGAGTCTAGTTCCACCGTTCCCCACGAATGATCAAAGTTTCGCCGTTGTAAGGAAGATGAACAACTTTTTCATCACAAATGATTCTTGCGATGTTTGGATAACCAATCCATTCCGATGATGACGTCGAAACTACCAAGTTCTACGGGCATAAGGTCTATATTGAAGGGATGATTTAGAAAATTGAGTGTACAACCACGGACAATGGTGTCGGTGCTAATTAAGTTACCATTAGCTAATTCAATGTTGTATGATGTGTCTAATGTGGTTGGTTTGATATTGAGTAAAGGTGCAAATATAGTGGACACAAAACTTTTATCGGCTCCCGAATCAAATAAAGCGATGCATAACGATTATTGATAAGGAGCGTACCGTTACAACATTCGGGTCCTCCTAGCTTCTCCACCTCCTATGACATAGGCTCTTCCTTGTGCCATTCCACCACGATTCTGTTTCCTTGGTTCCTTCCCTTTGGACACTCGCTCTTGTAATGTCCCTTTCTCCATAACCAAAACATGTTACTTGTTGTTTCGATTTTCCCCGTAGTTGGCATCTTGCATTCTCTAGTTTGATGTCCCATTTTTTACAATTCCCATGGATCTGGACAACGTCCTGTTTGTGATGACTTGAACACCTCTCACATTTAGGCAAAATCCCGTGTACCCCTTTTTCTCCGTTGGGCTGCAACATAGGCCTTTGCAACCTCTGTCTCTTAGGTGGTCGTTGGTGACATTTCCACCTCGATTGTTGTTGTCCCACTTTCGTTTGTTGTTGTTATTGTTGGTGTAATTGTTTCGGTTATTGTTGTAATTGAAACGGTTGTTGGTATTGTTGTTGTTTCGGTTGATGTTAGCGATGTTGCCTCTCTTTACTACTTGAGCCATGAGCTTTTGCGACACTCGAATGGATTCCTCAATCGTTTGCGGATCAAAAGAAATCACGTCTCCTTGAATAACCTCGGGAAGTCCCCCGATGAAAGCCTCCAGTAGCTTCTCGTTATCCGAAACCATAGATGGGCATAACGCGGCCAATTCTTGGAACCTCCGAATGTAAGCATCAATATCATACCCAATAGTTACCAGCTCATAGAATTCGGTCTCCAACTTTTTCACCTCCGTATGCGGACAATACTTCCTTGTTAGCAAACTCTTGAATTGCTCCCATGTGATCTTGTACGCATTTTCCATTCCCATTGGCTGAGCATATGAATTCCACCACGACATTGCCCCATCCAGTGGTGTACTCGTAGCAAACTTAACCTTGCTATCCTCCGGGCAATTACATAACAAAAACACGGATTCCATTTTCTCGAACCATCTAACCATGGCGGTTGCCCTTGGTACCCTTGAACTTAGTGGGATCTCCACTTTTGAAATCCTTATCTGACGACTTCTAACCCGGACCCTCTGCATTACTGCGGCGGACAAGTCTAGCGGCCTCGGCGGTTCTGCATGACCTCGGCGGCCGCCACCGATGCTCTCTCGGTCCTTAATGCATCGGCTATGCTATCGTTCACATACTTCTGCATAGCAGCTTGAGTCAACTCAGGTGTGGTTTTCTTTGGCGCCATTATTCTTCAAAACCATAAGATGAAACAATTATGAGAACTCGTAAGTAGAAACAAACATTATACATATATATCCACAACCACAACATGTATAATATAAATGAAATCACAACGGAACAACCACGAAATATCACAAATAAAATCACAACACACGTGGATAATATACATGAAAATTTCGGCCTTCGTGGACCGATATCATAGATAGTAAAACCATTCCTACATAGTAGAGTCAATACTTGATATTTTGTTTGTACAACAACCAAAAGACAACAAGTTCTTTAAACTATGTCACACACCTTGTGACTAGGATAACAGTAAATAAAAACTATACATGATAAGAGTCTACACTAGGCACCTCCTGGTGCTCCGCCAGCTCGATCTTGAAGATCACGGACCTGTATAGTCAAGCTCGCAATCAAATCCCTCAACTCGCTAATCTGACCCTGTGTGGTACCCATGCTCTCACGAGCTAGTGCCAACTCACATGCATGCATGAAAGCTCGTCACAGGCCATCTCGGCTCTATCATATAACTCGGGCATCTCACCCTCAACTCAACAATATGCCCCTGTTCTCTAGCTGTCTAGATTCTAAACCACGGTGTGCCAAATCAATCGAAACTCTACCTATCACGAGGCCTTCAACCTCCTCCTCAATGTTCTCCACTCGATCTAATGACGGTTCCTCCAACTGTCCTAACATCCTATCAATCGAACACATTGGCTATCTATCGTGCCCTAATGTCTCGGTGGAAGGCATCTAGCGGCAACGACCTTTGAGCTCTCACCTATCTCGAACCTAGGCGGTGGTTCGGGTTCTGTAGAGGATGATGCGGGGATGTCAAAGCGTGCACGCTTTTGGCGGCAAGTCCGGTGTAGGTATAGGCTCCCTAAGATAGTATGATGAAGATGATGATGATAATAGTGGTGATGGTGGATGAATCGGGCCATGTGTAGGGCTAACGGTGGTGTAGGTGCGACTTCGCCTCCTCAAGGGTTCGGTCTCGATGTCGGTCACAATAAGTGGAAAGTCTGAAGTAGAGCCAATAGAAGATACAACTACAGTGTGTGATAAGGCATCGTTCATGTTGGTGTCGGATGAGACATCCTCCATGTTCGTGTCAGATGATATAGGGATAGGGTCAGAATCTGAAGACATCTCTGTGACAACCGATGTAAAATAAAAGTAAATAACTCGAATGAAATGTATATGAATCCGCATATAAAGTGAATATGCACTCATGATGAAATGATGAGATGCTATGATGATGTAGTTATAGTCTAGGGTCAATGATGCAACCTAGTTCTCTATAACTGAAGCTCGATGCCAATCATCACACCCCAAATTACATTTTTTGCGTGAAATGGAATTCACGGGATTGTTGTCATAGCATCACAATCACGA
Source organism: Chrysanthemum lavandulifolium (assembly GCA_022545495.1). Taxonomy (NCBI): domain Eukaryota; kingdom Viridiplantae; phylum Streptophyta; class Magnoliopsida; order Asterales; family Asteraceae; genus Chrysanthemum; species Chrysanthemum lavandulifolium. Next base: position 284,955,426 of record CM040243.1, on the reverse strand, counting down.
TTATATTGAGCGACCTAAAGTGTCGTTTAAAAACACATCGTTTGATATTTATATAAAACATTCGAGTTACAAGATAGGTCCCAAAAGTTGATAAAGTTTGCGGAAAATATAAGTTTATTACAAGTCCAAGCGATGTTTTGAAAAGAAAACCATAATATACAATGAGACAAGTCGGCCTTGCGACTCTATGAGGTTCCTTAATCGTGCCATGATGCGAATGTCTTAGTTACACGAAAATACATTGCTAAAGCGGTCAACAATAATGTTGGTGAGAAATCATAGGTTTATGAAAATGATTTATCGACTACACAAGTATAGACCGGTATGACAATCATGCCACACAAAATGTTACAATTGCTATAAGTCCATGACACGAAACTAGGCGATCATGATGTTAGCCCCAGAGTGTTTGCCAAACAACTCAAATAATGATATTAAATGAAATGCATCCGTTTAACGGTTGGAATCCACCAACCCGGATGGAGGAGTCACCCTCGATAGATCTATCCACTCACCCTCGCTTCTATGAAATTAACGGCTCATGTTATATAATGGGGACATTCAATTGGCATGAGGTAACTTAAGCAATGTAAATGAATTTGATATACTTGGCATCGTAATAAAAATGATGTGCAATGTATTCTCCCCCGTAAGTTTGAAAATAAGTATAAACATATACAACGGGGCTATGAAAACTCACTTGATGAATTGATGCGATGACAAAAGTGAGTACACGAAATGTAGCGTGAATCTCGGCCGACCTATTATGAATGATATGATATGTAATAAGTCATGATGTAATGTTATGCATGCAATTCGGATGATATTTATACCACTTATGAATTTTTGAAAATAATACTTTTAAATCGAAAATATAATCTTTTAACGTCTTGACCATTTTAAATTACTTCACATGTATTTATGTTGAAATGATATCCGACGATAATCATTTAGTGATTTATTAAGAGAATATAACTTTTAAATAAGTAAATAATGTCATTGAAATTTCCATGAAAGTGACTAAAAGCGGCCTCTAAAATCTAGTCGTAAAATGGTGCACGTCGGCGTTAGGAAACAAACTCAACGGTTTTGGGAAGCTCGTATGATTATCTCAAAGTTTTAGTACATGAGTTTCCATCCTAGAGGTCTCGAACATAAAGAAAAATAGAGGTTAAGTATGGTACTTATGTCCCAAAATATAGTTTAAGGATGGTTTTCGGCAAAGTTTGAGTAAGCGTAATTAATTCATTACAACTCCGCTAATCAAGCGATCGGACATTTTGATAAATATACTTGGCGATCTCACTTTTACTAGAAGACATCACTTTATAAAAGTTCTAAATCAATGTTAAAACAACCTTCAACTTGGTCTCTAGTTTTGCCGTAAAACTTGCCTATTAGAAATTTAATAGTTTTCTTATATAATAAAGTTCGACAACTTTTTGTAAACGTGTATAATTTAATCGTTACAAATCCGTTTTCTACGTTTTAAAGGTCCTTAGCTTTGTATCAAAGTATACTAACATATTTTTGACAAGTCGACATAATTTACAACGCCCAAGCTTCATTTTGACTCGTACAAAATAAACAATACATCTTTGAAATTTCGAAAAATTATAGTTTTAAATCGCCAACTTGAAAAATTCATAACTTCTTCGTTATAGCTCCGTTTTAATCCGTTCAAGCGGCCACGGTTTCGTTTTAAAGTATATTTTCTAAATATCTAGGCCAAAATTTTTACCTACTGTCGGATTTTCCAGATTTTGAAAATAAGGACAGACCCTTTTGCAAACTTGTCGAAATGAGTTTTCTCGCGCCAAACCTATTCTAACCCATTCAAAACAACTCGAAGCTATTCTAATCCTACCATACACCTTCTTAGGGTGTCATGGTTTCCTAGACATCACCAAAACTAATATATAACAAGGAGTAATTATAGGATGGATTATATATATATAACACTTAAAAACCTTAAAAGTGGTATAAACATCACATAACTTGCATGTTTTACTTGTGCATAATAAAATGAACATAGAAATGAATATGAAAAATAATGATATGTATGAAATGCTTACTAGTAATTGATGAGGTTTATGAGAACAATGGATTTTCCTAATCACCCTAGGTTTTATTTCAAAACCTATACAAAGAGTGATACTAGTGTGTTAAATAACTTTGTCTTGAAAATTTTATGATGATCCTCCTTCTTGGTCTTGTGGTTGCGGTTTTGCAAGAGAAAGAGAGCAAGAGTTTGATCTTTTACTTTGCAAATGAATGAAATGAATTATGTTTGGTTAGTATAATACATAATACTTGAGATATTTGCAAAACAAATGACTCACCCCTTGTGTCGACAAGGGGGTTAGTCATTCTCTTTTATTTTTTTTTTTTTTTTATAAATGTATAATGTAATGTTTACTTGTAAGTTAATTGAAGTTAAATGATAAGTTGTAGTCACATTTGAGTATATAGGGTAGCGTTAGTTAAAAATAAATTTTCACGGGTCAAGATAAAATATATTTAGGTCATAAAAATTATAAAAATACATTTCTTGCAAAATTTGAGTGAAATAATAATAATCGTGTAGTATTTAAGAAAACCGTCGTAATTATATAAATATAACAATTTATATACAAAATAAATTTAAAACACTGGGTAAACTCATAATATTATTTTATAAACTTAATATGAGTATAAAAATATATCGGGATAATTTTTGGAAGTAACGGATCAATTGTTCAAAATAATTAATTACGCGATAACGTTTATTTAATATGAAGTTATCGTTTAATGTAAAATGCAAAACCATGCATGAACTAATATGATGACAATGATGTTAATGAAATGTAGACTAAACTTAGTCTATATGAAATGACCTCGATGATATGATCATGAATTCACGGCTAAACCATTACGGTTACGTGAATTTGATACTCGTAAACCTAGTTCACGATAAATGATAAATAATGAAGCATGAGTAATGTTTTGAGAATGACACACGAAAATCTGAATTGTCACACAAGTCGCTACCAAACACACAACAACTCGCTACCTTTTCTTTGAAGCAAGTCGCTACCAAGAAATTCACTCAGAGAGCCAAGTCGCTACAAAAAAAACTTTAAAACACACTTTTCAATCCAAAACAAGCTCAACCACGTTGATTCAAACTTACCAAATCAAAACCCAAGCACATACAATGATCCTAAACACAAAAGTACACCCAAAATTCAAACTTTAACACTAGAAATGAACCAATGATGCAAAAACCACTAAACTTTTCAAACTCAAAACCATCTAAAACCACTAGAAATCCAAGGATATGTAAGATATGATCTAACCATGGCTCTTGATCATTTATAATATATTGGATTTCACATACACAACATACCATAAACACAAGAGGCGCACAATGGTTTTAGAGAGAAAGTTAGAGGTTTGGGAACTTTAGTGAGAGAAGAAAAATCTTATTATGAGCTCCAACTCTACCCTGGGAGAGTAGAGTATTTATAATCTTCTGATAAAGCGCCACCGACGGGTGGATCGGGCGTACGGTGGGTAAAGACCGTCAGTCTCCTCCACGAATGTTCTTAACTAAATACTACTTAACATTAAATAACTACGACTGATCTTTCTAACGAATACGTATATTTGGCGCGACCGACACTTTCATGGATTTTCTAAATCCCAACGAAATAAAAAAGCTCGTCGCGCATACGCAGCGTGCGTTTTTCACTCCTTACTTCAAGCCACGCCTAAAACCAACGCCAAAGTTCATTTTGTAACGCCGAGCCTACAACTTGCGTTTTGATGATGCTTTTGCAGCGGCAAGGCGCGCCTTTTAAAAGACTAGTCCTAGGTTAGGTAGAACTTTGATTGAAGTTTGATTAATTAATTATTCGATTTGACTATTGCAACCATACAATCTTTCCATTCCAACCACAGTCCCAATAAGTCAAAGTCTTTCTGTCTTCTATTCCTCTTGTCTCTCTCATACAATACCCACAAAACCAAAACACATACACACACATCATGTGAAAACACAACACAAACAATGACAACCTTAATCCTAACCATCATCATCATCACCTTAACAACAACAACAACCTTAGCATCATCTGAAACCATCTTCCCAAACCAATATTTGTCAGCTGCCAACCCATCCAACACATGGATCTCACCAAACAACACCTTCACATTCACTTTCATTTCCTTAAACACAAATCCAAACTCATACTCAGCAGCCATTACTTACCAAAACAATATCCCAATATGGAGGACCCCACCTGCTGACACCTCAGCAACCTTAACTTTCCAACCTGATGGTAACCTCGTACTAGTCAATGGCTCATCCAACAACCTAGTATGGGAGTCAAGGACACGTGGCACATCAGCTTCACTAGATGATACAGGTAACTTTGTTGTTAGGAATGGTACTAGGAATGTATGGTCTAGTTTTGATAACCCTACTGATACTTTAGTACCTGGGCAGAATTTTAGTACTAGTAATGTGTTGCGAAATGGGTTGTATTCGTTTCGGTTAGTGAGTTCGGGTAATATGACTTTGTTATGGAATGATTCTATTGTGTATTGGACTTTAGGGTTGAATGCTAGTGTTAGTACTAATTTGTCTAGTCCTAGTTTAGGCTTGCAATCTATTGGTATATTGGCATTGTCTGATCTCGTGTTGCCAACTAGTGTTATTATGGCGTATAGTAGTGACTATGCTGAAGGTACGGATATTTTTCGGTTTGTGAAGTTGGATGATGATGGGAATTTCAGGATTTATAGTAGTAGTGGTGGTTCGGGTGGGAGTGGAAATGTGAGATGGGCGGCGGTAAGTGATCAGTGTCAAGTGTTTGGGTATTGTGGGAATTTAGGGATTTGTAGCTATAATGGGTCGGGTTCGGTGTGTCGGTGTCCGTCTAGGAATTTCGACCTTGTTGATCCGGCGGATGGGAGGAAAGGGTGTAAGCGGAAAGTTGAGATTGAGAATTGTCCCGAGAGTGCGACGATGTTGGAGTTGGATAATGCGAGGTTTTTGACTTATGCGCCGGAGTTATCTTCACAAGTGTTTACTCTTGGGATTGCGGCTTGTAGGTCGAATTGTCTTGTGAGTGGTTCGTGTATTGCGTCTACTTCGTTGTCGGATGGGACGGGGATGTGTTATTTGAAGGTTCCAAGCTTTGTTAGTGGGTATCAGTCGCCTGCACTTCCGAGTACTTCTTATCTTAAAGTTTGTGGACCTGTGGAACCAAATCCGTCGGTGGCTTCTTCTGATAAGGGTAGACGATGGAAGCTAAAGCCGTGGATAGTGGTGATCGTGGTTGTGGGAACACTTTTAGGTTTGGTTATCGCTGAACTTGGGTTATGGTATTGGTGTTGTAGAAATAGTCCAAAACTCGGTGTTTTATCGGCTCAGTATGCACTTCTTGAGTACGCATCTGGTGCACCGGTTCAGTTTTCATACAAGGATCTCCAACGGGCCACGAAAGGGTTCAAGGAGAAGCTTGGAGCTGGTGGTTTTGGTGCAGTTTACAAAGGGGTTTTAGCCAACCGAACCACGGTTGCGGTTAAACAACTTGAAGGAATTGAGCAAGGTGAGAAGCAGTTTCGGATGGAAGTTGCAACGATTAGTAGCACCCATCATTTGAATCTCGTGAGACTAATTGGATTTTGCTCAGAGGGTCGTCACCGGCTTTTAGTCTACGAGTTTATGAAAAACAGTTCTCTTGATAATTTTTTGTTCACTCCGGAAGAACAATTACAGTCGGGTAAGTTGTTGAACTGGGAATGCAGATTCAATATCGCTTTAGGAACTGCCAAAGGGATTACATACCTCCATGAGGAATGTCGAGATTGTATTGTCCATTGTGATATAAAACCCGAAAACATTCTTCTAGACGAGAATTACCATGCCAAAGTGTCGGATTTCGGGCTGGCAAAATTAGTAAACCCAAAAGACCATCGGTATCGAACGTTAACGAGTGTGAGAGGGACTCGAGGGTACTTGGCTCCAGAATGGCTTGCGAACCTACCAATCACATCCAAATCAGATGTTTATAGTTACGGGATGGTTTTGTTAGAGATAGTATGTGGAAGACGCAACTTTGAAGTTTCTGAACAAACCAACCGAAAAAAGTTTTCTGTTTGGGCGTACGAAGAGTTTGACAAGGGAAACATGGAAGCAATCATCGATACCAAGCTTCTAAACCACGAACAAGTGGACATGGATCAGGTTCGACGAGTGGTTGAGGTAAGCTTCTGGTGCATTCAAGAACAACCGTCACAGAGACCAATGATGGGGAAAGTTGTTCAGATGTTGGAAGGTGTCACCGAGATCGATAAGCCACCAGCTCCAAAGGTTGGGACCGCCATAGAAGGGTCGTCGGTCGCTGGGACCAGTGTGAACATGAGTAGTAGTGTCTCTACTTTTGCACCATCGATGCAGCCACCTTCATCGTCCTCGTCACTTCAAACTCCAAAAGGTTCATCATTTGCTTCGGCTATGAATAATGTATGACATATTTTTACGTCAACAAATACATGCATGGCATGATCAATACCGACTGACCAAAGCTCAAATCCGGGTAAATTACACAGATCGTCCCCGAACTATACCCGTTTTGTATTTGGTCCCCCGTTTTGACTTTGTTGCAAACGTGGTATTTGTTTTGCCAAGCGGTTACTCGTTTGGTCCCTCGAGCCCCGCTATAGATAATACCGGTTATGTTTTCTCGTTAGTTGATATTTCAACGAGGGTATTTCCGTCTTTTAAGTCAAAACAATTGCGCATTTGATCCCTTTGGGCGTTTTCGTCTTCTACTTTCAATCCCCTTATAATATAAAGCCATAATTTTAGTTGCCAATTTGGGGTTTAAGAAATTAAAATATCAAATCATGTATGAAAGTTTTCTTGTGTTGGACCAAAGACAATATCAATTTACTGAATTATTTTTCTCTCAATAACCGAAGCACTACACAAACTATGAGTTGTGTTGTAGTTTATATAAAATCTTGTATAAACAAAAACCCAAATACAAAATCTTGTTTTAAGCAAACCCAGAAAGGAAATGATAAAAATTGAAACTTTATATCACTTTCTTAATAAAGATTTAATACCTATGATCAAAAACTTGTTTTTTAGCAAACCCAGATAAGATATTGCAGTTCATGAAGTGGGTAATGAAAAAAGTGAAGCTTTGATATCATATTGTATGCTAAAATAAAGAGTTAATTGTATTTTGTTCCTTGTGGTTAAGTTAAATTGTAGATTTGGTCGCGTGGCGTGGTAAGTGCAGATTGATCACCAAAAACTTTAATGCCATCCAGGCCCGGGACCAAACATCTAACGGAAATTTTAAAATGGAGCGTTCGGTCTGACTTTCAAAGTTTTAGGGACCAAATATGCAATTTGACCATACCACAAGGACCAAAAATACAATTAACTCTAAAATAAATATTGATAAAGATTTAAAAACCATATACAAAATCTAGTTTTGAAACAAACCCAAAAAGGAAATAATGAGTAACGAAGTGGGAAATAATGAGTAATGAAGTGGGGATATGAAAAGGACTAGAAAGAGTGATCAAAAGAGGATTGTAATTGAATGAATGATGATAAATCATATTTTTTTATTGAATTTGGGTCTTGAACCAAACCCAAGATACAAAATCACATCTCTTCAACATGAAGTGCTTATTTGGTTGTTGAGCTCTTGGTACAAGACGAAAACTCTTAAAGGGACCAAATGCACAATTGTTTTGACTTGAAAAGACAAAAATACCCTCGTTAAAAAGTCAACTAATGAGAAAACATAACCGGTGTTATCTATAACGGGGCTTGAGGGACCAAACGGGTAACCGTTTGGCAAAACAAGGACCACGTTTGCAACAAAGTCAAAACAAAGGGATCAAATGCGAAAATGGGGTATAGTTCAGGGACCATCCGTGTAATTTACTCAAATTATTTTATACTACCCCCGTCCCATATTAAATGTCCTGTTTTGACTTTTGAAGTATTTCTTTTTTAACTTTGACCTTAAATATTTTTGTTTGTGTTGTATAATATTTGATGAAAATCTTACCAATGAAAAATATGTTTAAAACACAATCCATTCGTATATTTTCGTCAAATATTGTATATGAAACAAAAATATTTAAGGTCGAAGTTGAAAAGAATGACTTGAAAAGTCAAAGTGGACGTTTAATATGGACGGAGAAGATCAAACTAGATGTTCATTTTCACTTCTAAATACATAAATTTTATAAAAATGCAATGATTAGCATCAATAGAATGACAAATAATATATAGTTTTTAAATCTTGATTGCCTAAATATGAAAACAGTCTATATATTATTAAGCGAAAGTTGATATAGATCCAAAATTTACAATAGATTGATGAGCCAATAATACCAATTCGTTTTTTATTATGATAAACTTTCACATTTTTTAAAAATTAAATATCTCATGAACCGTTAATCGTTCTGTGATAAAAATTATATCATCATGACGAGAATTAAATTATCTTTCTATGATATATACTCTTATATATTTTTAACAATTTTTTTCAAAATTTGGTCAACAAAATCATATATGATTTATGAAAATCATATATGATTCGATTTTATGAATCATATATGATTTTTGAGAATCATATATGATTAGTAAAAATCATATATGATCATAAAATCGAATCATACATGATTTTTAAAATCATATATGATTTTTCGGACGAATTTTTGAAAAAATGTTTGTCGAAAATATATAAAAGTGCGTATCATAGAAAGATAATTTAATTCTCGTCATGATAATGTATTTTTATATTTGAAAATTTACCGTTTGTAAGATATGTTGTTTTAAAAAATGATGAAAAATGATTTTTATTAATTTAAATAAAGATGGAGGATTATGATTGGTTTATTTGTTTTATGGCAAATATGGGTTCTATATTGATCTCAACTCTATATTATTATTATACGAATAAGAACAAACATTAGACATCCAATATGAGACGTGTTGAGTGCTAGTTTGGCATCCTGGCAAAGCAGCATCAACGAATATCTGATGCGGATTTTCTTTTGCTAGTTGTTGATGTTGATTAACGATTTGTGACTATGGTCCAATTGATAAGATGGTGTAAAAGATGGTACGATGTAAAAGATAGCTAACAAGATTTGACGTTACCGAAAACGTATAGCATACACAAATAAATCTAATAAAATGACGCCCCATGTCATATACTTGAAACAATTTTCGCACTATGAATGTAAGATGCATGTCTATAAATAATATTCATTCACAATATTATTTTAGAGTGCACGGTGCAGCTTGTTAAAGGGGCGTTATAGGCAATTTTAGTACCTATAATGGTGTTATACTACACCGGCTCGTGCGGTATATGCGTGTTATACGTACCTCGCCATGTTTGTCACGAGCCAGTTTGTGTGTGATTTTTTTATTTTTAATTTTTTTTTGGTGTATTGAGGTTTTTCAGTGATATGTTATAAAAATGTTATTGGGATGATGTTTTTTTTATTCTATTTTGTGTTGTACAAATGTTATTGGGTAAAAGCAAACGTAACGCATGAATAATTTGCAAATAACACAAACCGTACCTAGCCATCTTAGAGGGTTAGTATATAATGCTAGGGGTAATAATAGAGCACCACAACAATAATCACCACCGTCACCAGGGTAATATCAGCTTTCTCTCTCTTTAATTAACTTCAACACCAACTTAGTGTAATAAGATAACCAACTTCAATATCAATTTCTATTTTTTTTTCATTTTTATTTTATCTAAACACTAAAATAAAAATTTCATTCATAACTAAGGGCCCGTTTGGTTGGGGTGTATGGGTATGGGTTTATAACTTTGAAAGTCATTAATGTTGTTTGGTTGGTTATGGGGCCCACCACAATGGAACCCAAATGTGAAGATTTCCTTATATATTATGTATGTGAGTGGTTTCTTCATACCCTCCATTATCATTCCACTCTATACCAACACCCATACTCATTGTGATTCATAGCGACAAACCAAACACACTCTAAAAAATATTACATTAATGAAACGCCCATAAAAAAATTTGTTTAATAAATATCAGATTGACATATATTTTATATTATTTAAACCACTTTCCATTAATAAAACATAAGCGTAGTACATGAGTTACAAAAGCGTTAAAACACACAAACACCCTGACTATATAAATGTTATAAATATCATTGAAATGTGTTTTGCTCGTCATGTGTTAAGTCAAGTGCAAAAGGATTGATGACTTAGTGAGTAAACGATGGTTTGAAACAACAAAGTTTACATAATTTTGAAATGTGTTTTTATGTGTTACAAGTGCAAAAGGATTGAAAACGATGGAAAACAACAAAGTTTACATAATTTCCTAAACTTTCATAAATTGGCAAAACTAGTCCTGGATATTCAAATCATGTAAATGTCATTTAAAGCCCTAGGATTCATGAGTTGTCAAACTTGGTCCTTGAAGTTTAAAATTGCAAAATGGCAACTTAGGTCCATGAAGTTTCAAAATGACACAAAAGGTCCTTGGAAATTTAGAATGGAAAATAATTACATTTATGGTCCTTGGTTTATCATATTTGGCGATTAGGTCCTTGAAGATACTTTGGAATAATTACATATCGGTCCTCAACTTTGCACAAATTACAAACTTGGTCCTTGTGATATTATAAGCTCAAAACAACCGGACCCTTTGTATTATTTACCCAACCCAAGCCCATTTTTGCCTAAAGCCCAAAACTAACCCACGGTTTAAATAATAAAACCGCCACCACTGTTCCTCTCCCTCACACACTGAAACCCACCATTACTGCTCCCTCACCACCTGGTTTTCACCACCACCTGTCCACCAGCTCATCACCAACCTTTCCCACCTTGTCCCCTCCACCTCCACAACAAACCAAGGGCATTAAATGCCCTGAAAACTCTACACGTTACCTTTTGGATATTTTTGGCGCCAAAATTACAAGTGCACGGCTGGGATGAATTGGAGCTATCCAAGTGGTGGGATATGCTCAGAGTGGAGAGAGGAGACCTTTTCTTGAATATAAAAGAAAGAAGAAGCAGAGTAGTTAAAGTATTAGTGTAAGTAGAGTAGTTTAGCTAAAATCGTATTGTAATGGGTTAAGTATTATCAGCTTTAGTTTCCAGTTATCATTTCAAGTTATTTTAAGTCTGTTTAATGTTGATCTTTGTACAATTTCCAAGTGTTAATGAAAATTCCAAGTTTTTAAGTGTTTATGGTGGCTGTTAAGTCGAATTAAGCTACTCTGTATTTGTATAAGCTTGTTATCAGTTCATGTGAGCTTATATAAGCTTGTTAAAGCTTTTTATAAGTTTAAAATAATCTACATCAGTTTAAATTTTAAGATTCCAAAAAAGTCAACAAAAAGTCAAACTGCAAGTTCATAAGGTGCATGGATCTGATTTGCTGATATGGAGTTGGATGTGGGTTGATATTGTGTTTGATTTGGGTTGATAATCAGTTCTAGGTTGTGGTTATTTGATTTGTTTGGCAAGCCATAGTGGCTGGACATATTGTGAGTACTAATTCTCCTTCTTAATCATTATGACTTATATTCATTGTAGAATAGCTTATTTAGCATCATAATTAGTATAGTTTAGTTTAATTTCAAGAATTTATAGTTGCTATCTCATATTTTCATTCTTGTCTTAAGTTTATAGTTTTGCATTAAGTCTAAATTTGCATTAGTTAAATTAGACTAGTTTAGTTGTTAAGATTAGTTCATTTAGTAGTAATCTCACATAGTGAATCTAGATTAAGCATTATAGTGGAACAGTTAGTGATCTAGTGTGTTAAAGCTCAAATCGGTTGCTTTAACTAGTGTTTGGATTCGATCGATTTGGTGTTAGAGAGTTAGTCACGGGTTAAGTTTTATTGGTTAAGTAGTATTTAGGATATTAGAACTTATTTTAGCTTATAGGCGCATATTCATACTTTAAAAGTCAAAATTGCATAGCACTGTTTTCATTTCCAAACTGATTGAATCGAAGCTAATTCCTTGCATTCGAGGTTCATAATTAGTTAATCTAGCTTGCATTAGGTCCATATTATCATTAAACATCAATATCGGTTCACAAATTGAATTCAAATCTCATATTAGTCAAACTTTGCAAAATCGATAAAAAGTCAAAAGTGGAAAAAGTGATTTTGCCAAACTTTGTGGAATTTTCACAGATTCGTTTTAGTTCAAATCGGTTGAAATTTTGGGTTTAATAAGTTCGATTGGTCAAATTTCTAATCTGATTTTGAATTTTGGGAACTTCTATAAGCTCTTAAATAGTCGCTCAATAATCTGGTTTTCCCCTGTTCAAATTCAGCATACACTGAGTTGTGTACATGCAACTTGCAGGTCCTCTCCAAGCTTCATTATAGCTTGTTATGGGCTGAAATTTGGTACATAATCCCTTTGGTTGGTTGGCTAGAGGACCTAGGTTCTGTTTTCCTCTATAGCTTATTGGATAAGCATGTGCAGTAGCTTAAAGTTAGGCGATTAGAGCTTATTTACTCTAGGCTTAAATAGAATCATATCATTGTAGATTGCTTTTCAGAGGTTTAGGATAGTTGGAATAGGTTGGTTTTAAGTAATTTTAGCATACTCTAGCTTCGTGATAAGTTGGTGCACTTAGGTAGCTTATAGCTTATTTTTAAGTGCTTATTATTTTATTTTAAGCACTTTTCACATCGACTTCAGTTCTTGCACACCTGCATCACTTCTATTATTTTTGTAGATTTATAATAATATTTTAGAATTTTCCTGAATTTTCATAATTTTTCATCACTTTGTTTGCTATTTTTCTTATTTTAAATCGGTTTTAAGACTTTTAAATAGCTTTTAATACAAATAAATCGGAAAAGCTTCAAAAAATAAGTTTTCAATTTTCATAGATTAAGATAAATATAAAAAGCAAAAAATAATTTTCCAGATTTTCCTAGTTAAATTTATAATATTTAGCCATTTAATTAGTTTAAAATAGTTTTAAATTTGTAGAAAATAGAAAATCATCGAGAAAAATACAAAATTAGTTTTGAAAATTCTATTTAGTTATTTTAGATTTTTCTAAGTCATAATTTCACTTTTCTAGCTTTATTTCATATTTTCTTATATTTTAGGGTATTATTAAATAGTTAAAAATAGTTTTAATTAATAATAATTAAATAAATAGTCATAAAAATAATTTTATTTTTCCAATAATTTTATTTTATTATTAGGATTGTAAAATATCATTTTCATATCCGTAGGTATTTTACTTCTTTATTTTCACGTTTTATTTAAATGCGTTCACGTAATTTTATTTAAACGTCGTTTTAGGTTTTAATCGTTAAACGATTTTAAATATAGAATTAAAATGACTTCAAAGTTTTTTAGATTTAATTTCCTTAGTGTAATCAATCATAACCTTTTCTGTTCAATATTCACCCGATCACGATTCGTTGTATTCAGTTTACACACCTCGTTGGGACTTAACGACCGGGGATACACTAAACTCTCCGGACTTAATTGCATTTTGTTCGAAATGTTTGACTTTTATGATTGACCATTCACAAGTGGTTGACTAATAAAAGATAGACCGTTTGGGCGAATCAAAATTTGGCGCCATTCTTGGGAGTGTGTCTTTGCGTACTACAATTTGAAGCATCGATGATTGTTGAATATACACCCATTGTATATTTACCATCTTTGTCCATATTTCCTTATTTTCATATAAAACCAAAATTATCGTGAAGTTAATTCGTTTGACTAATCGATTACAAAAAAATATTTTCATTCTTTGTTTTTACAACATGTTTTTCAAAAATACCAAAAATATTCCTCTTACCCTTTTGATTCTTCATTTCTTACCCTCTGGAACCCTTTGATTCTTTCTATGTCTTATCCTCACCTTCTTGGTTGTCAATGGTGTGGTCGCCTCATAATGATGATAATTGTCTCGGTTTAGCATGGTAGAGTCGGAAATGGGTGCATCTGTAACCAAGATCCCTATTCTTACCATGACACGATGATTTATTCCATCGCCTACCACATCATGAGATTCGACATATTCATGTGAATTTTGTGGAGGTCCTCATCAAGAATTTGAGTGTCAAACCGGAACACGTTTGTCTATGAGCAGTTTTACGGTAACACTCGGGACTTTGAAATGACCAAATTCCATATTATTCACATGACCACCACAACAATCATTTTGTTGTGAGTCTTGTGGAGGTCCACACTTTAGCTCGATTGTCAAACAAGGAATCCATTTCCTTGTTACAATTACGACTCTTCGTATCATGACCAACCTCTACGGTACCAAATGAATCGAGCACCACCTCACCTAAGCCACTTCCTCAAAATCTTCTCCTTGATCTTTTGGATTTAGTGAAGATTTGAAGGAATGTAAACATTCCCAAGATAATCCAAATCAAAATCCATGGAAGAATTGTTAGGCAAGAGCGGTGCTAAATTAGATTCCCAGATTGCCGGTGAAAACTCTATTAGGGAATTAATTAAAATACAAAAGCGACCAAATCTAGCTCTCGATTCTGTTTCATTCTCGATGAAGATGATGATGAAGTTACCCTTGATATTCGTCAATTTTATACAGTTCATCAAGTTCATCGGTTGAAATTCCTTCCATGAAAATCGGGGAGAAAAGACTATGATGGAATTACTAGCGAGAAGAACAAATGGAAATTGTAAAACATATGTATGCTAGTCCTTCTCAACTCCTCGATCATTGTTATCACACCCGAGGTTCACACTCACTCTCTCGAACATGGGGACGAGCATCTTGACACTTGTTCTAAAAAGGAATCGGACGAATTCATAAAGTCTAGTGTTGAGAACCTTGTCCCAATCCCGAGAGAGTCACGGGGAACTTCGATCATATGTGTGATTCTCTTCCCTCTTGAGTGTTCAAAAGATCATTTTGAAACTTTCTCTGATCTTAGCGACGATTGTGCTTCCTATGGAAACATCGAGTATGTTGAGGCATCACTCCCACAGTCTGATCCTCTTCTTGAGGAGTTCACCGATGAACTCGCTCACATCAATCCACTTTCATCGGAAAGTGATGATGATCTCTTTGATTTCAAAGCCGACCTAGGAGAACTTGAAAATCTCCTTTATAATGATCGTTCACTCACTTCTCACCCTAACAGTCCAATAGAGAATGTTGATCACTTTGTTCCCGAAAAATTCAAAGCTATTTTCACCAATCCTCTATTTGAATTCGAATCTGAATTCACTTGGATTTCTAACAATCCAATCTTTGACGAGGATAGTGATGAGCCCACAATGGAACAAGAGTTCACAAATTCACTTCATGTGAATGATTCTCTTCATGAAGAGTTCTCCTGTGAACTCACTCATATCATATATCCACCGGAGTATGATAACTTCTACTTTGATCTAGACACACCCGGGATATGTCTAGATCAAATGAGCTTAAATGATGAGATTCATGATCTAGAAATCATGAATTCTCCTTCTGATAATGATGAGTTAGTCATGATTTTTATCATGATTTTCTTTCTTTTCTTCACCTATACGGTGACTTCTCCTGTTCTTCACTCCTTCGGGAATGAAGACACTATCTTTGACCCCGGCATTTTCATTTATCATCTGTGAGCCGGGTCTCTCTATATCTCATCGGTGTGGAACTTTCACGTGCTTCAAATGTTTATACAAACATTTTGAATGAAAGTCCGATGGAGATTGTCTCTTCCACTTACTTCCCATGAACAAATTAATTGGGGTCGAGTCAAGCTAGCGACTCGGTAATCAAAACAATAATTAAACATGGGTTTTCACCGTGTGTACCACCCTAGTATGGGGAGTTGCCCCATTGTTGTATATAAAGTGTTAAAAAATTGTAAATATTAAAAAGAGAATAATTGTTGTGTTTCTACACTTAGCTAGTAATGTTATCTTTTACGTTCAAGGATTTGGCATAATAGCGGGACTTTGAATATTGAGGACAATATTCATTTCTAAGTGTGGGGGGGAAATTCTGGCGAATTTGATGATAAATGTACCCTTTTAGTCCCTTTTTCCCTCAAAATGGCCAAATTTTAAATTTTTTTAGTGGAAGTACTATGTACATACACAACAAATGGTAATCAGTCCACCATGTCTAACCCACATAAGGATTGGCTAATCCAGGAGCAAACGGCTCTTGGTAAAGATATCTCAAATCCGTTGACGACTTGCAATTTGCCCAAAATTGTATGGTGTTCACCACCATATCTTTAATTAGTGAAAAGTTGGCTAGCCCACAAGTTTATGGCTTGTGGTAAAGGCGATTGAAAAGCCATAATTGGTAATCGACTCACCAAAGATAATATTGATAATTTATCTAAGAGTTGGCTAGTCCGAAGCAAATGGCTTTTGGTAAAGACAAATCAAAACCGTTGAAAGTCGGTGATTTGCTCAAAATCATTTGGTTATCATTGTACCAAGGTTCTTACTTGAACTGAAACAATTGGCTACTCCGAAGTAATGGCTTTTGGTAAAGAGATGAAATCCATTAAATTTTCATAAAAGATTGCTAGGACTAGCAATAGTTTAGTGTGGGGATTTGATATGTGTCTAAATACACATATATTTTATATTATTTAAACCATAAAATGTACCAAAACACACAAATGACTATATAAATGTTATAAATATCATTGAAATGTGTTTTTATGTGTTACAAGTGCAAAAGGATTGAAAACTGATGAAAAACAACAAAGTTTACATAATTTACAGTTTCAGTCCCTAAACTTTCATAAATTGGCAAAACTAGTCCCTGGATATTCAAATCATGTAAAATGTCATTTAAAGCCCCTAGGGATTCATGAGTTGTCAAACTTGGTCCTTGAAGTTTAAAATTGCAAAAATGGCAACTTAGGTCCCTGAAGTTTCAAAAATGACACAAAAGGTCCTTGGAAATTTAGAATGGAAAATAATTACATTTATGGTCCTTGGTTTATCATATTTGGCAGATTAGGTCCTTGAAGATACTTTGGAATAATTACATATCAGTCCCTCAACTTTGCACAAATTACAAACTTGGTCCTTGTGATATTATAAGCTCAAAACAACCGGACCCTTTGTATTATTTACCCAACCCAAGCCCATTTCTGCCTAAAGCCCAAAACTAACCCACGGTTTAAATAATAAAACCGCCACCATTGTTCCTCTCCCTCACACACTGAAACCCACCATTACTGCTCCCTCACCACCTGGTTTTCACCACCACCTGTCCACCAGCTCATCACCAACCTTTCTCACCTTGTCCCCTCCACCTCCACAACAAACCAAGGGCATTAAATGCCCTGAAAACTCTACACTTTACCTTTTGGATATTTTTGGCGCCAAAATTACAAGTGCACGGCTGGGATGAATTGGAGCTATCCAAGTGGTGGGATATGCTCAGAGTGGAGAGAGGAGACCTTTTCTTAAATATAAAAGAAAGAAGAAGCAGAGTAGTTAAAGTATTAGTGTAAGTAGAGTAGTTTAGCTAAAATCGTATTGTAATGGGTTAAGTATTATCGACTTTAGTTTCAGTTATCATTTCAAGTTATTTTAAGTCTGTTTAATGTTGATCTTTGTACAATTTCCAAGTGTTAATGAAAATTCCAAGTTTTAAGTGTTTATGGTGATTTGTTAAGTCGAATTAAGCTACTCGTATTTGTATAAGCTTGTTATCGGTTCATGTGAGCTTATATAAGCTTGTTAAAGCTTTTTATAAGTTTAAAATAATCTACATCAGTTTAAATTTTAAGATTCCAAAAAAGTCAACAAAAAGTCAAACTGCAAGTTCATAAGGTGCATGGATCTGATTTGCTGATATGGAGTTGGATGTGGGTTGATATTGTGTTTGATTTGGGTTGATAATCAGTTCTAGGTTGTGGTTATTTGATTTGTTTGGCAAGCCATAGTGGCTGGACATATTGTGAGTACTAATTCTCCTTCTTAATCTGTTACAGCTTATATTCATTGTAGAATAGCTTATTTAGCATCATAATTAGTATAGTTTAGTTTAATTTCAGTAATTTATAGTTGCTATCTCATATTTTCATTGATGTCTTAAGTTTATAGTTTTGCATTAAGTCTAAATTTGCATTAGTTAAATTAGACTAGTTTAGTTGTTAAGATTAGTTCATTTAGTAGTAATCTCACATAGTGAATCTAGATTAAGCATTATAGTGGAACAGATTAGTGATCTAGTGTGTTAAAGCTCAAATCAGTTGCTTTAACTAGTGTTTGGATTCAGATCAGATTTGGTGTTAGAGAGTTAGTCACAGGTTAAGTTTTATTGGTTAAGTAGTATTTAGGATATTAGAACTTATTTTAGCTTATAGACTGCATATTCATACTTTAAAAGTCAAAATTGCATAGCACCTGTTTTCATTTCCAAACCTGATTGAATCAGAAGCTAATTCCTTGCATTCAGGTTCATAATTAGTTAATCTAGCTTGCATTAGGTCCATATTATCATTAAACATCAATATCAGTTCACAAATTGAATTCAAATCTCATATTAGTCAAACTTTGCAAAATCGATAAAAAGTCAAAAGTGGAAAAGTGATTTTGCCAAACTTTGTGGAATTTTCACAGATTCGTTTTAGTTCAAATCGGTTGAAATTTTGGGTTTAATAAGTTCAGTTGGTCAAATTTGAATCTGATTTTTGTTGAATTTTGGGAACTTCTATAAGCTCTTAAATAGTCTCAATAATGTCGGTTTTCCCTGCTCAAATTCAAAGATACACCGAGTTGTGTACATGCAACTTGGAGTCCTCTCCAAGCTTCATTATAGCTTGTTATGGGCTGAAATTTGGTACATAATCCCTTTGGTTGGTTGGCTAGAGGACCTAGGTTCTGTTTTCCTCTATAGCTTATTGGATAAGCCTGTGCAGTAGCTTAAAGTTAGGCAGTTAGAGCTTATTTACTCTAGGCTTAAATAGAATCATATCATTGTAGATTGCTTTTCAGAGGTTTAGGATAGTTGGAATAGGTTGGTTTTAAGTAATTTTAGCATACTCTAGCTTCTGTGATAAGTTGGTGCACTTAGGTAGCTTATAGCTTATTTTTAAGTGCTTATTTTTAAGCACTTTTCACATCAGCTTCAGTTCTTGCACACCTGCATCACTTCTATTATTTTTCGTAGATTTATAATAATATTTTAGAATTTTCCTGAATTTTTCATAATTTTTCATCACTGTTTGCTATTTTTCTTATTTTAAATCAGTTTTTAAGACTTTTTAAATAGCTTTTAATACAAATAAATCAGAAAAGCTTCAAAAAAATAAGTTTTCAATTTTCATAGATTAAGATAAATATAAAAAGCAAAAAATAATTTTCTAGATTTTTCCTAGTTAAATTTATAATTTTTAGCCATTTAATTAGTTTAAAATATCATAATAATCATATTTAAAAAGTCACATTTTACTTTTTCAATTTTCACGTAAACTTCATACGTTTTACGTTTTACGCTTATTTAACCTACGTTTTTAGGTTTTAACAACGTTTACGCGCTCCGTTTAACTTATCACTCATTTAATATACTTTTATTGAGTATATTGATAAGTTTTAACATTCTTTACAAGTTTCATATTTTTACGATACCCGGATTTAAGTTTTGTGATTTAAATACTTAACGATAGGAATTACCGGGACCAAACGACACTCCGTAAAACACAAGATAAATATCCAAAACTCCTAACCTCCTACAAGTATTCCTAGCTATCTATCAAGAGTTTCAAGCCTTTGGTTGAAGGGTTTGGAATCTAGGAGTTATTGTTGAAGCTTTAGGTTTTAGTGTCCTAGTTCTTGTTCTTGTTTCCCTTTTCTTAAGGCCAAAAGTTGTAAAAAGGATTATGTTTCTCTTCATTCTTTTGTTTTTCTTACTCATTATATGCTTGTTATATTGATCATGTTGTACAAAACCTTAAAACACAAGTAAAACTTACTTATGATTTTATGTGAAACTTTATGTTAGTAAACTAGTAAAACAAGGCAACTTATTTTATATAAATGACAAAACCATGAAACCATGAAACCATGACCTTGAATAATCTTATGTACTTGTAGAGGAAATTAAAACAAAACTATAGCCTTTGGAACCATTTTAAAAGGATTAGTAGATTAAAAGATATGACTAGTTAAATATTTCTAAAAGAAAACTTGGCTTTGGATAATAAGCTTTCTGATCCGATTTTAAAACACAACTTTGACCTATTTTTGGTCCTAATCAACAAAAGTGTAAAGCACGAAAGTTGTCCGAAATGATGTTTTACATATGATAACATGAGAATTTTAGCCTAAAAATGCAAAACAAGGACTGTTTATCACCAAAACTAAAACGGGTTGTTTTTGACTCAAAGTTGTTTTACCACAAGTTAGTTGTGATAAAATATTTTTATTTTCAAGCTTAAAGACTTACGAAACTTAAAACATTTTATAAAAATGTAACATACAACATCGTAATAAACTTTTCTAAGTTTACTTGACCTTCAAAGTAGCAGATTTCATAACTGACGAGAAATATGACCAAAAATCGATTTTAATCCATTATCATAACTTACAACTCTTATAACTTGAGTAAATCACCAAACTTGACCAAAATCCTTTAACGAGACATAAATCAACTAATTTCACAAACAACGTGACTATTTTAACACATATGTCATATAATCAAACATGCTAAATATACATTTAACTATTAACGTAACATATTATGAGGGAATTTCATGTGAGGGGCCTCTTTGGGGTGAACGTATTGACGAGTTGCTGGATTTACGATTCAAAGTGCCATAGCTCCTCATACATTCACTACACGACCTCTGAATTATGATAAACCGAACAGTGGTACGATATTTAACTAAACACGTTTCATAAACTAGTAAACCGTTTCCACAAACAAACACGATCATTATAAACTACCATGTACAACATCCTGATAATTTTAATGACTTATATAGGCTCATTTATATTTTCACATCATTATTCCAAAACCTAATACGCAACATCATATTTTAGGTTGCACGTAGAGGTTTTCCCGGCACATCCATCGATTTCGTTATACACTTAACATCATCCACTCATGGTGAGTTTATAGCCCCATTTTCTATCATTTAACTGTTTTATAAACCCTTGGAGGAGATACATGCTATTGTTATTCGAACGCAATTACTTGAAAACTATATTCTATACTATATCTATTTTTATTGATACTTGGAATTACGTACTTGGAATTATGTGCTTAAAACTATGTGTTATATCAATCTTTATTAATACTTGAAATTATGTGCTATATAAATTATTATTGATACCTTGAGTTGAGTACTATTACCATTGTTTCAATGATCACAGATAATGTTTGTCGGTGACATGACCTTAGTGTAATAATAAGTACTTTATGAATTTTGTGAAATACACAAATGTCTCTTAAACTGGAAAGCTTATGATTACTACTTTTATATAGTTAAACCTGTGAATTCACTCAACCGTTGTCCTGACCTTTTTAAGCATGTTTTATCTCAGGTTTGTAAGGCATTAACATTGTCTTGGAGCATAGAGTCGCACGACATGTTTTGAAGATGGGATGCATTAAATAGACCATTTGATAATATATTTGTAAAACATTTATGTAAAACTATACTTTGGGACCTCTTGTTATAACTTTGATATTATTTATCGAATGGTAAATATTCAAAACATCTCATTTAGAGTTCATTTTCTATAACTTGTGCTTGAACTAAGAAGTAATATCCCAGTGACACAATCTTCCGCTGCGATATTTTGAGGGTGTTACACAATCCGTTCGCACCTCCGGTTAACCAACAAATGTACTAAAAAGAACAAAACAATTGGTATCATTCACAAATGTTCCACGATTAATCGTCACCACAAATGTACCAATCTCAAAGTTCTCAACATTATTCTCCGGCTCAAAATTCGGGCGGTCCATCCGAACCCATTTAAGACGACTCTCCCGTCGAAGAGATGACGATCATAAAAAAGAAGGTGTTAAAAAGGCAAGACGAATTCAAAAGAAGACGGTAGACTTTCATGGACCCAAGCGGAAGAGTTAGCGTATGTAAAGCTTGATCAACACATCCGAAAATAGTGCCAAAGGAAATGCTCAAAAGAGTCATGGGTTTTGGACGGACGTACTAAAATACTTTGAGAGGGAAATGTTGGAATCGAGAAAAGGCTACGATGCCCTCAATTGCAAATGGAAATCGCATATTCGTCCTAAGGTTGGTCAATTTTCCGCGATTTATAATAATTTAAATAGGAGAAACAGAGTAGGTTAAATGACCAAGGGTGTTCGATAACACAATATCTAAATATCGTATGACAGATGGTCAAAACTTCCCACTTGTTAAGCTGTGTAAACAAAAAATCAAAGACAGAGAAAACCACCTCATTTAACACATCAAAGTCAACACATGGTGGTTTTATTCTCAACAACAAACAAATGATTCAACGAAGGAAGATGTTCGGGAAGCTCAACTAATGGGCATCTAAACAAAAGGTCAATTATGTAATTTCAGCCCCTAAAGGCGATACGCCGTATCCATCGCCGCTCAGACCTAGAACTTTCTAATCAAGACAAAAATCTGAAAATCATACTTATACACTATAAATTGACCTTAAACTTTATAAAATTACTGAAAATATAATACTTTCTAAAACCATAATAATTAAGGTGTTCAAATTAATAATTCAAGTAACATAAAAAACATTATAATAAAATTTTAAAACTAAACTAGAAGTCTAAATTACATTTCTTCTTGATATTTTGCTTCATCTCCAGCAGCGTTTCTTGTTTTCTTCCAGTCAAATGGTCATCGGGATTGATAGAACGAGATGTCTTATTAGTGTTTTTTTCTTGTTGAAAGTTGAACATTTGACATTGTAACTCAATGTCTTCTTTCCTTTGTTGAAACTTCTTTTCTTTCATTTTCATTTGTTGTTGCATCATCTCAACAAAAGAGTCCCGATCTTCCTTCTTTTTGGAGAAGAGTGCCGAGTGGACGTTTTTTCATTTATTAACTAACATATCAACAAATGGTGCAGAAGCAACAGATGAAGATTCCGATGGAACGGACGAGGATGACGCTTTCTTGTTAGCTTTGTCCCTGCCCATTACTCGAGCTTCCCGAACATCTTTCTTCGCTGAATCATCTGCTTGTTCTTGAGAATAAAACCACCATGTGTTGACTTTGATATGTTAATTGAGGTGGTTTCCTATGTCTTTGATTTTTTGTTTACATCAGCTTTGTTTACACGGCTTAACAAGTGTTAAGTTTTGACCATATGTTATACGATATTTAAATATTGTGTTATCGAACACCCCTTGGTCATTGAACCTACTCTAGTTTCTCCTTTTTACATTATTATAAATCGCGGAAAATTGACCAACCTTAGGAAGATGCAATTTTCATTTGCAATTGAGGGCATCGTAGCCTTTTCTCGATTCAAATGTTTCCCTCTAAAGGTAGTTTAGCACATCCGTACAAAACCCATGACTCTTTTGAGCATATCCTTTGGCACTATTTTCGGATGTATTGATCCAAGCTTTACACATGGTAACTCTTCCGCTTGGGTCCATGAAACTCTACCGTCTTCTTTTGAATTCGTCTTGCCTTTTTAACTCATTCTTTTTTACGATCGCCACCTCTTCGACGGGAGAGTCGTCTTAAATGGGTTCGGATGGACCGCCCGAATTTTGAGCCGGAGAATAATGTTGAGAACTTTGAGATTGGTACGTTCGTGGTGACGATTAATCGTGAAACATTTGTGAATGATACCAATTGTTTTGTTCTTGTTAGTACATTTGTTGGTTAAACGGAGGAGCGAACGGATTGTTTGGGTAAATAGGTTGTTGTTGTGGTTCGTATACAAAACTTGCGGGTTGAAAATAACGGTTGGTGAGTGACCCAAACGAAAACTGGAATTGGGTGTTAGAATGTTTTGTTGATGACGTGTTTTTTGGTGTTTTCGTGTTGAGGGTTTTTTTAGACATTGTTTTTAAATGATAAGATTAGAGTGTATAAAGAAAGAATGTATTTAAAAATGTGAATTAAAATGAAAGAGTATTGAGGTATTTATTAAGTTAAATTATATAATTTTTTAAAGATTATTTTTATTATTTTTTACTTAAATGCGAAACGTAAAAAAAAAACCGTTGGATTGGTTTTGTTTTTTCCCACCCAAAACGCTCCCCAACTCAGTCATGGGCAAGACCGAGTCTTGCAATTTCGTGCTCAAAGACGCGTGCTAGGGGTGTAATAACAAAGACGCGTCCTCAAACACACCCTTCAGTCACTAATTATTTCTAACATGAACAGTGTCTATACATTATTGATACCAACATGCAATTTATCTAACCACTCAGGGTTGCCTAACGGTAAAAAACTTGCGACTAATCTCATTGAAATGTGTGAGGTCGCATGATGTTCGGTTCGTGTCGGGTGCAAACAACTCTAAAGTAGTCATGTCAGCATTCTGAAAAGGGAAGACTTTGCTCGGTTTGAGTGTGTGCGACGGTGAGTTCAATCCTCGTGGATTAGTCGGCCAAAAGATCAGAAACCTTTGTTACCCAAAAAAAAAAAAATTTACAAGGCCTTGACTTAATTTATTTAGGAAAATTCTGCAACTTTGCTGAAATCAACTAGTAAAACTAAAAGTTGGCGCACACACAATTAACTTAAAAAGATGCCTTGCAAAGTGGAGTGGATCTCTGCAATCTAAGGAAGTACAGTTCGGACGTTGGAAGCTGGCATTATTTATCATTAATCATTCGTCTAGCTAGAAAACATGATTCTCTTAAAGCATCTCTCGATCCATTATTATAGTTGGGGAATGCATATATTAGGAATTTTCTAAATCCATCTGATTCTCGCCTGTGAACAACAGTAGTAAAGATAAGTTCAGTCCATTTAGAGGCTTACCACTTCCCTTGTGAAGGGTATTGATTAAGAAAAGCTAGGTAGTGAAGTTTGAATGCATGGCATAGAAAAATCTCTTTAGATTTATTGATGCCAAATGATGGCGGATACCGTTGTGAATGCAAGAACCACACAACTAACAAAGAACAAGGAATTCGATAAACCCTTAAAGGGCGCCCAAATGGGACTTCAAGAGAAACACTCTTATTTTTCTATAAACATAACCGTTTTGAAACCTAAACCTATTACATTTACTTATAGTCTAAAAGTGCCTTGAATTAAGGAAACAAATCGTAAAACATAACTCCTAGACAAATAATAATACTAAAAAAGATAGATTACGACAATTATAAATTGTCGTTTTTACCCTTCAATCTCTTCGAACCAATTAAACACATGATATGACATGTTGACCGAAGAACCGGTGGCTAAGCCAGAGGAGTTGGAGCTCCACCATGCCCTGAATCATCATTTATGATTAGCTTATAAAGTTTGAAATCGTAGTCTAGCTATAAAGAAACTGATACTTCTTATGAGATGATGGAATAGTACCAGATGGGTAGAATATAACATTAAGTAGCACGTGAACGCAACCACATTACAGCTTTAAATTCAAGTCAAGCATTTGTTGAACCGACTGCTGAGAAGGTGCATGCGCTTCAAAATGAAAACCACCAGGCCATTTCAGCCTCACTGTTTCTTCCTCATCATTGGGCTGTAACCAAGTGACTCCATACCTGGAACCATTATCGGCAAACCTTGCTATTGTAGTTTCTCCATCTCTGCTAGGTGGGTGAGCAAGTGAGTGGGCTTGAATGCCGAGTGATCGGTTAACCATAGAAGCCACTGGCAAGCCAGTCGTCTGCAGTGATAGGTCTCTTCTAGCTGTATCTCTCTCCCTCCTGTGAGCATTTTGATGACCACCTAATGCTTGTGGACGGTAAAACTTTCTTTTGCAGAAGTTGCATCTGTATACCTTCATGGGTCTTGATGGTGAAATGTCAACTAGATTTTTTCCTAGGGTAAGATTTAGCCACCCATTTTGATAAGCACTAAAGTTTTCTTGACTCATATAAAATCTTGCTTGTTACCAAAGATCAATATCAGAGATCTTATAATCTTTTTTGAGACTTGAGATAGAAAATATGATATATAAGCACCATGAGAAAAGGATGTTAAATGTTTCTTCTCTCTTTCTTTCTCCTAAATGTCCCCACTAATTGGTGATTGATGTTCTTGAGGGGACAATGATGTTGCTCCTTATTATATTAGTGTGTTTGGATGAAAACTTATGAAAGCTTATGAGATCAGCTTGAACTTATAATACAAGCTAGCTTAGTAACATTTGATTGGCGCACAAACTTATGAAAGCTTTTACAAACAAACACGCTTTTGGTATCTCCAAATGATCCAAGTAGTGGTATGAAACACAACGTTGCCATGTTGTTTAGATTCACCATGTCACTCCAAGAGAGCAAGGCTTGTAAGTCTTGTGGTTGAGCCGCGAGCTTCCACCATTGTTTCACCATATGCCACAACTAACTAGCAATCGGGTAATCTATGGAAAGGTGTTGTGGTGTTTCAATATCACCATCACACACAAGGCACCTAGTAGAGTAGAGATCAATTCATCGGTAATCCAAGTTGTGATTAGTCAAATTACTTACATACTGATCAAAATATGATAGTTGGTCACGAAAAAACTTGCTATGTATGTGAATTGTGTTTGACCTTTTTTTTTTTTTTTGTCGTTTTACAATAATTAGTTTTAGCTACGACTAGTTCACTAAACAAATATATGAAAATAAAAACTCTACCTTCCATCTTAAAATATAAGCTCAAGCTCAAGTTCCAGTTACGGCTTTAACTACTTTATGTTTTCTGATGATGGTCTTAGTCTTCTTGCCACATTGATTGGTACGCCCAAAATGTTAGATGCTTATACTAGCCA
Organism: Chrysanthemum lavandulifolium; assembly: GCA_022545495.1. Classification (NCBI taxonomy): domain Eukaryota; kingdom Viridiplantae; phylum Streptophyta; class Magnoliopsida; order Asterales; family Asteraceae; genus Chrysanthemum; species Chrysanthemum lavandulifolium. Next base: position 284,928,488 of record CM040243.1, on the reverse strand, counting down.
AATGTGCAAGGAATCATGGGGACGTAGTAGTTTTGCTAGGTGCATGATTGAAGTTAAGGCGGATGAGGTGCTTAGGGATAACCTCAATGTTGAGATACCTTTCCTTGATGGGACGGGTTCGACTATTGAGAAGATTCGGGTTGAATATGAGTGGAAACCGCCTCGTTGTGATAAGTGTAAGATTTTTGGTCATACTTTGGTTGATTGTCCTAAGTATGTTCTACCTACTACTCAGCCTGCTCCAAGTGTTAATGATGGTTTTAAAACGGTCAATACTAAGAAGAAGAGTAACAGTGGTGGTCAATCTGGTCCAAGTAAGAGAGGTTTTACTAAACCTGTTGTGGGGAAGAAGATGCAATATCAACCCAAAGCTTCTCCTACTGCACCCAAGAAAGTGGATGCCAATAAGAAGAAGTCTACTGATGTGGCTAGTACTAGTGGTACGCAGGCCCGTGATGTGGCTAGTACGAGTGGTACGAAGATTGCTACATCAAACCGGTTTGATGGCCTTCATATGGGTGATACTGATGACTGTGGTATTCCTACCAATGAAGTGACTAAGGATGTGAATTCGGGTATTCCAAAGGAAGCTAAGGAGGACGGGTCTTTAGAGACTGGTAATGCATCACAAGTACCGCTTGTGAGTGATTCAATGGGAACAAAGTAAGTTAATTCTACTCCTTTAGTTGGGAAAGTTGGGGAGCTTGAAAAGCTACTTGTTGATGGGAAAGCTACTCTTGTGGATGATGATGGTCATCCTATTCAAAAGGTTGATTATCCGGTACTTCTTCTACTAAGAGGGTTAACCCATTCTGTAAGGTGGGAGAGATTGTTGTTTCAGACAGTGATGAAGACGAGGTTGTGAATACGTTTGATGAGTCCATGAACCTATTTGGTGGTGGTCATGATCGTGAAGATGATTATGATTACTATGATTATGATGACTATGCAGATCAGGTCTACGATCTTCCAGAAAATTTGGATGCTTTACATGACACGTATGGTATCAAGCTCCAAGGTCTTGGTAGAAAGTAATTTTGTTTTCATAGGAGTCTAATGGTATCTTTTGAGTAGTGGTTTTTTTTTTTTTGATTTAGGGAATTGGAAGTATCTTGTTATGTAAGCTTTTCCGCCTATGTAACGGGCTGAGATATGGAATTCACCCATATTCTTTGTACTTAAACGTTTTTTGGAGTAATATATTTACCGGGTATTTTGACCTTTTACCCCAAAAAAAAAAAAGGATACCAAGTTTACACGGTTCTTTTTTAAATGTGTACTAATTAAAAATGTATATAGTTGACAATAAACAAATCTTTCCTAATGTGGCCCAATCTGATATTCTACTGCCTGCCACTATTATGCTTTTATATTCAAGAAACCAATCACTCTATAATTCTATTATCTTTTTAAAAATCACAATACAAAACACTCACAAGTTACACAAATCAGTAGCATGATTCACAGTTTCTCTTGATTTTTTTTCTTTCTAGTTTCGAGTCTTGGACTTAAATTGCCATTTTACTTGCTGTGCAATCAGTTTGGTTCTTTTAGCATGAAAATATCAATATTCTAGACACAAAAATGGCAGCTGCTCAAAAGCTTAGATGAGTGGAGTTGAGTCTAGTTGTATTCAAAAGCAAACTTTATATTAATTGTCTGCATTCGTCGGTATTTACTATTCAAAGCCCCTTGCCATTGTCCATTAGGCAGTGAACAAAATAAATATGGAACCCACCCGCCATTATTAAAACCCGTTGCGGGCCGTGTACGCACACATCTACAAAAGCTCCAGATCTTGAGTATCATTCATCAAGAAAATATCTGAATGTGGAAACTATTCATTTGTGTTATGAGTGTGACTTCAATGCAAACACGTATTTCAGGTTTGTACATGACCCTACTGTTGTGTTTGCATCAATATAAACAAGACATCAATAGTTGGCCAAACTAAAAGTAAGGAGAAAGGAAAAAACTTTTATAGTAATACAAGATGGAATAAAATAGTACAAATGAAAGTCAGTATTCATTCATGGCATTTAGCTATTGACCATCTTCTCACTAGACGAAACCTTGATGGCTGCGGAATTGATATTGACTCGGTTCAGTGTTGTATTTGTGATCAAGCACTCGAGGACTCACAACAACTTTCCGTGCATTGTTTCAGTTGCTTCTGGTTTGGATGATCCGAACGATGTGCCAAACCTAATCAAGTGGAGTGATATGATTTACCTTTCAACCAATTGGCAAAATCATGTTTTGATGCTGTTATTTTAACCACGAATTGGATTAATTGGAGGTACCGGAATCTAATTGGTGAGGTGAAAATTCTATCATACTCTTAGACACTTAACAGGAATAAGAGTTTCAAAGCAACTTGGATGGATTGGATTAACGATCCAATCTTAGCTTGCATAAACATGGTGTAATCCTCTTTCTAAGTAGCTTATTGCTTTTTGTTTTTGTCCTTTTGTTTTTTTGTTTTTTTTGAATGACAACTATCTCACAATATATATACATCGAAACTATCTCACACGTCCTAAGCATGATTTGAACCCAAAACCATTTGATTGGGGACCTTCTCACACAATAAAGGGTAGTGTTTCTAGTAAATTGCTGTGAAAGAAATAGTAATACGATATCCGTGCTTTTGTTTAGAAAATGGTTAAAATGCGGGCATGTCGATGATGTGAAAATGAGTTCATTGAAAGCCACTTGTATCTTATCTATGATGCCCTTTCCTATTCAAAGAGCCATTTGTTTTGCAGTGCTCCAGCCATATATATGTTTAACCTAATGTATCTATCTAGATTGAACCTATCTGAAATCTGTTTATTCAATCTTGTTGAGATAGGGACCGCTATGTCAATGATTCTCTTCTAATGAATCATGTTGGTTTGGGGCTCCCACAAATAGGCATGAACATATTATTATTGGGAATGAAATGGAATAATCTTTCATGTGGGCATTAATTCATATTTTGACTACAAAATCCCACCAAAAATAGTGGTAAAGTTAGCAATAGACTACGAATAAACACTAACTTTAGGGTTTTTATATCATAACTTTTAGAGCTAGTGTATTATATTTCTAAGTGTATTTAAACGTTTTTTGGAGTAATATATTTACCGGGTCTTTTACCTTTTAACAAAAAAAAAAAAAAACAAGTGAAACAGTTGGCTGTTGCTGCTTTTCCTTTGCTCTGCGTTTTTACAAGCTATAATGGGGATCAGCCTCCAATTCAAACTATGCGGGACCATCAGCTAGTGCTTTTGGATATATTGGCTTGAGAAGTAGAAATAGATCAAGTTCCTACTACTTTCACAGTTTCTCCTTACCTTCAGATATATCATTAAGTTTTATAGCCTCACCTCCCACCAAAGTACATTTCATGATGGAATACATTAGAGCAGAATGTGTCATAACTCACATTTCGGTGCCACTTCATCTCACATTAGCTTTAACAACACAATCACTTACACCACAAATAAAGGCGGAGCCACGATTTTAAGTGAAGAATGGCCGAACTTGACGTATAAATTACAGCAGTATATACATCGTACCAAAAATGAATCTGTTGTTTTTTAATCCAAATGTCATTCAACCTAACATCAGAAATAATTTGGAACTAAGCTAAATTAGAAAAGAATATATGTATATTTTCTCGGGTAAAGGTTTCCCTGGTAAACTATATTACTATATAAAACAAATAAGTATATAGGATGAGGGTGAATCCCACATCTCAGCCAGTTACAGGCAAACAAACGCACATATTCTTCAAACAAAATCTATCATAAGAGAGGCAAGTCAATCTTATGAAACCTAGCAAAGTAAAACGCCTACAACACAACTAGAACTACTTCCTAACTCTACTATGGATACGAATGTCCCACACGTCACATAAAGCCAGTTATTCCTCAGTTAAGTCACTAACATCATACTCGTAACCATCATAACCATCATTGTCTTCATACTCAAGGAGACTTACATCATTAGCTCCCCCACCAACACGATTCAGATTAGCCATATATCGAGCCATGCCATCATCAATATTCTCGACTTTATCACTATATCCAAATATTCCGCTTGCTTTTCCTTAGTCGTACTAGGTTCACATCCCGACGATTTTGCAGTAGCCTCCTAATGCATAGGTAACGGCTTCCCGTCTAGCTCCGGCCCTAACAAAAAAATAACCCTCTCTCATAACATGTAATGACATCACCTTTTGGACCCTTTAGTTTATATTCTTTCATTTCTTAAATCAACTAATTTTGCATTCATTAAAAATAAACATACATGTCACATTAAAAATTGAGTTAATTACATAAATCGTCCTTGTGGTTTGGTTAAAATTACGGATCTTGTCCCTGCGTTTTTTTAAGCGAGTCACATCCCCGTGGTTTCTCAAAGTTACGGATCTTGTCCAAATTTTGACCCGCTCGTTAAAAAGGACGTAACTCGACATGATGGACTAACGAAGGGTTAACCTTGTAAAACTCCGATTTCCCTCTCAAAATACAGACCACAGGGATGATATATGTAATTTACTATTAAAAAAAAGAAATCTCTAATTTTATTTTACGAAAATATTTTACTTTTATTATAATAAATTTTAAAAAAACTTAAATTTTTTTTTGTTAAACAAATATTACAAAATTAAAAAAAATCATTTTATTATAACACTTAAAAAACTGTTTATTTAAAAAATTAATTTTATTAAACTTTTTTACTATAACACTTATAACAATTAAAAAAAATCTTAAAAAAAAATTAATTTTGTTAAAAATATTATTAAAAAAAAAAAAAAAAACATTTTACTATAATATTTAACAAAAACTATTAATTTAAAAAATAATTTTATTAATTTTTTTTAGAATAAATTAAAAAAATTAGAAAAAATCTTTTTTTATTTTTTTTATAAAAACGGATGAAAGCTTCATTTTTATATGTATAAATTTCCGTTTTTATGAAAAGGGGAAAAAATATTCGTATAAATGTCCGTTCTAATGCGTATAAATGTCCTTTTTAAAACATATAAATGTCCATTTTAATGCATTTTTGTACGTTTTTGTACGCTTTCGTACGTACGAAAACGCATTAAAACGGACATTTATATGTTTTAATGCGTTTTTGTGAGTCTTCGTACGTTTGCATCTGTTTTTATACGACTTTTTTCCTTTTTATAAAAACGGACGATTTTTTCCCCTTTTTATAATAAAATTAAAAAAGGATTTTTCTAATTTTTTTAATTTATTCTAAAAAAATTAATAGATTTTTTTTAAATATGTTAAATATTATAGTAAAATGATTTTTTTTTTAATTTTATAATAATTTTTTAACAAAATAATTTTTTTTTTAAGTTTTTTTTTTAAAATTGTTATAAGTGTTATATTGAAAAAGTTTAATAAAATTAGTTTTTTAAATAGACATTTTTTAAGTGTTATAGTAAAATGACTTTTTTTTTTTAATTTCGTAATATTTTTTTAACAAAATTTATTTTTTTAAAAAAGTTTTTTTAATTTATTATAATAAAATTAAAATATTTTCGTAAAATAAAATTAGAGATTTTTTTAAAGAGTAAATTACATATATCATCCCTGTGGTTTATATTTTGAGAGGGAAATCGAATTTTACAAGGTTAACCCTCCGTTAGTCCATCAGGTCAAGTTACGTCCTTTTTAACGAGCGGGTCAAAATTTGGACAAGATCCGTAACTTTGAGAAACCACGGGGATGTGACCTGCTTAAAAAAAACTACAGGGACAAGATCCGTAATTTTAACCAAACCACAAGAACGATTTATGTAATTAACTCTAAAAAATATTTAAAAAAGTATGAAAAAAAGTTACGTAAAAAATAGGAATATTAAAGGTGTATTTAACGTTTATATTTTTGTCGGATTTACTGATTTTGATAAGTTGATGATTTCTGCACCCTCTTCTGACAATCCCGCGATGTTTGTGGCGATAAACTTCAATTCTTCTATTAGCCTCGCTTATTTATAAAGATAACGTCACACAAGTGAATTGCACTAGATTCGTAGTAAGTTGTGCCCTTAAAGACTACTTATGTACAATAGGCAAACATGTAGTGTGATGAGCCTATAAATACCCCTCAGGACTCTCCATGAGGGGTGTGGTTAAGCATTAGATTATTGTATTCTTTTCACTTATCAATATAGTTATCCTTTTCTTGTCCATCCTCTCTCTACTCTCTCTCACTAGAAAGAATGCATCTTTCATCTTCTTTGATCAACCTAGACCTCCCGAACCACAAAAAGTTTACAAGTTTTGCGATCTAACATCTTCCAAACCCATGATATTCGCGTGTTACACCCTTGTACTTCAATGCAAGCATGTATTTCAGATGTGTTTATGACCCTAATGTTTGCATCAATATAAACAAGACATCAATAGTTGGCCAAGTATGATAAAAGGTTTGCTAAAATGCAAATAAAGAAGTAAGGAGAAAGGAATTAAGTTCTATAGTAATACAAGATGGAATAAAATAGTAGAAATTAAAGTCATTATTCACTCATGGCATCTAGCCATTGACTATCTTCTCACTAGACGAAATCTTGATGGCTGCGGAATTGATATCGACTCGGTTCGGTGTTATTAGGACTGTAAATAAACCCGACGAACAAGGATGGAGTATTGTTCATGTTCGTTTGTTTAATTATAACCGGACAAATAAATGAACATAATAGCTTAAATAGACTAAATTTCTTGTTCATGTTCGTTTATATTCGTTCAATAAGATATTAAACGAACCTTGATGCAGGTTTTACTGACCATGTTTTACATTTCTAGTAACTCGTCTACCTATGGCCTACCTAATGCACTAACGGGCAGTGTACCCGATCGCATGTAATGAGGGAATTGTAAGACCGAGGTCGTCCCAAGAAAGGTTGATTTCTAACTGTCTAATTAATTAAATTAGTCAAATAAATAAGTTTTAATTAAAGGATAGATAATAAGGTGTCACGTGATCTATTGAGTTGGTTCTCTGGTAAACAAGCTAATGGGAACAATAGTGATGCAATTCTTAAACCGATTTCATCCACAAGTTGCAAAAGTCGATAAACTCCTATGGTCAATTCATCTACCCTATGGTTCTTAGAATCCTCACCAAGATGAATAGGTCACCCGGGATCATTCGGCAATCTAATAACAGTCATTAAGAGCCGGCTTTTACTATCGCATTACATGGGTTCTAAAAGTCACTAGATTCCTGCTTCAAGTGGGTTTTAAGTCAGTAGGACAGAATTTGGTCAGTTCGTCCTAACCTATCGGCAAAGGTTTCCACCGGAGATCTCGGGTGACCCCTTGAAAGTCCAGTTGTTTTTAGTCCCCTAAGCCAAGTCATTAAGTACCTCAACAAGCAAGATTCGCAATAATGAGTGCCCGGGCGCTAGCATCTTAGACACTCATCCATAACTTCTTAAGTTCATCCAAACGGCAGTTGATCAGTTTGTCAAATCGCACAAGCGAAGAAGGGTCGTCAGTTGGTCAATTCTTACCCTTCCCACTCGATCTACCTCTTGGGGTCAGGTTGGTCATATCTCCCAAGAACTAGACACTACCACCATTCAAAACTATTGAAACTAGGGTGGCTACCAATCTAATTATCTGCAAAGTCTGGCTGAAACAATTAATAACGCAAAAGCATTAATAATAAAAGAATCAAAACTAGGCTAGGACCTAATTTTCACATCACCAAAATACTCTAGTGAAATGACTAATAAAAACTCACATAAAACAATAATTAAACAAAGAATAAGCATCAATAAATTAATTAATTGACTAGTAATAAATTAATAGATAACACAATAAATAAAGATGGCTCAACAATTAAATTAGAATAAAAATTATAATTAAATAATGAAACCAAAATAATATTATAAGTCGAAAAATAATTACATATCGTGCTAAGAATAATGGTATCGATCTCCTAGTTGAGTACCGGGGCAAAACCTCGAAAAGTTTCCCCCACAAAAACCGAATATGCGGCTGCCTCTTTTTTCCTTCCTTCGTACAGTAACCAGCAAAAGATTCCAAACCCTTTTCGATGATGATGACCTGTGCATGGTCCATCTATATATAATAAAGGAATTTTCACATGTACCTCCATCTTTAAATAAATTGCAACTTGGCCCTTGTGGTTTATATTATATAAATAACATAGCCGCATTTAACTAATTACGGCGTAATTAAATTATAATTACGCCGTAGCCTTCAAAACTTTGCGCCCAAGTTATTAATTACGTCGTAACTAAACATCGGGTTACGCCGTAATCCTTCGCCAGCTCATAATTATCCACTCCGAAATTGTCTCTACGGCGTAACTAATTTCATGTTAAGCCGTAACCTTCATAAAAATAATTACGACGTAACCATAAGAATCGGTTATGTCGTATCTTTCAAAGCATCATATTTACGCCGTAACATTATTACTAGTTACGGCGTAATCTTCACACTGAATTCATAGGCCCTCGTAGTGTTAGTTACGGCGTAGTCAAATGATCCAGCTACGCTGTAACTTATCTTCAAAATACATTTCTTGGCCTTATATCACAACTTTTCGCTCTAACGCCTCATTCGTCCTTAAATGCAAATATGAACGAATTAAGTACCATATTAATACAAATGAGGCCATAAACACGGGAATTTGATATATAAAAGATCAGGCTAATTTGATGTTATCAAATATCCCACCACTTGAACTCTACTTGTCCTCAAGTAGACCTTTTAAATAATTCTTAAAAATATATCTCCCAAGACTATTTGAAAGATATGAGTTTAAAAATCACCTAAGCTAGAAAATAAGCACATCACGAAAAGGGAATTGAAATCACACTTTCTCTCTCATAATTTACGTGTTTATTTTTGGGTGATCACTCAACTGCTCAGTCATGGCGAGTATTCTATCATAGACTTGGCAAAGATACTAATCTCCACCACTAGAGTCTATAGATGCAGCTATTCTATGAGGCAATGGGTTGACACAACATAAAGGCTTATGAGGTTATTTTGTCATAATTAACGAGCTACGGCGAAATGGACAAAACCAATAATACATGACCAAATCTATGGCCAAGAAACCAATGATTGCTCGCTTCCTCACCTAAACTCGATTCATGATTAAGGGTAGAATAAGACATGGGAAAACATTTAATGGGTGTAAATAAAAAGACACAAAACAAATAGATTCCTAAGTCTATAGTTGCCCCACCATTAGTAGCATTCAATCCCATAGCAAAAATTGAGGGTCAAGAGTCAAGGGGTCTTCAATAATCCAATACATGAGTTAATGCATAATAAATGTAATGTAGTGCCTAAAAATCTCCATAAACTAGGCAAATAAGATGCATTAACTCGGCCTTCATCATCAATTAAAAAAACATGCGCTATAAAAAAATTTAAAATTTGGGTACTTTTAGCACATAATTCGATCAAAATCAACCATTTCTATCTCCCATCCCCCCACTTGAAATGTACAATTCCCCCATTGTACGAATATTGATTAAAATTTTAAAGGAGAGATAGAATGTTTCGGGATTCTAATTTTATCCGTAAGACAAAACGGATTTGTAACAACTGTGCCTAGTTGAACAAGCGAGAACACTAATCATAAATAAACACTTGCTTGCATGCTTTTTCTTTTTCTTTTTTTTTTTATGGAAGACAAGGTATACATGAATATAAACGATACGAACATAAAAAGTATTCCCCCACTTGAGATCAACTATCATCTAAACCCGATTTTCCTCCAAAACCCTTTATTCAAAACCCGCGACTTTCACTAGTGGAACCAAAATTAACCAACAGCGCTCGGACCATGGACATAAGGAAACTACAGGGTAGGCTAGGCGATAGGTGTAACGAAACAAACATATATTGGGTGAACAAAATGAAAGAAATGGCTCTGAAGAGTGTACTAGGGGTATCTTGCACTAATGATGAGTGAAAAAAAAGGTTTTAACAACGGGATTGACTAATCGATGTGAAAAGCCAATATACACAGACATAAATGATGGGCTATTTGGGTTTAATCCTAAAATTGCCTTATATCCTAGCTGCACTGATCACACCAAGTTACCTTAGTGTAATGCTCATGATAATGGTCTCGAAAAGATATGCAAGGCCAAGTTCTAAAGTCTACTACAGCCACCGACACACTCATTTTTATGGTATTATGTATGAGGGAAAAACGGAAAGTCTTATCCTCACACAATGGAAATATAGGGTAGGTGTGCTCAGTCTAGATTAATCCAGTTATGTAATGAAAAACATGTTAAAATTTTTACTAATGAAACAATTTTCATTAAAAACTAGAAAAAAAAGGCAAGTAAAATCAAGCGGGTGTCTATGTCTAATCCCTTCCCCCCCACTTGGGTCATACTAAGCATATAATTGAAAAATAGAAAAGGTTAGAGATGGAACGAAAAACTCCCCTGGATTTGCTCGGTATAATTAATAATGCATGTTCAAAAACACGCTCCAAATGTGCCTCCACGAGCAACATCCAACTTCACCTCAACTCTCCATCATCAACGGTACTCAACTAGGTCGGATAAAAAGTATTTTCTTGCAACCAATCATAACTCCATAATTAATCAACCTGTATTACTGCAAGAAAAACTAATGCCGAAAAGCATAATTCCGGATAAAAAGCAAAAATAGCATGAAATGTAAAAAACAAACCTAACTCACTTTCGTAGGAATCACGGTTGCATTTAGCGCATGGAACAAGCCTTTTAAACCACACGGTGTCTCGAATGGACGAGTGAAGTCTCGTGAGGGTTTACAGGGAACACACTCACAAAGTTCATTTAATTACTAATACATGGTTATGAAAATGTTTTGAAACTGTTTTTAGAAAAAATTGTCATAGTGGATAATTACGGCATAACTGGATCGGCCCAGTTACGGCATAGGTGAGTTGACTTAAGAAAAATGTTTACCAGGCAGGGATTACGGCGTAAATGGATCGACCCAGTTACGGCGTAATAAGAAAGCCCGAGAAAGAAGATATCTGGAACAGGGTTGTTACGGCGTAACTAGGTTGGCCTAGTTGCGTCGTAGTTATAATGAAGAGGGCAGATGGTCTTACTAATCGCCAGTTACGGCGTAAATGGATCGACCCATTACATCGTAATTACTCTCATAATTCCATTGACTAGTCTAGAGTATTTTCCTATAAATAGGAGATCTGTTTTCAGATGACAGAGACAGAATGTACTACGCTTGAAAACACACAGAAAACATAAACACTTAATAGCGAAGGGGTTATAGAATTGTGCCTAATTCTCTAACTACATTTGGTCTTATCCCAAGTAGATATTCGTGATACCCAGGCATTATGGTCGAATAGTTTGCTTTGGAAAGTGATCACACGATTCCAAGTGATATCCGGTAACCATTGAAGTAGTATATGTTACTGCTGACCGTTTGTTGTTTCTGTTGAACAGTTATTGATTATCTTCACCCTGCTTTGGGACGAATAACCACCAACAATCAAAGTAAACTATTCTGTGATAATCAATGGCAACTGCTGCTATGAAACACATGGCTTCAAACTTTGCCAAGCTTGATAAGTTTGAAGGGGTGGACTTTAGGAGGTGGCGAAGAAGATGCACTTCTGTCATCAAGCATGAGTGTGGTGTATGTGCTAACCACACCAATTCACGATGATGGTGATGATGCCACCGTGGAGCGGATCGGGAGGAGAAGCAAATGGGAGAATGACGACTACATATGCAGAGGTCTTATTCTCAATGGTATGTCGATGCTCTTTGATATTTATCGTAACATTAAATCTTCCAAAGAAATGTGAGATTCCTTGGATGCCAAATATATGGTGAGGATGCATCAAGTAAGAAGTTTCTTGTTAGTAATTTCACAAATTACAAAATGACCGATTCAAGACCGGTCATGGAACAATACAATGAACTTCTTGGAATACTTGGAAGGTTTACACAACATAATATGCACATGGATGAGTCTATTTCAGTCTCTTGTGTAATTGACAAACTCCCTCCTTCTTGGAAAGATTTCAAGCATACCTTGAAACATAAGAAAGAGGAGTTAACTATGGTTGAGTTGGGCAGTCATCTGCGCATTAAGGAATCTCTCAAGGTGCAGGATAATGACAAGCCAAAGAGTAGCAATGCTACTGGTGCATCTGTTGTCAATATGGTGGAGCATAACAACTCCACCAGGTACAATGACAACAAAGGAAAGCGCAAATATCATGATAACACAAGGGCAGATCCAAATAAGAAGGCAACACCTACTTGTTGGAAATGTGGCAAGACTGGTCACATTAAAAGGGACCGCAAGGGTGTTAAAGTTGGTGGTAAAGCCAATGGATCGTGCACTAATGGTTCGTGGAGTGGTGGTTCTTCCAACTCACCGAAAGGTCGAATATGGTTAATAAGTCTTTTCGATTTATTATGTTACATATGTATCGAATCTCATTATGTGTAGGATGATGATATTGCGTGGTGGGTTGACTCGAGCAACAATTCATGTGTGCAAAGATAGAAGTCGGTTCAAGACTTATGAGTCACCGAATGATGGTTCTATTCTTTACATGGGAAATGAGTCAATGACCTTGGTGCATGGTCATGGTTGTGTAGATCTTAAGTTTAGTTCGGAAAGATTGTAACTTTGTTTAATGTTATTCATGTTCACGATATAAGGAAGAACTTGGTTTCAAGTAGTGTTTGAATAATCATGGATATAAACAAGTTATTGAATCGATAAATTTGTTCTTTCTAAGAATGGTGTGTTTATTGGTTTTGGTTATTTATGTAATCAAATGTTCGGGCTTAATGTTTCCATCGATAGTATGATCATACTACCGACAATGTTATTTCGACTTTTGTGTTTACTTTTGATCGACTAACTCTATCCTTTGGCATGCAAGACTTGCTCATGTACATTATAAAAGGATGCAAGATATGTATAAGGATGGGTTAATCCCGACTTTTGACATGGACACCGAAAAGTGTAAAACTTGCATGTTGACCAAGATAACCAAGAAACCCTTTCGTGGTGTTAGTCGTGAGGCCGAGCTCTTAGAGTCGATTCACGATGACTGTGTGATTTGCATGCTACTCCTTCTTTGGGGAATAAGAAGTACTTTGTGACATTTATTGATGATGCTTCTAGATTTTGTTATGTTTATTTGTTACATACAAAAGATGAAGCATTAGATAAATTCAAAGTGTTTAAAACGAAGTTGAATTACAACTTGGGTCTTTGATCAAAAGATTAAGGATGATAGGGAGGTGAGTACATGGATACTCAGATTTTCGGTTTGTTGGTATAATCCATGAAACGATCGCCCTTATACTCCTCAAAGAAATGGTATTTCGAAAGGAAAAGCAGTCTTGAAGGAGATGGTTAATTCCATGTTGTCTTATTCGGGATCGAGTCAAGGTTCTGGGTGAAGCTATGCTAACGACTTGCTATTTATTAAATAGGGTTCCCAACAAAAGGAACAAGGTTACCCTTATGAACTCGGACTAAAAGGAAACCCAACTTGAACTATCTCAAGGTTTGGGGTTGTAGGGTCATTGTAAGACTCGATCCAAAGTTGAAAACTTTGGGTGAAAGAGGCATTGACTGCATCTTTGTTGGATATGCTGAGCATTTCAAGGCTTTTAGATTCTATGTTATAGAACCTAATGAATATGTTTCAGTTAACTCAATAATTGAATCAAGGGATGCAAACTTTGATGAGAATAGATTCTCATCAGTCCCTAGACCAAGTATGAGGATTCCTAATGGAAATCACGACATTGGTGTATCAGATGTCTCTGATGATGAACCATCAGTAGTCCCTGATGAGGTTGTGGTACAACAACCTGAACCTATGCTTAGAAAAAGCAAAAGGGTTAAGACTCCAAAGTCATTTGGACCTGAGTTTCAACTGTATTTAGTTGAAGGAACAAGGGATGAGGTCTCTGACCAATACTCCTATTGCTTCATTGTTGAGGATGATCCCAAGACATTTGAAGAAGCAATGAAGTCCCGTGATATTGCTTTCGGAAAGAAGCAATCAATGATGAGATGGATTCCATCATGGGAACAACACTTGGGTGTTGGTTGATCTACCACCGTTGCAAACCTTTAGGTTGCAAATGGATTTTCAAAAGGAAAATGAAGGTAGATGGAACTATTGAAAAGTTCAAGGCAAGATTAGTCATTCGGGGCTTTAAACAAAAGTCGTGATAGACTATTTTGATACTTATGCCCACGTGGCTAGGATAAGTACCATAAGATCGCCGATTGCTTTGGCATCTATTCACAATCGGCTATTCATCGGATGGATGTGAAGATGACTTTCTTGAATGGTGAATTGGAAGAGGAGGTTTACATGAACCAACCTCGTGGCTTCATCATGCACGGCAATGAAAACAAGGTGTAAACCGATTAAGTCTCTTTATGGACTTAAGTAGGCACCTAAGCAATGGCATCAAAAGTTTGATGAAGTGGTTTTGTCTAGTGGTTATGTTCTTAACCAAGTCGACAAATGTGTATATAGCAAATTTGATGAATCGGTAAAGGAGTCATCATTTGTCTATATGTTGATGACATGTTGATCTTTGGCACCGACCAAAATCGGGTTGACCGACAAAGGAATTTTGTCATCAAGGTTCTCCATGAAAGACATGGGGAGGCGATGTTATCCTTGGTATAAGGATTAAACATGAAAGTAAAAGAATTTCTATCTCCCGGTCTCATTATATTGAGAAGGTGTTTGAAGAAATTCAATTACTTTGATTGTACTCTGCGAGTACACCTATGGACACTTGTGAGAAGTCGATGCCTAATAATGGCAAAGTTGTATCTCAACTTGAGTATTCTAGGGTAATTGGTCACTGATGTATGCCATGACTTGTACAAGACCCGCTATTGGTTTTGCAAGAGGAAAATTGAGAAGATATACTAGTAACCTAGTGCTCATCAACGCAAGCGCTTCAAAGTGGTATCAAGTATTTGAAGAGAACTATGGATTATAGTCTCTCATATCTTGGTTACCCATCGTGTTGGAAGGTTACACCGATGCAAGTTGGATCGATAACATCAAGAAAATTAGTCTACCGGTGGGGTGGGTATTCCTACTTGGTGGAGATGCAATTTCTTGGGCATCCAAGAAGCAAACTTGCATCACCGCTCAACAATGGAATCTGAATTTGTGGCTTTGGCATTTCTTTGGAAAGAAGTCGAATGGTTGAAAACTTGCTTCTTGAGATTCCATTGTGGCCTAAACCTATAGCACCTATTTCTATCCGTTGTGATAATGCAACTACATTGGCTAAGGCTTATAGCCGATGTACAATGGTAAGTCTAGACACTTAGGTGTCGTGCATAGCATGATCCGTGAGCTTATCATGAATGGGGTGGTATCTATAGAGTTTGTTAGATCTCAACAAAATTTAGTCGATCACTGACGAAGGGATTAGCTAGAGACTTGGTTATAAAGTCTCGCTAAAGGGATGGGTTTAAGTCCGACTTAGTCACCGAATGCTAGGACACCCAACTCCTCCTAAGGAAACTTGGGAGCCGAGTTCAATGTGGAAAGTCGAACATTCGGTGGTGGAGCACATGTTTTATTTACATCCCAAGGTTGTGCTCGAAACTTCTTTGAAAGGAGGATGAAGTCTTTACTTCTTAATGGTTAATTTTCTTTGAAAAGTGCTTGGCGGGAGCATGACTAAAGAGGAACCACCTATGTAAATGTTGAAGTTTTGCCGCTTGAAGCTTTGGACTTTAGCTTCTACAACATTTAAGAATTTGGATATGGACACATGGCTTGTATAGTGTCGGGAGGCGATATGTGTTTGAAAGCTTGTGTAGTTATCTTCGGTATTCAAATGGGTTGAAGGTTCAATTCTTAGAACACCCCGATTCTCGAATATTTGAACGTGTAATTACTAAGATGGAAATTCAATCCTCGTGACATTTTCATTTATGCACATGTTTTGTTTGATGTTTGTTTTCATGCAAAGGAAGTGAACTAAATTTGGGGAGGATTGTTGGAAAATTTAGTGCACTTGTGGGATTGGTTCACACCTCAGTAATGGGTTAGGAGGTGCGAGTGTACACCCACGAGGTCCATGAACACCACGACTCATGTAGTGGTTGATATTGGTAGTGCTTGGTGAAAGCTCTGGTGGTTACCATCGATTATCGTGTTTCCACCATCGATTATCGATCGTTTTCCATCGATGTGTTTCCACCGATGGTGTTTCCACCGAAGTGGTGTCTCACTAAAGTTGTGTTTACATCAAGCGCGGCGTTTCCAATCGCCGCCGTGTAACCACCGATGGCACTATGAAAGATCTTGATGATAAGATTGCTTGTAACGATTTTGACCTATTCAAGTGGCGGTTTAAACGCATTATGACCACGCTTAATTGGTCATGTAACCACTAACTATTATAATGGGGATAATTATGAGGCTATTAATGGGCGATTAATACTCATAATTCCATTGACTAGTCTAGAGTATTTTCCTATAAATAGAGATCCGTTTTCGGATGACGAGACAAAATGTACTACGCTGAAAACACACGTAAAACATAAACACTTAATAGCGAAGGGGTTATAGAATCGTGCTTAATTCTCTAACTACATTTAGTCTTATCCGAATAGATATTCGCGATACTTGCAGGCGTTAGGTCGAATAGTTTCTTTGGAAAGTGATCACACGATTCCAAGTGATATCCCAGAACCAACAAGTAGTATATATTCTTCACGACCGTTTGTTGTTCTGTTGAGCAGCTTATCGATTATCTTCACCCTGCTTTGGGACGAATAACCACCAACAGAATCAAAATTATAATTGAATAATGAAACCAAAATAATATTATAAGTCGGAAAATAATTTCGTATCGTGCCAAGAATAAAACTATCGATCTTCTAGGTGAGTACCGAGGCAAAACCGCTAAAGGTTTACCCCACAAAAACCGAATATGCGGCTGCCTCTTTTTTCCTTCCTTCGTACAGTAACCAGCAAAAGATTCCAAACCCTTTTCGATGATGATGACCTGTGCATGGTCCATCTATATATAATAAAGGAATTTTCACATGTACCTCCATCTTTAAATAAATTGCAACTTGGCCCTTGTGATTTATATTATATAAATAACATAGCCGCATTTAACTAATTACAGCGTAATTAAATTATAATTAAGCCGTAGGCTTCAAAACTTTTCGCCCAAGTAATTAATTACGGCGTAACTAAACATCGGGTTACGCCGTAATCATTCGCCAACTCATAATTATCCACTCCAAAATTGTCTCTACGGCGTAACTAATTCTATGTTACGCCGTAACCTTCATAAAAATAATTACGACGTAACTATAAGAATTGGTTACGTCGTATCCTTAAAAGCATCATATTTACGCCGTAACATTATTACCAGTTACGACGTAATCTTTACACTGAATTCATAGGCCCTCGTAGTTTTAGTTACGGCATAGTCAAATGATTCAGCTACGCCGTAACTTATCTTCAAAATACATTTCTTGGCCTTATATCACAACTTTTCCGCTCCAACGCCTCATTTATCCTGAAATGCAAATATGAACGAATATGAACGAATTAAGTACCATATTAATTCAAATGAGGCCATAAACACGGGAATTTGATATATAAAAGATCAGGTTAATTTGATGTTATCAAACCTAAACGAACGGATATATACGAACGTAGACTAATTAACATAATTTTTTTTAAATATACATAATAATGTGTTTTATAAGTGTTGTTTTGTTAAAGTAAACCAATTTTAAAGTGTATAAAAAAAGTATACGATATATGAAGACAAACTAACGTTAACGAATGCATGATCCGTTTTTCACGAACATGAATGAGCGGATAAGACTTTTGTTCATATTCGTTCATTTATCTAAACAATTGTAAATTATTGTTCATGTTCGTTCATTTAAAGTAAACGAACATAAACGGATATTTTACTGAACGGTTCATGAAATGTTCACTAAACAATTCATTTACAACCCTAAGTGTTGTATTTGTGATCAAGCACTCGAGGACTCACTACATCCTTCCGTGCGCTGTTTCAGTTGCTTCTGGTTTGGATGACTATCCGAAGGATGTGCCAAACCTAATTAAGTGGAGTGATATGATTTACCTTTCAATCAATTGGCAAAATCACGTTTTGATGCAATTATTCTAACCACAAATTGGATTATTTGGAGGTACCAGAATCATGTATCAATTTAAAGCCACATAGAAAGAAAGGATACTCTAATTGGCGAGGTGAAAGTCTATCACTCCTAGATACTTAATAGGAATGGGAGTTTTTTTTTTACTAAAGGGTTTTCCTGGTAAATTTATTACACAAAAAAAACAATTAAGTAAAATGAATGTGGGTGAATCCTACAACTCAGCCCATAAACATACAAAAACATACACACATATTGTGCTTCAAACCTAACCTAACATAAGAATGACATGCCAAACTTATGTGACCTTAAAAACTTTATCTAAGTTGACCACGAAAACTAATACCATAATCATTTGCGAACTTTTTTATTTAATTAGACATGATACAATCATCAAATTTATCATCATTATACGGGTCTTCATCATAATCCTCCTTTCATTTTTCATACAAACTCTTATTTAACCCCCCCCCCCCACTGCCACTTTTAGTAGCTTTTGAACTCATAGATGCCATAAAGCTGGCAGTTTCATCAAATACCTCCTCAACCTCATCATCACTATCACTATCCGTATTATCCGAATCAACAACCTTTTTAGAACTAGGAAGTGCTAATTTACAAGGTTTTAGCGGCTTCCCATCATCACCCACAAGCACAAGCTTCTCATAAAGCATCTGACTTTCCAGTTCTTTAATCCTTGCAACCAAAGGTGTAGTACTTAGACTACCAGATGCCGTACCAACCAAAGGTGTAGAGACATTACCACTAGGTTCTACATTAGCATTAAAAGCCTCATCCAATTCACCTAGAACACAAAATGCATTAGAAGTACTTACCACTTTAGCATTCGTTTTCGGTTGACTAGACTTAAAAGCCTCCTTTGTGTTATCTTTGGATCTAGATGCCTTGGTATAATTTGGTGCAACAGGCCTATACTCAAACTTGGTTATTGAAACACCATCAAACTGTATTAGCTCATTTCCGCTTTACAACCACTAGGTTCTACAATAGGAATAAGAGTTTCAAAACAACTTGGATTGTTTGGGTTAATGATCCAATCTTAGCTTGCACAAAGATGGTTTAATCCTATTTTTAAACTAGCTTATTGCTAGTGTTTCTAATAAATTGTCTCTAAAGAAAAAGTAATATCTAAGTGCTTTTGTTTAGATAATGGTTAAGATGTAGGCATGTCGATGGTGTGTGTATACCAAATGAGTTCATTGAAAGCCACTTGTATCTTATGTATGTATTAGTAGATGACCATAGTGATGCCCTATCCTATTTAAAGAGCCATTTGTTTTGTAGTACTCCAGCCATATATGTTTAACCAAACGTATTTGTTGGGTCAATTCAGAGCCCAATGATCTTTGATTAGGATTTAAACATAAAATATCCAATGCGTAATTGAAGTCTCTGAATGATCATCAGTGAGTCATCTTCAGAGACTAAAGAAAGTCTCATTACTTCCTGAGGCAAAACTCAACAAGTAATCTAAAAAAAGATAAATGAAAGACACTTATCAAAGAAAGTCAAACAAAGCCTCAACAAGTAATCTAAAAAAGGATAAATGAATAGCACTTATCAAAGAAAGTCAAACAAATACTAGAATTGGCATATAAAAGAAAAACATTTGTCAATATTGTACCTTAAAATGTAGTTGACCACATTTCAAAAATAGAAACATTTAATACAGTAAAGTATATGTGTTTCTTTATAGTTGAATGCTCGAGGCATATTACTCGTGTCAAAATCTACATCCACAAATATGTAGAACAACCAAGACTTAAGGTGATATTTGATGATAATTCATCATATGTCACTGAAAGATATGGTTCGATCTGCAACGACGTGTGTAGTAATTTCAAATAAATTTGATTATCTCTCTTGTATAGGTAAATGGGGTATGATGTAAGTATTCCACCTCACGAGTCACTATATATAGGATGATGTATCCTTTTCGTGTGTATATGGTTTATCCAATGTCGTCATTTTCTTCCATTTCATATCACAAAATTAGACCACCCCGTTAAGTTTATAAATTTCTATTTTTATTTCCATGTATAAAGATCTAAATCTATGAGCTATGAAAATAATTTTAAACAATTTATTAAAGAATGTTTAGCATGCATTTGACACTCAAATGAATATACTGGGTCACTGTTACACAATGACGACATATTGCATGAGAAAGATCTATCTTCCATATAGTAATTTGGTGCTTACAAAGCTTTCATGCTTGATCATGATACATGTACTAAATAAAGAAGATACGTGTATAGTTTTACGAAACTTTCCATGCGAACAAAAAGTATTAGGATCCTAATGGGAATTTGAGTGCGATTCATATCAACTTTTGTTGGAGTAATATAACATGACAACTCATAAATATAAACAATAAACATCAAAGTAAACATGTGGAAGCGTATAGAAACATGTAATGAATAATTAATTAACTAAAACATAAAAGTATGCGTAGCTTTGATTCTAGCTAAACAAGAATCAATTCCAAGCTAGCAATTGAGATGAACCTTAATTATGGTTTATGTGAATTATAAGAATTACCCCTTACTGTTTTGTAATTCATTCCAAGATACAAAAATATCTTTGTACCACGTTCTTGTACACACGTACTATAACGAATTAAAGTAAATGTTAGTTTAGGAACACAAAACGTTTTCGTTTATGAAAAACAAACTAATCGACCCAATAAAGGGTTTTTGGGTGATCGTTTAGGACTAAAAGAATAAGAACACAAGTTTAGGTTTTAGGTTATACAAAAGATGAATAACAATAACCCCTAGCCTTGTATTTATACTATTAGAAACTTATAGTCCAAGTTTGATTAGGATTAGGCTTTCCTAATCCTATACCAACCGATCACATACCTTAATAGGTATTCCGGAACCTTCTTGTCTTCTAATTTTCTCTTTAGTCCTTTTCTTTAACATTTAACGACCGTTAGTCTATTACGTTTAATTACTTAACGTTCGTTATTCGTTTTGTGTAATTAATAACTAAATGTAACGTTTTATATTTAATTACTAAAACTTTAATTCTCATACGTAAAGTGTGCAATCCCGTGGTGTCGAGTTCGATCCTAACACACCTCTATTATTTTATGTCAATTAAACTAACAACACTGATGCGCCCGGAAGGCGCGTTCGGGGTCAAGAAAACTTCATTTTCTTCGAGCAAGTTTTTCAACCTCCTAGGAAGTGAACCTAATCGTTGTAGTGTATTATGGGGTAAGCCTCGGGGATTGATATCGTTCTCTAGAAGAATAGGAATGCTAGTAAGAAATATATGACGCGAAGGTGGGGTTGAGGATGATTCTTTTTTTTTTTTTAATCTTTTTATGTTTTATTTAGAAAGCTAAGATAAAATCTCGGGGTAATTGGTATGGGGGTGGTACTTCTACCGATTACTCTACTTTAACTAATTATCTAATTATCTAATTACTACGGGTAGCTATGTCTAATTGAGGTGTGCTCGTATGATGATTAAAAATGTGTTCACTCAGATACTATTACTTTATAGTTATCTTTTATTGGTCAGTTGAGTTGTTACGTCCTTTATCTTAACGTATTGTATTCCTAAAGGTCCTAGGGTACGCGTGGTCCCTAGTTCTTTGAGGTTATCTCTTGTATATGACTCACGGAGTCGGCAAGCCTAAGCTATTTCATCCATGAACCATATCATCATAAAGCATACTCAAGCATTAAATACAACGAAGATGCCTAGTTGCACTCCTAAGCCAATTCTAAGACAAGAAACAACCTAACAATAATCAATAACTAGGTTTCATAGATCTAAGCAAACACACAAGTAATTTAGCTAGACATGATAGACAAGCAAGCCTACACACAATCAGTCGAATATGGGATGGACATAATGATAAATTGGATTAACAAACTTATCTCGATGTGTAAAATAGGTTATGGGACCCTAGAATATTGTCCAATTCGGACTACAACTTAGTTAGGGTTTACTCTCCAAAATTCTACCTCTTAAAATACAGAAAAATCGAATTCTATATATAGATTTACAATCGCGACGGCGTCACCTTTTGCATGGGACGCCGTCATGTCTCCGTCATTAGGGTTTCGTTTTGGCCAAGTCATTGATGGGACGGCGTCACTTTAGAGGTGTGACGACATCGGTCTTTAGTTGAGACGTCGTCTTGATTCTAGATCTAGGCCGTATGGGATGAAAACTATGAGTGATGCCCTCCATTTTTAAAGCATGACCAGAAATTTCACTTAGTCGTCATGTGCATGTTTTGATCAAGTCTTCATAGAGGGACGACGTCGCCCTTTGGATGGGACGCCGTCAGGTACTGTTGATCAGTCTTGAGTGGCTTCGATCTCGACTTTTCTATTTTCTTCATGTATTTGCTCCTTTTCGTCCAAATGTGCTTCATTCCAGCATTTTGCTTCCAAAAGACCTAAAAAGTAAAAAGGAACGAAATTAAGCAGTAACGAATATAAAATATGTCGAAATAGGGCTTAAATGACCCTATAAAAGCGTACGTTTTAAATCCTTATCAAGCTCCCACTTGGACAATCTTAATAGTGTGATAGCATCGGTTAGCGTCTAGCAACATTTCGATGCCTCTAGTACAACTCGAGTAAGGTCTTCTGGAAATTTTTTTAATGATTCATCATTATTATTATCATTTTGTTTCTAATACCATGTTAAATAAAAATATAGATCTAAGTCACTCTTTATTCGGCTATTCTGTTTCTCGTTGTTTATGATTGAGTAAGATTACCAAATCTTCTGAACACATTAAGGAGAGATCTTGGGTGTGGCCACACAAATATCTTGCCAACCCTACAAGAGGCCCATAAGTATTAAACTCTAAAATAAATTCGAAGGAACAAACTCTATCTTGACTACACGAATAACTCACAAACTTTGCAACACTTCTAAACTAAGTTGTTCCACAGAAGTGCACTACATTCATGACACTCATCTGGTATCTCAAGTCTGAGGATAACTATTCATGATTTACTTAATAACAATATCCATAAAGTAAAATCATGTAGTTAGGATAAGTCCTATATTCAATTCATTGAATATCATCTGAAATTGGTATGAAATACATCAATAGACATTCAAGTATATTCTACCAAGTCACTCAGATTTGTCTTTGTTTAAAGATATTCCCATATCATTAATTAATACCAGACAATTTAGAATAATTAAATTATTCTTGGATTAAACATGCAAATATAGGATATAATATATTATAAATCAAACATACAAAGTATTTTAATTCATTATAATAATTGTTTAACATCCCTTATCCAAATACTAAATAGATCAATGCATGAAAATTCTATTTGATGAATTATGCCTCAAATAATGACACTCATACTTGTTGACAAGGCATAAATCAACCAACTTGATCTATCATAATTTTAAGAATACTTATTTCAAGAATTCAATTAGTGAAGTTCTTGTATGTGTGCATTCAACTATCTTGATATTGCCATATCATAAAGTGTGTGACATCCTCTACCACCAATTTATGACAATTAAACTTTCAAACTTTTTAAAGTTTAAAGTATTCTTATCTTTAATGTATAACGCAACTGTGCTCTTAGATAAGCACAATTAGTTCACATGGCCATTAACAAGGATGAAATCCTACCATGACTAGTATTGAGTGTTATATCAATTAAACCAGCATCATTATATACAAACAACAATATGCTCTTTAAAAATCCCGCAAACTTTAATATCTATTTTGTAATGTTTGATGCCTTCCAAAGTTTCAATTTTGTTGGTTATGACAATTTGCATAATAATTGACATATTGTTTATCTTTGGAATCTAGGAGCAATTCCTGAGGAATGTAATTCTAAGTCAAACATATTCTATTAGAATATTCATTACACAAGTTATCTAATAACTTTCAGTTAGATATCAATGTTGTCAAATCATCTTTCATTCAAGCATGATACAACAGTTTTAATACACAACATGATGTTCATGATTAATTTACAAGGCAAACTTAGATTTCAATCATGTTCTATCTTGTCAAAAGATATGTATCCATTTCCCAAATAATATATATGTTCTATTAGAATCATTTACCGCACATGTTTAATAATAATAAACATTTTGTTTAAGGTTGTATATTTTATTTTCTAAATCTTTCAAGTGAAGTTTTATTTCAATCTAAAACTTAACATTTAGCTTAGATGATATGTTACTTCCTATATATTATACAACATATACGATTTAAGAAAATAAACATAATACTCCCAATAGCTTTTAGGAATATTTAAAATTTATCTTATTTAAATTATAAATCAAAACTTGGATTTAATAATTAAACATAAGAATAATTTTCTAGATGCATGCATTTATCCATTCATGGATTATTGCACATTGTACACTTCCAAATATTATATCAATTCAAAAAAACCTTTCAATTACTTACCATTCCCGCTCAAGTAATTTCTCAAGAAAGAGTTTTGATATTTCATTGTCATTTTTCATATTAATAAAAATAGGTATGATAATAATCATCTTTATATATTTAATATTCCAAGGAAAGAATATTCAATTACAGTTAATTGCTTAAGTATGATTAATAAGCTTGTCATAAGACATGCATTAAATATGTGTACAATTTTGTTCATATGATTTCTTCATAAAAATTTAAACCACTAGGGTTATCTTATCTTTGAAGAAACTCATTTTCATTCTCTAGTCTAACAATTAAGATAAACCAAAATTTTAAATTAATTATTTTTATGGAAAACATCTTTAACATTCATACTATGAGTAATTTACCCAATTTAATATTTGGTAATGCATCATAATGATTATAAGGTTTACCATAATTCTGTAACTCATATTATTCAGCATATCAAACAAATATCTAGTATTTCATGATCCGGTTTCTTGACTTCAAGGCTTGAACTTTGGGCGGACGGTAAGTGGTGATGACTTGGTTATAGATTCAGACTACCTGCTTGATTTTTATTTTACACCATTTATATATCCCATGTCTTATCCTACCCTTTAGTCATGATGCATGTCTAGGTGATGCAGCGAGCAATCTTTGGTGTCTTGGCCATGGACTTGGTCATGTATCATTGATTTTGTCCACTTCACCGTGACATGTTAGTAATGACGAGTCACCCCTTAAACTTTGCGTGTCTACCCATATTGCCTTCGAGAATTGTTTAGCCCTTAACTCTAGTGGTGGAGATTTGTGTAACCGCCAAGCTTATGATAGAATACATGCTATGACTGTGCTATTGAGTGATCACCCCGAAATTGACACTTAGAATAGTTGAGAGATTTAAGTGTTTCGTTCCAATTTCGTGAGGTGTTCGGCTTTGTTTTATTCTAGCATAAGGGATTTGTAAACTCATATTTTCCAGGTTATGGGAGATATCTTTTTAGAAATCTTTCTAATAAGGTCTACTTGAGGGCAAGTAGAGTTCAAGTGGGGGGATATTTGATAACATCAAATAGTACTGATTATTAAGTGTCAATTTCCCCCGATAATGCTTGTAGTTTATATTATTTATATGGATTTACGTTTGTTTTTCATTGTTTTCCACTTTCAGGTAAATTACGAGCATTGGAGCTAAAGACACGCGGAATTGGAGAAATATCAAAGATTTATCTTTGTATGCTGACTTTGAAGAAGTTACGGCGTAAATCGTATCTCTCATTACGCCGTAACTAAAGCGTGACTCAGAATACCAACTCTTCAGAAGGTTACGGCGTAACTCTCCACAAAAGCTACGACGTAACTATATTAAGTCAAATGAGGTTTCACGCCACTGATAACTACGCCGTAACTACATCATAAACTACGGCGTAACCAAGTTATATTGAAGATACGGCGTAACCACTCATTAGGTTATGCCGTAACCAGCAGAGCTAGTGCTATTACAAAGGAATTGAAGATTACGTCATAACTCTTATATTAGTTACGCCGTAACCCAGATCTGGCCTATAAATACCCCACGAATCCAACATTTCTAATCATCCCATTCCACACACAACAACTAGAGAACGTGGGAAGAAGCCAAAGGCTGATCTAGAGGAGCATACGGAGCTGTCTCCAAGGGAGAAATTACTCCCCTACGATAAGCATTAGCATTTTATCTTTTCTTTACTTTCGATTCATGTATTTCGTAACTTTGAATATTGAATTGATTTGTATGGTTAATATGAGCGGCTAAGCACCTCAAGGTGTTGGCCTAGTTATGATTCCTTAATTGTTTTGTCTGCATTTACTTTACTTCCATATAATTATTTCTAAGTGTATGCATGCATAGTTTATTGGTAGCTACCCTTGTTTCGGTAGTTTTGAATGGCGGTAGAGGCTAATTGCCTAGGAGATATGACCAAATGACCCTAGGTGAGCGGACTGAGACGGGAAGGGTAAGATATGACCAACTGACGACCCTTTCTACTTGTGCGATTCGACCAACCGATCACCTACCGCTTGGATGAACTTAAGAATTAGGGGTGAGTGTTTGTTGCTAACGCCCGGCACTCACTATTATAAATCTAGCATGTAGCGATACTTAATGACTTGGCTTAGAGGACCAGAAACAACAGGACTTATGAAGGGACACCTGAATTCTCTTGTGGTGGCATCTTTGTTGATAGGTTAGGGCGAATTGACCAAATGTTGTCCTCTTGACTTTGACCCCACCTGAAATAATTGGAAGTAAGTAGATGTAGACTTTACTAGCTAGGAGGAATAACTAGTTTAGCACCACTCTCCTTTATTGATCACACCTTTGCCTTTTATCTGCTTTTAATTGTTTTCAGTAGTTAATTAATTAATTCATTATCGAAATTATATTTAATCTGTGACACCTAGACTTAGTAATAATCCAACACACATAGCTCTTGCGACCGGGTACACTGCCCGTTAGTGCATTTGTAGGATATTAGTTTTCACATACACATCAAACCATAACAAATAGGTGGCGTATATGTGGAGTTCTAGAGAGAGAAAGTTAGAGGTTTAGGGAACTTTAGTGAGAGAAAGAAATTTCTTATTATGAGCTCCAACTCTCTACCTTGGAAGGTAGAGAGTATTTATAGTCTTACAATAAAATGCCACACAACGGGCTGTGGATCAGGCATACAGTGGGTAAAGACCCGTCCGTCCTCCACGGTGTTACTAAACTAAATACTACTTAACTTAAATGTACTACGATTACGAGCTTTCTAACGATTATATATACTTGAGGTAACCGACTCTTTAATACCTAGAATTTCTAATTCCTAACAATCTCCCCCTAAGGGAGGTCACCTCAATCATGTGCTAACATTACATTGAATACAAAAAGATATTACATTAAAAGTTGTTCTTGCATTCTTGATGTAGTACTTTGCTCCGAAGCTCGTAGTCATTGATTCTTCTCATTGCATGTTTGGTTAATCCAAGTGGAGGTCTTTTACGGATCCATGTGATAATAATATTGAGCCACCTTTTGAGATCATCAGCTAACAAAAATCTCTAAGACATCCATGGTGGTGTTGGTATTATGTGAAGTTGTGACATTTGGACCGGCATGCTCACATTCTGGATCATGATATCTTCTCATCAGAGTAACGGAAGCTTTCGTTGATTTATGATATTGGCAGCAGCGTAGCAGAAGCATGGAGTGAAAATATCAGAGTCATTGATGCCTTAATAATGATTTCTTTCGAGATGAATGTGTTGAGTGAGCATGCGGCTATGGATTGACCGCTTCATTCGATCACCGCAAACGTAGGGAGTACCGCATAAAACATTTAGCAATAAAGCGCACGAAAGTGTCTTTGATCACTTTCGTTGAATTGAGGTACACGCCCACGGTTCCCGCTGATCAAGACAAGCATCGCTCATGAACAGTAAAATTCAAGAATTTCCTTGACAAGGTTTCGCAATGCTCTAGTCGTTCTCAAACCGAACGCCTCAAAGAAGACAACACAGAGTGAGTGAACCAAATAATTAAAGTCCAATGATTGATGAAAAGAGATTTGAAAAATAATCATGTATTGCTCAATAGAAATTGTTTTTGCAATACACCGAAGGTTTTAATGAAAATCAATTATCAATCATAAAAATACCTTTTGATTTGAAAATTTTGTACACGGTCGACGTGCTAAAGAAATGAGTTTTTAAGCATAAAGACCGGTTTTTCAAAGGTATCCGTCAATCCATAACCTGAACCAGGATTGATTCAAGAATTGAATTGCCCCATTGTTTCTGTTCAGTTGTCACATGGTTGATCTAATGAGTAGATCTCACATGCCACCTACCAGGAGCTTGTTTGATGTTGGCTCCAGAAGGCTTTCCATCTTCATTGTGAATATGTATGCATATCACTCAGATGTTCTGGCAATACCACAAGGATAATGCGTAGGACTCAAGATATAATCTCTCTTTCCACATTGTGTGAAACATGAGTCTTCATTGAAAGTGTCCTAATGAGATTTATTGATGATCTCGTGGCTCTAGACTCAATTTTGTGCAAATTTGGATCCTATATCGGAGACTAGGGAGAGGGTCTCCTTCTTCAATATCAACAATCTCTAAGAGAAAGTCGATAGATTATGTCGGTTCCCCGTGAGAATGAAACAAGTCCTTTTAAGAGGAACTTGAGTAGCTTGGGAAGTTTAGTGCAATATGTCACTGGGTCCATGACGTCTTGTCTTCAATACCGGCGTTACCTTAGTAACCACCAGTAGCATATGAATTGAACCCGGTTTCTTCCCTAAGGTTGAATTATTGGAGGGCTATTTGCTTTCACCCTTTTCTCATTCAATTCTTTTTAATTCTTCAACCCTTCAAGGCTTACCAAGACTTCATAGCTAGAACCTTGTTGGGTTTATTCCAGAGTAGCTCGGTCTTAGTCCGCACTCTTCCCATATCTCATTTTTCTCCTTTTATCATCATACCTAAGAATTCTACACTAACTAGTGGATAGTCCTCGGTAGATCCTCCGGTTCGGCGGATCATGGGAACAAATACCTAACCTTATCATCCTTATATCACCGTACATAAAGTAAAGTTGGTCGGTCTATTTGGTATTGTTCATGTGCCATATGGAACCCATTGAAAACCATTTGAACATCAATCCAGGTGCTTGTCATATATTATCAAAGCATTTTGCACCTGAATTGTTTTTGATATTTTTAGAAGAAGAACTCCCCCTCAACTTGTGCATCAAGTATTTGAAATACTTTTGCACACGGAGGCAAGAGAAAGAATTAACTTCTTTGATTACCATTTTCTAAAAGATATCAACATCACTCCCCTAATCGAATTTGAGTAGATAAAGCATTTTGGGGAAGGATGAGATTTTCATGATTTTGCTCCCCCTCAATATGTGCTTCTAGGTTTGAAAAGAGTTTTGCACATAATAGAGGGAACCTGCACATTGAGAAAAATGATCACGTTTCAACACATATTGGTTTAAGATAGATGCTCCCCCTCAACATGTGCATGAAAAATTTTAAAATCGTTTGGCACATGTGGGAAGGAGAGCTTGTATATCCTTATAAAACCATTTACCAATTTATCAGTATCAATCCAATTAAATCACAAATTCTCCCCCGATCACAATTATCAAATCATTTGAGATTTGTGATCTCTTTAGATTTAAATTGATTTTGAAAGCTTTTAAGGAGAATTGTGACTTGATTATGAAAACGTTTTAACTGCTATGGATCGGATATTAAGACTTTAAACTCCATTGATTGAACATGCATGATTATCTTTTGAGAACAATTGAATGACAAATAACATTATAATTTCATTGAAATCATTCTCCCCCTCAATCAATGACATAGGTTGTTGATTGAGAGTTAGATATTTTGACAAATAAGTCTAGATGATTATCAAAAATAGAGTCCGAGTTATTTTTCAAAACAATTAGTTTTCAGCAGATAACTTTATATAGAATCAGAGCATGAAATTTGAGAAACATGATAAAGCATGGCTCTGTTCTTTCTTTGAAAAGCGGGTTACTGCCTGAAATGACAATAAACCATTTTTTCTCTTTCTCTCAATTTTTTTTTTAATTTTTTTTTATTATTTTTTTAAGAATTCGAATAACATCTAAAGTCCCGTGTCATTCTTTGAATGACAGCACAAAGACCGTAGATATTATCGAACCGAGAAAAACATGACAAAATGACAATATTTTTTGAAGATTTTTTTGAATTTTTCAGATTTTTATGGATTTTGAGAGTTTTATAATTTTCTATTTGATTTTTGAGAGTTTTATAATTTTGTATTTTGTTTTTCGAATAAATATTTACAAGAGATAGATGAAGGAAACCTTTTACTCCTCGTCTTCCTCCTCAAGACGTTTGAGTGTTTCGGTTGAAGGCTTTTCAAGCCAAGTCGTGGAGAATAAACTCAAAACGTTCTCTTGAAAGAGCTTTGGTGAAGATGTCGCTAACCGGTATTCGCACCTCACAAAATAGAGTTCCACCACACCTTTTTCCACTTGTTCCCCGATGAAATGATGTCGAATGTCGATATGCTTTGCTCTTGAGTGTTGAACGTTGTTGCATGAGAGAGCAATAGCACTTTATTATCATAGTACAGAGGGATTTTGTTGAATTCAAAGCCATGAGCGATAATTGAGATCTCATCCATAAGATTTGAGCACAACAAGATGGCATGGCTATGTATTCACCTCAGAGAGGAAATAAAAGTACTCATTTGCTTTTTGAAGACCACCACAAGCTTATCACCCAAAACCGAGCACCTCCGCACGTGCCCGACGTGTATCTTGACAACCTGCATGATCATCATCTCGATAGGCCGTTAGTGACATACCGTGTCCTTCTGGTACTATAGTCCCATATTGATGGTTCCTTGAGATACCGAAGACCCGCTTAACCGCTTCAAGGTGCTTTTTGTAGGCTTAGCTCGGTATCTAGCACACATGCAAACAACGAACAAGATGTCTCGGTCTACTAGCAAGGAGGTACATCGTGATCCAATCATACTACGATATTTCGTTTGGTCAATCATGATCCCCGAGTGGTCCTCATCTAGTTTGGTTCGATCAATCATGGAGTGTCAACAGGTCACTTGATCAAATCCAAATTTCTTTAAGATCTCGCTTGCATATTTAGATTGATTAATGAAAATGCCTCCGGACTTTGTGAAATTTGTAATCCTAAGAAAATGACATTTGACCCATCATTGACATTTGAAATTTTGAACTCATTTCATTTGAAAACGGTCACACTCATTGGGGTCACGAGGCAAAATGATATCATCAACATAAATTTGAACATGAATTAAGTGTTTGCTCGACTTTCGGTGAACAATGTTGGATCAATCGCCTTTTGTCAATCCGTAGATAGAAGAAACTTTGATAGCGATCATACCATGCCCTTGGAGCTTGCTTTAAACCATACGAGCCTTCTTCAAATGATAAACGTGGGTAGGATATTCGGATTCACAAAGCCTTCGTGTTGGTCGACATAGACGACTTCTTTAAGATCTCCGTTCAGGAATGCCGTCTTCACGTCCATTTGATAGACTACCATGTTCTTACTTGCATCATTAGCCAAAAAGATTCTAATTGCCTCGATTCGAGCAACAGGAGCAAAAGATTCTTCAAAGTATATACCATCCTCTTGACGGTATCCTTTAGCAACTAATCGAGCCTTGTTCTTTAACACATCACCATGCTCATCAAGTTTCACTTTGAAGATCCATTTTAGAGCAATAATCATAGCACAATCTGGAACATGTACTAACTCCCATACATCAAGTCGATCAAACTCATGAATTTCTTCTTGCATGGCATTGAACCAGCTATCTTCATTCATGGCGGTTTTGACATCTTTTGGTTCGATCTTAGAGAGTACGGAGTTGAAGAAGCACCACAAGGCATCGGTTGCAAGTTGTTTCCGTGTTGATACGGACGAGAAGGATTTCCAATGATGTTGTCTAATGGATGATCGTGAGTCCATTTTCCGAGGTGTTCATGTGGTAGTTGTTGAGGGACCAAGTAGCAGAGTCGATGTCTCCTCAAGAAGATGGTTCGATGAAGATTCAGAGCAAATATGTTTTCAAACGGAGCATCCTCGTGAGTAGCAAAGGGATTAACTTCATCATTGATGCGTAAACATTTCCATGATGTACATTTGAAGAATGATGATTTGTTGATGAGATCAAGGATCAAGCAGCAGTGCTTCTTGACTTAATGATATTGAGACCAAGGATTGACTTCATTCACGTGAATATGAATACCTCTGTTGTAGGAATCGACACCTCATTAGTACTTGGATCATAGAGTTCATCAAACATAGGATCAAAAATTTCTTTAAATCATCTTCGATGGAGGTACATATGGAGTTTCTTGAGAAGAGTTTGGAACAAGGGATGAACCAATGAGATTGTTTTGAAGTGCGGGTTCGAATCGATTGTCCAGAGCCATTTGACCGGTCACCATCAAACGTAACGTGAATTATTTCCATGATATTTTGGGTTCTTTTGTTGTAGGTACGGTATCCCTTTTGTTTGGTGCATACCCTACAAATACTCCAATGTCTCGCTTTAGCTCTAAGTTTGCCTAAGTCTTGACCCTCATTAGTTGGATAACACAATGCACCAAACATACGAAGGAAAGAGAGATTAGGTTTTCATTGTGGACAAGTTCATATGGAGTTTTTCCATGAATAATGTGAATCGTGGAACGATTTTGTGTGTAGCATGCAAGTGGCAATAGCTTCACCCGAGAGAAACATTGGAACCTTTGAGTAAATCAAGATTGTTCTAGCGGCTTCTACTAGAGTTCGATTTCGTCTTTCAACTACACCGCTCGTTGAGGAGTTCGTGGAACACTTCTTTGATGGTCGATTCCAATGCTTTCATAAAATTCACTAAGTTGTTTGTTAACAAACTCGCCCATTGTCTCGTCCGTGATAATTCGACGGTTTTGTTAAGTCGAACTCGCAATGTTTGATGAGTTTGATGATGATATCGAGTTTCATCCTTTGTCCTTAAGAACTTGATCCGTGTGAATCTAGAGTAATCATCAACCACAACTAACACATATTTTTTCCCAAAGATATTCTCGACTCTCATTGGTCCACATAAATCCATATGAATTGTTTGAAGAACTTCGTGATGTAGTTAGTAGTTTTGGGTTTATGGGCATACTTCTTGCTTTTTCCCAATTGACATGTCGAACAAAGATGATCCTTTTCATACTTGAGTCTAGGTAAACCTACAACTAAGTCCTTTCGGAGAGATCATTGATGGTGCCAAGTTCGTGTGATTGAGACGACGATGCCATAACCATGACTTAGTTTTAGAAGCCTTTGACAGCAAGCAAATTGGAGAAGACTTCATCATATCTTCGATAGAGATTGTGTATAGATTTGACCCACGTGAACCTCTTAAAAGCTCCTTACCATCAAGTTCTCTAACGAAGCATGTGTGTTTTCTGAAGGCTACTTCTAGATCAGAATCGCAGAATTGACCAACAGAGAACAAGTTATGACCAAGACCTTCTACATAGTAAACCCTAGAGATAACACTTTTGCCAACAACATAATCTCCATAACCCATAATAGCACCGAAATAATCATTCCCGAATCTAATCGTCTCCGATGAATTTGCTCACGAAGTTCATGAGCGCGACCGGTCGCCAATATATGCTTGGAACAAATGAGTCCGTGTACCACGTAACGATTTGAATGATCCGCAGTTGAACACGACAAGAATGGATAATCGGATAATTGGGATCCCCATGCAAGAATGGGTTCCATTTTGTTAATAACAATGGTTGGAACACCCACATCGTAGATAGAAACATCCATATCGAGTAGAAGCAATGGAATCATTGGGAATAGATGCAATGTTGGTGTCTCAGATTTGACCTATTCAAAGTATGTTCACTTTTTAAGGAATAGTTCTACCAAGAGGCATCCATTTTCTAGTGGGCATAATCTTAGCAGTTTGAGAGCAAAACTGATTATTCTTATGGCCAAAAGGTATCCAATAATAACCTATCTTTATAAAAGTTCTTCCTGTGGGTTTCCACTGTTTTCTAACAATCTTTCGTTTTTGCCTTTTTGCCTTCTTTGCACGATTATTAGCGTTAGCAATTTTAACTGGGCATTTGACAACATTAGACAAAGCATTCACACCACATTCATGATTAGTAACAGAATTCAAGCAGACATCATTACAAGGTTTGCAAATAGTATCAGAATTCGAATTAATTACAGTACGCTTAAGGCTAATACTAGAATCAACACGATTCGTTTTATTCAACTCAAGCTTAAAGTTCCTAGGTAGGTCTTCTACTCTCTTCCAATGCACATTCTTAGCTTGCGAGGTCGTGTCCTTCCTTGTATTGTCTTGAGACTTTGACCTGCTTGCTTTAATGTCACCGATTACTCCTCTGAGGAATGGGAACATTAGTTGGTTTTGCTACTCTTTGCATCTCCTGTTTAGATGTACTGGGATCTGAATTACATGCAGGCACACCAAGGTTCAATTTCTTGAAACTAGATGTGTTGGGATTTGTACTCCTAGAAGGCACACTAGAGTTCTCATTCAAAACATTGGGCATCGAATGAATATCATACTTGGCACTAGGCATCGAACATGGAATCAAAGGATTAACTCTCTCACCTAAGGACTTTGGGCATATTGTGATTAAGCATTCTAGAATTTCTTGAGATCGTTTGGCATATAAACATGCATGCCCAATTGCACTGTCCAGTGGTTTCTCTAATTTATCCTCTTCAACAATCTCACGTAGACATTCTAGACAATCCTTAAGGGATGAGAAATATGTTTGAATAGCAAGTTTGTTATTCCCGAGATGAGAGGAACATATTTCACGCATAAAGCATATTTATTACAAGAGTGAACCTTTGATACACCATTCTCCCCATTGGTCATTGGCATTTTCCCTTTTACCCGACTCTTCGATTCTCAATTTCCTTTTGCAATGAAGCTATTTGTTCATTATTTTTGTTACGAGTGACCTTTATTGATTCAAATAACTCATTGAAATGACGTTTAACCTTTTCATTTTCTTCTAAAAACTTTCGCTTTACTTTTGTAATGCATTTACTAAGTTTTGAAGATGAAACGTTTGAGAATTCCGAGAATCTAAAGGAGGAGGCATTTGGGAGCCCGTCATATTGTTCTTTTGATCCTTTAATTGAGAGATTTGGGCTTTCAACTTTCGATCGTGTTGCAATGAGCTTGAATCTGCTCATCACGCTTGTTAATTTGAAAACTACATCAAACTCGGAGCATCCGAGGATGTCTTGATATTTGAAGTTTTGACATTTTCTTTAAGATGTTGATATTTTAGTTGTAAATTAAAATGCTCAACTTCTAGTTTAGAAAAATGTTTAACCAAATTGTCGTGATCATCCGGCTCAATTTTCTCATTTAGTTCGTAATTAGTTTTTTCAAGTTCAATGACACGATCATGGGAGACTTTCGTGGCAATGAAAGTTCATGAAATTGGAAAGCATTAATAGAACAATTTGTAGCAATGAAAAACATATCTTGAGCAACACATTCAAGAATAAGAGTCTCATTTAATGTATGCAAGTTCTTCCTCTCAATCTCATTATATTTTAGTGCTCGCTCATAGTCACTAACCTCAACTATCATTGCATCAAACTCCTTTTCCATTTCTTTAATGTCTAAGTTCATTCCCTTTTAAGACTTTCAAAATGATCTTTTAGCGCTTTAAAGAAAGGCATGACCTCGCTTAAATAGCATTCTTTCGCTTGTTCAAAACCCTTTCCCTTCGCTATCCCAGCTGGTGTGATCCTTTTCTTACAAGTTTTCTCAAAATCAACAAATAGTTGAAAAATAACATATTGACCGATTAAGGTCTTGCTTCTAGTAGCAATAGTTCTAGGAACTAGATGCATTGGTGTATTGGGAGGATACACGGTTGCTTTAGGCATTTTCCTAAGGGAGGGTTTGTTTCAACAATATTTTCAACTTTTCGCTTATCTAAGTCCATTTTCCGAACACTTGTTCGGGAGTCAACAATGTTTGAGGCTTAAACATGTTCAATGAGATCCAATTCTCCTTTTGTAGTCATGAGGTGTGATAATTATTTTCTTCTCTTTACATTTAGGTTCATCTAGTTTCTTGTTCATCTTTTCCCTAGTGATTTCATCTAATTTCTTATCTTCCTCTCGCACTCAAAGCAACTAGGTTTTTGTCTAGGTTTAAGAATCTCATTGCCATCATAGATTACACTTTGAGTCGCTTTTGCAATCTTCCCGCACTCGTGGTCGGGTTTATCTATAATGGGAACACTATGCTTATCGCTAGAACTCTATGCTTAGTGATTAAGTGAGCAATCAATGGTGTTCCTTGTATGTACAACTTGTTTTCAAGTTTTTTTCAAAGTTTTCGATTAGAAAATCTTTCAAGAGTTTTGATTCCTTTGCATTAAATTCTTGCTTAAGCATTTTACATTTTCTTGAAGTTCTTGTTTTTGCTTAGCGCTTTAGAAAGTTTTTCTTGCAAGGAATTTAACTCTTGTTTTAATACTTCTTCTAAAATTACTTTTTCTAATGATTGTACGCACTTGGTCATCCATTTCCGCTCACGAGTGGTCAACTCAAATTTTGCACGTTGTTCATAAATAGCAACACGTTCTTTATAGGCATTCGCCTCGAGATAATGAATCATCGTAGGCACATGCAAGGTGTATTCATAAAAACATAGTCATTGTTGATCGCAAAAGATGCATCACTTGGTATAACTTCACTTTCACTTTGTTTCACATATTGATCATATGGGACAACATTGATATTACCCATATTTTCAATATTTGATTCAATAGTTTCAGCTTGATTGTACTTTGTCATGCATCTTTTGCATATCAACATCATCGTATAGTTTTAATACCTCCGAGATGAGTTTGTCTTTGGATGGGCCATCTTGTGGTGAAGAAGAGACCTTGGGAGAAACCATTGGAGAAATGCTAGCCATAAAATTGTGTGTGCAGAGGTCCATCATCCACATCACAATGTATGCATCACAATCGGCGACTTGAAAGGCATTCGATGATTGTGACCTATCTCCGAATTGGTCGCTCATCCACATCTCGCATCATAGGTCTTGGCATTGCCCTCAAAGAAGAAACAACAACTCCTCTTCATCCAAAGCAACACCATTGTCCCGAGCTTGTACAAGCAAGATCTTATCCTCAAGTACTCAACATTCTGTGGACGTTTTGAGATGTGCGCCTTGCAATGTGTCCTCACTACCACGCTTATAGCATTTAATCGGCTTAGCTTGACCTTGATTTCCATTTCTTCCCGATTCGATTTGCAACATAACCCCTACATGCTCCACCTCTTCCCCGATCATACTGCCTTTCCGAATCGGTTGCACAACAATCTTCCCATCTCGACAGTAGCTTGATTGTGTGGGTTAGATGTCGCTCGAGGTTGTTGTTGGTTTTGGGAAGAGAATTCATGTTTTGACTAATCGTAAGAGCTAGTTGATTAATGAAGTTTCCCACATGTGCATAAGCATCGCCTTGTTTGAACATAGGGTCGAATGAGTTTATGATTACCATTACCCATGGGTATGACTTGTGAGGCTTTGGTTGTGATTCCGATGTTTGAGTAGAAGGCGGTTGAATCATTTGTTGAACTTGCTTCTCCCCGAGCTTTGAACCGATCTAGGATCCTCTTTTCAAACATGGCATGCCTCTCATTTTGAAGAAGGAAGGCATAGAGTTGCTCATAGTTTGTATTCTTCAACCTTTAGTGAGCTTCACGTAGTGATAAACTTGTGCCATTCGGGATTCATGTTGTTTACAAACTTTGAGTTTAGTTGAATGTTAGGCATAGTCATTCGATGTTCCTCATGTCATTCACCGCCTTATGAAATCTCACATAGTACTCATAAACGCTTTCATCCGGTTTCATCATGAAGTGCTCAAATTCATCATACAAATTGCGATTCTCGGTCTTCAACAGCTAGCTCGTAACCGAGAGAAGCATCTTGACATTATCCCATACAACTTTAGCTTCAGTGTTGTGATTGATAAGCTTGTAGATGTCTTTAGGTAGACCTTGTAGTATAATGTTGGAAGCTCGGATATCTGCATCGAATCTCTTTTCTCCTTATCATCAAGCTCATCATACATTTTTGGTCTGTCCATTCCGTAAATCAGAGTTCCATCTTCAACAGTATCAAGTACATCTCTAGTAGTCTCAACTCGGTAAGGTCCTTCATCGATTGATTTGAGAATGTTAACCCCATTTTCTTTACCAAGACAAGACAATCTAATTTGTTGAGCCCACGAGTCATAGTCGGCTCACAAGCATGGGTGGACGAGTATCCGAGCCACCGCTTGAACATCCTCTCGCAATGGGATATGATAGTAGGAATGTTGGTAGACATGTTAACAATTATACGGGATTTTATAACTCTATGATTAAACCGGGAAATAGATTCTTTCACGGGATTTTACTAAATCAAGAGAAAACCGTAAAAAATCACCCAAGTCGCTAGAAGATAATGCACCAAGTCGCTAAACAAAGGCAAGTCGCTAAATAGCAACTCGCTAGCAAAAATTTGGCAGCAATTCGCTAAGATTCAAGTCGCTAAAGAATCAAGTCGCTAAATAGCAACTCGCTACACACCAAGTCGCTAACACCAAGTCGCTACCCGTAGTGGAGAGTCCACTACTTGTACTGTAAGTCGCTAGGCCCAATAACTGCAACTCGCTACAAAATTGTAAAGCAAGTCGCTACTAAGAAAATAATCCGTAGGTCAAGTCGCTAGCAAGAAAACTTCACAAACATCACTTTTCAATCCAAAAACAACTCAACCAAGATGATTCAAGCTTACCAAATGAAAACCTAAACACTTGTGATGATTCTAAACATAAAAGTACAAACAAAATCCAAGCTTTAACACAAGAAATCAACCAAATGATGCACAAACCACTAAACTTTTTCAAACTAAAAAACCACCTAAAAACCACTAGAAATCCAAAGATGTGCAAGATATGATCTAACCATGGCTCTTGATACCAATTGTAGGATATTAGTTTTCACATACACATCAAACCATAACAAATAGGTGGTGTATAAGTGGAGTTCTAGAGAGAGAAAGTTAGAGGTTTAGGGAACTTTAGTGAGAGAAAGAAAATTCTTATTATGAGCTCCAACGCCCTACCTTGGAAGGTAGAGAGTATTTATAGTCTTACAATAAACGCCACACAACGGGTCGGATCGTGCATACAAGGGTAAAGACCCGTCCGTCCTCCACGATGTTACTAAACTAAATACTACTTAACTTAAATGTACTACGACTACGAGCTTTCTAACGATTACATATACTTGAGGTGACCGACTCTTTAATACTTGGAATTTCTAATTCCTAACAGCATTAGGGTAGACCATCTGTATAACGAGACTATATAAATA
This sequence comes from Chrysanthemum lavandulifolium, assembly GCA_022545495.1. Taxonomy (NCBI): domain Eukaryota; kingdom Viridiplantae; phylum Streptophyta; class Magnoliopsida; order Asterales; family Asteraceae; genus Chrysanthemum; species Chrysanthemum lavandulifolium. The sequence continues at coordinate 284,888,827 of CM040243.1, read as the reverse complement.
TTAAAGCCTGGTAAGTAAAACCTGCATCAAGTTTTTGGCGCTGATAAGGTTTTAAAAGGTACCATTTTGAGGGGTCGTTTAAGTCCTTATTTGATCACTTTTGTATCCGTTATTGCTTAATATCGTTCCTTTTCACTTTTTAGGTCTCTTGAAGGAAAAATGCTGGGACACTCAAAGTTGTTGAAAACAGAAGGCGATGGCTTCAGGTGTTAATTGCGACGCCGTCGGAGGATTTTGTGACGGGACGAAGCCAAATACCCAATTTTCAAGTGACGACGCCGGGCTTTAAAAGAGTAGGCCGTTGCTACCGACGGCCTAGATTCAATCCGACGACGCCGGTCAAGAGGATGGCGTCACGGACATAAGGTGATGCCGTCGCAAGGTTAACGTGGCCAAGACGAAACCCTAATGACGGCGACACGACGGCCACAAAACATAAGGTGATGCCGTCGCATATGTAATATTATATAGAATCCGAATTTTTCGCTTTTAGGAGAGTCTTTTGTGGATTAAAACCTAAACCGAACCAAGGGTGTCTTGTACAAGATTTTAGGGTTTCAAACCCTATCTTACATCAAGATAAGTATTTACTTCATCAATTCAATTATGTCTTTGATTATTTGTGTGTATGCTTGCATGTTCTCCATGTCCCGCTAATTTATTTGTGTATTTGCTTAGGAATATGAAACTTAATTATTAAATATTGATTGGTTGTTTCTTATCTTAGTTGATTAATGATCTAGTAATGCGATAGGTCATTCGTTGTGTACTTAATGCTTGATTCATCTTTGTGAAGCTTAGAATATAATTACCTGAGTAGTTGTAAGCTAAACCATCCAAAGAGTGCCTTAGAGTAAGAGTTTATTATCCATAGTGGGTTTTGTAGACGAGACCCTTTGGTAAGTTCAAAGAGTTAGGGAGAAACGCATACCCTACAACTTTAGACACACAACGCAACTAAGAATAAGACGTGACAACTCAACCATCAATAGGAGATAATTAAGGAGTAGTAAAACCTAAAGTAAACACATCTTTAAACTATCATACGAGCACACATTAATTAGACATAGACTACCACCACCTTAGTTTAGATAATTAGATAGTAGTAGAGTAATCGGTAGAAATACCAACCCCCAAATCCAATACCCGAGATTCGTACCTTTCAATTTCCTAAAAACATAAAAGATAAAAAATAATCTTCCTCAACCTCAACCTTAGCGTAGCAACTTCTCACTAGCATTCCTATTCCCTAGAGAACGATATCAATACCCGTGGCTTACCCTAATACTACACTACAACGATTAGGTTCAACGCCTAGGTGTTGAAAAACTTGCTCGACAAAAGGAAGTTCCTTTGACCCCAAACGCTACTGTAAGCGTATCAAGTTTTGGCACCGCTGCGGGAATAGAATAGCTAGTTAGTAATCCACCTCGCTTAGGTTCTTTGCTTGATTCCTATCAAGTAATTTTTTTCTCATTTTAGCTTTCTTAGTCTATCCCCTTCTTCGTGACCTTCGCTCAGAAAACCATCACTCACCATGATCCGTATCTTCCAATCAAGATTCTTCACTCTACCCGCTCCTAATCCCGAGATTGAGAACGCAATCCCACAAAACCCTCACCCACTCACCATTTTGGTAATCACCTAGGGCATAATGAAATAAATTGGCAAAGAACAAAGTCCTTTCTATTACTCGATTCGATGAGGAATTTGATTATGGTGAGGAACTTGATATCCGGAGGTCATTAATGAAGTTAGTTTTGAAATTAAGGAAGACCCTCCCAATGTTTTGACCCTAGGTGTAGGATTGAGAAAGATGGCCCTTTAACATGCAATTCCTGTTAGGTCACTAGTTTTACAACACAAGCTTATAAGAGAAGAGATGAAGGCGATTGAACAAGTAAATCACACACACACACACGTATAGTAATACCGGTTATGCAAAGAGTATGAATGAGAGAAAACTTGAACAACCAACCCTCAAATGAGGGTTTACAAGAGTTTATATAGGCAAGGAGCTAGGCAACACCCTCTCCTTCCCTATTCCTTATTGGGCTTGGATCTGCTTATGGGCCTTCTACATAAGCTTGACCTTAAACAAACATAAAGGCCATAATAAAGCTACCTATTACATATGAAATATAAATACTTGAAATATCTGCTAGAGTGATTCCAACAATCTCCCTCAAGTATATATGAATGTAAACGGTGAAGGCGTTGATGTAATAGTAGTCGTGACGCCTTCCGACATTCTTCTTCTTGTGAGAGGAATTGTCTTGATTCGAACAATCTCCCAAAGGTAGAGAGATAGTTATCTTTGAACGCTTATGCTTTGACGCCATCTTTAACTTTGTTCTTTGATCATTGTTCTTGTGGTGAAAGTGATAGTATGTTGTTGTTCCGATCGGCCGCTTCGTGTCTCGCTTCACGCTCCAAAGGTTCCACGCCATTCTTCAACATGCTCACACGCCTATGACGTTGGAATTCAACATCGATGAAGTTCTTTAAATCTTTATCATTGTAGATTCTTTGGTTTGACGAAGAATCATTCGACGGTTGTGTTGCTTTTGAATAGAACTTCCATTAGTGTTGATGTTGGCGTGAGCATGAGAAGAATCAAGACGATCATCCCGCCCCGAGCTTCCATAAGAAGAAAACATTTCAAACGGTTAGTAATAAGCGGTTTCCGACTTACAAGTTTGAACTTCGAGAGTGTTAACAAAGATAGTGTGAAAACACAACTCTAATTTACAAAGGCCGCTCTCGAACCGGAGTCCCACAAGTGAGATAACGCGATGTACCGGTACATCTACAGCTCGATGAGTCGCCGAGGTACACCAAGCATCACCTCACGATCAGACCGCTTGAGACACACCGCGTAATCCACGGGAGTTACCGGCGACCGACCGCCGTGGTCGTTTGATGTTGACCGGCAGAGTTTCCATTCAATCACCGAGGATCACGATGTGAACCTCTCATGAATGTTCTCGATGATTGCTAAGATCCGTGAAGGACTCGATATGAACCATCGATGATCTTATTTGTTGATCTTCAAGTGATTAAATGTCAAGTGTTCCTAAGAGATCTTTTGATGAATCTCATGGCTCTAGACTCAATAGTGCTTTTGGTTTTCCCGAGCGGAGACTAGGAGAGGGTCTCCTTCTTCAATACCAACGATCTCTAAGAGAAAGCCAATAGATTATGTAGGGTTCCCGTGAGAATGAAACAAGTTTCGCTGAGAGAAACTTGAGTGGCTAAGAAGGTTTAGTGCATGCGCCACCGGGTCCATGACGACTTTTAATCTTCAATACCGGTGTCACTAAGTGACAACCAAGAGTATATGAATTGAACCCGTGTCCGCCTCTAAGTTGAATAACTGAGGGCTATTTCTTTTCACCCTTTACTTTACATTTCTTTTGATTCTTCAACTCCTTCTTTCTCCGATTCTCATTTTCTCCTTTTATAATCATTCCTAAGGACTTCTAACACTAACTAATGGTAGTGTCCTTGGGTAGATCCTCCCGCTCAAGGGATCATAGGACGTTATTCCTAACCTTAGTCACCTTATAACTCCATGACTTACCTATGTTTGCCATTATAACCATCGTATGTTAAAACCTCTCTCAAAGGGTTTGTTAACGAAAACATGTTTGAACCACAAAGAGAGATGAAGTTTTGCATAAATACCCCTCCACATGTGCTTAATAGTTTTAATGGTTAAATGCACAAAGAGGAAAGAGCGCGCACTTTTGAATTGATCCACTAAAGATAGACAATCTCCGCGAGACACGGTTACGTTGAATAGTTAAAGAGATACATTGTCGCCTTTTAGGTGACAACTAGCTCTAATAACTACCTTGAAGGTGTAGACAAACCTTGAAGGTTGTCAAACCCGCCGTAGTTCATGTCTATCAAAAGTTTCTCGAATGGTACTTTCTACTCGCACAAGTCCTTTCATGAGACACGCTTACATCACTAGCGAACTAGCTTGAAATTATTACCCGTCCAGACAAGTCTTTTCGAGTTACTAACAGCTTTAGTACCGCAATTCGTTGTTTAAGTCTCAAGTTCACGATTTATTTGCATTCACCACATATTTCTTATCACACAAATTTTCTCCCTCAAAATGGCATATGAAAATGTTATTTTTGAAACGCTTGAGAATAAATATGACCATTTCGAGTGTTATGAAGACGACCACTATGAACAATTTGTGAACAAAGTTTTAAATCAAATACCCCCTCAACTAGTGATATAAACGGTTGAGGTTTTGAAAATCATATGGGAAGTACTTGTCTTTTGAGCAAAACCTTGAAAAGTGAAAGGTTTGATAGGTTTTACTCAAAATTAAGAAGCTTTCGCCTCCTTTTATAAGGATTGTGGCACCGAGGCGCACTACGTGGTCCTTTCTTGACAATTACGGGTTGTACATCGTTATGTGTGCACAAGCCATTCACATATATAATCATACATCCAAAATTATATGAAGAAAACAATTCACGGGTACCGTGAAGTGCAAGTGATATTCCTGTGAGTGCACATGTATGCTGAAAGCCGATGATGTTTCTCCCGAGTCGACCACCAACATAGCTTTCCAATCGTCTCGAATCGATCCCTTCGAACAACCGCTCATCAATCATGGTGATGATGCGCCTCACATCCCTCCTTTCCCGAGAATTCCAAATATTAGGATTCCCAACTTTCAGCGATATCCTTCAATCAGACGCCAATCCATCCCTAACCATCTTCAAGGTATGATCCCGAATTTGTGGAGCTCACTACACGCCATTAAGCGCTTTCTTCAAGTTCACCGCGTAAACAACGCCAAAGGTTTGCCGATGAGCGAGTTGTTTAAGCCGGTTGATGTCGGAAGATCAAGTCGTGGTGGAGTGAAGTTTACACGCTTCGATATGATTCAACAACCATCCGATATCTTCGACACGCTCTTTGATCACGATGCGCCTAATGAAGATGAGAACCGACTTGATAAATTCACGTTGAACTTCAATGAGAATTGTCTCATACGACCGCACTTTGGCAAGATACATGTCTTCGATGTCGCTGAGGACAAGTTCTCAAAGTCGCCGAGAATCCATAGTCCTGCTCATCTTGTCGCTTGACTATGATATTCTTTAAGAATGTGTAGTCCCACTTAGACTTGAGATCAATGTGTTTGATGGCCACGATGTCCTTCGAGCTATACACCGCATGTTGAGACTTTTGAACCAGCAATTTCGTAGTAGATTCTTCGCTCGTGCCAATGATGAATCCCATACAATGCATCTTGGTCGATGCTTGCACGCTGTCGAAAACAAGTGAGTTGCACGCCTCGATAGCTATGCGCTAGAGTAAATGGTCACTGGAATGGAAGAGTCAATGATGTAGTGTATTTTCTCGAACCATCGCCACCATGGAGAAGAAATTCCGTGTCTTTGTTGAAGAAATATCGAAGGGAATCCTTGGTTCGTCTGCTGGCCAATGGTCGGTAGAGGTTTGGTCCAATGGTGTAGTATGGAGGGTTGTCCCTTTGTGTGAAGTCAATGTTTGCTTCCGGATTGAGCCAATCCATGTTGTTAGACATAGCTCGAGCGATGTTCTCAAGATGATATTCGACCTCGAGGGCGCTTTCAGAGTCGTTTTCCATAGTTGAAAAGCTTCATTTTGATTCGCTCAACTCGATTTTGTCATTTTCTTCACATGGAACTTTTCTTGCAATAGTTTTGCATGCTCCAATGTAGAACCGCTCACCATTTCTTGGCCTTCATCGTGGTATGGAGTTTGATTGACAAGTGTGGAGAACCATTCAAACTCTTCGGTTTTATCGTCATCTAGCCATGATACGACTCGGGCCGAGTCGCCTGCTTCTTCTTTTGGAAGGCTTTGATGATGAAACCGGTTTCGCACTTGTTCGGGTGAGGTGGTTGTTGTCGGGCTCAAGGACCTCTTCATCGCCACCACCCGTATACTCAAAGTAGTCACCGCTTTATGAGTCAGGTGGTAACTCGAATCGTCCCGAGGTTTATCAAGAGAAGACCGAGGTGGAGGAGACTTATGTTGAGAAGAAGTCCGTGGAGGAGGAGGTGGCATAGATGTAGATTGACCGATCGCTTCGACGCTTAGGTGCGTAGTCCTTATCCTTATCATCGCCATCTCTGGCCGTTTGGGTTGATCGGTCGACTTTGCATGATGAACCGAGTTGAAAAGCAAGTAGACCTTCAAAATTTAGCTTCATCCGGTAAACGCTCCGCATCGCTTTGACATTTGCATCACTAGTTTAGCGATTAACCTCGTATTCGTAGAGATCGCCTTCTTTGGCCATTGTATGTTTAACCAATGCGCGATGTTATGTTAGGGTGAGTTGTCCGAGAATACTTCTAGTCACACCGGGACAAGGTCGAGAAGAAACTTGTGGGTTTGTCTCTTGTCGACTTCTCCAGCCTTTTGACTTTTGGAACGATATCCCAAGGTACTTTTGAGTGTAACCTTCAATCATTTCATTCGGCCTCCCGACGATGACTTCTCATGAATTCTCGAATAGCTTTCCTATCTTTCCGCATCTCGTCATTCTCATCATGTAAGCACCGCATTTGTTCAAGATACCAATTAAGTTTTCTCGTGAAGCATGTCCTTCTTTCTAACTTGTTTGACAAATTTTCACAATTCTTGCATGTGTTTGAGAAATCCAAGATTTAGGTGGTTTCTTCACGGATTTGGATGATGATCCGTTGACTTCGTGATGGTGGTGGTGATGAATGAGATGAAGAGTCCGATGATGAGGAGACATGAGGAGACTTCATGTCCTTAGGAGTTTCGAGGTTTTCCTTTGAGTGTGTTGGACCGTCGAGAAGAAACTTTGTATAATCATCCTCGCCATCCTTAGACTTTTCTTTCTCGCCACTGCTTTCAAAATCATACACAATAGTGTCCTCCACAGTCGTTGTTGTTGCAGAAGAGTGGTGGCACCAGCCCCCCTTATCGGGTTGATTAACCGCATCAGATCCGGAGAGAGCGGGCAAGACCACTTGATCCTCCGGCCACCCATTTGATCTTTAGCAAATTCTTCGCCTTTTGAAGGTGTCTCGACTTTGTGAAACTTCTTTCTCGTATGATTGATCCAATTGCTCTTCTTCATCTTCGTAGCTTTCATCCCGAGGTACAAGTGCAGAGTCTTCCCTTTAATAGTTTGAGGACTTGGAGGTTTTGGCACCGAGGATTTTCATCCTTGCGCTTCGTAGTATGTGATCTCTTCATCTCGTGTCAAGAGCCTCGCAGTCCTCGCCCCGAGCCGCCTTTTGCGGTTCAAGTGAAAGGATCGGAGTGGCTTCCGAGAAGGAACTTTCTTCTTAGGGGGGTTTCTTGAATAGGTTTCTTCTTTGGAACATTCCTTTGACTATCTCGTACTTGTGACACTTCCAAGACTTCCTTTTCTCGGGTTCTCTTACAGTGTACCGTAAGATTTTTCGTCGAGATGACCAACTTTGCCTTGTCTCGACCGCTTCCGTATACCTTTTGTACGATTCGAGCTCGACATCTTCGCTAAAGGAAATCTGCAAAGACAAAGACCTTGTTTCTTTGTAGACGCTTCCTTGATTCTCGACAGATAGAATAGGTTCCGCCAACATGTCGTGATTGTCGGGTCATTGAGCCTCTTGGGAATGTCGATGAAGTCCAAGTGCTCTCGGATCAACAATTTAGTATATCCGATGTAAGGAATCTTTGAGCCAAGTTTGTTGAGAAATGACATCATGTCATCCCAAATCGTAGCTTCGATAGCGATGTGTTTCTTGTTGACCAATGCCCGTAATATTTGCGCTCCATGAGCTTAGGGTGCTCATAGTCACCGCCACGACCGTAAATGACTTGGTGATGATCATGTAGAGAGTTCTCCGTGGTCGAGGAATACTCTAAGCTCTACGTGAGAATGCTTGTTGATTACTCCCGTAGCCTCGCCATAACCGATATCGATTAAGAATTGAGAGTGAGCTCTTCAAACAGTGAGGCATATAGTTTGGTTGGATCGACTTCAGAATTAGGAGAATGTTCTTAAGTCCGCAGTGTAATGGTGACTTGTTTGTGATTCGTAGTCACCGCCACAAAGCAGCTTGTCCTTCGACCCTTTCCATAGTGTTCCGTAACTGCTGGATGTAGATCTCGTGAACAGCTTGCAGAGTGTGTAAGCATGTTCGATACGGATGAGTCCTCGTAATATCAATAGCAATAAGACACGAAGATTCGTGAGCAAGTGAGGTGTCAAAGTCAACACGGAGGTTATTCTTTCCTATCTTCATTGGATAGCCATGAGGATAGATATCAAGAATGGAGAGAACTTCAGTGCATCCACATTCATTTGTTCACCATGTCGTGATCTCAAATAACATTAGCCAAAAGAACCAACATATCGAAGACATAATGTTAGTCAATGTAAGGTCTTATTGTCTAGTTATTGAATGTATAGTGATAATGATTGTTACGAGTCCTAAGTCACTTGTATGTTCAATAGTTCAATGATATCGTGAAATGTTTCATGAGTTAGTTAACTTTAAGTTTTAAAGTTTATTTTATCACTTATTGTTCACAATATATCGATTTATTTAAGTTTATTAGTGACATTTTGGATTCGTGATGATATGATTAGTTTATTTACAAGTTTGTACAAGTAACAATTCATCATGAAGGTAAATCCAGTGATAAGCGTAGTTTTGGCAAAGTTATGCGAGATGTGAATGATATATGCTTAGGCGAAACTTACGCCAGAATCCTATCTTACGCGTAAGAAATGTTACGCCAGAGGAAAAGGAGACCTTATGCGAGAGCTTATGCGTAGGCATATATTTACCTTACGCCGTAAGGCTACCGTAAGAGTTGACCTTATGCGTAGAGGTCATCACACGCATATCCTTCACGTGATACGCCGTAGTCCATTGTAGAACCTTATGCGTAGAGCTACGCCAGAAGACAAGTCTTACGATAACAAGCTACGCCGTAGGTGATCCTTATGCGAGATTAATAACCACCTTGATTCTCAATATTACGTAGCAAAGCCCTAAATAAATCCATCAAATCATCAACATTAACACAAACCTTCATTTTATCAACAAAAATGGCATGAATCATTCATAAACCGCCACGCCAGAAGTCATACGCGAGGTCAAAACCCTAAGGGTTATGACTTACGCGTAAGTTTTCTAACCATGGATTTGCATCAAACAGATTCTCGTAGTTCTAACATGTTGTATGAGCATATAGACCAAGTTATAACATCTAACTCATGGTGAATCAAAATACCCAAACTTATGAACCTTAAACCCTAATTTCAAATTCAATAAATCGTTGTTTCGGGTAGTTATAGAGCACGGATATAATCAATTCAACATCATATAAGCATAATCCAACAATCTTTAGACCAAAACACATTACATTTGGAAACACCCAAATCGACACATAAACCCTAATTTTCAAAAATCGAGATTCGTGATTCGGTGTGTTATGAGCATAGAAATGATATCATAGATGTTGTTACAACATTTTGATACAATCCTTTTAACCATAAACACATTAATATGATTGTGTGTTCATATACTTACGCCAGAGAACACACAAATCAATATATCACATGTTTTAACCGTTGGATTTATGAAAGATTTAAAACCATTGTTTAAAAACATGATCCAAACACGTAAACACTTACGCATTGATAATCGAAAGCACGGATTTGTAAAACGATTATGGATCGTGGATGATATTAGGTGAAATATTTAATGTGATGAAAATAAATGTGGTGGGTGGAGTATTTTGTATAAAATAACTTTAAGGTTTTGACAGTTTTAGTCCCTCCACCTTTTCCTTTTTCACACAAAGCCTTTTTAACTTCCATTTTTGGTTGCCAAATGAAGATTTTAGAAAGAAACTTGACGACACCCCCTTGACTTGAGAAAATAATGAAAGGTTGTTAATTAAAGTCCAAGGAGTGTCTTTGAATCAGAAAGTGTACCACCATTTGTAAAAAATCAACCGAGATAGGATAACATGCAAGTACACAAATGTTTTGAAACAATTAATAGCTTATTTTCTCCCCCTCAACACTTGATCGGAAAAATACTGAATTTTGAAAGATAAAAGTGTTGACGGAAGAAATGTACTTGCCATGTTGAAAGAAAGGTAGATTAGGAGAATATTTTTGTTGTTTTATAGGATTTTATATTTTTGTATTTTGTTTTTGAAAATTTATTTACAAAAGATGTTTTGGTGTTTGATGTGTTTTAAGACTGCTTTTAAGAGGTCATCCAATTCCTCTTGAGTCAAACACCTCATACCAATTCGTGGACCAACTCATTAAACCTAGCGGAGGCAAAGCTTTGGTGAGCGATCCGCCAATTGGTATTCAAGACCACAAAGTATAATTCAACGGCACTGCTCCACGTGGTCCTTGATGAAATGATAGCGAGATCGATGTGCTTTGATTTCGAAAATGTCGAATCGAGTTGCACGAGATTGCAATGGCACTGATTGTCGCAAAGACATCGATTCTCACAACACGTAACCATAGTCTTTGAGTTGTGTTCTCATCCAAATGACTTGAGCACAACACGCGACATGGCTACATATTCTCGCTCGTTGATGATGACAATGATGTACAATCCTCGCTTTTTGATTGCCAAGACACCGCTTATCACCGAGAAATTGTAGAGCTCCTCAAGTACTTTTCCTCGAGTCTAAGCATCCCGCGTCGTCGTCCTCAAAAGCGATTAGTTCAAAACCGTAATCCTTCTGATACCGTGATCCCCAAGTTAATGGTTCCTTGATGTATCGGAGGATTCTTTAGCCTCGTAGAGGTGGGTTTCAGCTTGGTCGCGATCGATAACGGAGCATAGATAAACGGCAAAGACAATATCGTCTCGCTAGTCGTTAGATACATGAGGACCCAATAATACTTCGGTATTTGGTGGGTCAACTAATTTCCCATGTAAATCAAAGATCTAGCTTCTTGGTATGAGTCATTGGTGTGGCATAAGTATCACAGTTTTCATTCCAAATTTGTTTAACAATTCAAGGGCATATTTGACCGACTCAAAAAATACCACGGGTGATTGATGAACTTGCAATCCTAGAAAGAACGTAAGTTCACCCATCATGGACATTTCAAAATTTTTCTTCATTAGTTTTGCAAAAGCGATTGAAAACTTTTTATGTGTAGACCCAAAATGATGTCATCCACGAATTTGAACAATTAAGATGTGTGCCCGTGATATTGTATAAAAGAGTTGGGTCAACCGAGCCTTTGGTGAAATTATTGGCAATGAGGAAGGATGATAGCTTATCGCACTCATGCCCGAGGGGCTTGTTTGAGACCATAAAGAGCTTTGTTCGCTTTGTAGACATGGTTCGGGAACTCGTGATCAACGAATCCATCCGTTGGTCGACATAGACCGCTTTTAAGTTGCCCATTGAGAAACGCCGCTTTGACATCCATCCGATAGACCGTCATGTTCATATGAGCCGCGAACGCGAGATATATCCGAATTTCAAGACGAGCAACCGGAGCAAAAGATTCTTCAAAGTCTATTCCTTCTTCCCGACGATAACCCTTAGCAACTAGACGTGACTTGTTTCGATGACGCCCTTCAAAGATCCAATTTGTTTTTCCAAATCCATTTTAGACCAATGACGAGACTCGCTGGTCTTTCAACCGCTCCCATACTTCAAGACGCTTGAATTGGTTGAGTTCTTCTTGCATGGATTCAATCCAGCTTGTCTTTGTCATTGCATCTTTAATGTTTTTAGGTTCGATTGGCGATAACAGCTAGTGCATAAATGCAATGTTCACCATCCGAGCGAAGACGTTGTCTCGTAACGATCGTTGATTCGGGTTGCCAATAATGTTAGCCGAGGATGGTCTTTTGTCCATCTATGTGTAGAGGGTTGATGTTGGTATACATTGTGCGATTCGAGGATTCAAATGGTTTGTTGAAGATTCCGCGACATCCGTGCAAGCAGCCTCATTGGCAAACGGGTCAAGAACGATTTGGATCAAAATCGCAGTGGGGTACTTCATTCGTAATATCATCACCGGTTCATCATTGTTGGAGGCGGTATGTTCAACTGCTGTGTTGGAGTCAATTGGTGTAGGTGCATCTTCAACAAGAGTTGTTGTAGCAGTGTATCGTATAGGAATATTATCGTTGTGCAATGGAACAATGGATACACCAGAGCACGCTCATCAATATCGCCACGTAACGTAGGAGCAAATAACCTTTCCATTTGTTGACGAGTTAGCCGAGGGCTTTCTTCACCGATGATGGGGTTGAGGAAGTTTAAACGGTTGTGACCGGTTCTAAGTCATATACTCGTAAGCCATTTCCGTGAGTTCATCGAAATGAGCATGAATCGCTTCCATTACCTCCTTAGTTCGACGATTCCGCATTCGAAACCTTTAGAATTGTCACAAGATCCAATAAAGACTCCAATATCGCCTTTGGCTTTGAGCTTTCCAAAATCATCACGATCATTATTCGGATAGCAAAGGGATCCAAATACATGAAAGTGTTTGAGGTTCGGTTTATAGTTGCGGACAAGCTCGAAAGGTGTTTTGTTGTATGCTTTGTGATCATAGAACGGTTTTGAGTATAGCATGCAGAGATACAACCGCCCATAAGTAACCGAAGTTTAGCATTGATTAACATTGTTCTGCAGCCCACTAACGCTCGGTTTCGCTTTTCAACAACTCCGCTTTGTTCGTGTGTACGCAATAGATGTTTGATGTCAATTCCACTTTCTCATAAAATTCACGAAGGGTTTTGTTAACAAATTCGGCCTTTGTCTGCTCGATTATTCGGACGGTGTTGCGGAGTCGAACTCAGATTTTTGTGAGAAAGGTGATGATCATTTGTGGAGCTTGGTCTTTGCTACGGGAAGTAGACCCAAGTCCATCGTGAGAAGTCATCAACAATTACTAAGATGTAGCGCTTGCCGCTGATCGCTTGCACACGATCGGGCCACACAAATCCATGTGAAGAAGATGAAGCACATGTCGAGAGTCGTGTTCCACCTTTGAAGGAAAATGAGCACGAGTGCTTTTCCCTTGTTCACAGTCGAGCAAAGGTGATCTTTGAATACCGGAATCGGGAGTCCTTCAACTAGTTTGTGTCGAGCAAGGTTGGTGATGGTTTGAAAGTTTAGATGTGAGAGACGACGTGCCATAGCCGTGATTTTGTAGATGTTGCCTTTGAAAGTAAGCAAATGGGAGAGGAAGCAACCATGTCTTGCATAGAGATAGTGTAGAGACTAGAATTACGCGAGCCGACATAAGGTCATTTCCTTGTAGATCACGAATGAAACAAGTTTTCTCCCCGAAAGCAACCTCCAAATCTCCATCACAAAATTGACCCATCGAAAACAGATTGACCGAGGCCTTCCACATAGTAAACCCCGCCGATTTCGATGTTCCCATTAACATAATCTCCGAGCCCATGATGGTCGCTGAAGTGATCGCTCCCGAACTGACAAAGGCCAATGAACTTTGCAATAAAGTTTGATAACAGCTTAAGGTTGCTCGTCATGTGTCGGGAACATCCGCTATCAACAATCCAGAGAATGATCTCAGACACCGTGATTACACACGCATTTACACACGATGGAATAGAAGTAGATGTGGAACCCGAAATGTTAGAGGTTCCAAGCGATATTTTAGACATACACACATTGAGAATTTTAGGCATCCACTTAAATCCTAGTGTGTTATATATCCATTTCGCCATCTCAGAATTACTCTTTGCTTTAGTCTTAGTGAAAGCACTAGGTGGTACTACATTCTTAGGAGGTGAAGCGGTAGCTACCGTGATAGCAATGGTTGCCTTAGAATCTAAAGAAGGTGGTTTACCAAGCACGCACTTAGAATGATTAGTGGGCCTAGAGGTATTCCGATTCTTAGGATTCCGTAATCTAGAGATTATAGCTTTAGCAACACATTTGTCATGACAATCGAATTCATACTCTTTCGACAAATAACACAAGGTGCATCGATCGAGTATCAAAAGTACTTAACGGTTTAGCATTCGTTACATCACTATTTCTATTACATTTGCCGACGTAACATCTATAGTGGAAGCAACATGATTTTTATTCGTAGTCCTAGGGTGTTCTTCTACTTTAGCATTCCTTATTGATCTTTTCTTAGGTCGCAACTTCCTATTCTTCGATTGAGTGCTCCTAGGTCGTGAAGTGCGGACGCTTGGAAAAGATGCAACTATTCCTGCTTCAAGAGAGGAAACACATTAGCAACTTGTGATTTGGCAAAGGGAATTCTTGGTTCACGATTACTAAGTGTGACTGGTGCTAATCTCTTAATCACAAGAGGCGGAGTAGTTCATACTTTCCTAACATTTCCGTAACTTAGAGATGGTGTGAATCGATCTTGATTTTCGTAACTAATATTACCAAAGAAAATTCATGACTTCTAGTGTGAGCAAGATAGTGATCAAGTTCATTAGATGCTTCAAGTCGAGTCTTTTGAGTAAATCAAATATGACACCATATTCTGCTTAACTTTTAAAAGTTCTTGTTCATATTTTGAGATTTGACTTTTCAAAGACACGCTTTGATCATCCAGCTTGCTCAATTTTATGATCAAGATTTTGCACTCAATTGAGCGATTTTCTTTGAAAACCGAGTTGATGGTTGTGAATATCTTTTCACACCAATGAAGACGACGCTTTGCATTGTTAATTTCGTGTGTAATCGCTTATTTTCGCTTTTAAAGACTCGATCCGAAGCACATTATCGGTGTTCTCAACAAGCTATAACAGCTTCAACAATATCGCAGAGATATGATCGATGCATATGGCAACGAATAGAATAGCACAACATTATGGATATCAAGACGATAACATCTTCCAAGAGTCGATCAACATCTTTTCTCAACAGCTTTTTTTTATGCTTTGTGTTAGTAATAGATGTTTCGCTTTCTCGAAAACGCTTTTCATTACCCCAAGTTCCTTATGAAAATCCTTTTCCTGTGCAATTGCACAACTTTTCAAGTTTTTAACATTAGGTAAAAGATTTTTCCGAAAATGTCTCTTTGTTCTCGCGCCAGAGGCGATTGAAAATGTTCAACTTTGATTTCGTGATCGATATTCTATCTCATGTTGTAAAATTTTGAGGTCACCATGAAAATGTCAAAATATCAAGAATTTTTCGATTTTCAGTTGTGAGTTTACTTCGCTAATGGAAGGTAAAGGACCATAAGTTTGTGCAAAGACTGCTTTGGGATTAACAATAGAAGACTCGGTGTTTTGATGATAACCCTCGTGTGTTTGAAGAATCCGCAGTGACGAAGTGACCGCTTTTATAATTAAAAGGTTTGTTGTAAACAACGGTTTTAATTTAGATCGACTCGCCTTCTCGATCTAATTCCTCTTGACGATGATATTCAACAACACTCATGACAAGATTATCAATTTTGTATTCTCGACCGAAACTTCGTGAGTTGGTTTGAATGTTTTAGTGAAAGCTTTGGTTTGTAATCGCCTAGATTTTTCCATATCCATTTGGATTGGGTTTTAAGGTAAACTTTTCAATAGTCATATCGATTCACCATGTTTGTAAACAACTGCTTTAAACTCTTTAATTTTGTTTTGCAAACCGAGAATTTCGCAAGAAGGTCATCTACCCGATTCGTTGAATGCTTTTTGTATGCGGAGAACTGCTTTTGACAATTTAACAACTCAAATTTTAGCTTTTTGATTTTCCAAGGTGAGAGCGTTAATTTGCTTTTTATGTTCATGTTTCAGCTTGTTCTAATTCGACAACAAAGCATTCTTCGAGGCGGCTAGATCACGATCCGTCTCTAAATATTTTTCGCTTTGATGAGATTTTGCAAAGCGGCTTCAAAACCTTTTTCACGGTTTTCTTGAGTTTTGAAAAGTTGAGTTGCATTTGTAAACATTCAAAATCCTTGGTTAATAAAGGCATTTTTACTTTTTAAGGATTGATTTAATGCATAGCATTCCTCCATTTTGATTTTATGGTCTTGAATTAACCGAGCAAAATCCGGATGAGGCAACAGATCATCTTGTTCAACGCGAGTCTCAACATGATCATTCTTTAGATCCTCAAGTACGACCACGAGTCAATTTGATTATCAAAGGAGACCATAAGGTCATCTTGATCGCCAAATGTAACTACTGGGTTAACTTGAAAATCATCGAGAAGATGTAGAAGACTCATTTTGAATAGCCCGATCCGCGCTTGATTCGTATATTGGCGGAGATATTAGTTCGATATGATGATGGTTTGTTCGGCACCGAGACAAGCCATCGTTCATACACACGGGCCTCAGATTACCATGTGCACTCATGCATATTAGCCATCAACATAACAAATGATTCACCGCAAGTCCTCCATATCATCATCCGAGTCTCAGATCCGCCATAAAGCTCGTTTTGTCCGTAAGAGATCCACCACCTTCATCCTTAAGAGCCGTAAGTAAGGCCTCTTTGAAATAAGCACCGCCCCTAGTCCTTGGCTTTGGGCATGCATTAGCCAGTGTCCTTCTCATTGCGCTTGTAGCATCTAAGACCATTTAACCGATTCTCGAGCATTTCTGCTCCACCACTTGAGCTCGTTGGTGTTCCTACCCACAAGATTAAACCCTTGACCACCGCCCATCCGACGACCATAATCACGATTCTCAACTTCAACACGCCCATTGTTCACAACACTTGAGTCCGTGTGTTAGATGAGGAACGAATACGATTGTTGGATTTGTTGGTGTAACGCCAAAAGCATTAGCAATCATCACAAATCCTTGTTGCAATGCTTCGAACGGATCTGCTTCCTCGCCGCTTCAATCGACATATGCTTGAGCATTGTTGTCGTATGGAACCAATTGATTTTGTTGAGGTTGTGATTGTGAAGGTGTGTTTGATGCGCTTGGTCGAGGTGATGGTCGAGAGGATAATTCGCTGAGCATACAAGGCAAGTTGTTGATTGTCCGGCTGTGATCGCTTAGCAATTTGAGCACGGAGAATCCTTTCCCGATCAACTTCCTTTTCATGAGGCTTCAAGTAATCGTACAACAATCCATAAGTAGAATGATGCATATTCTTCGCTTGACGGAGAAAATGACATACTTCTCCCATTCTCGACCAAGACTACTCAGAACTTAGTATTCACCGCAATTCTTGGCATAATGATGTTGTGTTTATCCAAATCATTGATGATATCCGAAAATCGATGATGATAGGACTCTAGTGTCTCTCCGTGTTCAATCATGAAGTGTTCATAAGCCAAGTAAATTTTGGATTCCAAATCCTCCCGATTGAGTATGATCCTTCCATAAGAAGACTAATATGATCCCACATTTTTGTGCGCTTTTGAGCATCAACACTACGAAGAATTGGGTTTGGTAATCCTAAGAGGATGTATTCCATTGCAAGTTCATCACCTTCATAGTGTAGAAGTTCAGAGGATTTAAATCGCAACAAGAGCAATGTTGGTTTGTTCATCTCTTGTGGAACAAAGCAGCTGATCTCCTGCACAATGACAAGAGGCATCTCAAATGGACCTTCCAAGATAACCTTCTTTAAGAACTTTCCATGTGGCTTCTTCGCATCACGTAACCTAAAGAACCTTATCACCCATTGATCGTAGTTTCGGAGTGAGCATTGGAGGTCTATCAAGTGATCCACTTCATGAATTGATTGTTGGTCGCTTAAAGCTTCACACATCTTAGCAAACCAAGTGGGTTCCTTCATAGTGGTCCGTGATGGATGTTGATTGAAATCGGTTGTGTAGGGTTGAACTTGAAGGCTTGGTTGTGGTTGAACCATTTGTGGTTGTGGAATTGCACCAAGTTGTGGAGTATGTTGTCGATTAAATTGTTGTTGATAAATAGCTTGTTGTTGATTCCATTGTTGATGTTGTGGAGTTAATTGTTGTTGTTGTTGATGATTATAAGTGTGAGGAAATAGTTAGAGTATGGTGGTTGAGACATGATGATAAACTTGTGTGGTAAAGATGGATCTTTGTAGTCGAATGAACCTTTGTTGATGAAGTATCCTTAGGCGAGAAAAGACAAGAACCAAGTAGCACTTATGCGTAAAACACCAAAAGTTACGCAGAATAATGAGGAGTTACGCTGAGGTTTTAGCTACGCGTAAGTAGGAAAACACTAAAGTTAAGCGAGACAAAAGTTAGGCGAGAAACGAGGCGAGGGATTACCTTATGCGAGACCGTAGTTTACGCGTAGTAGTGAATCTTATGCGTAGGAATTCTACGCGTAAGCTTATGCTTATGCGTAATTTTAGGTTTTTGCTCAAATGATCTTTTACACTTCACAAAGGCAAAAGATATCCAAAGTCGACGATTTTCGCACTTATCCAAGTAAGAAAACACGGATTAAACCGTAAAATTGAAGATCAAACCAAGGAACAATCTTACGCTGTAATTTTAGGGTTTTGATACGCGTAGGATTACTCGTAACTTTGATTCTCGCCCAAATGTGTTTCTAAACCGCTTTTTGTTATGGAATAGCTTCAATAGTACCAAAAGAGCACAAAAGTGTGAATTTTGATGTACCAAAACTGCTAAACAAAGTTACGCGTAGAACGACACCCACGAACAAAAACTAGCTTAAAACGAAATCCACGCCAGAAGTTTGAAACTTTTGACAAAACAAGTATTTTAACACCTCAAAACATTGAAAGTACAAGAATCTTGGATTAAAAAGTGTAAAACGAGTTTTTAAGATAACCAAAGAATGCGTTATCTCTACGCCAGTAAGATCCAAAACCAAAACTTCAAAACAAACGAGTACACCCAACTATTTGGCGATTGATACCATCGTTAGGTCACTAGTTTTACAACACAAGCTTATAAGAGAAGAGATGAAGGCGATTGAACAAGTAAATCACACACACACACACGTATAGTAAGGTACCGGTTATGCAAAGAGTATGAATGAGAGAAAACTTGAACAACCAACCTCAAATGAGGGTTTACAAGAGTTTATATAGGCAAGGAGCTAGGCAACACCCTCTCCTTCCCTATTCCTTATTGGGCTTGGATCTGCTTATGGGCCTTCTACATAAGCTTGACCTTAAACAAACATAAAGGCCATAATAAAGCTACCTATTACATATGAAATATAAATACTTGAAATATCGCTTAGGAGTGATTCCAACATAATAAACCATGAGAAAATGTCGGTTAGGGTAATTTTGGCACCAATTTAAAATCTTTTATGACATATAGGAGTGGGCCATTAGTCTTAACAAAAGTGTCTCACGGATAGGAAGTTATATGACTAGCACAAAACCTTTACCACCCAAATTCCACCCAAAATGTGAGGATCACCCTTAGATTAGTAGGAATTAAAGCATTCATCTTTAATGCTTAGAGTGTGAACCGGTAGTATATTAGATTCTAGAACTTGTTTTGTGATGCATTCCGAGATCGCAAGTGAGACTACACTTGTGTAGTTAGGAATAACTAAATGATAAGAGGCATTAGGATAACCCTTGTTTGATACCCGTAATATAATTACTTCTTCCACATCGGTTGAGTAATTCCCCCACACCCATTGCGTTGTACTCATCTTTAGTACACGATACCCCTAGTTAACCCCTCAGAGCTTATCTTTTTCGCGGTTCTCGTGATTTTTCGGTTTTTCCGGAATATCAATGAAGAGCATTGTTTACACCCCACCCCCAAATGTACACCCAAATTGCCTTAGCCTACCCCTTATGCATTTACTTTTTGTGCAAATGTTTGTTATCACCCTAAACCCTTAGTTCAATTATCTGGTTGCTTGCATGAGTTGCTAAGTTGAGTCATATCCTTTGTATACAGTTTTGGGACGATTGGGATTCATGGGAAAAGTTAAAGTTTATGAAATGACGGAAGGGCGTTAAATTCAAATTCCTTTGTTTGCGTAATAATGTACCCTAGGTGTTTTGATCTTTTCAATTCGGATCAAATTAGTGTTAGAGTAATAAAAACTCAAGTGTAGGGATGTGCCTATAAATCCCTATCATTTTGATGTTACCGTAGAAGATGGTAGAGTAAAAGTGTATGAAAAAAAAATCGAAAAAAAAAAAAAAAAAGAGAAAAGAAAAATAAATAAATAAATAGAGTGTAAAAAAAAAAAAAAAAAAAAAAAAAAAAAAAGCCATACTGCTACCATCCTACATCTATCCTTTAAATTTATGTTTGTTTATTTCCATTACCTAGAGTTTTAGAGTGTCGAGTCTTGGCTTAGCAACGCCATTCTTCGTATGCATTTAACATAGAGATTTTTGACTTGCCACCACTAAATAGCCTATCCCACCAAACCCTTTGTTTCCCTACCGTAAGCCTAACATTACAACCCTTTAAAAGACCTCTTTGATAGTCTTTCCTAGGTGCTTACGCCAAAGCGATGGAGGTTTGATCTATTCTCAAGCCTATGGTAATCTATGTACTAGGACCGGTTAATGAGTGTTTATCTTCCATTTCTTATTTGTTATATTTCATATATACACCCGAGAGAGATGTGAGTATCCAAACACCCCATGTGAGGTGCTAGTATGTAATTTCCGTGCTTGTTATGAATTTTGCGGGGCTTATATGTGTTGTGGACTGTTTTAAACCAATGCTTCATGACCCCTAACTTATAAATTAATTGGCTAAAAGCACATTTGCTTGAGGACAAGCAAATAACAAGTGTAGGGATATTTGATAAGGTTTTAAAAGGTACCATTTTGAGGGGTCGTTTAAGTCCTTATTTGATCACTTTTGTATCCGTTATTGCTTAATATCGTTCCTTTTCACTTTTTAGGTCTCTTGAAGGCAAAATGCTTGGAATGGCACTTATTTGGACGAAAAGGCGCGAATATCTGAAGAAAATGGCCAAAGTCGAAATCGAGACACTCAAAGCTATTGAAAGTAAGGCGACGGCGTCGGTGTTAGTGCGGCGCCGTCGGAGGATTTTGTGACGGACGAAGCCAAATACCCTATTTTCAAGTGACGACGCCGGGCTTTAAAAGAGTAGGCCGTTGCTACTCGGGCGGCCTAGATTCAATCCGCACGACGTCGGTCAAGAGGACGGCATCACAAACATAAGGTGACGCCGCAAGGTTAACGTGGCCAAGACGAAACCCTAATGACGGCGACACGACGACGTCACAAAACATAAGGTGACACCGTCGATATGTAATATTATATATAGAATCCGAATTTTTCGCTTTTAGGAGAGTCTTTTGTGGAGTAAAACCTAAAACCGAACCAAGGGTGTCTTGTACAAGATTTTAGGGTTTCAAACCCTATCTTACATCAAGATAAGTATTTACTTCATCAATTCAATTATGTCTTTGATTATTTGTGTGTATGCTTGCATGTTCTCCATGTCCGCTAATTTATTTGTGTGTTTGCTTAGGAATATGAAACTTAATTATTAAATATTGATTGGTTGTTTCTTATCTTAGTTGATTAATGATCTAGTAATGCGATAGGTCATTCGTTGTGTACTTAATGCTTGATTCATCTTGTGAACCTTAGAATATAATTACCGAGTAGTTGTAAGCTAAACCATCCAAAGAGTGCCTTAGAGTAAGAGTTTATTATCCATAGTGGGTTTTGTAGGCGAGACCCTTTGGTAAGTTCAAAGAGTTAGGGAGAAACGCATACCCTACAACTTTAGACACACAACGCAACTAAGAATAAGACGTGACAACTCAACCATCAATAGGAGATAATTAAGGAGTAGTAAAACCTAAGTAAACACATCTTTAAACTATCATACGAGCACACATTAATTAGACATAGACTACCACCACCTTAGTTTAGATAATTAGATAATAGTAGAGTAATCGGTAGAAATACCAACCCCCCAAATCCAATACCCGAGATTCGTACCTTTCAATTTCCTAAAAAACATAAAAAGATAAAAAATAATCTTCCTCAACCTCAACCTTAGCGTAGCAACTTCTCACTAGCATTCCTATTCCCCTAGAGAACGATATCAATACCCGTGGCTTACCCTAATACTACACTACAACGATTAGGTTCACTGCCTAGGGTGTTGAAAAACTTGCTCGACGAAAAGGAAGTTCCTTTGACCCCGAACGCGCTGTGTAAGCGTATCAGGCGCCGATGCCGGGGAGCTATTTTAGGATTTCTCGTTAAGTCTATTTTTAATTTTCTTTCTTCTCTTAAATGTCAGGATACTAGACTCGTAGCTCGAGGCCTTTTTTGGCCACCCCATTCAACGATCTGGAAAAGCTATTTCGGACAAGGAAAGTTTACTCTCCGGTTCCTATTCACAACATCTTTTCATTTTACGAATCAGACCAGTCTAATGCAGAACCGGAGGTCATCGATGAAAATAATATCAATGACTTAACTATTGTTAGGTTCCCAAATATGCAACACAAGTATCAAGAGAAGAGATAGAGAGGCGGTTGAACAATAAACCAAACACACACACACGAAATAATAATATGGTTACGCGTAGAGTGAATGAGAGAAAGTAAATTGAACAACCAACCCTCAAGTGAGGGTTATTACAAGGTATTTATAGGAAGGGGAGCTAGGGCAACACTCCTACTCCCTTCCTTTCCTTAATGGACATGGGCCTAAGCTTATGGGCCTTCTACATAAGCTTAAGCTAATAACAAACATAAAGGCCATAATTAAGCTAACTATTACATTTGAATTACTAACACTTGAATTAGGTTTAGGAGTGATTCCAACAATCTCCCCCTAAGTGTTGGTGATGAAAACTATAAACGGTGAAGGCATTGATGTAATAGTAGCTTTGACGTCTTCTGACATTCTTCTTTCTTGTGAGAAGAATTGCCTTGATTTGAACAATCTCCCCATTGTAGAGAAATTGTTTTCTTTAAACAGTTTTGCTTTGACGTCATCTTAATCTTTGTTCTTTGATCATTGTTCTTTGTGATGGTAGTGATAGTATGGTGTTGTTGTCTGCATCAAGTCTGCCTCTGGTCTGCTTCACTGCTCGAGTGTCTCCACGTCATTCTTCAAGACGCTCACACACTATTTGACGTTGGAATTTAGTACTTATGAAGTTCTTTAAGTCTTTAAACTTTGTAGATTCTTTGATTTGATATAGAATCAATCTGACTTTTGTGTTGCCTTTCGAGAGAACTTCCATTAGTGATGATGTTGGCATGAGCATGTGAAGAATCTGCACGATCAGTCCGCTCCAGAGCTTCCATAAGAAGTAAACATAAGAAAGGTTAGTAATAAGCGGATTCCGGCACTTACAAGTTTGAACTTGAGGTGTTAACGACATAGTGTGAAAACACAACTCTAATTCTCACAAAGGCCGTTCTGAACCGGAGTCCCACAAGTGAGATAACGTGATGTACCGGGTACATCTACGATTGAGATGAGCGCCGAGGTACATCAAGCATCACCTCACGATCGTAGACCGTTTGAGACCACTAAGCGTAATCCACGGGAGTTACCGGCGACCGTTGTCGGTGTTTGATATTGACCACGGCGGGAGTTTCCATTCAATCACCGAGGATCACAATTGTGAACCTCTCATAAATGTTCTCGACAGTTGCTAAGATCTCGTGAAGGACTCGATAACGTATCACCGATGTTCTTATTGTTGAACACCAAGTGATGAAATTTCAAGTGTACCTAAGAGATCTTTTGATGAATCTCGTGGCTCTAGACTCAATAGTACATTTTCGTTTTCTGAGCGAAGACTAGGAGAGGTCTCCTTCTTCAATACCAAAGAATCTCTAAGAGAAAGCCGATAGTTTACGTAGGGTTCCTGTGAGAATGAAACAAGCTTTTGTTGAGAGAAACTTGAGTGGCTAAGAAGGTGTAGTGCATGCGTCCTTTGGGTCCATGACGACTTTTAATCTTCAATACCGGTGTCATCTAGTTACAACCAAGAGCATATGAATTAAACCCTGTCTTCCCTAAGTTGAATAATCTGGAGGGCTATTTCTTTTCACCCTTTTCTTTGCTTTTCTTTTTAATTCTTCAACTCCTTCTTTCTCGGATTCTCATTTTCTCCTTTTTCTAATCATACCTAAGGACTTCTAATTCTAACTATTGGTAGTGTCCTTGGGTAGATCCCTCCGGCTCTGGCGGATCATAGGATGGTTATTCCTAACCTTAATCTCCTTATAACTCCATTGCCATAAAACCTTTTTCATGAAAATCTCTCAAAGTGTTTGTAAATGAAAACATGTTTGAACGCTTCAAGAGTTTTAGATTTTCATAAATACTCCCCCTCCACATGTGCTTAAGAGTTTTGACAGAAATCTGCACAGTGAGGAAAGAGCGCGCACTTTTGAATTGATCGACTCAAGATAGACAATCCCCCGCGAGACACGGTTATGTGGCATAGTTAAAGAGTTGCATTGTTAGCTATTAGGTGACAACTAGCTCTAATAACTATCTTGAAGGTGTGGACAACCCCGAAAGGTTGTCAAACCCATCAAAGTTCATGTCTACCAAGAGTTTCTCGAATGGTACATTCTACTCGGACAAGTCCTTTGCGAGACACGTTTACATTACTAGCGAACTAGCTTGAAATTATTACCCGTCCCGGACAAGTCTTTTCGAGTTACTAACAGTTAAGATCTCGTCAATTCGTGGGTTAAAGTCTTTTCACATGCGAATTCATATAGCAAAACACAACATATTTCTTATCACTTAATTTTTCTCCCCCTAAAAAATGGCATATAAATGTTATTTTTGAAGAAATGTTGAGAATAAATATGACCATTTTGAGTTTTGTGGGAAGATAATCACTGAGAACAATTTGTGAACAAAGATTTTAAGTCAAATACTCCTCCTCAATAAGTGATATAAACGGTTGAGGTTTTGAAAATCATAAGGGGAAGTACTTGTTCTTTTGAGCAAAACCTTGAAAGGTTTGATAGGTTTTACTCAAAAGTAAGAACCTTTCGCTCCTTTTATAAGGATTGTGGCACTGAAGCGTACCACAGAGTCCTTTATTTACAAGTGCGGGTTGTACACTGTTATGTGTGCACAAGCCATTGACATATATAATCACACATCTAAAATATTATGGAAAAGAAGCAGTTCAAGGGGTACCAGGAAGTCCATCAATGTTTCCAGGAATGGGAATTGGGCGTTGATAGCCGGCGAGAGCAATCCTGGGACGACCACCTACAAAGCTTTCCAGCGTTCTGAACTGATCCCTTCGATACAACCTTTCATCAATCATGGTAATGATCCTCTTCACATCCCTTCTATCCTTAGAATTCCATCGCTTTTTAGACCCAATTCCTTCATGAATATCCTTCAACCTATAAGCTAATCCGTCCCTAACCTTCTTCAATGTGTGATCCCCAAACTTGTGAAGATCTCTGCACGCCATCAAGCAGTTGCGTAGTATTTCACTAAGGTAAACTACTCCGAATGGTTGGCTGATGAGTGTGTATTGAGAGAGCTGGTTGATGTCGGGAAGATCTAGCTGAGGTGGAGTGAAGTTGACTCGTGTTTGATATGATTCAACTGTAAGCTGGAGATCTTCTACACGTTCTTTGATTACTATTCTTCTGATGAAGATAAGCAAGGACTTGATGAATTCACGTTGCAATTCAGTCGAAAATTGTCTCATGCGACCCTGTACTTTGGCGAGGTACATGTCTTCAATGTCTTTAAGAGACAAATTCTCAAAGTCCGCTTCAGAGAATGCATAATCCCTTTTGTCTTGCCTTTTGACCACAATATTCTTGAGAAAAGTGTAGTCCCATTTAGATGAAAGATCAACATGTTTGATGGCAAAGATACTCTTAGTCTTGAACACTTCATGTTGATACTTCAACTGGCGACACGTAGTAGATTCTTGACGTTAGGCCAATGGTGAATCCCATACATTGCATCACGGTCATACTCTTCCACATTGTTGGAGAACATGTGGTTAGCTCTTTCCTCGATGGCTATGCGCTTAGAGTATATGGTCAGGGAATGGAAGTGTCAGCGATGTAGCGTATTTCCTTGAACCATCACCACCGTGAAGAAGAAATTCCAAGTCTTTGTTGAAGAAATATCTGAATGGAATCCTAGGCTGATCAGGTTGGCCAATTGTTGGTAGAGGTTTAGACCAGTCAGTGTAATATGGAGGATTGTCCCGTTTGGTGAAGTCGATGTTTGCTTCTGGGTTGAGCCAATCCATATTGTTAGACATGGCTCGTGCTATGTTATTAGGGTGATACTCGACTTCAATAGCACTTTCCGAGCTGTCTTTTAGCAGTTGAAATGCTTCATTCTTGATTCGCTTCAACTTGGATTTCGTCATCTTTTTCACACGGAATTTTTCTTGCAGTAGTTTCGCATGCTTCAATGTACTACATTTTGTCACCTCTTGACCTTCAGATGGGTAGGGAGTGGAATCAACAAGCTTCGAGAACCATTCAAATTCAGTAACATCTTCGTCCAGCCACGATAAGATGTCGGTCATAGGCGCCTTTTTCTTCTTTTTCTTTGGCCTGGTTGAAGATTCTGGTTTCTTAGCTGTGTCAGGAGAGATGGGTTGTTGTTGTGGTTTAGGGATTTCCTCATCGTCACCACCCGTATACTCAAAGTGATCACCAGTTTTCTGAGTCTGGGGTGGTGTCTCGGAATCCTGAGGTTTTTCAGTTGAAGAGCTAGGAGGGGATCGTTGTTGAGCTTGATTCCTTTGGGGTGGAGGCTGCATTGAGTACTGAATGGAGGATGATTCACCAGACTTCTTCGTACGTTTGGGCTCGTTATCCTTATCCTGATCTTTGTCTTCGTCGTCTCTTTGACGTTTAGGCCTTACAGCTTCTTCTCGGAATGCTGACCTGAGTTGGTATTCCAGCAAAGCTTCAAACAATTTAGCTTCGTGTGAGGCAAATGTTGCGGAGCATTTCGACATTTGAGCTACTAGCCGGTTCACCAGTTCATCATCTGAGAAGATTGTTGATTCAACTAGATTGATGCTCAAATTCATTGGAGTTGATTTCATGGCTTGCTTGGCTAGATGTAAGAGATTCGGATAAAGTTGTCTGGTATAAATCTCTTTTGTCAGTTTAGGAACGACCTCCATGAGGAACTTTTGAGAGTATCCTTTGATCATCTCGTCCATGCTCCCTTGAAGATCATCTTTCATAAGCTTCTGGACATACTCTCTTTCAACTTTCATCTCGTCTTTCTCATCATGAAGATACTGTATTTGTTCAGCAAGGAAATTCAACTTTCTATAAAGAATATCTTTCTTTCGACTCGTTTGACAGCTTTAACGATTCGATTCTTAGATTAAGAGATCCAAGATGGAGTTGGCTTCTTCACTGATCTGGATGTGGATCTGGTTGATCTTTTTGATGGTGGTGGTGAAGAGTGAGAAGATGAATCCGATGATGAAGAGACATGAGGAGACTTCGAGTCCTTAGGAGGTTCCGGGGTTTTCTCCTTGGGACGTGTTGGACTGTCTAGAAGAAGCTTATCATAATCAGCGTCATCATCTTTTCCAGACATAGTCGTATCATCAGTCTTTGTTTCATCACCATAAGTCTTTTCAGTCTTTTCCTTTTCTGGTTCTTCGAAGTCATACTCAAGAGTATCCTCCACACGTGTTTGTTGTTGTACCAAAGTGGTGGCACCAGATCCCTTATCGGGTCGATTAACCGCATCGGGATTTGGTGTAGGTTGAACTCCACCACTTGACCCTCCGGGACCACCCATTTGATCTTTAGCAAATTCTTTTGCAACGTGTTGGAGTCTAAGGAATTTGAACTTCTTCCTGTATGATGTATCCAATTGCTCTTCATCTGAGCTTTCTTCATAAGGCACAAATACTGGAGTCTTCCCTTTTCCTTGGTCAGCTGGAGGACTAGGAGGTTTAGATACCGTTGTAGTGTCATCTTTAGCAGTTTCAGAGTAGAAAGTCTCTTCATCTGATGCAGTACCCTCAGAGTCCTCGTCTTTTAGCTGTCTTTGCGGTTCAGGCTTAGGTACGGGAATAGGAACAACTTCCTTGGAAGGAACTCTCCTATCAAGTGGAGGTGTCCTCTTGGGGAACTTCCTTTGACTCTCAGTGCTTGCAGCACTGCCTGCACTTCCTTGTCTGGTTTTCCTTTTGTAAGAGTTGAGTTGTTTGAGTTCATCTGAGAGAAGGTGATCTAGCAACACAGCACCCTATTTCTTAGTTGTTGATTCCTTGAATCTGACAGTTAGGTTAGGTTCAGAAAACATGTCGTGATTGTCAGGGTCATTGATTCTCTTGGGGATATCTGGGTTATACCCAAGTGCTCTCTGGATCAACAGTTTAGTGTATCTGATGTAAGGAATCTTTGAGCCAAGCTTTTTGAGGAATGTCATCATGTCATCCCAAATCAGAGCTTCTACTTCGATGTGCTTCATGTTGATCAGAGCCCAGAAAATTTGTAGTTCTACGAGCTTAGGATGCTCATAGCCGCTGTCACGACCAGAAATGGGTTTTGTGATGATGATATAAAGGGTTCTCCAAGGCTGAGGGATGTTCTTGAGATCCACGTAAGAATGCTTAATGATAACCCCTGAAGCTTCGTCATACCCAATATCAATCAAGAATTGCAGAACAGTTTCTTCAGTAGGTGCAACAGAGAATTCAGTTGGTATGATGTCAGGAATGAGGAGAACAGCCCGTAAGTCAGCAGGAGTGATGGTGAGTTGCTTGTGATTGAGCGTCACTGTCACATGGCATTTTGACCTTTGATCATCTGCATTGTATTCCAGAATTGTTGTATGTAGATCTCGGAGCGATTAGCGAGTTGGTGAGCATATTCGATAGGGATGATTCTTGAATATCCACAAGAATGAGACAAGAAGATTCCGAGCATGTGAGAGTTTCAAAGTCAACTCTGAGATTGTTCTTTCCAATCTTCATTGGATAGCCATGTGGGAAGAAATCAGCAATGGTGAGAACGTTTGGTGCATCCACATTCATTTGAGCAGCCATGTTGTGATCTAAAATAACATTAGCCAAAAGAACCAACATATCGAAAGACATAATGTTAGTCAACAGAAGGTTTTATTGTCTAAATTGAATGTGCAATGTCAATGATAGTTACGAGTCCAAAGTCACTTGTTTGTTCAATAGTTCAATGACGTCGCGATAAGTTTCGTGAGTTAGTTAACTTTAAGTTTTAAAGTTTATGTTATCACTTATTTAACACAACATATTGAACGTTTAAGCTTATTAGTGACATTATTGGTTTCGTGACGTTATGATTTATTTATTTACAAGTTTGCACGCGTAACAATTCATAATGAAGGTTTGATCAAGGCTTATACGTAGAAATGGTAGCTTATGCGTAAACAGGAGAAATATATGCGTAGATGCAAGCTTATGCGTAGGATCCTTGCTTACGCGTAAGAAATATTACGCGTAGGAAAAGGGGACCTTATGCGTAAAGCTTACGCGTAGGCGTATATAAAACCTTACGCGTAAGGCTTACTCGTAAGAGTAGACCTTATGCGTAGAGGTCACTGTTTACGCATATCCTTCACAGGATATGCGTAGTCCCTTTGTAGAACCTTACGCGTAAGATTTCTCTTACGCATAACATGCTACGCGTAAGGTGATCCTTATGCGTAGATGGTTAACAACCTTGATTCTGAGTTTTACGAGTAGCAAGCCTGAAATAACATCACCATAACATCAATATTAACATTAACATTCATTCTACAACAGATCATGGCATGAAACTCATCAACCAGTTTATGCGTAAAAAGTCTTACGCGTAAACCAAAACCCTAATAGTTCAAAGATTACGCGTAAGATTTTTAGCCATAGGATTTGCACCAAAGTTTTTCTGGTAAGTCTAGGAATCCTATAGAGTTGTTTTATCCAAGTTTTAACATCAAACAAGTCATGAATCAAAAACACCCAAACCATATGAACATAAACCCTAAATTTTAATTCTTTCATTGTCTATGTTTCTGGGCAAGTTCTGGGTTTTAATATGATCAATTCAACTTTAAATCAACCTATTACAACAATCTTTATTACCAAAAACATTCTTATTTGAAAATACCCAAAACGACTCATGAACCCTAGTTTTGAAAAACAATCAATTTGTGTTTCTGGGTGGATTTTGAGGATAAACATAGTATCATTGATGTTATTGAAACGTTTTGACATACATATTTTAACCACAAACACACACCAATGATTGTGTGTTCATACGCTTATGCGTAGAACACATAATCACTCAAATCTCACGTTTTAGCCGTTGGATTTGCATAAAAATCAAAACCCTTGCTTGTAACTACGTTTAGATTACGAAAACACTTACAATTTGATGATAAAAAACACGGAATTGAAGCTTGAATATTAGGCGTAGGATGAGTTTGGTATGAGTAATAAATGTGAAGTGAAAGTTAGGTGGGGTGTTTTTATTAAAATAACTTTAAGCTTTTGGCAGTTTTAGTCCCTCCACCTTTTCTATTTTCATCCAATCCTTTTAACTTCTATTTTGGTTACCAAACGAAGAATTCATGGAAATAACTTTGACGACACTCCCCCTCGACTTAAGAGAAAATGAAAGGTTATAAATTTAGTCCTGGAAGTGTCAGTGAACCAGAAAATTTACCACCATTGATAAAACCATTGATAAAAGAAACAACCGGGATAGGAAAACATGCAAGTACACTGATGTTTTGAAATAGTTAAGTAGTTATTTTCTCCCCCTCAACACTTGATCGGAAAAATTACTGAATTTTGAAAGATTTGAGTGTTGAAGGAAGAGATGTACTTACCAATGTGAAAGAAAAAATAGATAGAAGAATATTTTTGTTGTTTTATCTGATTTTATATTTTTTTATTTTGTTTTTGAAAAATATTTACAAAAGAGATTTTGGTGTTTGACAGGTTTTTAAGACTGTTTTAAGAGATCATCAAGTTCCTCTTGAGTCAAACACCTCATACCAATCCGGTGGACCAACTCATTAAACCTAGCGGGAGGCAAGGCTTTGGTGAGTAGATCTGCCAATTGGTATTCTGCATCATCAGTATAATTCAACATTGCCACTGCTCCACGTGGTCCTTGATGAAATGATATCAAGATCGATGTGCTTTGACTTTGAGTGTTGAATCGAAGTTACACGAGATCGCAATAGCACTCCGATTGTCGCGATACATCGAGGATTACATCAAATACGTAACCATAGTCTTTGAGTTGTGTTCTCATCCAAATGACTTGAGCACAACATGCCGACATGGCTACATATTCACTTTCGCTTGAGGACAATGACGTACAATCCAAATTTCTTCGATGACCATGACACCAATTTATCACCAAGAAATTGTAAGGCTCTCAAGTACTTTTCCGTGAATCTAAGCATCCTGCGTGGTCGGTCTCTAAAAATCGATTAGTTCAAAACCGAGTCCTTCGGATACGGATCCCCAAATTAATGGTTCCCTTGATGTATCGAAGGATTCTTTTAGCCTCGAGAGGTGGGTTTCAGTTGGTCGCGATCGATAACGAGAGCAAAGATATCGACAAAGACAATATCGGGCTGTTGGTCGTTAGATACATGAGAGACCCAATAATACTACGGTATTTTGTAGGGTCCACCAATTTCCCATGTAAATCAAATCTAGCTTCTTGGTATGAGCCATTGGTGTGGCATAGGTGTCACGCTTTGCATTCCAAATTTGTGTAACAATTCAAGGGCATATTTGGGTGACTCAAGAAAATACCACGGGTGATTGATGAACTTGCATTCCAAGGAAGAATGTGAGTTCACCCATCATTGACATTCCAAAATGTTTTGTCATAAGTTTTGCAAAAGCATTTGAGTATTTTAAATGTGTTGACCCAAAAATGATGTCATCCACATAAATTTGAACGATTAAAATGTGAGCCCCGTGATATTGTATAAAGAGTGTAGGGTCGACCGAACCTTTGGTGAACTTATTGGCAATAAGGAAGGATGATAACTTATCGTACCACGCCCGAGGGGCTTGTTTGAGACCGTAGAGAGCTTTTTTAGTTTGTAGACATGATTAGGGAACTCTGGATCAATGAATCCTTCTGGCTGACTAACATAAACCGTTTCTTTCAGTTGTCCATTAAGAAAAGCAGTTTTGACATCCATCTGAAAGACCGTGATGTTCATGTGAGCCGCAAATGCTCGAAAAATCCTAACAGCCTCAAGACGAGCAACCGGAGTGAATGATTCTTCAAAGTCAATACCCTCCTCCTGTCTATAACCCTTAGCCACCAGACGTGACTTGTTCCGAATTACAGTTCCTTCAGCATCCAATTTGTTTTTCCAAATCTATTTTAGACCAATGACGAAGACCCCTGTTGGTCTTTCAACCAGTTCCCATACTTCAAGACTTTTAAATTGGTTGAGTTCTTCCTGCATGGATTTAATCCAGTTGTCCTTTGTCATTGCGTCTTTAATGTTTTTAGGCTCAGATTGGCAGACAGTGAGTGTATAAATGCAATGTTCACCATCTGTGTGAAGACGTTGTGTCGTAACGACTGGTTGATTCGGGTTGCCAATAATATTTTCCAGAGGATGGTCTTTTGTCTATCTATGTGTAGAGGGTTGATGTTGATATAAATTGTGTAGATTTTGAGGATTCAAATGGCTTGTAGATGATTTCGCAACATCAGGTGCAGCAGTTTCATTGGCGAACGGGTTGAAAAACGCATTTGGATCAAAATCTGCAGGTGGGGTTACATCATTCAGAACATCATCAGCTGGTTCTGCGTCGTTGGAAGCAGTTTGTTCAACTATTGTTGTAGAGTCAACTGGTGGTGCTTCTTCAACAGTTGTTGTAGCAGTGTATCGGTATAAGAGTATTATCGGGTTGAGCGGTGGAAACAACGGATACACCGAGCACATTCATCAATATCGCCACCGAACAGAGGAGCAAATAGTCTTTCCATTTGTTGACGAGTAAGTCGAGGGCTTGTATCGGTGATAATGGGGTTTGGGGAAGTTTAAGCGGTTGTGACGGGTTCCAAGTCATATACTCGTAAGCCATTTCGGTGAGTTCATCAAAATTAGCATGAATCGTTTCCATAACCTGCTTTGTCAGACGATTCCAGATCCGGTAACCTTTAGAATTCTCACAATATCCAATAAAGACTCCATTTTCAGCTTTAGCCTTGAGCTTTCCAAAGTCATCACGATCATTATTTGGATAGCAAAGAGATCCAAAGACATGAAAGTGTTTGAGATTCGGTTTACGATTGTGGAGAAGCTCAAATGGTGTTTTGTTGTGGCGTTTTGTAATTATTGAACGGTTCCGAGTGTAGCATGCGCTTGAGACGACTTGACCACAAGTAACTCTGAAGTTTAGCATTAATTAACATCGCTCGCGCTTCCACTAACGTGCGGTTTCATCTTTCAACAACTCGCTTTGTTACGGTGTGCGGGCAATAGATGTTTGATGCTCAATTCCACTTTCTCATAATATTCGAAGAGTTTGATTCACAAATTCAGTTCCTTTGTCTGTTGAATTTGTCGGACGGTGTTCGGAGTGAATTTGAATTTTCGTGAAAGGTGATGATCATCTGTGGAGCTTGGTCTTTACTTGAAGAAAATAAACCCAAGTCCATCTTGAATAATCATCAACAATTACCAAGATGTAGCGTTTGCGTTAATTATCTCGCACGCGCATTGGACCACACAAATCCATGTGAAGAAGATGAAGCACATCTTTGAGAGTCAGGTTCCACCTTTGAAGGAAAATGAGCACGAGTGCTTTTCCTTGTTCACAAGTCGAACATAGGTGATCTTTAGAATACCGGAATCACGGAGACCTTCAACAAGTTTGTGTCGAGCAAGGTTGGTTATGGTTTGAAAGTTTAGATGTGAGAGACAGCGGTGCCATAGCCAAGATTTTGTAGATGTAGCCTTTGAGAGTAGACATATGGGAGATGAAGCAATCATGTCTTGCATGGAGATAGTGTAGAGGCTGGATAGCGTTGGCGGACATAAGATCATTTCCTTGTAGATCACGAATGAAACAAGTTTTCTCCACGAAAGCAACTTCCAATTCTCCATCACAAAATTGACCAATGAAAAAGAGATTGTGACCGAGGCCTTCCACATAATAAACCACGCTAATTTCGATGTTGCCATTGATGTAGTCTCCATAGCCCATGATAGTCTGCAGTGATCATTCCGAATCGACAAAGGCCAATGAACTTTGAAACAAAGTTTGATAATGCTTTAAGATTGCATGTCATGTGTCGGGAACATCCGTTATCAACAATCAAAGGATGATCTCAGATCACCGCATTACACACGCATTTAACACGGATGGAATAGAAGTAGATGTGGAACCCGAAGTGTTAGAGGGTTCCAAAGCAGTTATAGTAGAAATACACACATCAACAACTTTAGTCATCCATTTAAATCCTAGTGTATTATGTATCCATTTATGCCATCTCCAACTAGTCTTAGCTTTAGTCTTAGTGAATGCACTAGGTGGTACAACAATCCTTGGAGGTGATACTGGAACTACAGGGACATCAATGTGGTTCTTAGAATCTAAAGAGTGTGGTCTACCAAGCACAGACTTAGAAGCAGTAGTGGGCCTAGAGGTATTTCGGGTCTTAGGATTCCTTAAACGAGACAAGATAGCCTTAGCAACACATTTATCATGACAATCAGAACGCATACTTTTACGACATATAACACAAGAAGCATCAGAATGAATATCAAAAGTACTCAAAGGTTCAGCATTAGTTACAACACTTTTTCCATTACATTTTCCAGACGCAATATCTAAAGTGGGTGCAACTGAAGTCTTATTCATAGTCCTACGATTTTCTTCTACTTCACCATTCTTTATTTGTCTTTTCTTAGGTCACAACTTCCTATTCTTCTTTGTATTGCTCCTAGGCTGTGAAGTGCGGACGTTTGGAAAAGAGGCAACTAGTCCTGTTTCAGTAGAGGGAAGCACATTAGTAACTTGTGTTTTGTCAGTAGGCATTCGGGTTCATTTTGCTAAGTGTTCTTGGTGCAATTCTCTTAATGATGTTAGGTGAACTTGTTCATACTTTCCTAACATTTCCTTAACTTAATGATAGTGTGCACCAAATCTTGATTTTCGAATGAAGATTTCCAAGAAAATTCATGACTTCTTTAGTGTGTGCAAGATAATGATCAAGTTCGTTTGATGCTTCATCACGAGTCTGTTTGAGTAAATCAAATATGACACCATATTCGTTTTGACTTTTACAAGTTCTTGTTCATATTTTGAGATTTGACATTTTTGAGATTTGACAAAGACACGACACATTTTGATTTTAGACTTGGTTAGATTGGTTGTTGCATAAAGTTATGATGTATTTTCTTTTATCTTTGGTTCGGTCTTGATCATCCATTTATGGCTGTCATAAATGAGTTAGTGGTTGTTCATTGTTGCTTGAGGTTAATGTGACTTCCATTGTTCAAGTTTTGGATTAAGCGTTTTGGATTACCAACCGATTGATTTTGTTTTGCAAAGCAAGTTCACGATTCTGACAATCTTTTTGACACCATTGAAGACGACGTTTTGAATTTGAAAGCTCGTTTAACAGTCGTTCATTTTCAATTTTTAAAGACTCGATCTGATGCACCATATCAGTATTCACAACAATATCAACAGAATCAACAGAATTAGCAGAGATATGATCAGATGCATATGGCAAAGAACGTAATAACACAGCATTCTGGATATCAGCACAGATAACATCTTTCAAGAGTCGATCAACATCTTTTCTCAACAGTTTCTTTTTACGTTTAGTGTTTGAAATCGATGTTTCTGTTTTCTCAAAAATCCTTTTCCCAAATTCCTTGTGAAAATCCTTTTCCCAATATAGTGCACAATTTTTCAAATTTTTGACATGGGGTAAAATTCTTTTCTGAAGAATATCTCTATGTTCTCGCGCCATTGGTGAGGTAAAATGTTGAACTTTTATTTCAGAATGAAATTCAATCTCACGTTCCAAAATTTTGAGGTCAGATAAGAAAGTGTCAAAGTATTTGATAACGCGACAACTTTCAGCATTAGTTTTTACTTTACTAAGTGAGGGTAAATGACCATTAATTTGTGCACCTTTTGGTTGAGGACTGACTTCAGAAACTGGTGTGATAACCAAAGGGTTATTAGAAGTATATTGTTGTGTGACAAAAGTTATTGAATAGTTAAATGGTTTGTTGTAAACGACATTTTCCATTTTTGACCAACTCTCGTCATCAGCATCTAATTCCTCCATCCGATTATATTCAACAACAGTCATAATTGAATCATCAATTCTATGTTCTGCACTGTAAACTTCATGATTTGGTTTGAATGCTCTGTGTGAAAACTTAGGTTTATAATCAGCAAGATTCGGTCCATATCCATTTGGATTTGGTTTGAAAGAAAACTTTTGAATCGTTGTGATTGATTCACCATGTTTATAAACAACAGTTTTAAAGTCTTTGATTTTGTTTTGTAAGTCGACAATTTCCTCAAGATAGTCATCTATTCGTTTCGTTGAATGCTTTTTGTACTCAGAGAACTGTTTTTGACAAGTTAACAATTCAGCCTTGGCTTTTTGAGTTTCAAAGTAAGAGTGTTAATTTGTTGTTTATGTTCATGTTCATTTGTTCTATTTGAGACAACAAAGCATTCTTCGAAGCGGCTAGATCACAAATCTGTCGTTCCAAATATTTTTCATTTTGGTGAGATTTGGCAAAAGCGGCTTCAAAACCTTTTTCACGGTTTTTTTTAGTTTTGAAAAAGTTGAGTTGTCGAATTAAGCATTCATTATCCCTGGTTAACAGTGCATTTTTCTCTGTTAATTTGGTATTGAGATTATGGTAATGTTCCACTCGTGATTGTTGGTCTTTAACTAAGGTCTCGAGCTCAAAATCTGGATCAAACATAGAATCATTTTGTTCAACGTGAGTCTCAACATGTTCATTATTTAGATCTTCAAGTATAACCACGGAGTCAATTTGATCATCAAAGGTAACCATGAGGTCATCTGGATCATCAAATGTAACTACAGGGTCGAGTTGATGATCATTGGAATGAGATGTAGATGGCTCATGTTGAACACTATGATTCATGTCAGATGCAGATGTTGGCAGAGATATCAGTTCATTAATGATAATGGTTTGTTCAGGTACCTGAGACAAGCCATCAGTGTCATACACTGGGCCTGTGTCACTCATGTGTAGAGCTTGCATTTGTGCCATCAACATCACTGCTGCATTAGCTTGCAAGTCCTCCATATCATCATCAGAATCTGCATCTGCCATAAAGCTCTGTTCCTTGTTGGTAAGAGTTCCGCCAGCTTCATCCTTAAGAGCCAAGAGCAAAGCTTCTTTGAAATACGCACTACCTCTTGTTCTCAGCTTTGGACATGCATTAGCCAGATGACCCTTCTCATTACAGTTATATCATCGAAGACCATTAACCCCAGTCTGAGCATTCCCTTGTTCAACCACTTGAGCCCTTTGTTGTTGCGGAGCTCCCATGTTATTCCTTCCCATAGCATTTAACCCTTGACCACCTCCCATCTAACGACCATAACCACGATTCTGAACTTCAACTAGTCCATTGTTCACAACAGCCTGATTTCTTGTGTTAGATGAGGAACGAATGCGATTGTTGGATTTGTTTGTATACCGGCCAAATGCTTTAGCAATCATAGAAAATCCTTGTTGAAATTCATTGAAGGCATCTGAGTCCTCATCAACTTCACTGTAAAGAGCTTGAGCAGTGTTGTTGTTGTATGGAACCAATTGATTTTGTTGAGGTTGTTGCTGAGACGGATCATAAGGTGTGATGGTTGCATTCTGTTTAGGAGTGGGTTGAGGAACTTGTCGAGGAGGAATGTTAGTTTGAGTCCACAAAGCAAGTTGTTGATTGTCCGGAAGTGATGATGAAACAGTTTAACCATGGAGAATCCTTTCCTTATCAACTTCTTTTTGGTGAGGCTTCAGATAGTCGTACAACAATCCGTATGTATCTTGATGAAGATTTTTAGCTTGACGGAGAAAAATGACATACTTCTCCCATTCAGGGCCAAGACAACTTAGGAACTTAGTGTTGACAGCAATGTGTGGCATAATGATGTTGTGTTTGTCCAAATCATTGATGATGTCTGAAAAGCGATGATGATAAGATTCTAATGTCTCTCCTGGTTCAATCATGAAGTGTTCATAAGCCAAGTAGATTTTGGATTCCATGTCTTCCTGATTGAGTGTTGTGCCTTGTATAAGAAGATGAATATGTTCCCACATTGCTTTTGCAGTCTTTTGAGCATCAACACTTCGAAGGATTGGGTTGGGTAATCCTAAAAGAATGTATTGCATTGCAAGTTCGTCGGCTTCAAAGTGCAGAAGTTGATCACCCGTGAGGTCTGCAACAGTTGCAATGTTGGTGACATCATCTCTTGGTGGAACAGCATTAGGATCGCCGGGTGTAACGACAGTAGGCATCTGAAATGGACCTTCCATAATGACCTTATTTAGAAACTTTCCATGTGGCTTCTTTAGATCACAAAATCTAAAGAACCAAATTACCCATTGATCATAATTACCGGGAGTGAGCATTGGAGGTCTATCAAGTAAGCCAGCTTCATGAATTGATTGTTGGCTACTCAAGGCTTCACACATCTTGCCAAACCATGCCGGTTCCTTCATAGTATTCCTGGATGGATGCTGATTGTAGAAATTTGTGTAAGGTTGTACTTGAAGACTAGGTGGTGGTTGAATCATTTGAGGTTGTGGAATTGCTGCAAGTAGTGGAGTATGTTGTTGATTGAATTGTTGTTGATAAACTGCTTGTTGTTGATTCCATTGTTGATGTTGGGAACTTAGTTGTTGTTGTTGTTGTTGATTATAAGTGTAAGAAAAATAGTTAGAGAATGGTGGTTGTGACATGTTGAAAACTTGTGTTGGTAAAATGGATCTTTGTAGTCGAATGAACCTTTGTTGATGAAGTATCCTTAGGCGTAGAAATCACAATAGCCAAGTAGATCTTATGCGTAAAAACACCAAAGTTACGCGTAACAGCAAGAGTTACGCATAGGTTTAGCTTACGTGTAAGTAGGAGAAAAAACACTAAAGTTATGCATAAACAGTAAGTTAGGCGTAGAAAACTTAGGCGTACGATTACCTTATGCGTAAGACTAGGCTTAGGCGTAAGATGAATCTTATGCGTAGGATGTTCTGCGCGTAAGCTTATGCTTATGCGTAAGTTTAGGTTTTGCCAAATGATCTTTTACACTATCACAAAGCAAAAGATATCCAAAGTCGACGTATTTTCGTGCTTATCCAAGCAAGAAAACACGGA
The DNA here is from genome assembly GCA_022545495.1 of Chrysanthemum lavandulifolium. Taxonomy (NCBI): domain Eukaryota; kingdom Viridiplantae; phylum Streptophyta; class Magnoliopsida; order Asterales; family Asteraceae; genus Chrysanthemum; species Chrysanthemum lavandulifolium. The sequence continues at coordinate 284,849,532 of CM040243.1, read as the reverse complement.
GTAAACCACGAAACTGAAGATCAAACCAAGGATAAAGTTACGCGTAAAACTAGGGTTTTGATACGCGTCGCTTTACTCGTAAAATTGATTTTGCCCAAAGATATTTCTAAACCAGATTTTTGTGATGAGATAGCTTCAATATCACAAAAATAACACAAAAGTATGAAACTTGATGAACCAAAACGTCTAACAGGTTACGCGTAGGACGAAACCCTCGAACAAAAACTAGCTTAAAAACGTAGATCCACGTGTAAAGTTTGAAACTTTTTGCCAAAAACAGTTATTTTAACACCTTAAAACGTTGAAAGGACAAGAATCTTGGATTAAAAAGTGTAAAAAACGTGTTTTTAAGCAAACCAAAGTATCAATACTGAAGCGTATGTTCTACGCGTAGGACCAAAACCCACTTCAAGAACAATAACGATTCACCCAACTATTTGGCGATTGATACCACTGTTAGGTTACCAAATATGCAACACAAGTATCAAGAGAAGAGATAGAGAGGCGGTTGAACAATAAACCAAACACACACATACGAAATAATAATACGGTTACGCGTAGAGTGAATGAGAGAAAGTAAATTGAACAACCAACCCTCAAGTAAGGGTTATTACAAGGTATTTATAGGAAGGGGAGCTAGGGCAACACTCCTACTCCCTTCCTTTCCTTAATGGACATGGGCCTAAGCTTATGGGCCTTCTACATAAGCTTAAGCTAATAACAAACATAAAGGCCATAATTAAGCTAACTATTACATTTGAATTACTAACACTTGAATTAGGTTTAGGAGTGATTCCAACAACTATGGAGCAGTATTTGGAGCGACCAAATGAGAATTGCCAACGTACCTTCGCACAGGATTCTAGTACTGAAAAATACTCTATTCCAGATAAAATTATTCGAGAGTTACGCGAACTTAAGTTTTCTTGAGATGAAGATGAGGACGTTCAGAATCACGTTGAAGAAGTACTCTACTTATCCTCTCTTTTCAACGTCAGAGGTACCCCGAGCTATTCGGTCACCGCAAGGATTTGTTAGCCTTAATAGTTTTTATTAGAAGTGATGGTCATTCACGATTAGGAACTTTGTAACGTGTGTTAGATATCGTGATAGAATAGTCAACGGGCTCGTGGAGTGGGCTAATCTAATTGGTTAAATGTTACGCGTATGCTAAGCCTTGTATAAGCTTAAGCATCCCAAGCCCATTGCAAACCCACGAAAAGCCCATAGGAAGCCTTTAGGGCAACAAACCTTTTCTACTATAAATACCCCTCAAATGGTCATTTGAGGGGTGTGCTTGAAAGTGTGTGTGTGTGTTTTTTTCTTTATTGAATATACAACATCTTGTGTTTATCTTATCCTCTCACATACACGAATTTATATCTTCAAGTCACCATCTTTCTCATCTTATTTCTAAGCTTTGTTTGTGTTTGTTTCACGTGGGTATACTTGTATACGTGTTGGGTTTGCTTGGTAAAGTGATAAGGTTGATATTTGTAAGGTCCTACAATTGGTATCAATCGCCTAACAATGGTTTAGGAGTGTTTGGTTGAAGTTTTTGTTTGTGTAGTATACGCGTAGTTTCGTTCTCAAAGTTTCACGCTTAAAGCTTTAATTTTTGCACTCAAAATTCAAGATTCTTAATGGTTTAAGGTTTATTTGGTGCTAAAGTTTCAGTTTTTGCAAAAGTTTGAAACTTTACGCGTTTTGGTTAAGTTTTGAGCTCGTTTTGGTTCTTTGGTCATTTCTACTCAGAACTTTTCTAAGCACTTTGGGTGAAAAAGGTCAACATTTTGGGTTATTCGAGTGTTTTAAGGATATCCGCTCAAGCGAAATTGGTTGAATCATTGAAATTTTTTACGAGTAGGTCAAAACCCTAGTTCTACTCGTAAGAAAGTCAACTACGCATAATTTTCTACTCGTAACTTTTTGGTGAAGAATCTTCGTGTTAACGGTTACTCGCTTCCTCACTTGGATAAGTGTGTGGAACACTGACTTTGGATATCTCTTACACTATGATAGTGTAAAGGATTTTGGGCAAACCCTAATCTTACGCATAAGTTTCGACTTACGCGTAGAATACTTTACGCATAAGCATTTTCTTACGCCTAAGTTTTTCTTACGCATAAGCTAAATCTTACGCTTAACTTTTTCTACTCGTAACTTTAAACCCACGCATAAGATCCTCGCCTAAGGAATCCTACGCCTAAGATCCTCGCATAAGATCCTACGCCTAAGTTTCTACTCGTAACTTGTGTTTCTCGCCTAAGCTCTTTCTACGCATAAGGTTTAAAAAAAAAAAAAAAAAAAAAAAAAAATTAATTTTCGAGGAGACTAAACGCTCAATTTTAATTTTTGGGCAAAACCCTAATCTTACGCATTAGTTTTTTGGCGGGAAAAGTTGAGTAAAATTTAATTTTTCGAGGAGACTAAACGCTCAATTTTTACGCGAGATTCAAATTTTGGTATAACTTGGAAATTTTTGGTCAAAAATTCAAATTTTTGGGCCTAAATTCAAATTTTTCGGGTCAAATTTGGCGTCAAAATTGTCATAACTCAAAATTTTCATACGTCCTTAGAATTGATTTTTATAGTGAATTTCAAATTTTGGGCGAAATTTTTAAGAACCGAGTTTACGAGTACGACTTTCGGAATCACCTCAACCGAGCTTAATCATCATCAACCACAACTCCTTTATCGTTGAATCGATCCTACATCAACTTTATCATATCATACCTTCATCAATGGCAACTCAACAAGATATTCATGCAGCCGGTGCCGAAAACCGTCCTCCTATGTTGGAAAAAGGCGGTTATCTTCAATGGACAAGTCGAATGCTTCGTTACATCAAGACAAAACCTAATGGAAAATTGATGATCAAATCCATTCGTGATGGACCCTTCATACCTCGACAAGTCCAAGACCACGAAATGCCGATGCAACACCTCCCGTCCCACCATTTTTTCGTCTTCAAAAGAATCGGAATACTCAAGAGGATCGGAAGAAAGTCGAAGCGAGATGACATGGCAATTCATATTATCCAACTGGGTCTACCAAGAGACATCTTTACATCAGAGAAGCCAGAAACCGCTTCGATATGTGGGAGCGTGTTAGACGACTTTGTCATGGAATAGAAATTGGTCAACAAGACACAGAGAACAAGTTGCTAATCGCTGGGAGAAGTTTACATCTACTCCGGGAGAATCCATTGAATCCTACTATGGAAGGTTTTGCACTTTAATGAATGAGTGATCGAAACAAGTCGACACCCGAACTATCGTGAGCAACATCAAGTTCTTGAACAATCTACCGGAAGAATGGGGACGATATGTCACTATTGTCAACCAAACAAAAGACTTACATCAAGTGAACTTTGATCAACTCAACGATTTTCAAACAAAATCAAGTCAAGTGAATGAAGTCGGGCAAGAAAGATTAGCAAAGAATCATGATCCATTGGCACTCATTGCAAAGACTCAAACTCCGGTGAATACACAACAACAACCTTCATCATCTTCCACTAACAACAACTTGCGAGAATACATCCCTCAACAACAAAACTATCCACCGAACAACAACATTACCGGAACAAGGTATCACCGATCTTGAAATGGAACAAGAAGAAGCTTTGTCACAAGCATTTGCATTCTTGGGTAAAGCATTCAGAGGTCGCTATTCCACACCAACTAACAACAACCAAAGGATTTCATCAAACACTCGCAATGGCAAATTGCACAAAGGGTGTGAACATGGGTAATCAAAGACAAATGGTTGGAGTTATTGGGAATCGCAGGATATGCTCTTGGTTTCGTATGGGTAATCAAAGGTTCGAATCGTAATGTCGGATGGGTCGAAATGTTGGGAATAGAGCGGTGGGAAATCAAAATGGGAATGTTGCGGCTCGATCGTTGGGAATTATGGAAATGTGAATCAAGGTAATCGATTACGTGTTATAACTGTCAAGGAGTGGGTCACATGACAAGAAATCGTCCCACTAAACCGCACAAGAAGATCGGTGATTTTCTTGAAAAGTCGCTTTGTTAGCAGATAAGCAAGCAAGACAGGTTCTGAGCTGAGTGTTGAGGAAAATGACTTTTCGCTATTGTGGATGAATTGGAAGACCTCGAGGAACTCAATGCAACCGCATCTTCATGGCAAATCTTGAGGAGACTAAGCACGACATCGACTCGACGCACCTCCCGCCTATGACGCCAACGTAGTATCCGAGGTACCAATCATTGATCCATGCTATAACAATGTCATATTTGATGTGTTTACTCATGACGAACATCATTACGTGACATCAAGACCTACTTATGATACATACATGGACAATCCGAGTTGTAGCAATACTAACTCGAGACTCGGATGTGGATCCTAGTGGAGATCGTGGGCACAAAATCTTGACAATCGATGAGGAAACACGTGCTTATTTTGAATCATTAATCAACAACCGTGGCATTGAAATTGAGAAAGTTAAAAGGTCAATCGCGATGTCAAGGACGCGAATGCCAAATTGACCGCTGAGCTTGAGAGTTACAAGGAGAATGCAAAAGCCTTTGAATTTAAGAAAAACAAAGAATCAGAATTAGAAATTGGTTATCGAAATTTGGTTTCTAAAGAACAACTATTGCAAATCAAGTACAACACACTCGATGTGAATTTGAACTTGAAAATTAAATCTTTAAACAAGGAAATTTCGATTTAAATGACCAACTTTCTAAACAAAAGGCAAAGTTTTCGATCTTGAAAAGAGAAGAAGCGCTTGATAATCGATTTTTCAAAGCGAGAAGATTCTCTTCTTGATGAAATTCTTGATAAAATGAGAAAATCCAAACTTTGGAAAATTTGCTTTTAAACGGGTCATTCGCTCAAACAATCAAGATGCTTTCTAATCAAGTAAATCCGTTTTCATACTAATAATAGAATGGCACTTGGTAACGACCCTTCTTCGTTCCTCAAGAAAGCTCGAAATCTCGTAATGTGTTAAACAATGGAAATGTTTTGCATAAACCCATAACTGTCGTGATTCTCTTGAAGCGTTGGAACTATCTCGAGGAGAGTAGATCAAAATGAAACAAAAGAATCCGGAAATCAAACCTATTGATTATAACAAATGGAACCAAATTAATGGAATTACTTTTGTTAATCAAAAGAAAAGTCAAAGTTCTCCATCACATCAAGTGTTTCAAACAAAGAGTTAACACCTGCTTCAAAATCTGTTTCAAAACCAAAGGTTGTCTCAAATTCTCTTTGAACATTGAACAAATGTCTTCAAACAATCCTTTTAACACAAGTGATGCGAGAAGTATTTTAGACAATGTGAAAACTAGAATTGTGGATCTTCAAGACACCGTTAAAACTAAAACCACTATTACACCTAACAACCGGTTCTCTAGTTTTGACATCGAACAAAGAAAGTTTTTGAAACTCAAATTGCCCCTCACCGAATGCCATCGGTGCAAGGGTAATTCATTTTGAACAAGCGTTTTTGAAAGAAACAATCGACTTTGTCAAGGACCATAAATCCTGGTAAAGCAAGCTAATGACCTGTTGAACAAATCAAAGTTTTGGAAAATTTAAATGACTCTCTTCAAGATGTTCGACTCATCGATATTATGTCCATCATTTTGCAAACATATTCATTGAAGATCATGAAAGACTCGACCGAGACCTCGAAATTGTTTCAAAATATGAAAAAGCACTTGAGAAACTTGAAAAGAAAATATCTCATATTTTAAACAACTTGATCGTAAAATCGAGGAATGCAAGTATGACAAATTGTCATATGGCGTGCCTACAATGACATGAAAGCGAAAATGATCTTTTGAGGGCTCACCGGAAGGTCAAAAAGGAAAGGCAAGGATACTAAGATTACAAAACCATTGACCGAGGAGAAAGCAAATGTTCCCAAACCGGTTTCCAAACCAAAATGTCTGCTTCTATGCCTCCTCCAAAAGTCAATGAGAAAATGTTTCATCAAAATCACCACTCCACCGCCTTGCCTAAACAAAATGTTGATAAAGGAAAAGCGGTTATCGAGAAACCAACAGTTTTAGCTCCTAGCCTTTTTAAGATGAGTACCACTAATGCGTCTGCCTCCACATCTAAAACATATGGATCAAACGACATAAGTTTAGAAAAGCACTCTAAAGAGACTAGGAAAGCTGAAACCACTTCTCTAGATAATCATGTGAATCCTAATGAGTGTGCCTCACCTTCTATAGGACTAGAAAGCACCTCTAGGAGTAGCAGACTAAAGCCTAAGAGCAATACAAGGAACAATAGAGTCTCGACTGCCTCTAGGAGTAGTAGCTTGAATAAAGAGAAGAAAGTAGAAGAACACCCTAGGAATTTACAACCTTTGAATAAGAAAGACATTTCATCTGAATGTACTGAATCTGTGAAACTTGCTAAGTCTAATGAATGTGTTGAATCTCTTTGTTTAACTTGCAAGAAATCTTTAAATGTTCAAGATGATTGTGTTTCTAAGAATGAGATTGTTAAGCCTGTTAAGAAGAATGTTCCCAAAAGAACTTATGCTAAACGAATAGGAAGACTAGTCGCGAGACTTAGGCTTTACACTACTGATAGGGAGCATAATGTTTACTTTAGGGATGACATTTGGAAACCAACGGGTAGAACTTTCACACTCGAGAATGGTAGAATGAGTGATGCACCTGTCTTACCAATAGATGACTTCTATGAGTGTGATCAGGATTTTACCTCTAACCCAAAGGAACCAAAATCGAAACGGTTTCCAAAATCTTCTTCTTCGTGATTGGCGTGTTATCGAAATATGTCTTTGGATCATCGACTCGGGTTGCTCCAAGCACATGACCGGAATCTAAAGTCTGGCGATCAATTTCGTCTGAAATTCATGGGAACCGTGACGTTTGAAATGATCATGTAGCAACTATCATGGGTTATGGAGATCTACCTTTTGGAAATTATTTGATCACTCGGGTTTACTATGTCCAAGGGTTGGGACACAATTTGTTCTCGATCAGGCGCCTACGTGATGCGATTTAGAGGTTGCTTTTAGGAAAATGCTTGCTTCGTTAGAAACTTGGATGGCACCGATCTCTTAACGGGAATCGTGATACAAACTTGTATGCTATCAACATTAACCAAATGGCCTCTTCATCACCAATATGTCTTATGACACGAGCATCCGAACTCGATCTGGTTGTGGCACGACATTTATCCCATCTCAATTTCGACACCATCAACAATCTTGCCAAAGACAACATCGTCAATGGACTTCAAAGTTCAAATACACCAAGGATCACTTATGTCCATCATGCGAACAAGGAAAAAGCAAAAGAGCATCATATAAACCCAAACCGTACCTAGTTCGGAAGCAAAGTTGCATATGTTGCACATGGACTTATGTGGCCCAATGAGAGTTGAAAGCATTAACGGAAAAAGTATATTCTTGTTATCGCCGATGATTATTCGAGATATACATGGGTTAAGTTTACGAGATCAAAAGACGAAGCACCGTGCATCATCATCACCTTTACGGGCGAATTCAAGTACTTCTTCAAACTCCGAGTGGGGTTGTAGGCGACAACGCACGTAACTCACTAATCGAGTTAAGAGCTTATTTTGAAGATGTTGGAATTACTCATCGGACATCACCGTTAGAACTCCACAAACAGAATGGGGTAGTTGAAAGAAGAAATAGAACTCTTGTGGAAGTCGCCGCACAATGCTAATCTATTCTAGTGCACCGTTATTTCGTGGGTCGATCTTTGTTGCCTGCTGTTTCACTCGAACCGATCCCTAATCCATCCTAGATTCAATAAAACACCATATGAGCTTGTGAACAACAAAAACCGATATCTCTTACTTTCACGTGTTTGGCGCTTTGTGCTATCCACGAATGACATAGAAGATCTTGGAAAACGAAAGCAAAGGTGATATTGGAATCTTCATTGGATATTCGATAACTCGAGGGCATCTGTGGTGTATAATGTAAGGCTAAGGAGGATCATGGAGACGATGAATGTGACGTTTGACGAACTTTCACAAATGGCTTCGAGAGACTCGCTCTAGAACCCGCACTAAACCGGCGGACTTACGGACACATCGCCGGGACTCGTACTTCAAAGAGCTCAATCAACTTCGTTTGAAAATCCTAAAGAACAAGAATGGGAGAATTTCTTCAAGTTAATGTTCGATGAATACTATGGTGGAACTTCGACAAATGCATCAAACCATCATTCCGCGCACCCGCCAAAATCATCCGCCACCACCAACGTAAGATGCATCTACATCGGTCGAAACCAATGCACCAACTCCATCAACATCATCTACATCTACTACGCTTATTGCACCCGTTCTACCCGCAGTTGATGAGCAAAACCAAAACCGTAATGATGCAACGTTAGATGAAGACTTATTTGAAAACCCGTTTGCTATGGAATCAGCTGAATCTTCTTCAAGCTTACGAGAACCATCTAACTCGCATACGTTTAACCAACGGTATCCTTCTACTCTGAAGTGGACAAAAGACCACCCAATTGAACAAGTTATTGGTGAACCTTCAAGGCCAATTTAGACGAGACGTCAACTTGCCACCGATTGCGACTTGTGCATTTACCTTTGCTCAATTAGCAATATAGAGCCAAAGAACATTCGCGAGGCAATGGCAGAACCCGCATGGATAGAAGCAATGCAGGAGGAACTTCTTCAATACCGTCTACATGACTCTTGGGAAATGGTTCCAAGACCAATTGACGTACGCGTCATCGATCTCAAATGGTTATGGAAGAACAAAAGGGATGAAGAGATGACTGTAATTCGCAACAAAGCTCGTCTTGTGGCCAAAGGATATAGACAGGAAGAGGGAATAGACTTTGAAGAGTCATTCGCGCCGGTAGCTAGACTTGAAGCGGTCAGATATTCTTAGCCTATGCACTCACAAAAATATCACGGTTTATCGATGGACATTAAGACCGCGTTCTTGAATGGAACTCGAAAGAAGAAGTGTACGTGAGTCGACTAGAAGGCTTCATAGACTTGGAACATCCGGACTACGTCTACAAACTCAAAAGGCAATCTACGGTTTAAAACAAGCTCAGAGAGCGTGGTATGACGAATCGTCTCTTTCCTTATCCAAAACAATTTCACCAAAGGAACAGTTGATCCTACCTTGTTTACACAAAATGCAAAACGACATTTTGATTGTTCGATTTATGTGGGCGACATCATCTTTGGGTCCACTAATCCGAATCTTTCAAAACATTTTGAAAATCTCATGAAAAGCAAATTTGAAATGTCCATGATGGGGAACTAAAATTCTTTCTTGGTTTACAAATACATCAGTCCCTCGTGGAATTTTTATAAATCAAGCTAAATACACAACCGAGATTTTGAAAAATCATGGTATGGACAATCGTGACTGGTCGAACACCAATGGTAACATCACCAAAAATTGGAGCCGATGTGTTTGGGAAACCTATTGATCCAAGAAATATTGGAGCATGATTGGTTCTCTCATGTATCTTATCGCTAGTCGACCAGATATTCATTTTGCTTTTGCTTATTAGCACGGTTTCGTGCAAAGCCTACCGAATCGCACCTCAAAGAGGTTAAACGGATCTTCGGTGCACCAAGACATCCATTCACATGGGACTTTGGTATCCGAAGGAACCGGATTTGATCTAATTGCCTTTTCGGATGCGACCACGCAGTGATCAAGTTACGACAAAAGTACATCCGGAGGAGCACAATTTTGGGTGAAAAGTTAGTAAGTCGGTCTTCAAAGAAACAAGATTGCCTTTGCACTATCAACCGTCGGTAGTATGTGTCTCTATCTGCGTGTTGTGCTCAAGTTCTATGGATGAGAACACAACTCACAGATTATGGCTTTACTTTCGATAAAATACCTATGTATTGTGACTCGAAAAGTGCCATAGCCATATCATGCAATCTGCTCATCACTCAAAGACTAAGCATATCGTAGTCCGCTACCATTTCATCAAAGAGTACGTCGAAAATGGTATCGTTGAATTATTCTTCGTGAAGATCGATTACCAACTCGCCGATCTATTAACTAAAGCCCTTCCAAAAGAAAGGTTTGAGTATTTAGTTCGACGAATTGAATCGTAGCCTAACCCCGAGGAGTTAGAACGTCTTCTCGAATCTTCTTGAAAATGATTTTCCAAAAGCTTCAGAAATATTTTTGAAAACAAAATACAAAATTTGAAAAACCAACAAAAGCAAAATATAAAAATATAAAACTTTCAAAATACAAAACAATAGAAAATCAAAAATCCAAAAATATTATTCTACGACATGTCTCTTGTATAATCGATATTCATGACGTATCTAGAAATGTCATTCAACAATGATATGGGCATGTACAGATGCTTGAGCGAGAGTTCTTTAATATGTTTTCTAAAACATGTCGCTTCTCAAAATTTCTTAATAAAATGGCTTTCGTATACATCAAGATGCGAAACCCGGACCGAAATGATGACTTTGATTATTTTCAAATCAAAACTCGTGCTTTGATCGAAAAATGAGGTGTACGCTTGATGCACTACATTTAAAAATGGTGAGAAATCATCATCATCTTGAGCACCTTTTCAAGATTGTTCAAAAGATTTTCAAAATCTTTCAAAATATTTTGTGCTCAAGATAACTCCTCTAAAACCCTTTAATTGAATATGATTTATTAAAGGGGAGTATAAAACCAAAATGTTCCAAATTCATGCTTAAATCAAATCCGTTTGTCTCCCAAAATATTCTAAAATGTTGTTTAATCATTGATTTCAAAAATATCCGGATATGCTATTTTTGAGGGGAGAGACGTGATTAAAATGTGATCAAAATCGTTGTTTGAATCTCAAATGAGCTCGACTCGAGACGGAACCAATGAATTGACGAGCAATTATGTACCATCTCGAGAAACTTTCTATGACTTGACCAGACGGGTAATAATTTCAAGCTAGTTCTCTAGTGATGTAAACGTGTCTCGAATCGGTCTTGTTCATTTAAAGTCGATCAATTTAAAAGTGCGAACTCTACCCTCTATGTGCGTTTCATCAAAACTTATGAGCACATGTGAAGGGGAGTGTTTACGAAAATATAAAACTCACGAGTGTTTCAAACATGCTTTCTATCATAAACACTCCGAGAGATTTTCAAAGAAAATGGTTTTATGGCAACAATAGGACATCATGGAGTTATAAGGTGACTAAGAATAGGAAATCGAGTCCTATGATCCGCCAGAGGAGGGATCTACCCAAGGACATCACAAATAGTTAGTATTAGAAGTCCTTAGGTATGATTGAAAAAGGAGTAATGTGAGAAAGGAGAAAGAAGGGTTGAAGAATTAAAAGAAATGTAATGAAAAAGGGTGAAAAGAAATAGCCTCCATATTCAACCTTAGGGCGTAAACCGGGTTCAACTCATCTCACATTGGTTGTCACTAAGATGACACCGGTATTGAAGATAAAGACGTCATGGACCCAAAGGACGCACCGCACTAAACCTTCTAGCCACTCAATTCCTCTTAAAAGGATTTGTTTCATTCTCACCGGGAACCCTACATAATCTATTGACCTTCTCTTAGAGATCGTTGATATTGAAGAAGGAGACCCTCTCCCTAGTCTCCGCCAGAAAACCAAAATGCACTTATTGAGTCTAGAGCCACGAGATTCATCAAAAGATCTCATAGGAACACTTGACATGACATCGCTTGTTGTTCATCAATAAGAACACAAGTGATATATTATAGAGTCCCACGCAGATCTTAGCAATCCGCCGAACATTTATGAGAAGTTTCACTACATGATCTTCGCGATTGAATGGAAATTCGCCGTGGTCAACATCAAGCGACCACGGCAGTCACTGGTAATTCTCGTGGATTACGCTTAGTGTGTCTCAAACGGTCTACGATCGTGGGGTGATGCTTGGTGTACCTCGGCGACTCATCCGAATCAGATGTACTTGGTATATCGCGTTATCTCACTTGTGGGACTCCGGTTCAGAATGGCCCTTGTAAGAATTAGAGACGTGTTTTCACACTATGTCATAACACCCTCGAAATTCAAACTTGTAAGTGCTTAACCGCTTATTACTAACAATGTTTTATGTTTTCTTCTTATGGAAGCTCGGAGCGGATGGATCGTGCGACTTGCCACATGCTCATACCAACAACACATGAAAGTTCTCATCATAATCAAAGGAGATGATTCTTCGTCAATGTCAAAGAATCTACAAAGTTTAAAGACTCGAAACTACATCATTGGTAACCAAAAGAAAAATAGAAGTGTGAGCATGGTGGAGAAAGAAATGGAGAATGACGTGGAGACACCTAACCAACGGTCGACAATGGCGATAACCACATTATCTGATCACAAAGCATGAAGGAACAAAGAATTAAGACTATTCTATATCTACACGCAAAGTTCAAGCTCAAGGAAAGTAGAGACCTAATCAAGTGGAGCATCGTTTGAATGACCACCCCTTAGGGGGAGATTGTTAGCCTTAATAGTTTTTATTAGAAGTGATGGTCATTCACGATTAGGAACTTTGTAACGTGTGTTAGATATCGTGATAGAATAGTCAACGGGCTCGTGGAGTGGGCTAATCTAATTGGTTAAATGTTACGCGTATGCTAAGCCTTGTATAAGCTTAAGCATCCCAAGCCCATTGCAAACCCACGAAAAGCCCATAGGAAGCCTTTAGGGCAACAAACCTCTTGTACTATAAATACCCCTCAAATGGTCATTTGAGGGGTGTGCTTGAAAGTGTGTGTGTGTGTGTTTTTCTTTATTGAATATACAACATCTTGTGTTTATCTTATCCTCTCACATACACGAATTTATATCTTCAAGTCACCATCTTTCTCATCTTATTTCTAAGCTTTGTTTGTGTTTGTTTCACGTGGGTAAACTTGTATACGTGTTGGGTTTGCTTGGTAAAGTGATAAGGTTGATAAAACTAAGGTCCTACAGGATTTTTCCTATGACTCTTACTGGAACTGCAAAAAGATGGTATAACAAACTCCCTAATGAATGTAAAGGAGCATGGGCTAAACTAAGAAAAGAGTTCGTCCAGCAATTTTGCCCTCCTTAAAAAATGGCCAAATTTCTTGGTAAAATATATCAATTCGTTTAAGTTGGAGAAGAAACGCTTTACCAGGCACGGGAAAGATTTAATGAGCCACTTTATCGATGTCCCGCCCATGATTTGAACAAACATCAGATCGTCTATATCTTCTACCGGGGAATTAATGCGCTAACACGAGAACTACTCGATTCCCTGAGACCTATTCCTAGCATGACTCCTGACCAAGCCTTGGAATGTATTCAACGGGTTTTTGAACATTGCTATAAATGGAATATGGATACAGGGTACGGACCAAGAGACAATTTTGATCATAAGGTAATGAAGACTATAATAAAGCAAGAATACAATTATGGGGAAATTTTCGAAAAACGAAGATTAGAAAGAGAAGTTGAGGCATGTAGGATTTAGAGGGTTAAGAGTGTATTTGGGACCAAAACCGGGAGCAATCTTGAAAAGAAGATTCTTGACCACATCAAGGAATCAAGGGAACGAGATGATAGGATTGAAAAAATGATGAAGACATTCGTGGATAATACAGTTTCTTCTCTCAAAATTCATGAAGATAGGATTAAGAGATTGGAAAAGAGTGTTAGCTCATGTTCATAAGACATCACTGATTACCTAGTAGCTCGGGAAGAGGAAGTTGTCAACACGGTGGAAACTATCCTTGAATAACCGACGACCTTTTCAGAAAAAGTTAAGCGACGAATCAGCATCGAAAGACAATCACTTCTGGACCAAGCTTTACCGGTAAAATTCCCTATTAATAATTCCATTAAAACTAATCATGATGATATTCCGCTAGAATTAGGCAATGATGAGACAGTTCACCTCAATAAAAGATGTTTAGCAGTTTTGAGAAACGAGCTACCACAAAAGGAAAAAGATACAAGATGTTTCACTCTCCCTTGCTTGATTGAGAGTCTCGATATGTGTAATGCCCTAGCTGATCTTGGAGCGAGTATTTGCATAATGCCTCGTTCGATGTTCCTACGAATGAGGATTGGTGACTTGAAGCCAGCCAAGATGAAAATTGAAATGGCCGATCGATCTATGCAGTCACCATTAGGCATCTTTGAAAATGTGTTGGTGAAGATTAAGAAATTCTTTTTCCCGGTAGATTTTGTAATTCTTGACATTCCGGAAGACAATAGAATACCTGTCATTTTAGGCAGACCTATGCTTGCCACTGCCTATACAAAAGTGGATGTCTTTTCTGGAAAACTAACTCTTGAAGCTAATGGGGAAATTGCAACGTTTCGACCTAATGAATTCCTGTCTACTCCTCAAAAGGTGTGTGCGGTTGACCCAGTAGGCAGTTTTGGTGACGCTCTAGAAAAATTTCTTAGTGACCCCCCAGATCCTGGCGAGATTGATTCGGGGAGAGATTTTACTATTTTCGTCAACTTCGAGGAAGAGGAGAATTTAGGAATCAGTACTGATGATTTCTCAAGTGACGTCGAAATGACCCATGGGCAAGACAACTCTATGAAGGATTTTTCACAAACCAATCAACCTAGATTTCATGAGGTAGGAACCCGCATACATCATAGAAACCCTTATTATCTAAAGATCTCATGCAAAATCGGGTTCATCGATTTCCACCCATTTATTGACACAACTTCCCCAGTCAACATCATGTCGAAAGAGTGCTACAACCGGTTATGAAGAAAGAATTAGAATATAAAGGGAATAACTTTATTGGGTTTGCAACTAATATCCATATCTTCGTTGGAACTCATTCATTTTTGGTAGACTTTATGGTTTTGGACGACGTAAGCGAATTTGTGGAAGATGGACTTACGGGAGTAATTTTAGGAAAGCCTTTTCAGAAAATGTCAGGATTAGATAAAAATGAAAAAGAAGGGTTAGTATGGTTAAAGATAAACGATGATAAGACTGTCTTCAAAATGCCGAGAACAATTAAGAATTTCAAAAATTGGACCAAGAGGCAGTTGAGCCAAGCCCAACCATTGCTCGATATCAGTGAGGAAGACAAAGAAAAAGGTATTGACCACCCTTACCAGAAAATCAAGAGCTTCTACTCGGGCTGTTTAGAATTAAGGGATGACTACAAACGGGATGAGAATCTGATAAGTTGGATCCAACGTGGAGATTGCCATATTCACGAATTGACCAACAAGCACTGGTAGCCCCGCAGCTCTGAGTCTAACTTAAAGACTCGTAAAGAAAGAAAAGTGCTCTTTCGGGAGACAACCCGAATTATCCATTTCTTTTGTTTTATTTCCATTTTTGTTGGGTTTTGTGTTTTTAACCATTTTTGCAGGAAACGAGGAAGTGTTTGTTGCTGCTGCAGTTTGCTGATCTGACCATAGTTACGGCGTAACTCACCTCATGTGATTACGCCGTAACCAACCCTTTTGCAGCAGTATTTTGGACGCATTACCAATTATGGCGTAATACCTTCTTAGTGCTTACGCCGTAGCCACTCGCCTTACAGCTTATGTCAGGTTTTGCCAGTTACGGCGTAACTCCCTCAAAGAGTTACGACGTAACCTTCCTCGATTTTAATTCTTTCATTTTAAAACACAATAACCTTGTATTAGTATTTTAAATGAACTTTGTGGGTGTGTTCCTCAAACCCTCACGAGACTTCACTCGTCCACTGGGACACCAAGTGGTTTAAAAGGTTGTTGCATATGCTAAATGCAACCGTGATTCCTACTGAAAGTGAGTTAAGTTTATTTTTATTTTCATTTTTCTTTTTAGAATTATTCTTGTCGGTAGTGTGATTTTAGGGATTGAAGTTTGTTCATGATGCTTATCCGAAGGCACGTCTCTTTTTTGTGGGCCTTCTTTCTTTTTGGAGCAAATTTCAGGGAAGTTCTCGCTTTAATTCTACTTTTCTATTCACCTTTATTTAACGCTTAGTATAAAAAGGACTTTGTACAATTCAAGTGGGGGGGGGGGACGGGAGTAGAATTATCTCTTGAACAATATTTTGCCCTCATTTTTCTAGTTTATTTTGAAAAATTATGAAATTTTTAAAATTTTGACATGTTTTTCTTAACCTAACTAGATTAGACCTTAGCCGAGCACATACAACCCTTGATATTATATGGTGAGATTAGCCTTATCCGTTTCCCAATTTTTACCCCAAATCCACCAAATTATGAGTGTGCCGATAGCTTGTAAACTTTAGAACTTGGCCTTTGCATCATTTAGAGACCATAAACGAGGTATGTTGAGTTAGCTCGATGTATTTGGACTTTTCAAGGAAATATTATAGGATTATCACCCAAATAGCCTACCATTGTGTGTCTATCAATTAGTCACATCGACTTCTCGACCCCCATGTGAAACCCTTTTATTGCACTCACCTTTAGTGCAGGATACCCCTAGATACACCCATCTGAGCCATTCCTTTCATTTTGTTAACCCAATATATTGTTTCAATACACCTATACACCTTAGCCTACCCTGTAGTGTTTATTTGTGATTGGGAAGTCATCATTTCCCTAAGTTCAAGGTTCAAGTTGAAAGGTTCGAAAATCACGCTTTCATCGATGGCATATTTCTGAAGATCATTGAAGACCCCTCGAATTCCCATTGTTCATCTCAAGTGGGGGGATGTTATGTTTAGTTATCATTGTTATGTTGAAAAAAAATGTGATTCGAAAAAAAAAGTTGTTATGTTATTTAGTTAATGTAAAAGTGCATTGTTATAAGCAGTATGTTATGAGCTTAATAGATTTAGTATCGAGAAGGCCACCTCGGTCACATTTGAAGATTGGAGTTGGTAATTATGCCAACAGTTGGAGAAAAGGTAATGTGCCCATCATGACGTCCTCTAATGACACATCTACCTAGTATTTCATGATCCGGTTTCTTGACTTCAAGGCTTGAACTTTGGGCGGAAGTAAGTGGTGATGACTTAGTTATAGATTTAGACTACCTACTTGATTTATATTTTACACCATTTATATATCTCATGTCTTATACTACCCTTTAGTCATGAAGCGTGTCTAGGTAATGCAGTGAGCAATATTTGGTGTCTTGGCCATGGATTTGGTCATGTATCATTGATTTTGTCCACTTCGCCGTGACATGTTAGTAATGACGAGTCACCCCTTAACCTTTGTCGTGTCTACCCATATTGCCTTTGAGAATTGTTTAGCTCTTAACTATAGTGGTGGAGATTTGTGTAACCGCCAAGCTTATGATAGAATACACGCTATGACTGTGCGATTGAGTGATCACCCCAAAATTGATACTTAGAATAGTTGAGAGATTTGAGTGTTTCGTTCATTTCGTGAGGTGTTCGGCTTTGTTTTATTCTAGCATAAGGGATTTGTAAACTCATATTTTCCAGGTTATGGGAGATATCTTTTTAGAAATCTTTCTAATAAGGTCTACTTGAGGGCAAGTAGAGTTCAAGTGGGGGGATATTTGATAACATCAAATAGTCCTGATTATTAAGTGTCAATTTCCCCCGATAATGCTTGTAGTTTATATCATTTATATGGGTTTACGTTTGTTTTCCATTGTTTTCCACTTTCAGGTAAATTACGAGCATTGAAGCTAAAGAGAAGCGGAATTGGAGAAATATAAAAGATTTATCTTAGTATGCTGACTTTGAAAAAGTTACGGCGTAACTCATATCTCTCATTACGCCGTAACTAAAGCGTGACTCAGAATACCAACTCTTCAGAAGGTTACGGCGTAACTCTCCCCAAAAGCTATGATTTAACTATATTAGGTCAAATGAGGTTTCACGCCGCTGATAACTACGCCGTAACTACATCATAAACTAGGACGTAACCAAGTTATATTGAAGATACGGCGTAACCACTCATTAGGTTACGCCGTAACCAGCAGATCTAGTTCTTTTATAAAGGAATTGAAGATTACGGCGTAACTCTTATATTAGTTACGTCGTAACCCAGATCTGGCCTAAAAATACCCCACGAATTTCAGCATTTCTAATCATCCCATTCCACACACAACAACCGAGAACGTGGGAAGAAGCCAAAGGCGATCTAGAGGAGCATCTGAGTCGCTCCAGGGAGAAATCACTCCCTATGATAAGCATTAGCATTTTATCTTTTCTTTACTTTCGATTCATGTATTTCGTTACTTTGAATATTGAATTGATTTGTATGGTTAATATGAGCGGCTAAGCACCTCCAGGGGCTGGCCTAGTTATGATTCCTTAATTGTTTTGTCTGCATTTACTTTACTTCCGCATAATTATTTCTAAGTGTATGCATGCATAGTTTATTGGTAGCTACCCTTATTTCGGTAGTTTTGTGTGGCGGTAGAGGTCAATTGCCTATGAGATATGACCAACTGACCCTAGGTGAGCGGACTGAGACGGTAAGGGTAAGATATGACCAACTGACGACCCTTTCTACTTGTGCGATTTGACCAACTGATCACCTACCGTTTGGATGAACTTAAGAATTAGGGGGTGAGTGTTTAAGTTGCTAACGCCCGGCACTCACTATTATAAATCTAGCATGTAGCGATACTTAATGACTTGGCTTAGGGACCGTGAACAATAGGACTTATGAGGACACCGACTTCTCTTGTGGTGGCATCTTTGTTTGATAGGTTAGGCTTAATTGACCAAATGTTGTCCTCTTGACTTTCACCCCACCTGAAATAATTGGAAGTAAGTAGATGTAAACTTTACTAGCTAGGAGGAATAACTAGGTTAGCACCACTCTCCTTTATTGATCACACATTTGCCTTTTATCTGCTTTTAATTGTTTTCAGTAGTTAATTAATTAATTCCTTATCGAAATTATATTTAATCTGTGACACCGACACTTAGTAATAATCCAACACACATAGCTTTTGGGACGACCTCGGTTTTACCGAATACTACACTGCACACGACCGGGTACACTGCCCGTTAGTGCATTAGGGTAGACCATATGTATAACGAGACTATATAAATATTAAAACCTGGTCAGTAAAACCTGCATCAAATCCCGTGATCTCAAGTTCGATCCTAACACACTTCTATTATTTTATGTCCATTAAACAAATAACTTTGAAAGCTGACAATCGACAAAACTCGAATATACAATTACAGACTTACAGTCAAAAAAATGTCGAGAATATATATGGATACGAAGGAACATATGAAACTAAATTAAACTAGCAATTGATTTCTATTTATCAATCAAGTGTATATTTTCCAAAGATCACATGTAAGCTTATAATTAGTTATTGAACGCAACTAATTTAATGAAAATTTTCAAAGCTTCACATATATTATTACCTTGTTTAGTGAGAGATCTTTTTTTGAGGTAAAATGTTTAAACCCGGTGAATATTTTACTCCAAAAAACATTTAACTACATAGCATGTGAGTGAATATCACATCTCAGCCCGTTACATAGGCAGTAAAACATATATAACAAGATATAGTAGTCCTATCAAAGAAAAACACCACTAAACACTAGATTACATTTGGCGCATAAAGACACCAAATATAAACTATCGTCTAAATTGACTTGGAAGATTAATGTCTACCATGTCACAAAATGCCAATTGTTCTCTTGTTAAACCTTCAATCTCATAACCGTCATAGACGTCATAATCTTCTTCCTCATATAAACTTGCGTCATTTGCACCTTCACTGGCCATGAATTGAGCAGACTCATCATAAACATCCTCAACATCACTATCACTCTCTTCCACGACCTTTTTCGTATCCTTAATGGTATTACCAATATTTCCAGGAATAGAAGTACCCACATTCTCGAATATCTTGTCATTTTCCTTCAACGCTTCAAACGAATTCCTTAGAGTAACCAGATTAACTCGAGGCCATATTAGTGGTATCATTTTCAAATTCGTGGCCCCATTATTTCCTTCACTTCCTTGCTTCTTTAACGTTCCAGACCCATTAGAGTAGATACATGACAATACAAAAATGTACGTTTAGGTTTAAAACCCATTGACTTATCATGTTGCTTACCTTTAGGTTTACGATTTTGTACAACTTGGAACCCATCATTTTGAGCAGCAACATTCTTCATATGACTTGGAGCATTTTGCTACCTCAAATCAGCTCCTAAGTTTACACCACATTCAGAAACAACGCATTTTGGACATTGACTAACATCATGACCAAACTCCGAACAACTACCAAATCTTGGCGGTTTTCACTCAAATTAGACCTTAATTGTATGCAAATAAGAACCCAAACCCTCCACATAACGAATAGCAATCACCATAGTATCTTTGAGAGGACGATCAACCTTTATGTCAATCAATGCAGGCGCAAAATGAAAATGACCCCAGGAGTCTATACACATAGTGCTTGTATAAGAATCAAGCATGATTGGTGTACCCAATCAAGTGGAAATGGCACTCAACCCATCCTAAGTAAATGCGAACAGAATATCATGCAATTTTACCTAAACCGAGACAAATTTCAGGTATTTTTTTAATAAGAACTCATTAGGAGACCACTTCTTAAGAATGATTGGGGCATTACGTATCAACCATTGTCTATTTTCCAATACCTCATCCCTACATGTTGTTGATGCGAATTTGAAAATGAAGAAACCTTTCAAATTCAGCATTGCTTTGACTATATCAAACTTCTTCCATACGTTCATCACATAATGTTCAACAATAGGAAATGCAATTCTTTCCTAAGAAAATAACCATATAAGCAACTCATGCGTCTCTATCCTCTAGGGAATTGTGGCGATATAGACAAATCCAAAAAATTAATCGTTCACTTTCTTAATCCTTAGATCTTTTGCTAAATTCTTAAACACTCTATTAAATCTCTCACGTGGTAGATTCATTAGTTTGTCATTTAGGGTTTGGTACCATTTTAGGGTTACAGTTTGTGACTAATTTTATCTATGTCGTTGATTGTGTTTGGAGCGTTTAACTGTTATTGTTTAGTCTACAACTTGCGATCGTGATCGACCACTGAATTGTCTTGTTAAAAACCCTAGCATCGGTTAGGGTTTTTCATCCTAATTATTCAGAGTTGTAGTCCTATTTGGCTTGATTGTTTGTTCATGGTGTAAATATGAAAAGTGGGTTTCTGGTATCAGAGGAGGGAAAGGGGTAGACGTAAGAAGGATGAGACAAAGGTGATGACGGCTTTGAATGTTAATGTCGTGGGTTCAAGGGAGAATGTTGTTGTGGGTACATTTACTTTTGCTAACCGTGAGGCGTATTTGGGATTTCCAACCCCATCTGAAGTACTTGGAAGGCTCATTGATTCGACTTTGTTGATCGGTAAGCTCCGTGATATCAAAAGCCTAATGTTAGAGGGAATGTAAGTATTAGTAGGAGATGATGGGAAATCGTTAAAGTTGAGTGTTCTGGTATTGACAAGGCCACACGTGAAGCTTGTGAAATATTCGATGTTTCCATGAAAGACGTGAACTCCCAATTGGTATTAGTAGAGCTGTTAATGATACTCGTGGTCTTGTTTTGGTGGAGAAAATGGTACTAATGTCGTGGTAGAACTGACTGTAAAAACAACCCGTATATCATTTGCTAGTGTAGTCAATAATCAATTAGTTAATCGTAAGGTTAATTTTAGATATTTTGATACGGGAAAACCTTCTAATGACATGGTTGAACTTCAAATACCTTTTTCCTCTATTTTGGAATTTTATTCGTATTTTTGAATTCAGCTTGTAGGGTTACTTTATGCGCAAGATAGTTGCATTTTCGGCTGTTGAGAACTATATGAGGAATGCATTGAAGAAATATGGTATTTTTGTGAAATGATGAACTCAGAAGGTCTTTCTTTTTCAATTTTTCTTCGGTTGAGGGTATGAACGGAGTATTTAAGAATGGACCATAGTTTATTCGATCCATTCCTAATATATTAAAGAAGTGGACGCCTAATACAAGTTTGATGAAAGAAGACATGTGCTCGATTCCTGTTTGGGTTAAAATACATGATATTCCAATTGTGCCCTTTACTGAGGACAAATTAAGTACTTTACTAGACTTGGTAATCCGGTTATGCTTGATTCTGACACTAGTTTATGTGCATGCAATAATGGGGACATTTGAATTATGTAAAGAGAACATGGTTATTGCTATTCCAAATTTGGAAGGTAAGGGTGATGTGCTTCATACCGTTAGGGTGAAATACGAATGGGAACTACCTAGGTGTAGAGTATGTATGGTCTTTGGTCATGAAGACGTGACATATTTGAAGCGTGTTGTTGATGAACCAAAGAAGCAAAATGGAAAGAATAATGATGGTTTTCAACATGCTCCTAAAAGAGCAATATGTGGCATTAATATGGGTCCTAAATTTCAATTTAAGTCAACTAAACAGGTATATAAACTTGTTTCAATGAGGAATGGTGCTAGCACACGTGGTACAAAGAAGAATCCTGAAACAACTAGACAAGAGGCAAGTACTTCGAACTCGTTTGTTGCTCTTAGGTCAATTGATAATGATGATGTGCTAGGTGTAAATGGGGGTAGTTCCATATGGACTGAAACTGTTATGGAAGAGGGCAGAAGGCTAATGCGAAGCCTGTTCAGATCATGACAAGCACGCCTAACGATGCTACACCTATGAATGAGGTTCAATTGGTCATTGAGCAGCCATCATCTACCTTGTCTAATTTGGTTGGTTCGAATATAGGAAAGAACAAGGTAAGTGATGTGGCTGATGAGGGTAATGACAGTGAAGTGGAGAAGGTTTTTTTACGAAATAACGGATTTTATGGCATCCATGAGTGGATGTGCAACTGTGCTGAAGAGCCTATACGAGTGTTGGTAAGATGATTATGATGATAACCCATATGATGATGATGATGAGTGCGAATATTTAACTAAAGAAAAATTAGCATTCTATGACGTTTGGGATATAAGGCTTCGTGTCGTGCTAGATGTTAGTTTTTTTTTATAGAGTAGTTTTTCATAAGTTTGGTTTGTCATTATTATGATAGGTTTCGGTTTGAAGCACAAATGGTGCGTTTGTTTTCACCTATTTTGAGATGTGGGATTCACTCAAATCCTATGTACTTAAATGTTTTTTGGAGGAATAAAATTTACCGGGTGTATAAACCCTTTACAAAAAAAACATACAACGAGTTTTCATACCTAGCATTTGCTTCCAAAACCGAAGATTAAGGAATAAGAACTTCAGCACTATCACCAGTTTTAGTGCCCGTGTCTAATGTACGAAAGTTTGCCACACATTTACTTAATTCAAGACTAACTAAGCTCGCAAATGATATTGGGGCAGATTGTTTCTGTAACACCGTTCCCACCTGTTCAACCTCAATCACTACCGATTTATTAGCAACCCTATCATTGTCCATGAGATTCACATGTTCTGCAACAGGTTTTGTTACACGACCTACATCTGTTTCACAAGTTGCACGTGTAACATGGTCTTCCCCCCCGAACCAGCCACAACTTCATCCCCTCCCACACTCGAACCAACCACAACTTCAACCCCTCCCACATAAGAGTTTGGGACCTCAGAGTGACTTGCAGGTTCTACTTGAGATGATGAATCATCTTGCGCTAGTCTACTAGGTTTTAATGGTTTCCCATCATCTCCCAATAACACGAGTTTACCCTCGAACATTTGCCTTTCAATATCACGAGGTTTTTCAGCTAAAGAAAACGAAAAAAAAATCATTAAATCACGAAGAACTTTCCAATAATTTAATTAATGAAGCGTATTAATGCAAATCCTAGGACAAAAAAAAAATCAAAACCCTAAATTGATAATGATCGTAGACTAATTGTTCAGACTTGTAACAACCAAAAATTTAATCGCAAGGATCAAACTATGATTATTACCTGCCCTAGTAATTAGTTTGAAGATCAATGATCAGGTTTGGAGGTGATCGATCGAGAGTGCCCTAGTAATTAGTCTGACTATCAATGATCAGATTTAGAGGTGATTGATCGAGAGAATTAGGTATAAAGGGTTTGTCGCCAAAGATGGAGGAGGTTCGGTTATACAAATTTCCATGTGATAATTGTTTACCGAGAGATCTTTATAGCAAAACACCATCAATCTTTTTTGAACTTGAAATAAATAATCAAGCTATAAAATATTCTATAGAACTATTGTAAACACTCTAAACAAATTACAATCACGGCTTTACCAAAGACGGTTGATTAATTTTGAGACAGAAAATTCTTATCAAATATTTGCCAGAAATAACACAAACATAATGAATGGCTTGTTAACAACATTGATAACTTTTAGTCAAAACATAATGAGGGATTTTGATATAACAATAAATCATACATGCCATAAGCCTAAACTTTAGAACGCGGCGTTTCAAACTTAGCTCTTAGGGCTAAGTTTAACAATTTCCAAATAGAAAAATAATAGTCATGACAAAAAATAAAATGAGAAGATGCGTGTCAAGAATGAACTTTGCAACCTCTATGTTTGTAAGCAAGTCCTTAACCATTTTGGCTATATTACTATTACTACTATTGCCGACGGTAAGTTTCACAAAAGTTTATTACATCCGTTAGATTAAATGAGGATTTAATCTCAACCATTCTAATTCATTAATTATCTATTGCAACTAACCGGAGATAATAGTGGAAGCATTGGAACATGATATACACATGTGGTAGATTAGTGGGAAGATAATATTAACAAGTATAAAATATCGGCAATATTTGAATTTGAATATTCGACGAATGCAGTTATATATGTACTAACAAGAAAACACTCTTTGACTAACAAAACCTCCAAACTTATAGCCATGTGATGGCTTATGTTATATTTGTAAATATTATCCATTTTCTTCTGACCAATATTCTTCTGATACAAAATTGACTAATAATGAATATATTATTTATTTCTAAATCAAATTTAACTTGATACGAGTCTTGTGAATTGACTATTCTTATGTATATGTTGGATAGCAACGGAGGTGGAGAATGTTTTCTCAACGGCAAATACTTCTCATAGAAGAAAAGATACCAAGTTTTCAAAATTTATATTATGCATTCGAAACAAGTTTCTCAATATAGTTTGTAAATTATTGCATTGTTAGACCCGGACAACGCACGGATTTTGTACTAATTACTTATTGTTCTAGCTTTAACATGCACCTCTAATTATATAAGTGATTTTTATATGATTTCTTAAGAAACGGTATTTATGGGTTGATTGATGCTTGATGTTGTTGACGGGCCAACACTATTTATTCTGTGAAGCTCTTGGACTCCCACAATTCTTCATCTTGTAGAGAGTTTGTTTAGTCAATCTCTCTCAACAGTAACTTAAAATGTATAGAGTTGGCAACGAAACATACATTTCCATTTATGGTAATGACAATGATATTTAATCTAATCCACTTATCCAAAAATGAATATTCAGCAATATAATATATTAGGCGAAGACCGCGTCAAAGACAACGATTTCTAAGATCGATAATTAATGATTTGTGATATCGTGGTGAGTGTTTTGTGTAGTGTTTAAAATAGAACGCGAACAGATGAAAATGTAATTGCAAACGGTTGTACTATACGATAATTAAAGTATAGACAAAATTTTAACATTTATCAAACAACATATAAAAACATTTAATGAAATGAAAGTAAACATTACATCGCTTATGAGATAAAAACTAACAACACACGTTACTTGTCGCGTAAAACTAACAAGGATGGGGTTAATGGTGCCGTTGTTAAGAAGAACGCAAGTACCAAAATTAGCATGAATGTGATTAGCTCAAAATAAAAATAAAAAATTGGCTAATTTTGGTTATTTTATAAAAGATTTGGGCACATTTAGCCCCATTTTTCTTTTTGAAATTGGCGTATTTAGCCTATTGAAAAGTTAAATGTGCACTAACGGGCATATATTTTCTCTTAATTGTAAAACATTATAATCGTTTTTGAAAAAAAAAACTTATATATATAATATATTTATATAGCGACATATCGTTTTGTGTTAAAAAAAAAGTTTATGGGTTCTAAACGAAAAATAATAAAAGTTTGAAGATTTGAATTAAACATAATGTTTTGAAACCCAGACGACCCGGTGGTTCAACCGTTGAACCGCTCCTCACGAAAACGGGTCGATGAACCGAGTCAACCCGACAGTTGGGTCAAAATGGGTAAATTAAACAGGATCAACCACCGGTTTTGAAGCGTCGTGGTCAACCCGGTTTCGATATGTATTAATAGTTTCAAATTTTCGCTTTTACTTTTTGGTTTTCCTTTATATATAGTGTAACAGGTACCCGCGTTGCGGCAAGTGGCACTGGTGACGATTAACCGGAGAAATAGATCTCGATGAGACCGATTCACCGCTTGTATCGGTTTCAACGGGTTCGCTTTCGGATGGTCATATTGGTTAGCCGAACTTGTGGCGACACCGTTTCCTTGTTGAACCCGCTTGGTCCGATCCGATTTTCAAAACTATATGTACCATCAACTTGTTAGCTTGTATGAAGCTTTGTGTGTTTTATTAATTTGTATAATGTATATAATAACATGTACTTTTCATTTTAGGGTGTTTTAAAAATAATATTAATTAGTATGTTTAATTATTTTATATTTAGAATTATGTTGTAGCTTGTTTAAATTGTACATTGTGAAAATTTTATGGTACTTTTTAGTAAGATAGTTTTAGTGATGAAAAAAAGTTTATGGGTTATAAACGAAAAATAGTAAAAGTTTGAGAAATTAGGGATTAACATAATATTTTGAAACCCGGTTCGACCCGAGAGGTTCAACTGGTTGAACCGTTCTTGTTTAAAAACTAGTCAATATAAACCGGGTCAACCCGACGGGTTGGGTCGAAAAAACAGGTCAAATTAAATAGGGTCAACCCGCCGGGTTTGAAGCGTCCTGGGTCAACCCGGTTTTCGATGTGTATTAATGGTTTCCTTTAAAACATATGTAGGTATTAATAGTTGAAATTACTTTCTTTTTAATTATTTCAATATTTCTTTTTTAATTTTTTTCACATTTCACTTTCTTGACTTTTCACTTTTCAATTTGACCATTTTTCTATTATAAATAGTATAGATATATATTTTTTTGAACTTAAATATTCAGCAATATAATAAGTTTGTTACAAAGTGTAAAATTGACATTCTGGTCATTCACTATGAAAAACTTTTTACAAAAGTTTATATAATAATGCATTAATAAATTTTAGATTTTGATTTTATAAACCTACATTCACTATAGTATAAATCTTTGCAATTTTATAATTTTTTTAACAAATGCATTAATTGTATTGAATTCATAAAGTGGTTCAAGAATTAAAACTTTTTCATGCCACATAGACATGAAATGAGTGTCTACTATGGTTGAAATAAAAATAAATCTTTTTCATTTTTCTTAGACCTTTTCGTAAACTCACCACAGTTGATGCTTTCACTTCTCAAACAATTAATGTTTACCAAAAACTCTTGAACAACTAATTATTTGGTTATCAGAACTTCAAAATCACATAATCAATTTCGACATGCATATCCAAATATCCACATAATTTAAATTTAGCATATTTGTTTTCAACAAAAACAGTGTTCCTTTGGCTGTCTATACTCATTAGTGTTATAAGAGAATAAAAATAGATTTGTAAAAAGTGCATCCTAGATGGGAATAGGTGCCATTTTCAACCCTTTTCATAGTCAGAAGTAAAAAGAAACACTATATTATTCTCCTCCTACCTAGATATGCTTTCATAAAGATAATTAAGCAAAAAAGAAACAACACCTAAATTTTGTCTGAATTATATAAAACTCCAAGTCGTGCTTGTATCCCAATGGTACTCATGTTGTGTGAGAAGCTTTCCAACCAAGTGGTTGTTGGTTCAAATCCTGCTTAAAACATGTAAGATAGATTGTGGCGTATATTGTATAAAATAAATAGTTGACGTTATATATAAAAGTCCAAGTTCTTAGCAATTAGGTACTGAGCAAAAAAGGAACCCAAAACTCCAAGTTCTTGGCAATTAGGTACTGAACAAAAAGGGATGGACCCACGATTATTGATATGTTTCTAGTATCTTCAGAATCATTTAGTGGATCATGGTGTAATATCATATTTTGGCGGGACATCTATGTCCCTTTCCTACTTTTTTACTGATATATCATGGGAACTTCATGTACATAAGCTAGATGTCCCTCTATAATTCTAGAATATCATCAATGATATGACCTTACGGGTTGTTAAAAGTATTAAACAAAAAGCGATGAATTTAGAACCTATTCATTCATAACACAAGTTATAGTTTAACATCGTTCACGTCAGCGTCACATCAGCTTTTACATTTCACCTTAACATAAAAAAAACCCACAACAATAACATCCCAAGTTAAACTTTATCATTTCATATTTTCAGTTTCAACCCCTAAACTAAAACAAACACTTCATTTATTAAAAAACATATCACATTTAATATTAAAACACAAAGTACATTAAACGTTAAACACGAATCGCATTAAAATTAAAACTACAACGACAATCGACGAAAATAAACTACTAAAACTTAAAAAACGAATCATCCGGACCCAACCATCGTAACTTGAATGGAATTAAACTCGCCATTAACGAGCCGAGTCTCCATTATGTCAAAATAGTTATCTTGAAGATATTGAGTTTCTTACTTGCTCACGACGAGCAGCCTTCCTCGCGCTACCGCTTTCTTCCATAATCTCCTATAGTTTTCAAGATATTGTTTAAGTTGTGACGGGCCAGTTTCACTTAAACCGAATGGGTTGTTTTCAAGATCCACACGTGGAGTGTTGACAAGTGGAGTTGGAACAGTTAGAACAATGTGTGTGTAACTTGTGTGTGTTGTGTTCTAAACAACTCTCAGAGTTGATATATAAGCGAGAGTTGATTTTGAGTTCGAATAAATCCCTATATTTTATTTTTAAATTTCAAATTTGAATTTGAATTTATCCTACCATAATTAACCAAAGATAATTTAAATTTGAATTTGAATAGGTTGAGGGGTGTAAGGAAAATTTATTTGAAATGGTTTAGGGGTGAAATTTTATTTTTTTATTTTTTATTTTTTTTATTTTTTACGTTTAACGCCCGTTAGGGGCTTAACTTTGCCCCAATAACGCCGTTATAACGCGGCCCTCCCATTGGCTAACGCCATATAACGCCAGACATTTGAATGTTAACGCTAAGCCAGGCGTTATTAAAGTACATGCTCTTAGAGCAAACACATCCATAACACCATAACGGGAGTTAGTGTGCATTTAACGCCGTTAACAGCCGTTAGACCCTTGGACCTCCGGCATTAAACTTGCGTTAAGGGACCAACGTTATCTTGCCAACGGGCGTTAAAGGGTTTAAAAAAATCAAAAAATTTACAAAATGACCCCCTCAACGGCTAGTAACCGTTAATATTTAAAAAAAACTTACAATAAACCCCCTAACGGCTAGTTTTAATAAAAAAAATTACAACAACATTTTTTTACCAGTATAAATACCCAACTAAAACACCATTTTTTTCACACTTCCACTACTCAATCCTCTCAATCTTCAATCTTTCATTCACTGAAAAAAAATATGTCGGGAGGCAACGATGATACATTCTTCAATCTTCTCGGTGGTGGGTGGAATACCTAAACCCGGGTTCATCATCTAACCCGAACGCGGGTTCATCTTCAAACCCCAACATGTCTCTTCCCAACCCACTAGGCTTCTCGAACCAATAAATGTGGCAACAATATCAACAATATCTGTATTGGCAACAACAAAGCCAACAAAGCACCTTAAACTCTAACTTTCAAAATCTACAATTCTCACAACATTCACAAACTGAAACACATGATGTTCCTGAGACACCCACGTCTCCTCCAAAAAAATCCAAAGGTCGTGTTAAAAGAAAGTAAAAAAAATCCAAAGACCCCGAGCCCGAACCAATCGATGATGATGAAGAAGAATTCGTTACTGGGCGTTGGACTCCAGCAGAGGAATAATTACTTGCAAGGTGTTACATAGCTGTTACGGAGGATCCGAAAGTTGGGCGTGCACAACCTAAAGATACATTTTGGTATCGGGTCACAAATGAGTTAAATAGACTCAACTTTCAGCAGCGCAACAAGGATATGATGTCAAGCAAGTGGAAAACGTTGAACGCCTGTTGCACAAAGTTCAACTCTTTTTACAAACGTGCGCAACGGGAACAAAAAACCGGGGAAAGTGAGATGGATGTGATGAAACGGGCAAAGCAATGGTATCGTGAGGAAACCAAAGCAACACCGTTTGCTCTCGATGACGCTTGGGAGGTTTTGCGTCATTTTAAGAAATGGGACGCTCCTAAACCGGTTGATTTAACCAGCGATGCTCCAATCCAAACAAACGAGGCTTTGTTTTGTCATGATGAACAACCACGCCCCATGGGAAAGAAACGTGCTACCAAGAAAGCAAGATCCGAGAGCACGACAAGTACTGGGGGAGCGAGCACTGGAGGAACGGGCTCGTCAATTTATTTCACCGAAACTATGGCAAACGAGTATCGTATCAAACGTGAATCCGCCGCAGTGGCGTATCGGGCCCAACAAGAAAAAGATGAAACAATAACAAGGTTGAAGAGAAAAGTTTTGATGATTTATATCAAGGCAAAGATCCAAATGTCGTGGCTTGGATCAATGAGGAAAAGACCGAATCATCAAAAATATAACTTGCAACCTCGCTATTAGATTGTATTATCGCTATTTCCTTCGTTGTAACGTTTAATTTGCAGTGTGTTTTTTTATTTCGTTGTAATTTTTTTTTTAAATTTTGTATTGTAACATGTTTTCAAATTTAATGATATGTTTAGTTTAATCAATGAAGTGTTTGTTTTAGTTTAGGGGTTGAAATTGAAAATATGAAATGTTAAAGTTTAAATTGGGATGTTATTGATGTGGGTGTTTTTTAGGGATGTTAAGGTGAAATGTTAAAGCTGATGTGGCGCTGACATGGACGATGTTAAACTTTAACACAAGTTATTGATGTAAATGCTCTTAAGGGTTGGAAGACGGTATTGGATGATGTGATGACCTTAAGGGTTGTTAAAGGTATTACACAAAAAGTAAATTAAAGTAAAGTAACTTTTAATACCGTCTTTCATAGGTTATGGGTCCTAATATCGTCTTCTACGGTGTATGGGGGAGGTTGAGACGTAGACAACCTTACCCCTACCTAAGGTAGAGAGGCTGCTTCCGGTTCTACCAAAGATATAATGTTAAAGGTATTAAACATTGAGGATTGCTACATCCACATACATTTTACAAAAAACAAATCCACACAAAGGATGTGTCAACATATGATTGGTGTGATGAAGGAGATGAGGGAGAAAGTGTATCAAAATACACCAATCAGATGTTGCCACCTCCTTGTGTAGATTTGTTTTTGTAAAATGTATGTGGATGTAGCAATCCTCTTAAACATTATAACGATTTCGACTACATGATGTACCCCAAGTGTTTTCAATGATTTCTTTTATCGATTATAAAAGCGAATTTTACTTCCGGTCATGAAGTGAATGATGCCTATTGTTTGTAATTTTCTTTGTTGGGTGAGTTCTCATAGATGAGTATCTTTGGACTATATGCTCTCGCGTTGTTCATTGAAAATTAGAGTCGGTGGTGTCTTAGTAAATATCAAGTGACGTTTTCCCATTTCTTATTGTAAACAGGGTTGCGGAATAATCGGTAATGAAACTATTGCATAGTATTTACCTGATAAAAATAACAAAGATTACATGACTATATGTTGGCCCCTTTTTTGGATCTATAATCAAAATAAACCAAAATACAAGAAACAATTGAATCTGAAAAGGTTTTCTATATATCAGTCATCATTGTACAAAATACATGTTCCTATCTATTTATACATTTCGAAAGGGTACAATGAAAAGTTATGTTGGATCAAGAGAGCCAACAGATGTCTCAGTTGATGGCATAACTGCCATATAGCAGTTACTTTATAACTGTCATAAAACTGCTTAGTTGACTTTTCTTCTTTGACTTTGGGTTGACCGGGTCATATGGGGTGTTGATTTGGGTCGATTGGGATTAACCCAATATTCTCCCCCTTAATCACAATCGCTGCGACGTAGGTCCTTAAGTCTTCTTGATCCATCTTCTGGTTAAATCCACCATCTGAGCTTTTAATTTCTTGTAGTGCTTGTGATCATCCTTATGTCTAGGTAGATCAATTTTCCCTCGGTTACTTCCACCTTTACTGCTGTGATCTTCATTATGTCCATGTTGATCATAATTTTTCTGGTTACTTCCACATTCGTTGTTGTGATCTTCTTTAAGTCCAGGTTGATCAGATTTTTCTGGTTATTTCCACCTTCATTTTTGTAATCTTCCTTAATTCCGAGCTGATCATATTTTTATGGTTATTTCCACCTTCATTGTTGTGATCTTCCTTAATTCCGGGCTGATCATATTTTTCTGGTGATTCTTCAACAGTTGCCAAAAGCAATGTTGGTTCTAAGTCTTCTTCAATGAGATTAGATTGTTCTTCTTTCTTTGATGGACATTTGTTTGCAAAATTCCCATACTCCTTGCATCTAAAACACATCACCTTACTCTTATCATGAGTAAATTTATTTGAGTTGCTGTTTGATTCTTTCTTGGAATTATTTTCTTGGCCTCACAACAAATCATTTCCACATTCTTCACAGTGTCTTCCGTGAGTAATGTTATTGTTGTGACGTGTAGACAATAACTTATATTGATCGTTACTGTCCTTATTCTTCTTAAACTTTATTCTTTCCTCGTACGTCTTGAGTCTCTTCCATCGTCATTTCACTTAGGTCGGAGTATTGCTCTATTGATGCAACTATTTGCAGATACCTATCGTGTACAGCATTTAGTAGTTTCCGTACTAAGGTTTGATCTTCAATAGTGTGTCCTAGACTAGCTGCTTTGTTTACGAGTGTTGTTAGTTTTGTAGCGAAGGTGTCGATTGTCTCGTCTTCCTTCATTTGTAACATCTCAAAATCAGATTTGAGTGTTTGTAGTCTTGCTTGTTGAACTTTGTCTTCGCCAAAGTGTCTAGTTTTCAAAGCATTCCAAATGGCTTTCGCGGTTTTGTGCTTTGTTATTTAAAGTAATTGTTCCTCGGGTAAGGCTTGATAAAGGAAAGCAATAGCGGTTTTGTCTTTTTTCTTATCGGGTTGAGTCAATTCAGTCGGCTTTATTGTTTCCCATAAACCATTCGCTTCGAGAATGATTTGTATTCAAATTGCCCATAATGAGTAATTCTCGAGTTTTAGGGTTCGGCAATGAAATTGTGGTGTACTATTTGTACTATGTTCTTTATTTTTACTTTCTTTCGTCATATCTTAAATATATTGACAATAAAAAATATCTCCAAAAATCTAACACGAGGTGTGTTGAAAAATGTTTTATTTTTCCTTATTAGCTATACAACTTTATTGGACTTGTTTTTTTTTAATCCAAAACTATCCTCGGAGATTATATATTTTAAAAACGAATAACCTAAAGTTAATTATTCCTTAAAAATTATTTCTAGACAATATAATAATCAGTGTTATTATATAATTTTTTTTTTAATTTAACAAGGTACTAATTTAAAATAAAGAAGTAACTTAACAAAAAATAAAACTATACATATATATCACAAATTAATATATACTATATAAAAATAAAGTTGAAAGGGTGGTTTTTTGTAAAATATTAGAACCTGGAGGGGTTGATGGTTTAACCCGTAGCCAAAATTATCCTTGATGTAGTAGCCCTAATATTTGAGAGCCTCTTCTGTATTTTATTTCCTATCTTTTTTGAGATGAAAAGAAAAACGTCTCTTTTTATTCTTTGAGACAAGTCCTTCAGTCTCTTTCTTCTAGGATGATACTCGTCTTCTCCTTCTCCAATATTCTGATGGTTAACCGCCTATAAATGGCAAGGTTTGACCGTCCTTGTTTCTTCTACGGTGTGTCGTGTTCTTCGCAAGCACTAATAATCCCTTAATTTGAAACTTAGGGTTTTGAATAAATTGGGGGTTTTCTATCCGTGAGAGATTTGGATGATTGGAGATTGTAATTGAGTCAATTGGTGACTCAATTGATCTTCTGGGCTTGATTCCTTAATTGAACAGGTGTGTTTGTTCTAATTTGTGAATCGTAAAATTTCTGCCCTTTTTTTTATGACTTTGGTATATGATGATTTGGCTCTGATACCAATTGTTGTCCCATTTTTCTGGATCTATAATCAAAATATACCAAAATACAAGAAACAATTGAATCTGAAAAGGTTTTCTATATATCAGTCATCATTGTACAAAATACATGTTCCTATCTATTTATACATTTCGAAATGGTACAATGAAAAGTTATGTTGGTTAGAGAGAGCCAACAGATGTGTCGGTTGATGGCATAACTGTCATATAGTAGTTACTTTGTAACTATCATAAAACTGCTCGGTTGACTTTTCTTCTTTGACTTTGGGTTGACCGGGTTATATGAGGTGTTGACTTGGGTCGATTGGGATTAACCCAATACTATATGCATAATCTTTGCTTGGAAACTAATCTAGGTTAATACTAATGGGTTGCCCCTAATACGAATCAAATAACCTAACAATAGTACTCATTCTAACATCCCCTCACACTAGAGGATAGATATTGATCATGTCCAACTTGTTACAAAATAAAACCCGAAAATAGTAAGCAATAGTATTTTTCGTAGCAAAAATCCAAATCTTCAACAAACGCAGAGCTAATTGATCATACTTGCGATCGAACTAAAAATATCTCACTTGGGATCTAGTTAAAATACTTAACATCCTGAAGAACACGTATCTCAATATATCTCACTTGGTATCTAACCAAAATACGTACTTGAAGAATATGTGTCTCAATATATCTCACTTGGGATCTAATCAAAATACGAAGCAACTTGAACATAACAGGTCTCAACTAAGAAAAAAAATCCAAAACCAAGGAACCTGAAACAAAGTGAGATCTTTAAACAATAAATGTTCATCTTAATTTGTTTCAAAACAACAGCAATACGTCTGGAAATTCTATTTAAATATATGTAACTAAATTTGCGGATACCGTCGTATTATGGGTAAATCTCAAAGTTTATCCGGCTTGTCATGCTAGGAGTATGATTTACCTTATTTTCATGCTAGGAGTAGTTTATCCTGTCATGCTAGGTGATGATAAAAAAGGACATTTGTGCACAATTTATCTGATTCTACTCTAAAGCAATTTACGATATTTCTTTGATTTTCATACGATCTTATAATGAACTTCAGTACCTTTTTTTATAAGATTTTAAATCATGTTAACATTTTAATATTAAACACATAACACACGCGTACGCAACGGAAGTCATAGATCAATTATAATGTAAAGTAATTAACATAAGTTCAAGATTGCATAACTTTTAGCAAATAAAAGCAAACGAACTAAAATATTGAATATTCGTGTGTGAAGAAATCTAACACACACGAAACCACCGAAGATCAAAGAATGATCTCTCCACGTAAACACATACAATACGTTCTTAGCAAACGATTACGTATGCTAGTACTACTAGTGAAATTGATTCTTGAATAAACAAAACCTTGGAACCCTTCTTGTTGTTGTTGTTTAGTTGACTAAGAACCAAAACCAATAAACCCTTTGTGGGTTTATAATCCGATCGACACAAAAACCAAACAAACGAAACCCTTTGTTTTTTGATAAATCGATCGACAAGAATAAGACCAAAAACCGAAACTTTTGTGATGTTTGGGTGTTTGGTCGAAGAGAGCAAGAGATTTAGGTTTTAGGTTTAATAATAATATGTGTTGAGATAAATAACTCAAGCATTCATTGTATGGGTGTTGGGATAGCTTAGCTTGCAAGCCAAGCAATCCCAAACCCACCCTAATACCACAACCTATTGGCCCTATGTAGGAGGGAAGGATCCAAAACTTTCTTTGCTCTCGCTTACATTTTAGTCCCTTAACTATCGTCTAACGATCAATATATAACTATAACGTTTAAAGCTTTCCACTATATAATCGTTTTATGTATTAATGCATGTGTCTCATGGGCTCACGTGTTTACAAGACAAGTATTTGAACGTGTACATATCCCAACAGCTCCCACTTGGACATGTTTCAAATAACATAATAACATTGGTGAGGGTCTAGGAGAACGCCAATGCTAAACACCTGAGTGTGGTTTCGTAAAGGCACAGTTAAATGATTCATCATTTGTTATCTCTTTTGATTCAAATACCACATTAAATATGAATATGGATCAAGGTCATTCCATAATTTAACTATTCTGTTTCTCGTTTCATCAATTGATCATGACTACCAAATTCATCGGGACATATCCAAATCTCCTTTGGGTATGGCCATACAAACATCTGAACAACCCCATGAGGGGCCCAATAGTATCATACTTCAAATATAATTGAAGGAACGAATTATGTCTTGACAACAAGCGTAATCCGTATATTTTACAACATTTCTGAAAATAGCCCTTATAACTACCAGTTACAGATAGCGTTAGAATAAATTTAAGAATTGAGATCCACACATGCCATTTCAGCTTGAGCCTCAAGTCTAAGGATAAATAAAGATATTACGTAACACCTCTAAACTATCAACATAGCAATGGAAGGCTAATTGGGGTGTTACTTGACGGATCACAGTCAATAATCATAGAAAATGACTCAAAAAGAGACGTTTTAATAAAAGTTGTTGTCATTCAAGAAAAACTTATAGTTGTTACAAAACACTTCCAAATTATTTTTGATGATATACAAAAGATAGATCATGAGTTTGTAGAAAATGATAACTTTATGTTTACACCACGATAAAAAGGTCTTGCAAGCCTGCTCCGTGCCATAAGGATGTTCTTCAATTATTACCTGAGATAACATACTTAAAAGGTCAACAACAACGTTGAGTGAATCCATAGGTTTAAAATCAGCTGAATATAAGAACATGATAATTGTAAACCAACAACTAATCATAGAAAATCATAGATTATTATGCGCTAAGCTCATGCAACCAATACTCAACTGCATACACCTAATTACTGGTGTACATATCAATTTTCCGCCAAGGAGGTAATAGCCAATTACCTAATGCAATTCAAATATGGTGCGCCCTGGTTATTTTCGATAAACAAGACGGGGTCGTTACTCCCAAAGTACTATTCACGATATTTGCGTTCACGCGCAAGTGACTAATGGTTCATGATGCAGAGGTCTTTCGGCTAATAAATTAGGCAATACCAATAATCAAGTAGCGAACAGTTGCAAAAACCTTGTGTTCTAGTTTAGAGCATGTATCTCCCTTGCAGGGTTTGTAAATATAAGTAAAAGCGAGGCTATGAACTCACCTTAGCGGTAGTGATAAAGCACAAAGAGATCAAGTGTGATATAGCAGTGGCTCCAACCCGGAACCTAAGTACGAGATGGCAAGTCTCAGAATAATGATAAACGTTTGGTTCACAACCAAAATGATAGAGCATTGAATATACAATTCAATAGTGTGATATTATCTTTGATTTAACTTGTGCGGATAGTGCTTAAAGTTCAAATTCAAAAGATGTGT
Source organism: Chrysanthemum lavandulifolium (assembly GCA_022545495.1). Taxonomy (NCBI): domain Eukaryota; kingdom Viridiplantae; phylum Streptophyta; class Magnoliopsida; order Asterales; family Asteraceae; genus Chrysanthemum; species Chrysanthemum lavandulifolium. The sequence continues at coordinate 284,811,921 of CM040243.1, read as the reverse complement.
TATATCTACTTAGTTTGTTATTCTTTAGATATTCCCAATTATATATATAATTGAAATGTTCCCCATTGTCGATTTATAAAAATTACGATGTTGCCAAGAGTTTAGTTCATTCACCTTTAAGATGTGTCGATATTTCATAACGTATTCATATATTTATATACTTATAAATATATATAGGTTTATTTTGTTATCGACGTAATAATTCTCGTTATGCACATTAGGTCATAAAAATACTCATTTTTATGAAACCGTTATAAGATTACAAGTTTTCTAAATTTACACTTTTTACCCTCAAGTTATAAAAAGTATGACTTAGACCCTTATACTTTGAAAAAGTGACAATTTATGCCCAAATATGTTTCTTACTCAAAATATGCAATATTTATAGTTTTCGTCCCTTAGCAAACTGTTTTTACAAAATTTAGGCCAAAAAGTTATATTTACACTTTAAGTCCTTATAGTTTCAAAGTTTACATATTTTACACAAACTTTAGTTACCTTTTTAAAAATAGTTTCTCATATTTACAGTTTTCACCCTGGACTTCTGATACACACATATAACTTATAAGTATACACCTTTAACTTTCCAAAATGTTTACTATTCACCCGAATGCTAAAACATTTGCAAATTTAGTCCAAAAATGGATTTCGATTATAGATAACGTGTTAAACTTTCACATTAGCTTATCATTAGCTTATTATTAGCTTATGGACCTATTTATATCATTAATGGGTCGGGTAAACGCTAAACGGGCCACGGTTTTAAATGTGTCTCGGCCTTAAGGCCCAATATGGTTTTGTTTGTGTCTAAAAGGTAAGACGCGACTTAGGGAGGGTTTAGTGAGTTTCATTAAGTCGTTATTAGTGATATTATCTTGGTACTAAATGTGCTCATGGTTTCATTCGCAAAACAATACTAGTTGGGTGACGTTAATGTTTTACGTGACATATGGTTTTTAAGAAAAGTGTAACGAGAGTTTAGAACTAGCACACGTTATGATTAGGTTTGATATATATATATATATATATATATATATATATATATATATATATATATATATATATATATATATATATATATATATATATATATATATATATATATATATATATATATATATATATATATATATATATATATATATATATATATATATATATATATATATATATATATATATATATATATATATATATATATATATATATATATATATATATATATATATATATATAGATATATATATATATATATATATATATATATATATATATATATATATATTATATATATATATATATATATATATATATATATATATATGATATATATATATATTACTTAGGTTCACGCTTTTCATTAGATCGATGATTATTTACTTATTTTGGAAATAATAATGTTAACGTGTGATATTTAATAGTAACGAGAAAGAATGAAATTTGAAAAGAGTTAAGGTGACTTACAACATCCTAGGGTTGGTGATGAGATTTTTAGGAAAGTGAACGTGATTAAAAATGTCCCCTCGTTCTCCTTATACCCAAACCAAATGACCAAACCCTTTGCGTTTTGCTTCTCCCTTAGCTCGTTCCCACACTAGACGATTTATGTTTTATAGCAAGATGAGTTTTGAGTGATTTAGTTTAGTGTGAGTGTTTGTAGGTTCATCAAAGTGTCTTTGTTGCATTATATAGAAGATAAGGGCATGGTTCTTTCCTTATTATATTTGTTTTCCTCCTAGTTTCAAGAGAAAGAAGAAATGAGGTGTGAGGCTCCTCAAGCATGCTCGACATTCCAACTGCAAAGAAGGGCATGATTTAGTGAAGTCACATCTTATTTGGGCATGGGAACATTGTATCCTTTGGGTAATGAAGTCAAAAGAGTCAAATGTGTGTTTAGGCTAATATTTAAACATAAAGGTAGCTTTCTTAGTATTTTGTCTCCATTTGAACACACTTACATGCAAAGAACATTGACAAAAGTTATGTTGTGTTTTTGTTTTGCTATGTCTCGTTAGGGTCACAGGACCAAGAAAACTTGCTAACCATTGTGACCAAAATTGTGTTACAAAATATTATTAAGGGTGCGTTTGGGCCAGAGGTTAAACGGGCTAGGCCCAAGTGGAAAGAAGTGAAAGATTGGGTTGGGTTGCATTGGCGGGTGAACGAGCCAAAGGAAAATAAAAGAGTCGGTTCGGGTTTAGGGATGGCAAAAAAACCCGAACTCGACGGGGGAACCCGAATCCCCGAACTTATTGGGGAGGGGCGGGGCATGCTTATCAGGTTTCGGGGTGGGTTTTGGGGCCTTAACGAGGATTCTTATCGGGTTTGGGGTGGGGAGGGAGCACACTATCCCCGCCCCGCCCCGCCCCGAAACATATACATATACATATACATATATCTATATACGTTAAATATTGTGCTAGTATTTATGTACTAAATATAATTATCTAATTTTGTTAATTTTTATCTTCGTAATATTTCAAAGTGTGATCATAAAATCTTGTTTTGTGTCATAATATTCTAAAAAAGTCGTGATTTATTCCAATGCCTAATATAATATTAACGGGTTATCGATTCTTTAAGTTATTATGTAAAATCATATTGTTAATAGCGTAAATTAAGAATAAACGGGGAAAGGCATGCGTATAATGGAGGATCGCGCTCAAAAAAGAAACCCCGATAATACCCCAATAAGGAATGGGGCGTTTTTGGGGGAGCATCTCGCCCCAATGGGGCGCCCTGATAAGATCCCCAATGGGGATTGGGGCGGGTTTGGGGACGATTTTTGTAATCGGGTTTGGGGATGGGGATGGCCGCCCCGCCCCATTAACGTTCCTAGTCGGGTTGGGCTAGGAAGCCCGGTAGAATAATAAAAAAATTTAAAATTTTATATATATACTTTATAATATATATATATACAGAAATATTTTTATCTAGGTCGAGGTAAATTTGATCAGGTCACAATGGTGTTTTTTGAGCTTTTAATTCATGATTTATGATGCACTTGCCAAATGATATACAAAATTAATATAAAAAAAATTTTATGGTTCCAAGATTCGTGTTTTATTCATGATCAGTTAGTTAATGACATTTAAAATTTTTCGGGAGCTTACAGTACCTACCCCTTAAAAGAACCGCGTCCCGCGGTTTAACTCGCATAGGTTGTCGTGGTTGATTCGGTGAACAGATAAGGGTATTTGGCATGCATTAGATCCTCGCGCTCCTAGGTGTACTCAGTACCTCTTTTCTTATGATTATATCGAACTTTGACATTAGGGATGCCGCTTTACTTTAATCTCTTGACATCCCTGTCTATGATCTCTACAGGTTCTTCTACGAAGCTAAGTTTGTCATTGAGCTGAATGTCCTTTAGAGTAACAACAAGGGTTTCATCGGATAGGCATTTCTTAAGGTTAGACACGTGAAAGGTATCATGTACCCTACTGAGTTCTTCCGGAAGCTCGAGTTTATACGCCACTGGACCAATTCTCTTCAGAATTTTGAATGGTCTAACGTATCGGGGTTTGAGTTTTGCTCGTTTTCCAAATCTGACCATTCCTTTCCAAGAAGATACCTTTAGCATAACTCTGTCTCCTACTTGGAATTCCATGGATTTTCTCTTGACATCAGCATAGCTCTTCTGTCTATCTCTTGCTACTTGTAGGCGTTGCTTGATTTGCATTATCTTCTCAGTTGTTTCTTGAACAATTTTAGGGCCAGTAAGTTGTACCTCTCCAACTTCTGCCCAATAGAAAGGTGATCGACATTTTTGTCCATAGAGCGCTTCGAATGGAGCTGCTTTGATGCTAGCGTGGTAGCTGTTATTGTAGGAAAACTCTGCCAACGGTAAGTGTCTATCCCAACCTTTTTCGAAATCGATTACGCATGCTCTAAGCATGTCTTCCAAGGTTTGGATAATATTATCATGCCCTTTTATTAGAGTCATTTATAACTAGCATAACTATAATGTGCGCCCTATATATAGGTTTTAGAAAGAATTAGAAAGAGATGGTTTTCATTTATGATTTGATTAATACAATAAATAAAAACTATGGCATGTTATTTATCTAAGACTAGTTTTATGGTGGGTGATGCATCATCACCACCTCACTTTTGGCGCGTGGAACGCCATATATAGAAGAGAGCTTTTATTTATGATTTGATTAATACAGTAAACAGAAACTATGATATGCGATTTATCTAAGACTAGTTTTTATGGTGGGTACCACCTCACCTTTGGTGCGTGGAACACCATATACAGAAGAAACCCTAAACCCACCACCACCAACTTTGTGCACTATAGTGGTGGTCTGCACCACCTTTGTACAAACCAAGAAAGTGAGGTATTTTATTGTTACAGTTTTTATTTAGTTTGTAAGTGTGTGTGAGGTATATTGTGGAATATGTTTGTATAAAGGAAGGTATTTTTATACATTTGATGTGGTGGTGATCATAGAAGTTAAAGGTGGTGGGTTAGGTGATGTACTAAATGGTGATCTCATGTTGATGTGAAGATGATGATAATGGTGACCGTATATACAAACTAGTCTAAGGACATAACAAGGATACTATTACAAAGGTCTTGACCTTATTTTGTTATGAAGATGCCTTACAAGTGAAGTGGATCACTCAAGTCTATGGAACAGTTCGGGTTTAGGAAGCTGGCATTATTTGTAATATTTGACTCGTATTATCAGTCACTCATGCAGAAAACATGATTCTAAATCCAAGGCAATAAGTATATCTTGGGTAAAGAAGGCAATGAGTATATGTTCTAACTCTTAAATACATCTTCCATTATTATTTATGACTCTTGCTTTAAGCATTAGAGATCAATTCAATTAACTCCTTTTAGAGACTTATCATTTTCCTTGTAAAGAGTGTTGATTTGAAGAAGCTAGGAAGTAGAGTGTAATAGATAAAACAAACAAATCAGATGCACTTATATATATATATATATATATATATATATATATATATATATATATATATATATATATAGAGAGAGAGAGAGAGAGATAGTAGGATCCGGAGAAGTAAATTAAAATAAGAAGTGGCGAAGTGACCAAACCACGATTTGAGATGCAACGACTTGCATTAGATGCATTTCTATTCATATAGATGCAACATCTTGAGTTTCGAAAGTTAATTTGATGTATAGATGGTGCAAATTGATTTTCATGATTTTGGCACGTGTAGAGGAAAAACAAGAGAATCATGAAATGCATCTAATATAACGATATGCATCTGATTAAAAGCTAGAAAACACACTATGGTGCATTATAATGCATCTAAGATTATACGAATGCATCTAATTTAGGCCTGCATCTCGGATTTTCGGTTTTAGTTTTTCTTATTCTTTCTTATTTTAAGTAATCTTCTTTGATTTGATCCTCTCTCTCTCTCTCTCTCTCTATATATATATATATATATATATATATATATATATATATATATATATATATATATATATATATATATATATAATAAAGATCAAATAAAAACAAATATTCATAAAAGATAAAAGATTTTTTTTCAAAAAGTTCTCAAAAAATTCCACAAGATCGGTGTGATGGTGCATGAAAAAGTTGTGAAAACATTTTTTGAAAGTGGATATTTTTCCGAAAAAATTATGAAAAATACGCCGCATTAAATCGCTTTTTTTTTTCATCAAAATTGATTTTTGCACCCAACTTCTTTTGACTTTTCATCAAAATAACATTGCGATCTAAATAAAACAAGTTGAAAATTTTGTGCATCAAAATTTTTTATGATCAAAATTCATTTTTTGCATTAAAAACGTATCAAAATTCAAAATTATAAAAATGTTTTCACAAAAGTTTTATGCACCAAAGAATTTTTGAGAATTTAAAAAAAAATCTTTTATTCTTTTTATTTTATCTTGTATAATTTTTATATATATATTATAAAAAAATATATATATATATATATATATGGAAACGGCTATTTGTACACTAGAAAGCATGCATATTACCAAATACTTACTTCACCAACTAGAAACATAACATATGTGTCCATAGGACAACAAAGCCATAAAGCCCAATCAAGATAACTTTTTTTACACCTATTGTTCAACCAACAAAAACAAAGAAGTTGTAGTTTGACGAAGAGATCTTCTGCCAAGCATCTTTTAGCTGCAAAGATCTTTTTATTTCTTGCACTCCAAATCAACCAAGATGATGAGAATATAACGGATTCAAAACAAACCGATGCATTTTGAATTGCTTAGAAAGATCTTTTAGCATTTGTGACTAGCTTATGAAATCTGAAATCATAGTCTTATACCGTAAGAGAATGATACTTCTCATAAGATGCTGGAACAGTACCAAGAGGGGGCAATATAACATTAAGTAGTACGTAAATGCAACCAAATTACAGCTTTAGATTCAAGTCAAGCATATGTTGACCTGCAGACGGCTGACAAGGTGTAGGCGCTCCAATATAAAAACCTCTACGCCTTCTTAATTCCAATGTTTCTTCTTCAGCATAAGGATTAACCAAAGTTACTCCATATCTTGCATCATCATTAACAAACCCTGATATAGTAGTTTCTTCATATCTGCTTGGTTTTGGAGGTAGTAAGTGTGCTTGAACACCGAGGGATCGGTTAACCATGAAGTTCATTGGCAAATCGATTGAGAGGTTTCTTCTAGCTGCATCTCGTTCCCTTTTGTGCGCATTTTGATGACCACCCAATGCTTGTGAACTGTAGAACTTCCTCTTGCAGAAGTTGCATGTGTATACCTTCATGGGTCTTGATGGTGAACTGCCAGCTAGATTTTGTCCTAGGGTAAGATTTAGCCACCCTTTTTGATAAGCACTTAGGTTTTCTTGACTCATCGAAAATCTTGATTACGACCATTCAAAGAGAGGAAAAGAGTTTGTCCTAGGCTAAGATTTTTTATTTTTTTTTTTATCTGAGATTTTTCTTATGAGACATGGTTTTGGATTAGAGAGGAAAAGATTATGTGAGATTAAAAAATTCATAACCAAGTGCATGTTATATAATCTTTTCAACTCACACACAAACAACCCATGTCTTTTCTCTTAAATGTCCCCACCAAGTGGTGCTTGATGTTCTCTAGGGGATAGTGATGGTGTCGTTCCTTTCAAGTCTATGCGTTCCTCCACTTTCTAGTGCATTTTCTCCACCCTACTTTTAGATACCAACTTTAGATACTATAAATGTATACATTTGACTTTATATACTATAAATAAATGTATACAATTGAATGAAAAAATCTTTCAAATGTGGCCCTCTAAAAGATTCTACTGCCTGCCATTATTATATTCAAGAAATATTGTTATCTTTTTGAAAAACACTCCAGGTTATAGTAACAGTAGCATCAGAGAGGTAGGTGTGGAGCTCACCATCCCTCGCCACTTCGCATTGGAACCTTCGCCGCCTCTCATAACGACACCGCCTTCCCTCGCCACCCTTCGTCACTTTACACTTTGTCATCTGCACGACGAAGCAAATTTACGTCCTTTTAAACTGTTTTGTCGGTGGACAATAAACATAAAATTGTAATGTTTATATATTTGATAATGTTTAGGAATTGAAAATACATAAACTTGTAATGTTTTATAAAAATTTTAATGTTTTATAAATTAGGAAATTAAAATACCTTAAACATTGGATTGAAAATACAAATTACGATTAATACAAATTACGATACATAAATGATAATGAAAATACAAATTACGATACGATACGTAAATTACAATGAAAAGACAGAGTTATAACCCTCGTCGTAAGGAGACTTTGCATCCGCAAACCTGCCCTCTTCATACTCTCTTTCCAGAATATCAAACAAGTCTGAGTTATAACCCTCGTCGTAAGTAGATTCTGCTTCCCTTGCTTCCTGCTCCATACCAGCAGCTTCCTCACGTGCTCCGTTTTATTGTATTTCTCTTAGTACTTTCTCATCCTGCTCAAGTTGTCGGAGTTGTTCATCAGTAAGTTGTATCGGATTGGCTTCGTGTTCCACAACCGGTTCCTCTTCCGTTATCTTCCGGTGGAGTTTTAACCATGTTTTGTTCACTGGGAAATTGTTGGGAGAAGTTGTGTTCACTAAGAAATTGTTGTGAGAAGTTGTGTTCACTAGGAAATTGTTAAGAGAAGTCTTTGTAAGACATTGTTGAGAATCATGTATGAGTTGTGTGTATGAGTGTGGGTATATATAGGCAAATTTTTGAATTTGGAATTTCAATCCTACTGCTTTGAGTTGTAACCTTTAATTTGAATTTGAATTCTGAAACAATATTTGAATTTGAATTTTGAATCCTATCGCTTGTACTGTTTCAAACGGCTACTTTCCATTATAAATAACACACCATAACACACTATTTTTCACACACTTGTATATCTAACCATTTTACAAAATTGTTTCAAAGTCCAAACATCTGAAATGAATACTTGTTGGTCAAAAGAAGAAGAAAACTTGCTACCTGATGTTTGGGTTGCAGTTTCCCAAGACATAGACAACTGAAATGAATACTCGTTTCGGAACCAGGTTTTATAGATGTTCAACAATCAGTCTAATGGTGACAATCGTAACAAAAATATGGTCACGAAAAAATGGACAAGACTTAACAGTGAATGTCAAAAATTCAACACTATTTACAAATATTTGCAGCGTACAAGGGGAAAAATGACAGTGATTATCTCGAGAATGCAAGGTCCATTTTTTAACAACGCTTTGGTGGGAGAAGCTTCCAATATGTTCACGTGTGAGAGGTTTTGAGAAACCACTCAAATGGGACGAATTAAATGCTTAACGATTTTATATGATTTATTTTCCGTATCGCGTTTATTTTTTGTTGTGTAGTGTTTCTTTTTCCATATCATTTTTTGTTTTTCGTATCTTTATTTTAAATTTTGTATGTTTTTAAGATGGTGTATTGTATTTTTAATTTTAATGAATGAATTTTATGTTATTTGAAAAATTGAATAAAAAAATAAAATAGAAAGTGGTGGGACCCAAATGAGTAAGTTGTGGTTAGTTGTAATAAGTGAGATTGTAGTAGGGGATTTGTCACGGTAACGTGGCGCCCCGTTAGACCCAAAATGTTTTTGAAAAAAATCATACTTGCCACTATTTGCTTTTGTAGGTAGTGAACAAATATTTTTGCTTTTGTGGTACTTTTCTTTCAAATTCATCATCTTTAGGGTATTATGTTACATTTTTTCCCTTCGGAAAAATTTTTCTATTAGCTAAGAGGGCAAAAATGTCCAAGAATTTTGCAAAATACTAAAAAAATGATGAATTTGAAAGAAAAGTACCAACAAAAGCAAAAAAATGTGTTCACACTCACAAAAACAAATGATGACAAATATGATACATTTTAAAAACATTTACGCTTATTTATAAAACCATGCATGATACTTTGTTTTGTAGTTGTTACAGCTGTAGAGTTTTAACATTCTTGACACAAAAACTTGATTCAAATGGCTGCTGATTAAAAGCTTGCATAAGAGTGGGTGCTATGGTGGGGAAACACCATCTGGTGGTGGCTTCCACCATGCGCTATCACCATATAACTTGTTCCCAACCGCGCACCAAGGACAAGATTTTGCAATGGTTCGGTCATCACCAAAGTTTCTCATTTTTTTTTTGTATATTTATTGGGTATATTATGTGGTATATTTGTATAAAGTGTATATTTATAGATTTTTGGCTTGGTCATAGCACTTGCTTGGTGGTGAATTTTGTAACGTGTTAAATGTTAATGCGGCGTTAACGTCAAAGCTGTCGTACCCGGTTTAAGTAGAGTCAAGTCCTGCTGTCTTCAAAAGCAAACAATTCATTCCATATTATTTGTCTGTATACGTCGGCAATTACTATTTATGCACTATTAAACACGCATTGTCAGCACTCAACACTATATAGACTGGAACCCACCCTCCATTATTTTTATGTGTTTTCATTAGTGCTAAAACGTCTACTGCAGCACCACATACTCCGTATAAAGTAACGAGTATTATTCAACAAGAAACTGATACAAGACTATACTTGAATAAAGAAAAAATGCATATGCATTAAATTAGTGTGTGTTTTCAAGCACATAGTGCAGGTTTAATCTGTTGATGACCCTGCTGTTTGAGTGCACTAATGTATATGATACACTAAATCTCTTCATGTATAATTGCTAAATTGCTAACAAAAGGTTAGCCGCAGAAAAAAAGTTTCATAATACAAGTTCTATAAGTGCTTTTGTTTACGAAAAAAAAAGGTTAGAACATGGCAAGTGGATGATTTTAGTACACAGAATGAGTCCCATGAAAAGCCACTTGTATCTTCTAAAATACAACCTTGTGGTTTGTTTTGTATCTCGCTTTACATCCTTAAACTTTTTTTTGGTACAAAATCATGCCTCCATTAGTAAAGTTGGCAAAAAATCATCCCTCTATTAGTAAAGTCAATCAATGAAGACTAACGGTGCAAATTATTTCTTCGTTATCTCCTAACGGAAGAGAGAATATTTGCATCGTCAGTCTTAAGGACTAACGGTACAATTTATTTCTAAAATAAATTGCTTCGTTAGTCCTAAGGACTAACGGTGCAAAATGTTTTAGGAAAATAAATTAAAAAGGGGCCAATAAGAAGGTGGTGGTTGTGGTGGATGATGGAGGTGGTGGCTGTAGTGGGTGGCGGCGGTGGAGGTGGGTGGGGATGGCAGTGGTGGCGGTGGGTGGTGGTGGCGATGGTGTTTGTGGGGGGTGGTGGCGGTGGCGTTGGGTGGTGGTGGCATTGGGTGGTGGTGGGTGACGGTGATGGTGGGTGGCGGTGATGGTGGTGGTAGGTGGATGTGGTGGTGGTTGTGTTGGGTGGCGGCGATGGAGGTGAGCGGTGGGTGGTGGTGGGTGGCGGTGATGATGGTGGGTACCGTTAGTCCTTAGGACTGATTATGCAAATATTCTCTCTTCCGTTAGGAGATAACGGAGAAATAATTTGCACTGTTAGTCCTCATTGACTGACTTTACTAACAGAGGGATGATTTTGTGCCAATTTTACTAACGGGAGACGGTTTTGTTCCAAAAAAAAGTTTAGGGATGTAAATCGAGACACGGGACAAACCACAGAGATGTATTTTGTACTTTACTCTGTATCTTATCTTTCTATTTGTGGATGTCATTTCCATTTTTTTTTTTTTTTTTTTTTTTTTTTTTGTTGGACCTAATGTATCTTAGAGGGTGTTTATTATTCATCTTATTGAAGAGGCTAATAAAAAATGGCTATTTCTTCTTTAAGAGCCTAAACAATCCAAATAAACAAAAAAGAGAAACGCCTCCCTTAGGCTGGATCAAGATCCTCTTAAGTCGTATAACACAACTTGACTCAAGTTAGACGATTGTGAGCCATTGGATTTAATCCAATGGCTCAAATCAAAAGAACTTTTTTTGCTTTGAGTCACTAGATTAAATCTAATGGCTCATAAGTCCCTAACTTGAGTCAAGTTGTGTTTTTAACTTGAGAGAATCTCCCTCCGCTTAGGCTACCCGCAGTAAAGGGAGAGATCGACTAGTAGACCGACTAGGTGATCGATCCTCCTTATTGTGGGGTTTCGATCGCCCTTCGATTGATCAACTTTTTTTTTTCTTTCGATCGTTTACACGACCGATGTCATGTGTTTCTTATGTGTGTGTTTGTGTGTATTTAATTAAATATAATAGGTATTTTTGTGGGGTATGTTTTGGTAGTGTAAGTCGTCTTACTGGGGCACCCAATCGCCTGAAGGTCGTTGGAGAGAAAGCTGGCGTGGCAGAGAAAATGGGAGGAATTGGGATCCCTTACCGTGTCCAGCCTTAGAACATCTACAATGTATCAAGCTTTTAGACTGCCCCAGTAAGGAGGGCCAATCCCTCCCATTTTTCTGCCACGTCAGTATTCTCTCTCCAGCGACCTTCAGACGATTGGGTGCCCCAGTAAGGTCAACCATGATCAATTTTTTATTTTATTCTTTTTATTTTATTTTTTTAACATTTTTAACACAAACTAAAATTTCATTAATAATTAAAACGTTACATAATAATTCTAATAAAATAAAAATATTCCGAAACTTATTAAAACATTACAACACTTATTAAAAACTAATAATCTAGGTTTTTGCGTGCCTTGATCGAATATTTGATTTCGTGCATTTTTTGTCGTTGTAGTGCGGGCAAAGATGGTCGATTAGTGTGCAATAGAATATTATGTCTTTTTCATATTTATTTTCTCGCTCAAATTCAAGTTTTTGTTGTTCTAGTGCCAATCTTTTGTCATCCATTTCCGCTTTCTTTTTCTCCAGCTCCAACTCCTTTTGCCTTTGCTCCATCTCTTTCTTCTTCAAGTCGAAGTAACCACCTTCCAAATCCTTCTTCTTTCCCAATGCCATGGACCTAATGCTTTTCCATTTCTCGGCTACACCTTCCATATAGCTAGATTTGGAACTCTCTGATGATTTCTTCTTATTTTCTTAGCGGCATAATGACCAGTTGGTCGCTCAGGCACATCCTAGTCGGTTTCAGAAGTCCTTGATTTTTTTTACCCTCATCTTGGCTTAAAAAAGCCGGCATCTCATTATCCTTCCAAACCTCATGGTCCTTCAAAACTTCCCAACAATGTTGCAATACAAACGCATGATTATACACTATTTGGTATTCTTCACACGCTCGTCTATAAACAATGAGGCCATTCTCACCACTTCCATAATTCCTATAGGTATTGCGTAAATGGCACAAAACTGACCAACTCTAGGACGAATCGTATTTTTCCACTTGGTAATAATCGAGTTGTACGTTATGTCTGCACCAACCTTTTTTTCGAAGTAAGTAATCACTTTATGCCAAAATCTCTTAGCATTTTGGTTGTTTCCCATTATGCTATTCTCGGACGTATCACACCAAACATTGCACATCGCGATCTATTCTTCGCTTGTCCAAAGCGACGAATCATTCTTGGTTTCTTTCTCAACAATCTTCTTCTTAGCCTTTGTAGCTCGTTTCTTAGGTTTGACCGGTGACGTCTCTCCCGAAATAGTGTTGTCGTCGTCATCATTTGTAACCGAATCGTGATACGATCCATGAGCCGAACCTTGACCCGAACCGTGATACTCTTGAGTCGGATAACCCGAACTAGTTCCCACATAAAAATCTGGATTATTGTATAATAGTTCTTCAAAATCAAAAGCATCAAGATTCATACGGTTAACCGGAGAATAATGTTGATAATTTGAATAGGAAGACGTTTATGAATCCATTTTTGGACGATACACCGATTCGGGTGAGCCATACATAGATTGTTGGCTTCGACGGGAGTGGCTTTGTTGTTGTTGTTGGTTGTTTTGATACGGAGGAACAAATGGACGATTCATAGGACGTTTTATAAAAAATGGATTGTTAGTTTGTTGTTGTGGAGGTTGTTGCGATTGATAATCCAAAGTAGCGGGTCAGAAATTGACGGTTGGTGAGACACCGGTTAACTGGAAATTCGAATCCGGTGTTAATTACGGGGTTGTTTTGTGCCAATCGGGATTTTCGGCCTTTTGGTTGTGGTGTTTTCTTAGACATTTTGAATAGAGAGGATTGTGAGATTTGTGGATTAAGTGTATAAATATGTTGTGTATTTATAAGGTAGTTTAATAGATTTTTTTTCAAACAGTACAAAAAGTTCAATTTTTTTTCAAACCGTTACACAACGGTTGAAATATTAAATGCATGTTCTTTCAATCGATCGTTTGGACGACCAAGATTTGTAAAAAGTGCTCCACGATCGATTCCCCACAGAAGGGAGATTGACTGGCGATCGATAGCTGTCGATTGTGTGTCCTTACTGGGCAGCCTTAAGGCTTTATTTATTTTATGCATAAAGCATTTAATGACAAAAGCTTGGAGAAATGACTTTAGCTTTACCAAGTCATTGTAGAAAATCTTATCAAAAAACTTTGGTTGCAATGAAAAAAACTCTCTTAAAAAACTTTTTAAAATAGTGAAAAGTCTTTAACTACTTGAGCCATTGTAGATGCTTTTAATCTTTTGAGATAAAGACTGCTTTATTAGTTTCTTCAAATAAATTAATTATATTGGTTTTTATTGATCCTTTTAGAGTGATTATAACCTAATAAGTAAGTTATAAAATCACTTTCTATGTTAAATGATGTGTTTAAAACCGTTTTAGAAAAGAACAATCACAAATAGTATAACAAATTTACACAGTAGGCTTTTCAACGTTTAAAATTCTTATTAAAAATTAATTAAAGAATTTGACAAAGATTGTTCGTGGAATAAACAATATTAGACAATTGCGGTGATGTCATCTCTGATTTAAACACAAAACCTAAGTTATGGTTTCAGCGAGCTAAGTTCAATTCGAAAAGTAAATGCTATTGAATGTGTTTCACATTAATTACAAAAGATAGCATTGCTTTACAACAAACATACTTCTTTTGTTTAAGATATTTTAGGTTTTTAATGTTTATAATTTACATGTGTTGATCATTTAATGGTTAGTTGAGGTATGCATACTTATATTTTAGAGAAGGGATATACTTTTCTTTAGGTAATATTGTTGACAACTGTTTCACCTTTTTATCAACTCTGGAAAGTTGCTGAATCCTATGAAGACTTGCTTTTATCCCTTTTTGCTTTTGTAGTTTTTTCGTCTTTGACCTTTTAGATACTTGAGATTCTTTTTTCAGTATCATGGGATATGAGGAGATCAGTCACCGTTTAGTGAGGCATTGCAGACCTACTGAACTGAACACCTTCTTTGGAACTTGTATTTCAGTTGCTGAACCGCATCAGCGTTGAAGAGAAGACTCTTTGTCTTCAAAAACTCAGAAAGAGTGATGCTTTTCGGCGATTATGTTAAACTTATGCTATTTTATGTTCAAATATTTTCAGAGAATGTTGAACGATGAAATAGCCCAACAGTTTTGGATCACATAAATAAGCTTCAACATATTGTGGTTTAGGCCATTAAATAGTAATGTATTTACTTCAAAGTATAGGTTTGGTATGTGCGAAAAAGTGTTTCACTAAATGTCACAAACTTAAAGTTTTCCAATATGTATATTTATGTAACGTGTAATATAAAAATAAAATAAAAACAATGGCAAGCGTTACATTTTAGAGTATGACCCGTCATCCAAACGTGCATATCAAAACAATTTTTAAAATTTTACAACATTTAATGGAATACTTTGTAGTTCAAGTGGTACTTTAAAGAAAGTTCATTACTATTTAATTACTTAAATCCGAACATATTATATCCGGGAATTAACAATCTTTACCAGGGCAAGATCAAATGAAAAGGATGATTCTATGGCAACACTTTTTTTCTTCTTCTATGTCAACCCTTTTATAAATTAGACTTTTTTTAGAAAAATATGAAAGAGCTTTTAAAATTTTATAAGCAAGCTCTAAAGGTTGCTTAAATACCTATGAAAATAAAAATACTGAGATTAATGAAATAAAATTACTAGAATTATATGTAGAGAGTGACGGTATATGAGATTCCGAATTTGTGCGATGTTGATATACGACGATCCAAATGCAAAAAAAGAAAAAGAAAGACTAATTAAACAAGTAGAAGCATATTAATCTTTTTTATTTATATAATAAACGAATTACATCATTTCGAAGTGATTTTGTTAATTCCTTTTTATTGAAAAAACTATTGGGCCAATAGGAGAGCTCGATTTCGCCACGTAAGCAAAATGGTGTGGTGTGATGTGATTAGTTAATAAAAGTCAAAATTAAATTGATTTTCGTCAAACTTTAATAAATTTGGTGGAGAAATTTGATTGATAAAAAAAACACATAAAAATGTAGGTGTCAAATTATGAAAACAAAAACTTAAGAAAAGAGGAGGTAGTTAATAAAAATTAGTGGTTGAATTTTAAAAATTATATAGAGTTAAGTGTAATATTATAAGCCTCCATGTTTTTTAATAACTTTGGATTATAAACAAATACCCCTTTATACTTTATATCATTTATACTTTATATATTAAAAAATACAATGTATATATTGTTTTAAAATAGCAACATATAAATTTGCATAAGATTATAATTATCAATTTTTTTTACTAATGTACGTTCAATAACGACTCATTTATTTCATTTTTAAAAGTTTAACTTATATGGACACGAGTTTACATTTTAAATACGGCTAAATTCATGAAAACGGGAATATTTCAAATTGTAAGCACGGGTTACTTGAATATACAAATAAATATACACGATTGTACTTATAATAATGACTCATGTAATTCTTATTTATTTATATAAGGATATTTAGAAAAATGTTTTTAAAAAACTTTAAGGAGTATACTTTAACTTTATCAACGCTCATTATGTACTACGAAACTTGCATTATGTGTAAAACATAATATGAGTAGTGAAATTTAAATATCAACAACAACATTGTCATCTAAATAAAATAAATCTTTAGTTACCTAGCAGAAATATTTACAAGTATTTTATCAAATTTTAATTGATATTAATGCATAATGAAAATTGAAAAACTCGTGCATAAGTATTAATTATACTTATATTACAATTTTCATGGGCAAATTTTATATGCATATATGAACTAAAATGTTAAAATAAATTTGATTTATAGAACTTCATACAGACACTAAACTTATAAGATATAATTATATGCAATTACCTTTAAAACACAATATTCAGTATTAATACAGAATAAATTTTTTTGTCAAAACTCTGTGCGTGCACAAATATTATAACCGGTTTTTATTAACAGATTATGCATATTAATTACTCCGTAGTATAAAAAAATATGCCCTAAACGAATAGTAACGAGCACATACCATAATAGAACATTAATTTGACGCGTGTGTATTGTATAGCATGTACCTAAAAGTTGTCAAATAAATAGTAATTAGCACTCCACTTTGTATAACAAAAAGTAGCCAAGTGATTCAGTCGGCTACTTTTTCTTTGCTCTCCCATTGATTGATCGGGACCATCTGCAACTTATGCCTATGTTTTACAGATTCTCCTCGTCTTCAAATATATCAATATGTTTTATAGCCTCGCCTGATCCCATCAAAGGACATTTCAAGGAAAGCCTATATTAAAAGAAAAGGTGAACCAGCCTTAAAAGCCATGTCTATCACATTTTAATCCATCTAAGCAAAGTTAATGTAGGAGCATGCCACATCATCACCAATAAAGCCAATTAAGCACCATTAAAGACATGTCATCATAATTAAAAGCCACCTAAGCATGCATTTATCAGGCTAAAATTTGGGAATTTTAAAAATTTCTACTACTTACAAAAATTGAACCTAGGGTATTGGAAACATTAACAAGCATGTTAAACACTAAACCAACACATGTTTTGAATTATATCTTACAAGTCTAAATTTATAAACCTATGCAAACAATTACATGAGATAAGTGGAAAAATCCTTACAACTTAGTTAACCTTAATCAAAGATATACTTAAAAGAAAAAAAAAAAAAAAAAAAATCTACGGTTCATTCATAATATATATTTTTTCTCAAAAACCCTAATATCATTTTTCCCTCACAATCTCTTCTAATGATCGATTTACGGATTTCTGTGTTTGTTCATCACAGGCTTGCAACCATAAACGCTTGACATGCCGTGTAATATTTCTTTGATCTATTATTTAAATTTATGCATTATTCTAATTAAATAACAACAACTCTTATGTTTTTTTGATAAAATGTAATCACAGTGAAGAGCATGTGGGCCTCTTTCTTTTTTCAATCGTTAGAAAAAGGAGCTTGGTCAGCCATGTTCCCTACGCACTCCTCGTTATTCCCATGATTCCCGTTGCACCTATTCTCCGCAACCGCTTGTTCAGATCTATCTCTGCACGGTCACTTGACTCCACTGCTCCCTTTCATTCAAAGAAATTCCTTTCTTGGCTATGAAATATATCTACTTTCAGATCATATGTGCATAATTTTTTAAAATTCTTTTCCACGATTGATATGCACAAGACCTAACCATACATAATTTTCCTCCTGCTTTTCCAACAACTATCAATGACAATGGACATGAGCAAGGTGACAATTCTCCTGAAAACATTCAATGTGAACACTCTATTCTTGAAGGTAAACTTATATACAACTGGCTATTACTAATGTATAAGAGATGTAGGATGCAGCTAAACGATTTAGCTACATTGCTAAATAAAATTAAGTTTTTAATGATTTTTAATGTGTTTATGTGCAGGTTGTAATTATAACATCCAAAGATTTCTTTGCAGGTTTTTGCATGTTAGACGGGTAACATTTTAATGTCGTCATCAATGACATAACACAATTATAACCAATATATATATATATATAGGGAAGGTTCTTTTCGTAACCAAGAAAGGTCGAGAATCATGGTAACCAACTTCAACCAATCGATTTTTTTAAATATTTATTTTTATTATTTAATTCAAAAGGGCACAATAGTAAAAATACATTTTTGTTTTCTTTTGATTTTTTTAATAAAACCGCTTTTTAATTCCTAAATTATAGGATTTTTTTTTCTCATGATTTCAAAAGGTAAGATGCATATGTGTTTTCTATATAAGTCAAGGCACATGTGTTTCTTTTAAATAATATAATTTTACATGTGCTCTTTTATAATGTAAATTTTCATATGTTTTAGAGCTCAATTGCTTCTAATTGCACATGTATATATTTACATGTAAATTTCTATAAGCATTTTTTTAACACATACACATTTTCATTCTTTTAACAAAAAGAGATAATACAAACTTTAGCAAAAATCCCAAAAATCTACACTCCTATATTACATTTCCTTTAATTGCAAATAGAAAAAAGAGAATGTATAGTTGAGATTCAACTATGCATTCGTGTACATGGTGTATTTTCCTGTTGTGCACATGTATTTTCCTATTGTGCACATGTATTTTCTTGTTGAGCAAATGTATCTTCGTCTACATGTGTCTTGTTCTGGTTCGTCAAAGTTGTTCTCCAATAGACAAGTGTTCTTCGTAAGGGTGCATGTTCACAATTTTTTTTCCAGTCGTGCACAAGTACTTTCGTATACATGTGTTTTGTTGTAGACGTCATTGTTCTTCTCTACTAGACAAGTTTTCTTCAGTATTTTCTGCAATATAAATATAGTTACAATATGTTGTTAGGCACATCTAATGGTATGATCTTGATAAATGATAAATAGTATATATGTTTGACTACATATAAATCCTTTCAAGGCATTCGTCATTTATTATAAACCATAATAACATCTGAAATTAAAAACGAAACCAACAAGTAAACTGAATACCTAAACATGTTTTGTGCACATGTATTCTCAACCATTGCACATGTATTTTCATTAAATTTATACCCATCATAAAACAAGTATGCATCCCCCCAAAAACAAATATGCATTCCCCCTTAAAACACATGTGTAAATCAATTTATACTAACCATAAAACAAATATGCATCCTCTTAAAACACATATGCACACCCCATGAAACACATACAAACAATTATAACACATATGCACATTTACTTTTGATTAGGAAACTCGGACAATATGGCAAAGACAAGCCTGTATAACAACATCCACCTTACATTAATAAGCATGAATCTACAAAGCACATCGACAAGTCTCAAGTTCTTTTTATAAGCATGGTCAAATGGGTTGAAAGTCACGCATCGAAAATAGGTAAAAGAAAATTATAACTATTATATTATTACAGCTATTAAATTATTACAGCTAATATCCAAAAATATTGGACTAGACATCAGAAAACATTGACCTTTAAGAGAAGTAAAAGAAAATTATGAATTTACTCTGCACCATGTTTACCTGATTAACTCTCGATTTTATCTTCACTTGACCAGATGAATAAAAGCATAAGAATGTGAGAGCAAAAAGACATGATGACATACCTTAGACAAAAAAGCCTCAAGAAGGGCGACAACATTTACTAGCGAAGGATCAAGACCTATCTCTTCCTTTGCTTCTCTTGTTGCTGTGTCGGCATCATCAACATCATCTTTATCTGCTTTCCCTCCGGGTAACGAAACTTCACCTGCACTCATAATTCAATAAACATGTATATTAATTGAATATGTGTAGTTTTCAACATCATGATACAAGATATCTGAATATGTGTCGTTTCTAAATTAATTTAAGATCTGAATATGTGTCGTTTTCAAAAGTAATTTAAGATCTGAATATGTGTCGTTTTCATCAACATCATCTTTATCTAAAAGTAATTTAAGATCATCTTTATCTAAAAGTAATTTAAGATCTGAATATGTGTCGTTTTCAAATTAAAAACCCAAAACGGAATCAGAAAACTTACAGAAGCTGTTGACATGATGATACAAGAGATCGACAACATTAAAAATCCATCATATTTGATTACATATGCTCGATCTGGATTGTAGAAGCAGAAACCATCAACATCATGATCATATTTACAGATCAGTAGAAAAGAATATGTCATGTACGATTTAACATGAATAATCTACAGGAGAACAAGTGTAAAAACATGGTGACGATGAGATCCATAAGAACAACAAAAAGAGGCGGCTAGGGTTTTTCTGTGTGGGAGAGAGAGAGATAAACTGAATATGAAAGATTTTATTGGAGGTTCATTAATAAAATAGGACGGTTAATGAAAAAAAATAAAACAAAATTACTATATTAACCCTCCATCCTTTACAAAATAATATCTAAAGTTTCATTTTATTACATTTATGCCACCTTTATTTGTAGCCATTGATTGAAAAATAGATGGCTCAGATCGGTTCTCGCAGTTCTCGACCTTTTCTTGGTTCTGAAAATAACCTTACACTATATATATATATATATATATATATATATATATATATATATATATATATATATATATATATATATAGGTTGGATCAAATGAAAAGTGACTTAGGGTAAAAAGGATAAAAAGGGTTGAAAATGTAAAATTTGTTATTTGACTAATAGGGATATTCTAGACATTTAACCACTCATCTTTTAAATGCTCATTTAAATCTATTTAACATGTCATTTAAATTTTATATCTCATTTAATAGAATTTTATATATCATCTTTGCATACAAGCGTATCATCAACTGATCTATGAGGAACTAATTTACTAACTTACTTACATAAAAAGTAGCTTTGATGGATTTGTTTATGATTTTTGCAAGTTAATTAATCAATACTTTTGTTAATATTAGTTGTATATCATTCTCGTTAAAGTTAGAAAGGAAGGCATTTCAGCGTTGATGAAGCGCACAATTCGTCAATTGGCATACGGCGAGGTTCCTGATGCTTTAAACGAATATCTGCAAATAAGTGACAAAACTTCTCGTCGATCTCTTGATAATTTTTGTAAGTCTGTTATGGAAATTTTTTGCCCAGATTATTTGAGGAAACCCACTATTACTGATGTCCTAAAGCTTTATCGACATCACAAAGAAACGCACGGGTTTCCGAGGATATTAGGAAGCCTTAACTGTACAGATTGGGAGTGGTTTGGTTGTCCGATTGCACATAAAGGCAATATGTTAGATGTGATCGTGGTCCGAATCCATTCATTTTCCTGAAAGTTGTTGCGTCAAATGACTTATGGATATGGCATGCTTTCTTTGGTGTTTCGAAGTCGAATACTGACATCAACGTTCTGGATCAATCCCCTTTATTTAATGATCTTAAACAAGGAATAGCGTTGGAGATTCCGTTTGTTGCTAACGAGGTAACTTACCCATTTGGTTACTATCTTGTTGACGTGATATATTCGTAATTGGCAACACTCGTTAAGACGATTCTAGAACCATCAGACGATGTCCACAAGAGAATAAGGTTTAAGCAAATGCTGGAATCGGCAAGGAAAGATGTGGAACGAGCGTTTGGTGTTTTGAAGAACAAATGGGTGATACTTGCCAATCCCGTAAAAGCGATGAAAAAAGAAAGATTAATGAATATAATGTCTACATGCATCATATTATATAGTATGGTTCGAAAAGACAAAAAAATGTGATATCTCCCGAGTGGTACCCAGAGGAAGCACATCAACCAAACGACCCCATACAATCCGATGAACAAATTTAAAAAGTTATGAGGTACATCAGATCACATCAAGCGCATCAAAACCTTCGTGCCAATTTGATCGAACACTTGTCTCGTAATATTTAATTTCAGTTTTAAATGTAATATTTTTAATATTCATAGTCTATGAAATGTTTTTAATTTATGAATAAAAGTTTTCTATTTCGTACGTTTACGTTTTTATATTTTTACGTTTATGTTAATACAAATAAACCGTAAAAACATTTATTCATATTTAGCGATCTTGTTGTGTTTTGTTGATAACAAATATAAAGTTATCATAAGTAAAATTATAAGAATACATGTTACTTTTGTAAAACATATACATTTGGTCATTCATATAAAATGTTGTAATAATTCATTTGTTGTAATAGTTTATGTATTAGGATGGGTAATATCCAAGACCCATGACCTATACCCATGGAACTAATCCATAACCCATGACCCATTGCATGACATCATGTTGGGTATTATCCAAGACCCATGACCTATTGTCTAGATATATTGTATCTTATTGGGTACCCATGGCTCATACCCATAACCCATAACCCGGTTTGCAACCCAAAATCCGGACTGGTATAACCCAGTTTTTCGAATCCTTAGAATTGCACTGGACGGATCCCCCAAGTGAGAGATCCGCAGGAATCGGGCTACAGTAAGATTTTTTCTTCCTATAAATAGTGAGACATTTCTTCATTGTTACTCACCCCTCTTCTTACAAACTCTCTCATATATTATCTCACTCTTCTAACCTCTAATCTCTTGATCAATCTAGTAGTTATTCTTTTTCTTGTTGTGATTCTCATATAGGTCCTTTTCAAAGGCGAGATCACAATATACTACAAGTCATCCAAGCAAAGGGTCCTTGATTGATTTGTTTCTTCACAATATTTCTTTAGCAAGATCTTGTATTTCATATTTCACATAGTTGTTGTGTAACATTTATGTTGGTTTTGTTCGCCGTGTTAAGGACTCGGTATTTAGCTTTGTACCAAAAAAAGTGTAAGCGACGTTGTGAGGCTTCTCCGCCGTGTTGAAGGAGCCTGTTGAATAGTGCTTGAACTCTCGAGTGGGGAATTCAGGGAGTGGAGTATGGCAAGGAAGGTGTCCTTGTAGCCGAACCACTATAAATCACTTGTGTCACTACTCTCTATCCTTTAATTTACTTGCTTTCATTATTTACTTTATTTATTGCTTAATACTTTCTATCCATCCACACTAATTCACATAAGATCGAATCTAATGTTTTGAAACTTAAATTAAAATCGGCAAAACTATTTAACCCCCCCTTCTAGTTTTTCTCAATTGGTATTAGAGCTAGGTTTACAAAAGTTTTAAAGTAAATTGTATTTTAAAAACTTTTCGATCACAATGAGTTTTGAAAACTATAAAGAAGGGCAATCTATGCAACGACCTCCACTACTTGAAACAAATGGTTTTATTTATTGGAAAAATAGATTTAAGACTTATGTGAAATCAAATGATATTGATCTTTGGTACATCATTGTTGAAGGTGATTTTCAAGCCACTACAAAAGATGATAAAACTGGCAACGAAATAAACATCCCTCATGATGGCCTCTCTGACAATCAAAAGAAAAAGCTTTTCAAAAATAGTGAGGCAAAAATGATTTTATATAATGCCTTACCAAAAAAGGAATTTGAAAGAATTTATATGCTTAAAACCTCTAAAGAAATTTGGAATTCTTTAGTTGTAACTCACCAAGTAAAGCAACAAGTTAAAAACAACAAAATAGATTTATTTGTTCAACAATATGAACAATTTTCAATATCGGATGAGGATAGTATAGATAATTCTCTTGCTAACTTTAATAATATTATTACTTCATTACAAGCACTTGATGAGTCTTTTTCTAGTCGTAATCATGTCAGGAGATTTCTAAAGGCGCTTCCATCAAAGTGGAGACCAAAGGTGACGGCCATCAAAGAATCCAAGGACTTGTCAATCCTCACTCTCGATGAACTCATAAGCAACCTAAAGGTCTATGAGATCGTCCTTGCTAAAGACTCCAAAGCCTCAAAAGAAAAGAAAGAGAAACACAAATCTCTTGCCTTAAAAGCCAAAAAGGTCTCAAGCGATGAAGAAACCTCATCTTCGAAAAGTGATGACGAAGAGTACGCAATGGCCGTACGGGATTTCAAGAAGTTCTTTCGGAGAAAAGGAAGATATGTCAAGCAATCATATGATGACAAGAAAGGGTTCCAGAAAGGCAAAGACGACAAATAAGCAAAGGACAAACGCACATGTTTTAATTGTGGGGATCCTAATCACTTCATTAGTGAGTGTCCCAAACGTGACGAACAAAAGACATTCGTAAGTGGTTCATGGGGAATGAGTGAGGAGGAGAACAAAGAAATTTGTCTCATGGCAAAGGATTCAAATGAGGTATGTCCCGAATCTCTTTATTATTGTAGCTCATCATTAGATGATGAATCATTACATCGTGAATATAATAAACTTTGAAAAATTAGTCTAAAAGTAATTAACAAAAATAAGATTTTGAAAAACAAAAATGAACGTTTAGAAAAGGAAGCCATTGAGCTAAAAGATAAATTAAAACGTTTAGAAAAGGGAAAGGAAGTAGATAGTGAATGTGAGCTTTGTGTTTAACTTCAAACATTAGTTGACAATCTTGATTCTAAGATTGCTAGAATGAGTACTAATACTCTGGATAAATTACTTGATAGTGTTAAAACGGGAAATAATCAAAAGGGTTTAGGTATACAACAACTTGCTTCAACTAGCGATATTAAAGAAACACAATTCGTTAAAGCAATTGAAAAACAAGCTATTGTAGTCACGGATCCCTTGAAAAAGGAACCGTCCAGTGAAAATCCAAGGATCCGTGGGTCTGTACCAGCAAACAGTAGAAATAATGCAACTACATCATCTTGAACCGACTTTGTTATTGTTAACAAAAAGAAACCAACCCATGTCACGGTTAGAAATGTCAAACAACCACCTTCACTAAAACAAAATCAAGGTTTTATGAAAAATAAAGGTACATCGTTTTCTAAACCAAACACAATTATAAGAAGACCAAATAATGTTTATCCGAGAAGTAACCACCATCAAATGGGATGGAATCCTAATGCACAAAACGGTTTTCCATTTCAAAACTTTAAACCTTGGAATGCTTTCTCACCTTTTTCATATATATGGCTCAAATGAATGAAATGTTTAACACCAATGGACCCATGAACAAATGGGGACCAAACTTTTGAGTTAATTGTTTTCTAAGGTGTGCCTAAAGGTTGACTTAGATCCGGATGAATGGATCAAGGATAGCGGGTACACGAGGCATATGACCGGTAACAAAGATTGGTTTTCCACATACGAATACTTCAATGGAGGAAATGTGGTGTTTGGAAATAGCAAGAGCAAAATCATCGGTAAAGGTACAAACTCTCACAAATCCTTAACCATTAACGATGTTTGTCACATAGAAAACCTAAACTTTAATATACTTAGTATAGGACAAATATATGATAAAAAGTGCAACGTACTTTTTAGTGAAACCGATAGTCAAATATTGAAAAACGGTATTACTATAGGAAGAGGCATTAGAAAACATGGAGTCTATGTCATTAAAATCGGTAACGAACCAAAAGACAAACTTTGTCTTACTTCTATGGATGATACTTTGACCTTATGGCATCGAAGATTGGGTCCGCTAATATGCGACTTCTTCAATCGCTATCATCTAAAGAACTAATGAGAAACCTACCTAAACTAAAATACGAACATCATTTTTGTGATGCTTGTAACATAGGTAGGGAATTTGATAATGAAGTGCAATTTGGAGCTTTTTGTGATGCTAATGGTATTACTCACAATTTCTCGGCTCCTCGTACTCCACAATCAAATGGGGTAGTTGAAAGAAAAAATAAAACCCTACAAGAAATGAGTCGCACCATGATTAATGAGCAATCTATTCCTCAAAAAATTTGGTGCAATGTTGTAGACACATCAACCTATATACTAAACCGAGTCCTAATTAGACCATTCTTAGGAAAAACTCCATACGAGTTACTACGAGGCAAAAAGCCTACATTAGAACACTTTCAAGTATTTGGTAGTAAATGTTTCATACTTAATACTAAAGATTACATAACTAAATTTGTTCCTAAATCAACCGAAGGTATCTTCCTAGGATACTCTCCTAATAGTAAAGCATACGTTATACTAAACAAAATAACCATGAAAGTTGAAGAATCTTTAAATGTAAAATTTGATGAGAGTCCACCTAAAACTACCCCACCTCTTGTCGATGATGAGTTAATCGAAAGTGAAGTCATAGAAATCAATGAAAACACAAATAAAGAAGATGAACCATTAAAGAATAAAATCATCAATATTAAAGAGTCTAAAGATCATCCCGTAGAAAAGGTCAGGGGAAAGTTAAATAAAAAAACCGTAAGATTTCAAGTCCAAAACCAAAGTAGTTTATTTTGTTTTTTCTCAACCATATAACCTAAAAATACGCAAGAAGCCATAAAAGATGAAAGTTGAGTAATGGCTATGCAAGAAGAGTTAAATCAATTTGTTTCTAACAATGTTTCGACACTTGTCCCTCCACCTAAAAACCAAACCATAATCGGAACTAAATGGGTATATAAAAATAAGTTAGATGCAAACGGTTTAGTGTCTAGAAATAAAGCTAGACTTGTTGCCCAAGAATATAAGCAACAAGAAGGCATATACTTTGATGAGACCTATGCTCCCGTAGCTAGATTCGAGTCTATAAGAATACTTCTTGCTTATGCTTGTGCTCATGATCTGAATCTTTTTCAAATGGATGTTAAAAGTGATTTTCTAAATGGTTTTATTAATGAAGAAGTGTATGTAGCTCAACCTCCGGGCTTTATCGATTTCGAAAAACCTAACCACGTGTACAAACTAAAGAAAGCTCTCTACGGTCTTAAAAAAGCCCCAAAAGCTTGGTATGATAGACTCAAATCATTTTTAGTCAAAAAAGACTATACCATGGGGTTAGTTGATAATAAACTTTTCACAAAGAAAAAGGACTAACATATAATTATTGTTCAAATATACGTAGACGATATTATATGTGGATCAACTTGTCAATACATGTGTGATGATTTCTCAAAAATCATGCATGATGAGTTTGAAATAAGTATGATGGGGGAATTAAGTTTCTTTCTTGGTCTACAAATCAAAAAACTAGAAGATGGTATCTTCTTTAATCAATCCAAATGCATAAAAGAAATGCTAAAGAAATTTGGATTAGAAGATTCAAAACCTATAAGAACACTAATGTCGTCTGATACTAAACTCACCGATGATGAAGATGGTGAATCTGTTAATAACACCAAATACCGTGGCATGATTGGTAGACTTCTCTACCTTACGGCTTGTCGGCCGGATATCATGTTTAGTGTATGTCTATGTGCTAGGTTTCAAGAAGACCCTAAAACTTCACACCTATAAGCCGTCCAAAGAATATTTAGATATATTAAGGGTACCACTCAATTGAGATTACGGTATCCTAAGGGGACGGGGGTAGAAACTATTGTATATACGGATTCTGACCATGCAGGTGATTATGTTGACCGAAAAAGTACAAGTGGTGTATATACTTTTATGGGGTGTTGTTTAACATCTTGGTTCTCGAAGAAGCAAACGGCATTGGCCATATCAACAACCGGGTTTAATATGTCTCCGCAGCATAGCATGCCAACAAGCACTATGGATGAAACAAGCGTTAGTTGACTACGACATTCATCTAAGTGATATAGCCATTTTATGCGACAACAAAGGTGCTATTGACTTAAGCAAAAATCCGGTGTTGTATTCTCGAACCAAGCATATAGAGATACGTCATCACTTCTTAAGAGACAATGTTCAAAAGGGAAACATTTCTACCGAGAAAGTGTCATCCGAAGACAACGTAGCCGACGTCCTCACCAAACCGTTGAAGCAAGAATAGTTCAACTTGCTTCGTCTTGGTCATGGCCTTATGGAACAAACGTCGTGAAATATTTTCATTCTACAATGTACGTAAACGTTATGCCTTACCTTCTTTTCTGAGTCTAGGATCTCTATTTCACACATAATTCACAAACAATATGGGGATTTATTTTTGAAACTCAAGATATTTTTTTTTTTCTATACAAGAAATTCTTCGAAACTATTTCTAAAAGGATACTTCTCCCCGTATCTTTTTTTCTCAAAACATTCTCACGTCTAGGACAAACAATTTCTTTCATTCTTAATACAAAGTAAAAATCTTTTTCATTGCATCTCATGTCTTTTGAATGCTAAAGGAATACATAACTAATATGTGTTTTCGGGTACATTCAATTAAGCAAAAATGAATTAAGGAGCACTTGAGTTATCTCACATAATTATATATGCTTTTTCACTTCTTTGTTATTTTTTTTTTCTTTTTTAGGAGTCGAGATAACCGCAACTCCAAATGGTTTGCATATAGGCACACACTAGGCACTATTGTTTCCAAAAGGAAAAATTTGAGCTGCCTGAGAACACCAGTTCCACGGATCCCAGCTTTTACGCTGGACGGATCCCTAAAGGGACGGATCCATGGGAACTGTGCGACAGAAGCAAATTTTTTCTCTTATTTTTCTCACTTTGGCTAAAAACTTTCATATTTTCAACACTTTAGCTTTTTCACTAATGAATATATTACTTAATGCTTGTGTTCTCATGATCACATGCCTTAAATTCATATCTAATCATTAGATTATAGTCCACATTTTGGTTTTAGTATTCATTGCAATGTATTATTTGCTCTATAAATAAGGTTTCAAAATGCTTGCATATCCATCACATTCAACCTCACAAACAATCATCGTCATGTCATCCAAAAGATCCTCAAACATTGATGAACCATCTAGTGAAAACAATCCTTTTCAAAAAATCCAAAACTTCATCCTACCACCTTCCGTAGTGCCATCACCAACTATAACTCTCCACCAAATGACTACATTGTAGCACCTCCATCATCTTCCACAAGCTTATCACCACAATTCCACCACCCGTATCTAGTCCACCACCCGCTCCATTTCAACCATCAAAAACTAACAACTAGCTTCCAACTTACACCCAAAAGAACTAGTCTTTTTAACACCTCCAACATCTCCAAACACACTCTACAAAGAACTTGAAACATCACCACCTCTAGCTCCCATTATTTTACAAGAACATCTAGGTTCTTAACCACCACTCACCAACATCATGGACTTTGATCCATATTTTCCAACATTTCCACCACATATTCCGCCCTCCATAAATCAAACCTACCCGAAAACCATCCACCAACACTACCCTCACCATCTCCATTGCGAACATTGTCAATCCACTAGGGAACTTGCAATGGAAATAAAGGAAGACATGCGATTCTGTTGGAATCACTCCTAAACTAGAATTGAAGTGTTAGTAATTAATATGTAATAGTTAGCTTAAATATGGCTTTTATGTTAGTAATCAAGGTTAGTCTCATGTAGAAAGCCCATGAGCCTATCCAAAGCCCAATAAGTAAAGGAAGAGAACTTGGTGTGTTGCCCTAGTTCCCTCCTATAAATACTCTTGTAATACCCTCACTTGAGGGTTCGTTGTTCAATTCATACATTCACTCTATGCATAACTAATCATATATTATCATACGTGTGTGTTTTTTATTGTTCATCCGACCATCTCTTCTCTATTTATTCTATTGATGCTTGTGTTACTAATATGGGAACCTAACAGTGGTATCATTCGCCAAATAGTTGGGTGAAAAGATTTTGTTTTTGAAGTTATTTGTGGTCTTACGCGTAACTCTCGTTGTTTAAACTTTTTCTCGCCTAAAAACTAAATTTTTACACTTTTTAATCCAAGATTCTTGTACTTTCAACGTTTTTAGGTGTTAAAATTTCTGTTTTTGGCAAAAAGTTTCAAAATTTACGTGTGGATCATTGTTTTTAAGCTTGATTTTAAACGTGTGACTAATTTTACGCATAACCTGTTTAGGAGTTTTGGTTCATCAAGTTTCACACTTTTGTGTTATTTTGGTGATGTTGAAGCTGTTTCATCACAAAAATCTGGTTTAGAAACATCTTTGGGCATAAATCAATTTTTGGTTACCTTCTACGCGTAACAAAACCTTATTTTTACGCATAACTCATCCTTGGATCGATCTTCAATTTTCGTGGTTTACTCAGTGTTTTCTTGCTTGGATAAGCCTGAAAACACTTCGACTTTGGATATCCTTTACACTTGATAGTGTAAAAGATTTTTTGGGCAAAACCCTAATTTTACGCCTAAGCACAAACTTATTCGTAGAACTCTTTACGCCTAAGATTCTTCTTACGCCTAAGCCTGGTCTTACACATAAGCTAATCCTACGCATAAGTTTTCTACGCCTAACTTTCTGTTTACGCTTAACCTTAGGGTTTCTCAATTCTTACGCGTAAGCTAATCCTACGCGTAACTATTGCTGTTACGCGTAAGTTTGGTGTTTTTAAGCCTAAGTGTTGCTTTTCCTAAAATTGGTTTTTCTATGCCTACGGACACTTCATCAACAACGTTTCATTCGACTACAAAGATCCATTTTACAACACAAGTTTTTCAACATGTCTCAACCGCCATACTCTAGCTATTTTCCTTACACTTATCCTCAACAACAACAACAACAACTCAGTCTAGAACATCAACAATTCATTCAACAACAACAAATTTATCAACAACAATTTAATCAAAAACATTATCCACAACAAGGAGCAATTCTACCTCAAATGGTTCTACCACCACCTAGTCCTCAAGTACAACCTTACACAAACTTTTACAATCAACATCCATCCAAGAATACTATGAAGGAACCAACATGGTTTGGCAAGATGTGTGAAGCATTAAGTAGCCAACAATCAATTCATGAAGCTGGCTCACTTGATAGACCTCCAATGCTCACTCCCGGAAACTATGATCAATGGGTGATAAGGTTCTTTAGGTTTTGTGATCTAAAGAAGCCACATGGAAAGTTCTTAAAGAAGGTCATTATGGAAGGTCCATTTCAGATGCCTACTGTCGTTACACCCGCAATCCAAACGCCAATCCACCAAGAGGTGAAATTTCCAACATTGCAAGTCTTACAGACCTAACTGCTGAAGAACTTCTACACTATGAAGCCGATGAACTAGCAATGCAATACATCCTTTTGGGATTACCCAATCCGATCCTTCAAGTGTTGATGCTCAGAAGACTGCTAAAGCAATGTGGGAACATATTCATCTTCTTATGCAAGGCACCACACTCAAACAAGAAGACATGGAATCAAAAATTTACTTGGCTTATGAACACTTCATGATTGAACCCGGAGAGTCATTAGAGTCATATCATCATCGTTTTTCAGACATCATCAATGACTTGGACAAACACAACATCATTATGCCAAGAATTGCAGTCAACACCAAGTTCCTGAGTAGTCTTGGTCCTGAATAGGAAAAGTATGTTATTTTCATCCGTTAAGCAAAGAATCTTCATCATGCATCATACGGATTGTTGTACGACTACTTGATGCCCCACCAAAAAGAAGTTGACAGAGAAAGGGCTATCCATGGACTCCCGGTGTCACCTTCACTTCCGGATAATCAACAATTAGCTTTGTGGGCTCAAGCTTGTTATCCTCAATTCCCAACCTTACAAACTGTATTCACAAATCATCCAACACTTGCTGCTCAACCAACTGCAACAATTACACCATATGATCAGTCACAGCACCAATCTCAAGACACCCAATTGGTTCCATACAACAACAACACTGATCAAGCACTTTACAATGAATCTAATGAGGATACTGAAGCTTTTGATGCCTTGCAGCAAGGGTTTGTCATGATTGCTAGAGCCTTCGGCCAATATTCAAACAAATCCAACAATCGTATTCGTACCTCATCAAACACAAGGAATCAGGCTGTGGTTAACAATGGACGTGTTGAAGTTCAGAATCGGGGTAATGTTCGTCAGATGGGCAGTGGTCAAGGGTTCAATGCTATGGGAAGGAATAACATGGGTGCTCCACAGAGAGCTCAAGTGGTTGAACAGGGTAATGCTCAGAATGGGGTTAATGGTCTTCGTTGTTATAACTGCAATGAGAAGGGTCATCTGGCTAATGCATGTCCTAAGCCGAGGACAAGAGGCAGTGCTTATCACAAAGAGGCTTTGCTCTTGGCTCTCGAGGATGAAGTGGTGGGACTCTTACCAACAAGGAATGAGCTTCATGCCAAATGCGATTCGATGATGATATGGAGGACTTGCGGGGCTAATGCAAGCATCATGTTAATGGTACAAATGCGCCTCCACATGAGTGACACAGCCCGATGTATGACATCGATGGCTTGTCTCGTGTACCGAACAAACCATACTCATTCGATCATTATCTCGCCAATGTCTACATCCGACAAGGGTCAGAGTGTTCAACATGAGCCGTCTACATCTCATTCCGATGATCATCAAATAGACCCCGTAGTTATATTTGACGATCAAGATGACCTTATGGTTACATTTGATAATCAAGTTGACTCCGTGGTTATATTTGAAAATATAACTAATGATCATGTTGAGACTCTCGTTGAACAAAATGAACCTTCGTCTAATCTAGAAATTGAGCTCCTGGCCTTAATTAAAGACCAAGAATCTCGACTACAAATTTGTAAGCAATTAAAGGAAACAAATGCACTGTTAACTATGGATAATGAATGCTTAAAAAGGCAACTCAACGTTTTTAAAACTCCAGAAAAACGTGAAAAAGGTTTTGAAGTCGCTTTTGCCAAATCTTCCCAAAACGAAAAATCACAAGAACGACAGATACGTGATCTAGTCGCTTCCAAGAATGCTTTATTGTCTCAAATAGAACAACTAAAACATGAACATAAAAAACAGCTTAATGCTCTTACCTTTGAAACTCAAAAAGCCAAGTTTGAGTTGTGAACTTGTCAAAAACAGTTCTCTGAGTACAAAAAGCATTCCACGAAATGAATAAATGACTATCTTGAGGAAATTGTCGACTTACAAAACAAAATTAAAGAGTTTAAAACTGTTGTTTATAAACATGGTGAATCAATCACAACGATTCAAAAGTTTACTTTTAAACCAAATCCAAATGGATATGGACCGAATCTTGCTGATTACAAACCTAAGTTTTCAAACAGAGCATTCAAACCAACTCCTGAAGTTTACAGTGCAGAACATAAAATTGATGATTCCATTATGAGTGTTGTTGAATATAACCGTCAAGAAGAATTAGATGCAGAAGACGAGAGTTGATCAAAATTAGAAGATGTCTTTTATAACAAACCATTTTACTATTCAAAAGCAATCACTTTCGTCGCGCAAAAAGATACTTCTAACACACCTTGGGTTATCACACCAATTTCTGAGCCTTCTAATGTTAGTCCCCAACACAATGGTGCACAAATTAATGGTCCTTTACCTTCACTTATTGAAGTTAAAACAAAAGCTGAAAGTTGTCGAGTTATCAAATACTTTGAAACTTTCTTATCTGACATCAAACTTTTGGAACGTGAGATTGAATTTCATTCTGAAATAAAAGTTGAACATTTTCAATCGCCTCTAGTGCGAGAACAAAGAGATATCCTTTATAAAAGAATTTTACCCCATGTCAAAAATTTGAAAACCTGTGCACTATATTTGGAAAGGGATTTTCACAAGGAGCTTGGACTAATGAAAACAGTTTTCAAGAAAACAGAAACATCGATTTCAAATACCAAACGTAAAAAGAAATTGTTAAGAAAAGATGTTGATCGACTCTTGGAAGATGTTATCTGTACTGATATCCATAATGTTGTGTTATTGCATGCTTTACCATATGCATCTGATTATATCTCTGCTGCTTCTGTTGATTCTGTTAAAATTGTTGAGAATACTGATAATGTGCATCGATCAAGTCTTTAAAAGTTGAAAATAAACAATCATTAAACGAGCTTTCAAATGCAAAACGCCGTCTTCAATGGTGTCAAAAGATTGTCAAAATCGTGAACTTGCTTTGCAAAAAAACTCAACCCAAATTGCATTCCAAAACTTTCAATCCCAAAATTTGAGCAACTGGATAATCAAAACGTGTCTTTAAAATGTCAAATCTCAAAATACGAACAAGAACTTTCAAAAGTTAAAATGGAATATGGTGTCATATTTGATTTACTCAAACAGACTCGTGATGAAGCATCAAACGAACTTGATCATTATCTTGCACACACTAAAGAAGTCATGAATTTTTCTAGAAATCTTAATTCTGAAAATCAAGATTTGTTGCACACTATCATTGACTTAAAGGAGAAGTTAGGAAAGTATGAACAAGTTCGAGATCATCCTGTGAACCTGGGATCACCGAAGATCAGCCAGAACCATCGAGCGCCCAGCAGAGTTCACCCTGCGGACGGAGACGCACCTTGGTTCAGTTCAGAGAACACCCTGCAACTTTGAACACAACAACCAGAATAAGACGTGACACTCACCATCAATGAGATACTGCGAGCAACACAAACCAGCAAACACATCTTACACACATACCACATAGACTCACAACCCAGCTTCAGATACCAGATACAGCACCAGAAATACACCCTCAAACCACCGAGATTGCATTTTCCATTTTCATAAACAGCAAAGATAAAATACCTTCTTCAACCCACCTGCGTAGCATCTCATTCATAGCACTCCTATTCCCCAGAGACACACCACACTGCCCACTGACACATTGTTCACGCGCCTGGGTGAATTGCCCGGCCAGCGAAGTTCCTTGACCCCAACCACGCGTAGCGCCATCAAGTTTTGCGCGCCGCCGGATCGAACCCAGATCTCTCAGACGCTACACGCCGCTCGGGGTCAAGGAAACTTCCTTTCTTCGAGCAAGTTTTATAACACCCCAGGCAAGGAACCTAATCGCTAGTGTAGTAATTAGGTAAGCCACGGTATTGATATCGCTCTCTGGGGAATAGGAATGCTAGTAGGAGTTACTACGCCAAGGTTAAGGTTAAGAAGATTATTTTTATCTTTTATATTTTATGAAAATGGAAAGGTACTAATCTCGTGTATTGATTGGGGGTTGGTATTTCACCGATTACTCTACTATTATCTAATTATCTAAACTAAGGTTGGGAGTCTATGTCTAATTAATGTGTGCTCGTATGATAGTTTAAAGATGTGTTTACTTAGTTTGTATTACTCCTTAATTATCTCCTATTGATGGTCGAGTGTCACGCCTATTCCTAGTTGCGCTGTGTTTATAAAGTTGTAGGTATGCTTTCTCCCTAACTCTTTGAACTTACCAAAGGGTCTTGTCTACAAATCCACTTAGAGATTATAGACTCTACCTAAGGCGCCTCGATGGTTTAGCCTACAATCACTCGTGTAATCATACTCTAAGGTTCACAAAGATGAATCAAGCATTATACACAACGAATGACCTATCGCATTACTAGATCATTAATCAACTAAGATAAGAAACAACCAATCAATATTTAATAATTAAGTTTCATACTTCCAAGCAAACACACAAATAAATTAGCTTGGACATGGAGAACATGCAAGCATACACACAAATAATCAAAGACATAATTGAATTAATGAAGAAAGACTTATCTTGGTGTAAGATAGGTTAAAACCCTAAAATATCGTACAAGACACCTTAGGTTCGGCTTTAGGTTTTACCCAAAGACTTCCACACAAAGACCGAAAATTCGATTCTATATATAAGATTACAATTGCGACGGCGCCACCTTATGTTTAGTGACGCCGCCGTGTCGCCGCCATTGTGGTTTCATCTGGCCACGTTAACCTTGGCGACGCGCCACCTTATGTCCGCGACGCCGTCTCTTCAGCTTCGACGCCGCCCGATCGCATCTAGGTCAGCTCGAGTAGCGACGGCTCACTCTTTCACAACTAGACGCCGCTTGAAAACACGAGTTTTGAGTTCGACCACACACATTCTGGACGGGCCGAACTAGCACCGACGCGCTTTATACTTTCAAGAATCGCGAGTGTCTCGATTTCGACTTTGGCCATTTTCTTCATATATTTGCGCCTTTTCTCGTCTCAAATAAGTGCCATTCCAAAGATTTTGCCTTCACGAGACCTAAAAGTGAAAAGGAACGAGATTAAGCAATAACGGATACAAAGTGATCAAATAAGGACTTAAACGACCCTCAAATGGTACCTTTAAAACCTTATCAAATATCCCACACTTGTTATTTGCTTGTCTCAAGCAAATGTGCTTTTAGCCAATTAATTTATAAGTTAGGTCATGAAGCATTAATTCAAAATGGTCCCCAACACATATAAGCCCCAAGAAAGTCATAACAAGCACGGAAATTACATACTAGCACCTCACATGGGTGTTTGGATACTCACATCTCTCTCGTGTATATGGAATATAACAAATTGAAATGGAAGATAAACACTCATTAACCGGTCCTAGTACATAGATTACCATAGGCTCGAGGATAGATCAAACCTCCATCGCTTACGAAGCACCTAGGAAAGACTATCAAAGAGGCCTTTAAAGGGTTGTAACGTTAGGCTTACGTAGGGAAATAAGGGTTTGTGGGATAGGCTATTTAGTGGTGGTAAGTCAAAATCTTTATGTTAATCAGATATGAAGAATGGCGCTAAGCCAAGACTCGACACTCTAAAACTCTAGGTAACTAAATAAACAAACATAAATTTAAAGATAGATGTAGGATGGTAGCCTGTATGTTTTTTTTTTTTTTTTTTTTTTTTACTCTTTCTTTTTCTCTTTTTTTCGATTTTTTTTTTTTTTTTTTTTTTTTTTTTTTTCACACACTTTACTCTACCATCCTCTACGGTAACATCAAAATACTAGGATTTACAGTGCATATCCCTACACTTGAGTTTTTATTACTCTAACACTAATTTGACCCAATTGAAAAGATCAAAACACTTGGGGTACATTATTATGCAAACAAAGGAATTTGAATTTAACGCCCTTCCGTCATTTCATAAACTTTAACTTTTCCCATGAATCCCAATCATCCCAAAATCAGATACAAAGGATATGACTCGACTTAGCAACTTATGCAAGCAACTAGATAATTGAACTAAGGGTTTACAGTGATAACAAATAATTGCACTAAAAGTGAGTGCATGTGGGTAGGCTAAGGCGATTTGGGTGTATATTCGGGGTGGTAAAATGTTTTCATTGATATTCGGAAAAACCGAAACATCACGAGAACCGCGAAAAGGATAGGCTCGAGGGGTTAACTAGGGTATCGTGTACTAAAGATGAGTACAACGCAGGGTGCTGGGGAATTACTCAACCGATGTGGAAGAAGTAATTATATTACGTGTATCAAACAAGGGTTTATCCTAATGCCTCTTATCATTTAGTTATTCCTAACTACACAAGTGTAGCCTCACTATGATCTCTAATGCATCACAAAACAAGT
Source organism: Chrysanthemum lavandulifolium (assembly GCA_022545495.1). Classification (NCBI taxonomy): domain Eukaryota; kingdom Viridiplantae; phylum Streptophyta; class Magnoliopsida; order Asterales; family Asteraceae; genus Chrysanthemum; species Chrysanthemum lavandulifolium. The sequence continues at coordinate 284,774,376 of CM040243.1, read as the reverse complement.
TCTAGAATCTAATATACTACCTGTTCACACTCTAAGCATTAAAGATGAATGCTTTAATTCCTACTAATCTAAGTGGCATCCTCACATTTGGGTGGAATTTGGGTGGTAAGGGTTTTTGTGCTAGTCATGCAACTTCCTATCCGTGAGACGCTTTTGTTAAGACTAATGGCCCACCCTATATGTCATGAAAAATTTTAAATTTGGTGCCAAAATTACCCTAACCAACATTTTCTCATGGTTTATTACACAATCACAATTAGACAAAGCAAATAGTCAAGGATAAGCATAGTTTCAAAGTTCTCGCTTTATTTTCCTCCCACACTTAAACTGAACATTGTCCCCAATGTTCTCTGGAAGTATCAAAGTTATGATAATGGAAGGTAATTAAAACGAAAGAAACTAATACTCCCCGATTAGCTCGGTAGATCCGTAAAGTGGTGGTTAAATTCTTTTCAAGAATTATTATGAAAAGCTCCTTCCAATCTTATGTAACTTTTCTACAAACTAAACCCGCACACTTGAAGAAAACAAACGAAACCTTCGCGTAAAATCAAGGTAATAATATATATAAGACTCGATTTAAACTAGGATATAATGCTTGTGGAATGGATGTTTGCACTTCTAAGAAAATTAAGACCGGAAAATTCCAAGAATTTATAAGTAGCTCAAAACGAGAAAAGTAGTCCGACGTTTTTACTCCTTCTCGACGCCGTCAGTTGCAATCCCGACGTCAAAGTTATCCCGACAAAAATCGGTCCATGATTTTCTCGAAAAATTCGAAAATTTACATCTTTAGAATCTGGAAAATTTCGTAAAACATCCATTATGACTCGACAAGCATTTGACTCAAACAAACAAACATATATATCTTTAATTAATTGTTATTCTCATGTTTACGCTTTTGAAAACGTGTAATCCTCCCTACACTTATCCCCTTATGTAAAATACCTTATATGTAATTAAGACGGTTAAAACAAAATAAAGCATTTTACAAATTTAAACATAAGGATAAACAATTAATAAAAGATATATGACACTAACAAGCAAACAATTAAGCACGGGTTGCCTCACCTAAGCGGTTTTCTTTATTTAAGAGTCTTGTAGCTAGACTCAGAGTCGTGTTCTACGCATCGATATACGTAAGTCTATCCTCAACAATGTCGTAAGGATCAAACTTATCATTCAAGTTCCTAGTAGTACGCTCGGTTAAATATGCCTTTTCAAACATCTCACCATCGATCATAAATTTGTATCCTAATGTGCCACCTTCCATTACCATCACTAGGCGGTCTATTCCAATTCCACATGTGTTCGGATTTCTCAACTATCCACTTATTCATGACAAGGTTAATCTGCAAGCTTCCTAGGAACTCTGGTCATCTTCCTAAATACTAAGGCCCTCGAACGGTTCACTTCTATATCCCTAGCCAATTTTGTTCTTGAAAGTTGTGACTAGCAAAGGCCTTATCTAGGTAAAAGGTCTTTGGGGCCTATGATGTTCTTCTCAATCCAAGGTCCATATCGAGAAGGCTCTCTATCCAACCCTATCTCTGGGATTTCTCATCCTTATAGTATGTATGTTTTTAACATCGTGAACGGATCTAGCACTCCTCTCCTACCACTATTTTGGACATCTTACAATCAATGATGGCACTAGCGGTAGCTAAAAATCCTCTTCCAACTAGTAATGGGCATGTCGGGTCCTTATTCATGTCGAGTACATGAAAGTCGGCCAAAAGAGTCAACTCTCCTACATGTACTACCATGTCCTTTATTATTCCAACCGGACGTGTTATACTACCGTCCGCTAATCCTAAGATAGTTTCCGTTGGTTCAATTTTACCTAGGTTGAGGCTTCATGAAGGACAACGAACGAGATTGATGCATGATCCTAAATCGCTAAAGCATCGAGTGGCTTGAAGTTCCAAGTCTACACCAAGAGTGAATAAATTCGGATCATCTAACTTTTAGGTAAGTTGTTTCGCACAAAGGCGGACCCATGTTTTCCAAGCCCAAGTTCTAACTCATATTTTCTTTAAAGCATTATAATATGGTGCATGAGCTAAGACTTCAAGGATCGGTTTTTCTTGATGGAGTTCCTTGTACCTCCTCTAAACTAGGTTTGATTCTTGGTTGACGGTTTCTCAAGAGTAGGCTTTACCAAAGGTGCCGGCCTGGTATTTTTGGATGACTTGGAACCCTTTTGATAGCATTTACCGAATGAAACGTTGGGTGAGAGGGCATGGATGTGCACTCCCATGGTGAATCGAACATGAAGTCGATGCAATCGAATTCACTTTTGGGTTCTTAATGGTATCACTGGGAGTGCTCCACTTCCCGCCATTGAAGGCTTTTAAGAGGCATCAAGCTTGCTGTCATCTCGCCTGCTTTTGCTTAAAATCGCTTCAAGCTTATTCAATCGAGTTTTCGATGACAAAATCTAGATGCAATTGCTTCAAGATTAGCGGGGTTCCGGTATTAGAATAATTGAACCTATTAGGCGAACTAGATGAACTTTGGGGTGTGCTTGAGTTTTGGTTCCACTTAAGATTAGGGTGATTTCTCCATGAGGGGTTGTATGAGTTTCCTAAGTTGTTTTGTTCTGGTTTGAAAGTGTACCACTTCTCCCCGCCTCCGCCGGCACGTATGGAGGCGAGTCCGCAAAGCTTGTTCTGAGAGCCTTGAGCACCACGAGTGTCATTGGGACCACCGCATAACTCAAGGTAGAGTGATTTGATTCACTTGTCGTGAGGATTTAGGATTTTGTAGGAACTCATGAGGAATTTCATTCGAAATAAAAGTTGAACATTTTCAATCGCCTCTAGTGCGAGAACAAAGAGATATCCTTTATAAAAGAATTTTACCCCATGTCAAAAATTTGAAAACACATGCACTATATTTGGAAAGGATTTTCACAAGGAGCTTGGACTAATGAAAAGCAGCCAAGAAAATAAACATCGATTTCAAATACCAAGCGTAAAAAGAAATTGTTAAGAAAAGATGTTGATCGACTCTTGGAAGATGTTATCTGTACTGATATCCATAATGTTGTGTTATTGCATGCTTTACCATATGCATCTGATTATATCTCTGCTGCTTCTGTTGATTCTGTTAAAATTGTTGAGAATACTGATAATGTGCATCAGATCAAGTCTTTAAAAGTTGAAAATAAACAACTGTTAAACGAGCTTTCAAATGCAAAACGTCGTCTTCAATGGTGTCAAAAAGATTGTCAAAATCGTGAACTTGCTTTGCAAAAAAAATCAACCAGTTGCATTCCAAAACTTTCAATCCCAAAATTTGAGCAACTGGATAATCAAAACGTGTCTTTAAAATGTCAAATCTCAAAATACGAACAAGAACTTTCAAAAGTTAAAATGGAATATGGTGTCATATTTGATTTACTCAAACAGACTCGTGATGAAGCATCAAACGAACTTGATCATTATCTTGCACACACTAAAGAAGTCATGAATTTTTCTAGAAATCTTCATTCTGAAAATCAAGATTTGTTGCACACTATCATTGACTTAAAGGAGAAGTTAGGAAAGTATGAACAAGTTCAGCTTAGCAACATTAAGAAACTTGCACCTGTAACACTTAGCAACCGTGACACTCGAATGCCTCTTGACAAACCACAAGATACTAATGTGCTTCCTATCTTTGAAACATGAATAGTTGCCTCTTTTCCAAGCGTCCAGTACTTCACACCTAGAGCAATACAAGGAAGAATAGGAAGTTGCGACCTAAGAAAAGAACAATAAAGAATCTCAAGTAGAAGAACACCTAGGACTTTGAATAAGACTCAAGTTGCACCCACTTTAGATATTATGTCGACATATGTAATAGAAAAAGTGATGTAACGAATCTTTGAACCTTTAAGTACTTTTGATATTCAGTCTGAAGCTTCTTGTGTTATTTGTCATAAAAGTATGCTTTCTGATTGTCATGATAAATGTGTTGCTAAAGCTATCTTGTCTCGTTTACAGAATCCAAAGAGTCGAAATACCTCTAGGCCCACTAATGCTTCTAAGTCTGTGCTTGGTAAACCACCTTGTTTGGATTCTAAGAAACGCATTGATGTCCCTGTAGTTCCAGTATCACATTGATGAGTGTCTAAATACTCATCATTTTTGTACAATATAAACTGCAAAAACATCTGAAAACACTCAAAAATGCATCAAAATGATGAAAATATCAAAATCGTGTTTTACGTGTTTTAAATGCAAAAGATCAAAATCGGATGAAAACGTATCAAGTTTGCAAAATTGGCGCTTTAGTCCCCAGTTTCAAAATTTGTCAAAAACAGGTCCACGGTATATCAAAATAGAGAAAATGTCATTTAAGGTCCATGGATTCAAAAGTTGTTAAAACAAACCCTTCAAAGTTTAAAATTTGCAAAATTACAACTTTGGTCCTCAAGTTTGAAAATTGGCAAAATGGTCCTTGGAAAATTGAAAATGTCAAGTTTGGTCCTTGTAGTATGGAAGATTGTCATTTTCAGCCCTTGGAACAACTTTTCGATTGGCGCCTAGGTCCCTTGAGTTTCAAAAATTACATAACAAGCCCTTGTTATTAAAACCTTAGCCTTGTCAAAACTGCCATTGGACCCCTGTCATATCCCCAAGTGAACCCCTGTCATTTACCATTTTGGACCCCCCCAATATAATACTGCCTTGGTCAAATCCAGTCAACACCCCAAGCCATTGGCGCCAAAAGTCCACCCTCTCCAACTGCTATCACTGCTCACCTTCAACACCCATTCCCCCACCTCAACATATCACTCTCCATGTTCCTCCACCTCCACACAACTACAAAAATCATTAAATGCTTCATCCTCCTATTCACTCAATTCCTCCACCTGTCAAATGCCATTTCCCGCCAAAAATGATCCTGTGGCCAAAAATCACTCAAAGCATCCAATGGCCCAAATAAGTGGTGGGATCAACTCAGAAACAAGTGGGGAGCAGTTTGGGGTATATAAAAGAAGCAAGTGGAGATAGAGGAAGTAGTTAGTTAGTTTTATATTTTTCTTTAATGTCGTTTTTTTTATAAATGTTGTAGTTTAATCAAAATGGTGTAATTTCAGTTTCCATGTATCACTTTCAAGTTAACAAATCATTGTATTAAGCTTTTGAGTTTTTAATCCAAGTTTTAGATAAAATTCCATGTTTCATGTACTGTTGCAAAATTCATTCTCAAAATCTTATGTTTAAGCTTCCAAGAGCTTGTATTTAATCTCAAATAAGCTTGTATAAGCTTATGATAGCTTTAATATAAGCTTGCATTCAAGGTTTAAGTGATTTTGGTTCATGGTCAATAATAGTCATTTGTTGGTGCAAATTGGACTTGGTGATGGTATGTGGGTGATGAGATGTTGATTAGGGTTGGAAATAGCTTAGTTTAGTGATCTTGGGTTTTGGTTTTGGTCCGCACTTAAGTCGGATCCATGTGAGTGAACTTTTCACTTTCTAATTTCTAGCCATTTTGCATTTATGCTTATAATTGTATCCGTGATCATTGGTAGTTTTAACTGCTTTAAGTAGTTATATTTAGGTTATATAAACTTAGTTTGATCCTTATTACAAGTTGGTTTAGTGTTTAGATCATTTTATTTGCAAAGCAGTTTCATTGAAGGGTGTTTGGTTCGCATGATACCCCTGTGGTTTGCAGACTTGTTATGTTGTTAATTGTTGTTGCGCAGAGTCACTTAGGTTCTAAATAGTCAAGGTAAATCAATAAAATCGGTTCTCATTAATTAAAAAGTCAAATTCGTATTGATTTCATCCTTGTCATTTAAGCTATTATGGTCTAGATTGAATATCTCATCACATTAGCTTTAAACTTGATACTCTAGCTTAAAATCACCGAACATAGCTTAATATAACACATACAAGCATTAGAATCACTTACAAGTTCATAAAAGTCAAACCTTTAGTTTAAACCGAAAAGTCAATTTTCATTGGGTCGTTTTGAATAAAACTTAGAATTTCACCGTGTGCTTAATATTAAGATTCAGCTTATAAGCTTCTAGGACATTAAACTTTAGTTGCTTAAGAAAATTAGAAAAATATTATTTTGCTTTTAATCAGCTTACTTAGTGCTTATTTTTCAGCTTCTTTAGAGTACCTATTTCAAAATAATGTCATGTGCACAGGTTTGCTAAGCTCTTTCACAAGCTTATCAAGAGCTTTTTAGTGAGGCTTATCTTGTGTACCTTAGTTTTTTGAGAAGCTCACCTAGCTGTCTCAAGGTTCCAAGCTCAAATTTTCAAATTCTAGCTTATTTGATTAGACTGCTTATTGCTTCTAGTTTTGTCCAAGTCAGTCAGTACTATAATCAGTCATTGTTTTCAAGTTTTTGCATAAGCTCATTAAAAGCTCTTCAGTAAACATTATAGTGAGTGCTTTAGCTTTTGAGGAGAGTTATTTTACATACCAAACTTATCTTACATACAAATGGACTCATCTCCACCATCCATCTAAAAAGAAATCAATGGTTGAGATTAAAAGCATTTATTATTTCACCTATTTTTATAATTTAAATATCTTTAAACCGTTAATCGTTAAGCAAAAATAATTACACCATCGCGACGAGCATTTAATTATCTTTCTATAGACGGCACTTTGATATACTTTCAAAAAGAAAAAAAATCATTTTTTCACGTTTTTTTCTTTTTCGTTTTCTTGGCTGAAATTTGCATGAAATATCATATATGATTTAACACTAATTTGAAGATCACATGTGATATTAGTGTTAAATCACATATGATATGTAATATCATATATGATACTAGCGTTAAATCATATATGATAAATCACATATGATATACATATCATATATGATATAACATTAATATCACAAGTGATATTCAAATTAGTGTTAAATCATATATGATATTTTAATGCAAATTTCAGTAACGTAAAAAAACGAAAAAACTTAAAAGAAAAACATGAAAAATACGAAGAAAAAAAAATTCTCGAAAGTATATCAAAGTGCCTATCTATAGAAAGATAATTAAATGCTCGTCGCAATGATATTTTCTTTTTCGCTTACCGATTAACGGTTTGAAAGTTATTAATATTTTAAAAAGATGAAAATTGTTGGGATTAATCTATCCATTAGATCAAATAAAAATGGATTGGTTAGCTAGTTAATCTCTTTTGAAAAGCTCGGTTGGTTAGCTAGTTAATTCCAAAGGATCTCTTTATTTTCTAGCTTATTTAAGTGCTTAAAAGTTAGTGAGAAAGTACCTAGTAAACCATATAGTTCCTTTGTGTAAGCAGTTAGCTAGTGCTTATTTGAATCTTGTTCGATGCTTATTCCTTAGTTAGTTAGCTTATTCGGTTGTAACATTAGCTTATTATAAGTTGTTCGATTAAATTTCGGTTAACTTATGCTTATTTTCTAGCTTAATTGCCATTTAGCTTAATCTTTGTACTTATTTAATTTCTTGTTCCTTTGTTAGTATAAATAAGCTAGTTCGGTGCTTATTAGTTGTTTTTATAAAAGTGGTAGTTGTAAAATTGCTTATTTTCATGTGTTTAATTAGTTTGTAAAATAAAATTTGAAAAAAAATGTTTGGCAAAAGGTGGGAGGCATGCTCGAACACGAGACCTCCCACCTTAGGAGAGTGCTAAGTGTGTACCGGATACCAGTTGCCACTTGGGACTTGTCTCGTTCATATCTTGCAAAATCTAATACATAACCACCTTTTGTCGGTTTAAGCTTATCGCCTTATTTAGCTTATTTGTAGCTTATTCGAACTAGCTTTTCCATTTTGTATTTTTCATAGGATTGTATTAGTATAAAGTATTTTTACAAAAGTTTGATTTTCTCGTTATTTTTAGTATTTTAAACATTTAATTAGTATAAAATCTTAATTAATTCATAATAAAAATATAAAGTCAAAAAATATAAATCTTTTTTCTAAAATTTTCTTTTGTCATATAGTACGTAATAGAATTAGTTTTACACTCGTAGGCCTTTTATTTCATAAATTTTACGTTTTGTCTTGCGCTCCAGCGTAATTTTTATATTTAACGCACGTTTTCATTTTAAGTAACGTTTTTAGATAAATTAAGTTTACGTTTTAGTTAATATAGTTTATTTAGGTTATTTTGTTTTATAAAATCACAAAAACATCATTGTAAAAATAGTGATAGCGTTTATTTAATATATTTTAACTTTTCAATTTTCTTAATTTGCATTTAAGTCGCTGTAATTTATTAATCTTTTCTTTAGGTATAATTATCCATCAAAACCTTTACAGATCACTATCCTTAGTGATCATTCTACCGTCTGATCAAGTGTTTGCACACCATTGAGTCTCCGTGGGACATAACGACCCGGGAATTCATTGTATTCTCTGATCTTCATTGCATTTGTGCTTAAGCTGTTTTAAGTCTGTTACGGTTGGCCATTCACAAGTGGCTAGCTTGTGTGATTAGACTTGACTAGTTTAGCACAGATCACACCTCCTAAGAATGTAGTACCACCTAGTGCATTCACTAAGACTAAAGCAAAGACTAGTTGGAGATGTTAGAAATGGTTACATAATACACTAGGATTTCAATGGATACCTAAGATCATTAACGCGTATGTTTCAACTATAACTGCAACGGAACCCTCTAACTTCTCGGGTTCCACATCTACTTCTATTCCATCTGTGTCGTTTGTGTGTAATGCAGGTGATACAGATCATCCTATGGATTGTTGATAGCGGATGTTCCCGGCACATGACATGCAATCTCAAACTGTTATCAAACTTTATCGCAAAGTTCATTGGCACTGTCAGGTTCGGGAATGATCACTTCGCAGCTATCATGGGCCACGGAGATTACATCAATGGCAACATCGAAATTAGCAGGGTTTATTATGTGGAAGGCCTCGGTCACAATCTTTTCTCAGTAGGTCAATTCTGTGATGGAGACTTGGAAGTTGCCTTTCGGGAGAAAACTTGTTTCATTCGTGATCTACAAGGAAATGATCTTATGTCTGGTACCTGCAATTCAAGCCTTTATACAATCTCAATGCAAGACATGATTACTTCATCTCCTATCTGTCTACTTTCAAAGGCAACATCTACAAAATCTTGGCTATGGCACCGTCGTCTCTCACATTTAAACTTTCAAACCATAACCAACCTTGCACGTTACAAACTTGTTGAAGGTCTCCTGAGATTCCGGTATTCTAAAGATCACCTATGTTCAGCTTGTGAACAAGGAAAAAGCACTCGTGCTCATTTTCCTTCAAAGGTGGAACACAGCTCTCAGCATGTACTTCATCTTCTTCACATGGATTTGTGTGGCCCGATGCGCGTGCAGACGATTAATGGCAAACACTACATCTTGGTAATCGTAGATGACTACTCCAGATGGACTTGGGTTTATTTTCTTCGAAGTAAAGATCAAGATCCACAGATGATCATCATCTTTCTTACCAGAATTCAAATCCAGCTCCGGAACACCGTCAGACAAATTCGTATAGACAAAGGAACTGAATTTGTGAATCATACTCTTCGTGAATATTATGAGAAAGTGGGAATTGAGCATCAAATATCGATTGCACGTACACCAAAACAAAACAGAGTTGTTGAAAGATGAAACCATACATTAGTGGAAGCTGCCAGAATGATGTTAATCAATGCTAAACTTCGAGATTACTTATGGGCTGAAGCTGTCTCAACTGCATGCTACACTTAGAATCGTTCAATGATTACAAAACGCCACAACAAAACACCTTTTGAGCTTATCCACAACCGTAAACCGAATCTCAAACACTTTCATGTATTTGGATCCCTATGCTGCCCGAATAATGATCGTGATGACTTTGGAAAGCTCAAAGCCAAAGCTGACATTGGAGTTTTTATTGGATACTGTGATAATTCTAAAGGTTACCTTATCTGGAATCGTCGTACAAAGCTGGTTATGGAAATGATTCATGCAAATTTCGATGAGCTTACTGATATGGCTTCTGAGCATAACAGCTTGGAACCCGGTCATAACCGTTTAAGCTCCCTCACACCCCATCATCAGCTGAACCTAGTCTACAACTAACTCGACGTCAAATGGAACAACTATTTTCTCCTTTGTTTAGTGATGATATTGATGAACGTGCATCAGGCGTATCCAATGTTTCCGCTGCTCAACCTGATCAAATTCTCATACTAGATACACCTGCTACAACAACTACTGTTGAAGAAGCACCACCAATTGACTCCTCAACAACAGCTGAACAAACGCATCCAACAACGCCGAACCACCGATGATGTTCTAAACAATGAAGTACCCCACCGCAGATTTTGATCCAAATCGTTCTTCACCCGTTTGCCAATGAAACGATGCACGATATTGCGGAATCATCTACAAGCCATTTGAATCCTCCCAATCTGCATAATGTATATCAACATCAACCTTCCACACATCGTTGGACGAAATACCATCCTCTTGAGAACATTATTGGCAACCCAAATCAACCAGTCGTAACGAGACAACGTCTTCATACAGATGGTGAACACTGCATTTATGCACTCACGGTCGCTAATCGAACCTAAAACATTAAAGATGCAATGACCAAAGACAACTAGATTGAATCCATGCGGAAGAACTCAATCGGTTTAAAGGTCTTGAAGTATGGGAATTAGTTGAAAGACCAACAGGGTCTTCGTCATTGGTCTAAAATGGATTTGGAAAAACAAATTGGATCTTTGAAGGAGCGATGATTAGAAACAAGTCACGTCCGGTGGCTAAGTGTTACTGAGCAGGAAGAGGTATTGACTTTGAAGATTCATTCGCTCCGGTTGCTCGTCTTGAGGTCGCTCGGATTTTTCGGCATTTGAGGCTCACATGAACATCACGGTCTTTCGATGGATGTCAAACCGCTTTTCTCAATGGACAACCGAAAAGCGGTCTATGTTAGCCAGCCAGAAGGATTCGTTGATCCAGAGTTCCCTAATCATGTCTACAAACTAAAGAAGGCTCTCTACGGTCTCAAACAAGCCCCTCGGGCATGGTACGATAAGTTATCATCCTTCCTTATTGCCAATAATTTCACCAAAGGTTCGGTCGACCCTACACTTTTCATACAATATCACGGGGCTCACATTTTAATCGTTTAAATATATGTGGATGACATCATTTTTGGGTCAACACATTTAAAATATTCAAATGCTTTTGCAAAATTAATGACAAAACATTTTGAAATGTCAATGATGGGTGAACTCACATTCTTTCTTGGAATGCAAGTTCATCAATCACCCCGTGGTATTTTTCTAAGTCAGTCCAAATATGCCCTTGAACTTTTAAACAAATTTGGAATGCAAAGCAGGACACCTATGCCACACCAATGGCACATACCAAGAAACTAGATCGATTTACATGAGAAATTGGTGGACCCTACCAAATATTGAAGTATCATTGGGTCTCTCATGTATCTAACGACCAGCGTAATCCGATATTGTTTTTTGGTATATCTTTGCTCCGTTATCGATTGAGACCAACTGAAACCCACCTCTCGGAGGCTAAAAGAATCCTCCGATACATCAAGGAACCATTAACTTGGGGATCCGTATCCGAAGGATTCGGTTTTGAACTAATAGCTTTTTCAGACGGTGATCACGCAGGATGCTTAGATTCACGGAAAAGTACTTGAGAGCATTACAATTTCTTGGTGATAAAGCGATATCATGGCAATCGAAGAAGCGAGGATTGTACATGTTGTCCTCAACCGGCGAATATGTAGCCATGTCGTGTTGTGCTCAAGTCATTTGGATGAGAACACAACTCAAAGACTATGGCTATGTATTTGTCGAGAATCCGTATGTCTTTGCGACAATCGGAGTGCTATTGCAATCTCGTGCAATTGCATTCAACATTCAAATCAAAGCACATCGTTCTTGATATCATTTCATCAAGGAGCACGTGGAGCAGGCTTCGTTGATTTATATTTTGTGGGTACTGAATACCAACTGGCAGATCTTCTCACCAAAGCTTTAGCTCCTGCTAGGTTTAATGAGTTGGTCCACCGGATTGGTATGTGGTGTTTGACTCTAGAGGAACTGGATGAACTCTTAAAACATTCTTAAAACCAGTTAAACACCAAAACCTCTTTTGTAAATATTTTTTCAAAAACAAACTACAAAAAATATAAAATCTAATAAAACGACAAAAATATTCTTCTATCTATATTTCTCTTAACATGGCAAGTACAAACCTTCTGTCAACACTTTAATCTTTCAAAATTCAGTATTTTCTCGATCAAGTGTTGAGGGGGAGAAAGCAAATATTTTTCGGTTTCATAAAACCTTATACTTGCATGTTACCTCATCCCGGTTGTTTCTTTAATAATGGTGGTCACATTTCTGGTTTACTGACACTCCTCGGACTAAAATTAACAAAATTTCATTATTTCTTAAGTTGAGGGGGAGTGTCATCAAGTTTCTTTTCAAAATATTCTTCGTTTGATAACCAAAATGGAAGTCATGGGCGTTGGATGAAAATGGTTAAGGTGGAGGGACTAAAGATGTCAAACGTTCAAACTATTTTTAAACAAAAACACCTCCACCAACTTTTCTTTCACATTTACTACTTACATTAAATATCTCAACCACCATCATCCTACGCGTAAAAATCAACTCACAAATCCGTGTTTTTGATCTCAAATTTGTAAGTGTTTCTGTGTTTGTAACAAGATTTTAAACAAAGGTTTTGATTCATTTTAAAAACTAACGGTTAAATCTTTACTTATGAATGATTTGGTGTTCTACGCATAAGCATATGAACACCTAATCAAGTGTGAGTGTTGGTGATTGAAATGGTTGTATCAAAATGTTTGTATAATATCTATGATACCATTTTATCCTCAAAACTCACCCAGATACACGAATTGAATGATTTCGAAAACTAGGGTTTATGCGTGAATTGGGTATTTTCATATGTGAATGTTTCTGGTTAAAAAGATAGTTGTTTGATTTTGTTAACAAGTTGAATTAACCATATCCATGCTTAGAATTTACCCAGAAACACTAATTGCATGAAAATTGAAGATTAGGGTTTATATTCATAAGTATTTGGGTATTCTTGATTCGCTTAGATTCTGATGTTAAAACTTGGATAGAACAACTCAATATGCTTCCTATACATCCCAGAAAAACTTTGGTGCAATTCCTATGGCTAGATCACTTGCTCGTAGAAATTGAACTTTAGGGTTTAGGTTTACGCGTAAACCAGTTCTGCGCATAACAGCTTATATGAGTATTCATGATTTGATTTGAAAAGGAATGAATGTATATGTTAATATTGGTAATATGGTGACTTTATTTCAGGTTTCTACGCGGTAATAACTCAGAATCAAGGTTACTTGCCATCTACGCATAAGGATCACATTACGCGTAGCATGTTATGCGTAAGAGAAATCTTACGCGTAACGCGTTCGCGTGAGGTTCTACATTGGGGACTACGCGTATCCCGTGAAGGATATGCGTAAACAAGAACCTCTCGCATAAGGTTGACTCTTATGAGTAAGCCTTACGCGTAAGGTTCCATATACGCCACGCGTAAGCTCCACGCATAAGGCCTCTTTCCCACGCGTGAAGTCAAGAACCTACGCATAAGCTTACGTTTCACGCGTATAATCACTCCTGTTTACGCATAAGCTTGCCATTTCTATGCCTAAGCCTAGTTTTAACCTTAATTATGAATTGTTACGCGTGCAAACTTGTAAATAAATAAATCATAACGCCTCGAAACCAATAATGTCACTATAAGCTTAAATGTTTAATAAGTTGTGAAAAAAATAAGTGAAAACATAGACTTTAAAACTTGAAGTTAATCAACTCACGAAACTTATCACGACATCTTTGGACTATTGGACTAACAAGTGACATTGGACTCGTAACAATCATCGATGTATCACATTCAATAGTTAGACAATAAAATCAACTATTGACTAACATAATGTCTTTCGATATGTTGGTTCTTTTGGCTAAATATCTTTCAGATCACGACATGGAACCTCAATTGGAAAATGTGGAAGCACCAAGCGTTCTCACAGTTGAAGATCTCTTCCCCAATGGCTATCCAATGAAGATCGGAAATAATAACCTTCGTGTTGATTTTGATAGTCTCACCCGCCGTAATCTTCTTGTTTAATTCTTGTGGACATTACGAAGAATCACCCTTATCGAACATGCTCACCAATTACGCTTTCTGATGCAGATCTACATTCACCAGTTCTGGCATACAATGCGAAAGATCAAAGGTCAAAATGCTTTGACGGTGACGCTCAATCACAAACAAGTCACCATCACACCAGCAGACTTAAGGGTTGTTCTTCTCATACATGTCATCGAGCCAACCGAATACACTACCACACCAACTAAAGAGGCTGTTCTGCAGTTCATGATCGACATTGGTTATGACGAAGCTTCAGGAGTAATCACAAAGCATTCATACATGGATCTTAAGAATATTCCTCAGCCATGGAGAACCCTCTACATCATCATCGCCAAATCCGTTTCTGGACGTGATAGTGGTTATGAGCATCCCAAGCTCATGGAACTACAGATCTTTTGGGAGTTGGTCAACATGAAACACATCGAAGTTGAAGCTCTGATATGGGACGATATGATGTCATTCCTCAAAAAGCTTGGCTCCAAGATCCCATATATCAGATATACCAAACTGTTGATCCAACGAGCTCTAGGGTATAATCCTGATATCCCCCCGAGACTCAATGCCCCAACAATCGCTCCATGTTGTATGAGCCTACACTCACAGTCATATTTAAGGAATCTACAACAAAGAAACAGGGTGCAGTGTTGCCAGATCACCTTCTAACCGATGCAGTCAAACAACTTTATTCATACAAAAGGTATCTGGTAGCGGTTGATGAAGGCAAAGTAGGTTTTCTTGATGACAAGTCCTCTGGTACACCTATTAGGAAAACCAGGAGGGGCAGTGCAAGGAGTGTTGCAAGCATTGAGAGTCAAAGAAAGTTTCCTAAGAGGTCACATACTCTCGAAAGAAAAGTTCCCTCTAAGGAAGCCATTCCTATACCCATTCCCAAGCCTGAACCGCAACAAAAGCTATTGGATGAACTCTCTTAGGAAACTAAATCAGACGAAGAGGTCACCTACTCTGAAAGTTGCAATCGATGACACTCCAACAGTAGCTAAACCTCCCAGTCCAAAAGCAGTAAAAGGTAAATGGAAAACTCCTGTGCTTGAGCATGATAAGGAAAGTTCTGAAGAAGAACCATTTGATGAAGAAAAAGACTATCAAAAGAAGTTGAAGAACCTCAGACTCAAATACCTTGCCGATGAATTCGTAAAGGCACAAACTCGTGGCCCCGGAGGGTCAAGTGGTGGAACTTAAGCCACACCAGTTTCCGATGCGGTTAATCAACCCGATAAGGAAACTAGTACCACCATCACCCACGAACAACAACAAAGGCAGACTGAGGATTATATCGACTTTGACAAAGAGGAACCAGAAATGGAGAAGTCTGAGAAAGGAAAAACTGATGAAGATGATGAAGCTGCAGCTAAGTCAAAAGCAGAAATGGAAGCTAAAGCTAAAGCAGAAGCCAGGATTCAGGCTGAAGAAAAGGCTAAGACTGAAAAAGATGACGAGGTTGAATATGATGACTTTCTTCTAGATAGTCCAGCACGTTCCAAAGAACAAACCTCTGAACCACCAAAAGACCCTGAGTCTCCTCATGTCTCATCATCATCAGACTCGTCTTCTCACTCTTCACATCTAAATCTAAATCAGTAAAGAAACCAACAGAATCTTGGATATCTCGGGCTGAAACTAAGATTGCAAAAGCTGTCAAGCAAGTTAGGAAGAAAGACATGATCAACAAAAAGCTTAATCAACTTGCTGATAGTATCATACTTCTTCATGACGAGATAAACAAGATGTCTAGTGAAAGGGAGTATGTCCAGAAGATGATGCAACATGACGTCCAAGGGGAAATTAACAGGTCGATCAGGGAATATAATCGTCAATTCCTAATCAACACTGTCCCAGGTGTTACAAGGGAGATGTTCACCAGACAACTTTATCCAAATCTTCTGAAATTGGCCAAGCAAACAATGAAATCTACTCCGGTAACAATGACGATCAATCCAATGGAGCCAGCATTTGTCTCTGATGCAAAGTTAATATCCCAGTTGGTACTACAAATGTCCAAACGATCTGCAACATTTAATTCTGATGAAAGTAAATTGTTTGAAGCATTACTGGAATATCAACTCAAGACTTCAGGCAATGAGCAAGCTGAAAGGCCTAAGTGTCCAAGAGATGATGATGATAAAGATAAGGATAAAGATTAAAAGCCTAAACGCCCGAAGACTGGTGAATCATCCTCCATGCCACCTCCACCCCAAAGGACTCCAACCGCAAGAAGATCTCCACCAAGCTCTGCTGACAAACCTCAGGACTCTGAGTTACCTCCCCAGACAGAGAAAACCGGTGATCATTTCGTATACACTGGGGGTGATGATGAGGAAGTCCCTGAGCCCCAACACCAACCCACCTCTCCCGCTTCATCAAAGAAACCATCATCCTCATCTAGGCCTAAGAAGAAGAAGAAGACGCAAAAGGCTGATGTCGTCTCATGGCTAAACAAAGATGACACCGAGTTTGAATGGTTCTCTACACTTGTTGATGCTACTCCTGCCCTAACTGATGATCATGATATGGTAGAAGGTCGAACCTTGGAGCATGCTAAGTTACTTCAAGAGAAGTTTCGGGTGAAGAAGATGACCAAGTCAGAGTTAAAACACATCAAGAATGAAGCTTTTCATTTGCTCAAAGACAGATCGGAAAGTGCTATTGAAGTTGAATATCATCTTGAAAATATAGCACGAGCCATGTCTAACAACATTGATTGGCTCAACCCTGAAGCAAACATTAACTTCACCAGAAAAGACAACGCCCATACTACACCGACTTGACGGACCTCTACCAACGATTGTGACCGGATCAACCTAAGATTCCATTCCGCTACTTCTTCAACAAAGACACGAGTTTCTTCTACGGTAGCGATGGTTCAAAGAAATACGCTACATCACTTACACTTCCGTTCCCGGCAGCCATATACCCCAACTGCATAGCCATCGAGGAAAAGGCTACTCACATGTTTGCCAACAAAGTGGAACAATATGACATTGATGCAATGTACAGGATTCACCATTGGCCGGAACGCCGAAGAATCTACTACAAAAGCTGCTAGGTTCGCTGGTCTAAACATGAAGTTTACAATGATAAAGGGATCATTTCTATTAAGCATGTAGCTCTCTCGTCTAAATGGGATTACAATTTCCTCCAGAAAATTGTGGTCAAAAGACAAGACGAAAGAGACTATGATTTATGTGAAGCGGACTTTCAGAACTTGTCTCTCAACGACATTGAAGATCTGTATCTTGCCAAGGTACAGGGACGAATGAGACAATTCTTGACAGAAATCCAACGTGAATACATCAGGTCCTTGCTCATCTTCATCAGAAGCATAGTGATCCAGGAACGTGTAGAAGACTTGCAACTTGCCGTTGAATCTTATCAGACACGTGTCAACTTCACCAAACATCAGCTAGAACTTCCTGACATCAACCATCTTCCTCAATATACTCTCATCATCAAACCCTTTGGCGTAGCCTACCGTAGTGAACTACATTGCAACTGCTTGATGGCGTGTAAAGAGCTTCATAAGTTTGGAGATCACACACTGAAGAAAGTCAGGGATAGCTTAGCTTATAGGTTGAAGGAGATACATAAAGGCATTGGGTCACAAAAGAGATGGAATTCTCAGGACAGACGGGATGTGAAGAGAATCATCACCTCGATTGATGAAAGGTTGTTCAGAACAGACCAGTTCAGAACTTTGGAGAGCTTTGTAGGTGGTCGTCCCAAGATTACTCTCACAAGCTATCAACGCCCAGTTCGTATTCCTGGAAACATTGTTGGACTACCTGAATCCCTTGTACCCCTTAAACTGTTTCATTTTCAATATTGATTTGGATGTGTGATTACTTAATAAATATGGCTTGTGCACACATAATAGTGTACAACCCGCACTTGTAAATAAAGGACCCTGTGGTACGCTTCAGTGCCACAATCCTTATAAAAGGAGCGAAAGCTTCTTACTTTTGAGTAAAACCTATCAAACCTTTCACTTTTCAAGGTTTTGCTCAAAAGGAGAAGTACTTCCCCTTATGATTTCCAAAACCTCAAAAGTCAATATCACTTATTGAGGGGGAGTATTTGACTAAAAACTTTGTTCAAAAAATGTTCTTCGTGGTAATCTTCCCGTAAAACTCGAAATGGACATATTCGATATCAAAATTTCATCAAAAATAACATTTAATATGCCATTTTTTAGGGAGAGAAAAATTATGTGATAAGAAATATGTTATGAAATTGCAAATGAATCGTCGTACTACAGACTTAACCAATGAATTATCGAGATCTTAAATGTTAGTAACTCGAAAAGACTTGTCCGGGATGGGTAATAATTTCAAGCTAGTTCGCTAGTGATGTAAACGTGTCTCGCAAAGGACTTGTCCGAGTAGAATGTACCATTCGAGAAACTCTTGGTAGACATGAACTTTGACGGGTTTGACAACCTCTCGAGGATTGTCCACACCTTCAAGGTAGTTATTAGAGCTAGTTGTCACCTAAAAGCTGACAATGTAACTCTTTAACTATGCAACGTAACCGTGTCTCGCGGGGGATTGTCTATCATGAGTTAATCAATTCAAAAGTGTGCGCTCTTCTCTCACCGTGCAGATTTCAGTCAAAACTCTTAAGCACGTGTGGAGGGGGAGTAATTATGCAAAATCTTAAAACTCTCAAATAGTGGTATTAAATGCTTTTACTCATAACCACTGTGAGATTTTCAAGGAAAATTGGTTTTATGGCAATATAGGTCAGTCATGGAGTTATAAGGTGACTAAGGTTAGGAATAACCGTCCTATGATCCGCCAGAGCCGAAGGGATCTACCCAAGGACACCACCAATAGTTAGAATTAGAAGTCCTTAGGTATGATTATATAAAAAAGGAGAAAATGAGAATCGGAGAAAGAAGGAGTTGAAGAATTAAAAAAAAGTAAAGAAAAGGGTGAAAAGAAATAGCCCTCCGTTTATTCAACTTAGGCGGACACGGGTTCAATTCATATGCTACTGGTTGTCACTAGATGACACCGGTATTGAAGATTAAAGTCGTCATGGACCCAGTAACGCATGCACTAAACCTTCTTAGCCACTCAAGCTTTTCTCAACAGAAGCTTGTTTCATTCTCATTGGGAACGCTATGTAAACTATCGGCTTTCTATTAGAGATTGCTGGTATTGAAGCAAGGAGACCCTCTCCCTAGTCTTTGCTCAGGAAAACCAAAATGCACTATTGATTCTAGAGCCACGAGATTCATTAAAAGATCTCTTAGGTACACTTGAAATTTCATCACTTGTCGTTCAACAATAAGAACGTAAGTGATACAATATCGAGTCCTTCACAGATCTTAGCAATCTGTCGAGAACATTTATGAGAGATTCACACATGTGATCCTCAGTGATTGAATGGAATCTTACGCGTGGTCAACATCAAATGCGACCACGGCAGTCACTTCGGTAACTCCCCGGATTATGCTTAGTGTGTCTCAAACGGTCTCATGTCGTGGGATGATGCTTGATGTACCTCAATGACTCATCTCGAACCGTAGATGTACTTTGGTACATCGCGTTATCTCACTTGTAGGACTCGGTTCGGAACATCCTTTGTGAGAATTAGAGTTGTGTTTTCACACTATGCTATTAACACTCTCGAGTTCAAACTTGTAAGTCTTTGGATTATTTCTAACCCATGTTTTATGTTTTCTTATGGATGCTTGCGGTGGAAAAGATCGAGCGATTCTCCACATGCTCATACCAACAACAATACTAATTGAAGTTCTCTAAAGGCAACACAAAGTCGAATGATTCTTCGTCAAAGTCAAAGAATATACAAAGTTTAAAGACCGAGAGAACTACATCAAGATCAAATCCAACGTCAAAGAGCGTGTGAACATGTCGGAGAAAGACGTGGAGACACTTTGCAACGAAGCGGACTGATGCGCACAACAACAACATACTATCACTACCATCACAAAGAACAAAGAACAAAGAAAATGATGACATCAAAGCGAGAATACTTCAAAGGAAACAATTTCTACACTGGGAGATTGTTTGAATCAAGGCACTTCTTCTCACAAGAAAGAAGAATGTCGAAGACGTCAAAGCTACTATTACATCAGCACCTACACCGTTTATATCATCAATCACTAACACTTAGGGGGAGATTGTTGGAATCACTCCTAAACTAGAATTGAAGTGTTAGTAATTAATATGTAATAGTTAGCTTAAATATGGCTTTTATGTTAGTAATCAAGGTTAGGCTCATGTAGAAAGCCCATTAGCCTATCCAAAGCCCAATAAATAAAGGAAGGGAACTTGGTGTGTTGCCCTAGTTCCCTCCTATAAATACTCTTGTAATACCCTCATTTGAGGGTTGGTTGATCAATCTAAATCTTCATCATTTTATCTTGTTAGAATGCCAAAACATCGAAAACACTCGAAATGCATCAAAATGATAAAAATATCATAAACAAGTGTTTTATATGTTTTAAATGCAAAACATCAAAATCGGTGAAAAGCGTATTAAGTTTGCATAATTGGCGGTTTAGTCCCCAAGTTTGAAAATATGTCAAAAATAGTCACTGTAATTCAAAAACTTGCAAAATATCATTTAAGGTCCATGAGATTCAAAAGTTGTCAAAATAAACCCTTCAAGTTTAAAAATCACAAATTGACAACTTTAGTCCACGAACTTTGCAAAATGTCAAAAATAGTCCTTGGTTAATTTAAAAGTGAAAATTATCAACTTTTAACCTTGTTCTATTAATAAATGACAAAAATGGTCCTTATGATAAACTTTTGAGAATTTACAATATTGGTCCCTCGAGTTTCCAAATTAGCGCTTTAGTCCTTTAACATTTCAAAATGGAAATTTACAACAAAGGTCCTTGTACTAATCACTTTTGGCGAGTTTGGTCCTTGTAAGAGCTTTGGAGAGTTGTTAATATTAGTCCTTGAAGGTTTGGCCAATTACATTTTGGTCCTTATGGTTAACTAAGCTAAAACACCAAGCGGATCCAATATAATAACAACCCAAGCCCAAATCCGGTTCAAGCGATGCAGGCCCAATTTTTAAAAGCGGATAAACCGCTCACTGTTCATCTTCCACCCCACCCTCAGAATTCAAAACCGAGGTGGTTTTACCACCTCCACCTCACCAATTCCACCTCACTCACCATTTCGGCTCATCCCCCTCCTCTCCTTAGCCCACCTTGCATTTAATGCATCCCCACCATTCAACACTCAACCTTTTACCTCCACAGGACTGTTTTTTGCGGCTAATCCTCCAACTTGCCCACCAATTGCTTCTTTTGTGTCCCCTGCACCTCCACAACACCCCAAGAATCTTTAATTAGATTCAAACTACCCATTCGATCAAATAGACTTTTGGCCAAAATCGCCATGTGGCATATCGACTATCCGGCTTAATTCAATGGTCAGGATTTGGTGGGATATCTTCAGAGGTCGACAAGGAAGATATTTGAAGTCAATAAATAGAAAGGGAACCAATGTAATTAAGTATCTAGTGTAATTTTTAATTTCCATTGTCGTTTTAGCTTAAATTAAAATTTCAGTATCTGTTTTAGCTTTCAAGCTTTGTTTTCTAAGTTACCAGTGTATTATAAAACTTTTACAAGTATCAATTTGAAGTTTCAAGTTATATTATCGGTTTATGCATTTCAAATTTCAAGAAAATTTCAATATGTTGAAATGTTGTTAGCGATGGTTAATTTGAACCGAGAAACTCATATAAGCTCCATATAAAGCTTATACAAGCTTTTAGATACTCTTTAAACCAGTTTAGTAGCCAAGTCCAAAAATTCACAAAAATACTAATTAAATAGCTTAAAAAATAAAAAATCATGATTCAAGGTTCTAGCAGGTTGGAGCAGGATAAATAGTGGATGGTCTTGGGATTAGTGCTTCATGGGAAGCTTTAGGATGTGTTTTCAGACCTTGGTTCTCAGTTTTCAATTGGAAGTCATTTGTAAGCAGTTTTGATCAATTTGGCATTTCAATATCAAAGTTGTTCTTTACCTTAAATTCCTGTTTGATTATGTTTATTGGTCATATTTAATCACAAATAATCAATAAAATCTGTAGGTTGTTCTTTTAATTTTGTATTTTGTAAAAATCTTAATTTGACAGTATAAATTGCATAATCATTATTAGAAAGTTGTATGTTGTTATGGCTGTTGTTTAAAGTTTATTTAGTTCTAATTATGGATATTATAAGGTCTGTGATCATTTGGATGGATTGAATCAGTGAAATCATTTGAAAAAGTACCAAATCAGTTAGAAAAAGGGTTGTTTGGATTTGTGTGTTTATCTGTACTAGAGGTTGTGCAGTCCTTGCTTTTGCTTGTTTCATATCTCATATGGTCTAAATAACTCAGTTCAAAAAGGAAAATTAGTCCTTGTTAATGAAAAGTCAAAATCTCTTCTAAAATCATTTCACGATTCCTTTGTTGGATTTTAAAGAGTAGAAATCATCACGATAGCTTAAAATTGGTTAGCATAGCTTAATATTATCTTAAAACACTCTAATATATCATAATCGGTCATTAGTTTTAATTCAAAGTTCAATAAAGTCAACCTTAGTTAGTTCTTATAAAGTCAAAATTTCCAGTATTAGCGGTTTTGGATAAAATAGAATAACCTATATAGGACTTAATATTGAGTTTCATGATTTGAGCCTCGGAATATAAAAATCTAGGCGCTCATCTCTATCCTAGTGTATTTTATATTTTCTCAATAGCTTATTTACTAGCTTAACTTTTAGCTTATTTCAAGTGCCATTTTCAAAAGTGCCACCGCACGAGGAATTTGTGTTAACCGCTCTTTTCATAGGCTTGTGAGAGCTCAATTGTTGGTCAAAACTTGTGAAATTTGGTTTTGGAAAGCCAATCAAGCCTTCTAGAGGTCCCAAGTTTACATTTCATTTTCTAGCTTGTTTACCTAGCACGCATAAGCTTATCATTTTGTCCTAAAACTCGGCATTCAACGAGTTTTACTCGATAATTCTCGGTTTTGTAAAAGCTTCTCAAAAGCTCATGTTAGCTTGTCTGGCCATCATCTTTGGTTTATAGATAGTCAATCAGGTCTTATACAAGTTCCAATCATTATTTTTCACTTTTAGCTTATTGAGTGACCTGTGCATCAGCTTAAAGTAGCATACCATTTTCTGTTTTCATAAACAAAGTCAAAACCTCAAATCTGTTTTAAGCTTGTAATCAGAGGTCTAGCTTGTTGTTTTTGGTTGTAATAAAGTTATTTTAGCTTAATATAGCATCTGTGAAGGTTTGGTAGTCTTTGGTCAACAATTGGCTTTTCCAAGTGCTTATTTATAAGCGATCTAAGCTATGATTGCTAATTTTTCCACACAAGACCATGTTTTTCTATTTTTCATAGAGTCAGTATATTAAAATAGACTTTTCCTGAAATTTTCATTATTTTTCATAATGTTTGCTATTTTTAGTAATTAAAAGCAGTTTTTAGGTATTTTAAATAGCTTTTAATACTAAAAATAAGAAAAAGCTTAAAAATGATTTTTCAATTTTCTTAGGTTAAGATAAATATAAAAGTAATAAAAGTATTTTTCATAATTTTCTTAGTTTAAAAAGTATTTTTAGCATTTTAATTAGTTTTAAATAGTTTTAAATTAATAATAAATACATAATAAGTCTTAAAAATATATTTTTAGTTTTAAAATAAGTTTTATCATATTTTAGATTTTTCTAAGTTATAATTTCATTTTTCTAGGCTAATTTTGTATTTTCTTGTATTTTAGCACATTTTAAATACTTAATAAATAGATTTTAATTAATAATAAATAGATAAATAGTTGTAAAAATAATTTTATTTTTCTAATAATTTTCTTTTATTATTAGGATTCAAAAGTATAATTTTTATCTTTGTAGGTCTTTTATTTCTTTAAAACTCACTTTTTATTTTATCGTGAGCGTAATTTTATTTTTAAACGTAAGTTTTAAGTTTTAGGTTTTAAACGTTCATCGCCTTTAAAAATAGTGATAGCGTTTATTTAATAGATTTTAACTTTTAATCTTTTTAATTTGCATTTAAGTCGCTATTATTTGTTAATCTTTTCTTTTAGTATATTTATCCATCGAAAACCTCTCGATTCTTATCCTTAGTGATCATTCTACCATCGATTAAGTGTTTAACACCAATTCATCCTCCGTGGGACTTAACGACCGTGAATTCCTATATTCCTCGATCTTAATTGCATTAGTGTTTGGCGGTTTTAGTCTGTTAAGACTTGTTGTTTAGCACCGATCAAATTTTAGCGCCACGGGAGGTATGGCGTGTTTTAAGCATTTCGGACCCGTACTTGCACATATACCATCGTTTGTAAGCAGTTTTTGTAAAATTAATATAAACCAAAAGTTCATTAACGCTTTTCCTAAAGTGTTAAAACCCAAAACAATATAAACAACAAAACAATCGTAACGTTTTACGTATTGTGTTTCTTTTAAGGTGATTCTTAAAGAAATACGATTTGGTTAAGCAGACGATACCAAAAATATTTCCCAAAAGTTTTTAAACCCCATCAAGACTAAAATCATACCTCGTCTTTTCGGTGGTACTTAATTGAATACATAAAATCAACCACCATGAATCAAGGCGATGCACTACCTAGCGGGGTGCGACCATTAATAAGTTCGAACATCGATTTAAAACTTGCCTTTGTGTCACTTGTGATTTGGTGTACCTTTTCAAAGAAGCCATTTCATACGTGATTATTGGTTAAGTTCACTTGTGTTTTGCCTCATTTGTTTTGGAAATTGATTTTTATACTTAGTGCATCTTGGCTCGTTCTTCGATTCTACAAGTCCTTTCCGAACTTGGAAACATTCCTCGTAGCGTGGGGCGTTCGACTCCTTGGTAGTGGCGAGGCGTCTACCACCACCACCACCGCCGAAATGGCGGAAGACAAACCTATGAATGAGCTTCTCCAAGCACCCATCGAGGGTTACGGAGATGCCATTGTTGTCCCGACCATTGTGGCGATACCTTCCGAACTCAAGACCGGGTTGCTTAATCTGGTAACCCAAAGCCAATTCTATGGTTTTGGCGGGATGATCCTCATGCACACATTCGATGGTTTAACAAGATAGCATCTACCATCAAGTACAAGAATGTCCCATCCGAGCTATCAAGCTTCTTCTTCCCATTTTCTCTAGGGACAAGCCGGGAATTGGCTTGAGAAACAACCCCTGGATCTATAGAGACATGGGAAGATCTAGTTACCAAGTTTGTTAACGAATTCTATCCTCCATCCCGAACCACAAGTCTTAAGAATGAGATAATGAAATTTTCTCGAGATTTGATGAATCATTCGGGAGGCATGGGATCGTTACAAAGAATTGCTCATGAGTGTCCACATCATGGTTTTACCGAGTTAATGCAAATGGATACTTTCTATAATGGTGCGAGACCACCGACCAAGACTCTGCGAATGCCTCCATGGAGGTAATTTCCTTAGCAAAACCACAAAAGAAGCCTTACAAATAATTGAAAACAAGTCTCGGTCCGTCCTTTCGAGCTAAGACATATCGGTCTAATCTTGGACCTTCACTTCATCTCCTGTGAGTACATCTAGCACCGATGCTAAGATTGATAAACTCACGAGATCTTTATTCGAACTTTGGTTCTTGCTAACCAAAGAAAGTCACCTTCACTCAAACACCAACTCATGGTGAAGTGAAGAAAGTTGAAGTTTGTGTCACTTGTGGTGGTCTCATGCATACTACAACTGTCTCGCCAGCGATGGTAGTCCGTTTGAAGCAAATGCTATAGCCGGTACTTCTAATCAAGGAGGTAATCAATACCGTCCTCGAATGAACCAAGTTACCGTGCTAGCAATTATCGTGCACCACCGGTTTAACGAGAATCCTAACAGGATCGAGAATCAACCTAGAATGAACCAAGGTTATCAAAACCAAGGTAATTTCTATCTGGACCCAATCAAGGTTTCCAACAACAAGGGAACCTTCATCAAAACAATTTCAATCGTGGGAATCAATTTCATGGGAATGTGAATCCTAATCAAGGAATTTTCAACAACAAGGTCATAATCAAAACATCCGACCTCAAAATTTCCTCTAATCCACCTCCCATCATTACTCCTCCGGGACCATCATCGATGAGTTCTTGAAGCGGTTTATGAAATCCCAAGATGAGATGAGCAGTTGTTGGTCGGTCGGATCGTGATCTCAAGAAATCTTTAAATGATCGACCCTCGAGCTCGGTGCTTTCGAGCAACACGATCGCTAACCCGAGGCGATGCTAAAGCGATCGCGACCGAAGTGGTGTTTCATACAATGGACCATTGTTCCTACTACCTCCTCTTCTTCTTCTCCTCAAAGGTAGTGGAAAGTGAACCAGGGACTCACAATGGACCTCGACTCCAATGCCCTCTCCTCCTGTGGCAATGAGTCAAGTTACCAAGAAACAACGGACAAAGTGCATTATTCAAGTCCAAATAATACCAAGACAAGTCCGCCTTCTGTAGTCCATCCTCAAGTTGTCCAGAAACCCAAGTCTAATCCGAGTTGTTTTGAACCACACAGCTCCCGTTGAAAATATCAAATCCAAATCTTCTATTCCATATCCATCACGTTTGAATGAGCAAAAGCTCGGTGAAAAAGCTAGTCATCGAATGGATAAATTTTTCAAATTTTCCAAGAGTTACATTTGACATAAGCTTTGCGGATGCTATCATCTTGATGCCAAGTTTGCATCAACTCTCAAACACATGTTAAGCAATAAGGAAAAGTTGTTTGAAATGGCTAAAACTCCTCTTAACGAGAACCGCTCTGCGCTTATTCTAAAAAGCTTCTGAAAAGCTTGGAGATCTGGGGAAATTTCTCTTACCTTGTGTATTCCGGGAATGGTTGAATGCTTTGCCCTAGCGAGATCTTGGTGCAAGCATTAATCTTATGCCATATTCGGTGTGGAAGAAACTTTCTCTTAGAACTCACTCCTACATGCATGACTCTCGAGCTTGCGGATCGTACAATATCCCGTCCTCTTGGCATTGCTGAGGCGTGTTGTAATAGGAAAGTTCCATTTCGGTGACTTCGTGGTTGTTGATTTTGATGCCGATCATCGGGTTCCTCTCATTGTTGGTCGAGGATTCACGAGCGGGCCGTGCTCTCATAGATGTATTTGAGCAAGAAATCACATTGCGTGTTGGAAATGAAGTCGTCACTTTTAACCTTGATCAAACTTGAGGTACTCAAAGAACTATGATTACGAGTCGGTTAACCGAATAGATATCATCGATGTTGCTTCGAAGAGTACTACAAGAAGTTCTTGGTTATGATCATAATTCTTGAGTGATAATCTCACTCATTCATCTCAACCTATCATCGCCAATTCTACTCCTTCTATCACCCCATTTGAGGAAAGTGACTTCATCTTGAAGAGATTGACATACTTATCCGATGATTACGTGCCATGGGAAATTGATCACGCTCAATTGATATTGAGGGGACATACTTCTCATTGAGAAGTTGCTTAATGATGATCCTTCATCCACCCCTCACTCTAGTGATTCATTCTCGATGAGATTAATCAAAATGAGATTAATGCGGAGGAGATTTTCTTCTTGAGAAGTTGTTAAATCATGACATTTCTCATCCTCTCCCTTCCATCAAACTTCATAACAAGGAAGTCAAGTCGGTTGAGAAAATCGAAGAATTTCACGAGGTTGAGCTTAAGGACTTACCACCTCATCTCGAGTATGCTTTCTTGAAGGTAATGATAAATTACATTATTACTAGAGATTTGAGTAAAGATGAAAAAGTCGCCTCATTAAAATCTTGAAGTCACAATTGCTTGAAACTCTCCGACATAAAGGGTATCAACCACGAGTTATACTACAAAATCTTGATGGAGGATGACTTGCCGGTGAGAGAAGAGTAAATCCAAAATCCATGATGTTATCAAAGGTTATCAAACTTCTTGATGCGCCCGATCTCGATTAGCCCAATTGTGTTCCTAAAAGGGTGGCATTGTCATCACAAATGAAGATAACGAGTTAATCACAACTCGATTGGTTACGGATGGCGTGTTTGCATTGACTATCGTAAGTTGAATGAAGCCACCGTAAAGACCATTTTCCTCTACCCTTCATGGACCGGATGCTTGAGAGATTAGCTGAATACTATTGTTTCCTTGATGGTTTCTCGGGTACTTTCAGATTCCCATTGATCCAAGGATCAAGATAAAACCAACCCCATACGGAACTTTTGCCTATAGTTGCCTTTTGGTTTATGTAATGCTCACGGCACGTTCAAAGATGTATGATGGCCATTTTCCACGACATGATCGGAAACAATGGAGGTGTTTATGGATGACTTGATTGGGGATTCGTTTCAATCATGTCTCCCATTTAGATAAAATGCTTCAAAGGTGTGAAGACACCAATCTTTGTCTAAGCGGGAGAAAAGTCACTTATGGTCAAAGAAGGCATTGTCCTTGGCCATAAAATTTCAAAGAACGGATTGAGGTAGATAGAGCAAAAGTCGATGTTATTGCTAAATTACCTCATCCTACTACCGTCAAAGGTATTAGGAGTTTTTAGGTCATGCGGTTTCTATCGTAGATTCATTCAAGATTTTTCCAAAATCGCCTTGCCAATGACCCATCTTCTGAAAAGGATGCTCCTTTATCTTTTCACCCGAGTGCATCATAGCTTTTGAAACATTGAAGAAAAGCTCATTTGAAGCACCCATTCTCGTTGCTCCGGATCGATTTACCTTTTGAGCTAATGCGCGATGCAAGTGATTTTGCTATTGGCGCGATCCTAGGGCAACGGAGAAACAAGCATTTTCACCAATTCATTACGCATAGTAAGACTATGGTAGAGGCTCGAACTCATTACACCACCATCGAAAAGAGCTATTAGTCGTGGTGTATGCATTTGAGAAGTTTCGGCCGTACTTAATCTTGACCAAATGTGTAGTGTATACGGATCACTCGACTCTTAAATATCTCTTTGCAAAACAAGATGCAAAGCGAGATTGCTTCGTTGGGTTCTCTCCTTCAAGAATTTGATATTATCATACGTGATAAAAGGAGGCGAGAACACGTGCCGATCATCTGTCTCATTAGAAAACCTCACCAAGATGTTTTCGAAAAGGATATTAATGAAACATTTCCTCTCGAGACACTCAATGCGGTTTCTTTTCGTGGAAACTCTTCTACCCCATGGTTCTTGACTTTGCAAATTACCATGCGGGTAATTTCATTATGAAAGGGATGTCGACCCGCGAGAAGAATAAATTCTTCAGGATGTTAAACATTATTTACGGGGCGACCTTTCTTATTCAAAATCTGCGGATCAAGTCATCCGACGGTGTGTTTATGGACGAAGCTCTTGACATTCTCAAAGCTTGCCATCTTTGGACCAGGGGGCCATCATAGTCCAAACTACACCGCCAAAAGGTGTTTGATTCGGTTTTATTGGCCCACAATCTATAAAGATGCCCACGATGTCAAAACTTGTGACGCTTGTCGTCATGGTAATATATCTCAAAGGAATGAAATGCATAAAATGCCATTCAAGTTTGTGAGATATTTGACATCCGGGGTATTGATTTTATGGGGCCATTTCCTTCGTCTCGTGGTAACAAGTACATACTCGTGGTCATTGATTATTTGTCGAAATGGGTTGAAGCAAAAGCTTTACCCACAAATGATGCCCGAGTAGTTGTGAAATTTTGAAAGCTCTCTTTGCGGTTGGAACTCTCGTGCAATAATCGGTGATCGTGTACGTGTCATGCAAAAGTATGGTGTTACCACCGCCTATCTCTCATACCACCCCAAACAAGTGGGCGGTGGAAGTTTCAAATCGTGGTATTAAAGAATCCTTGAAAGGACAAGAGGTGAAAATCGCATGTCATCTTCCATTGAACTAGAGCACAAGGCTTCTTGGGCCTTAAAACATGCAAACTTCGATATCTGAGACGGTAGGTGATCACGAAAAGTTCAAATGAATGAACTAAATGAACTTCGTGATCAAGCTTATGAGAACTCTTTGATCTACAAGCAAAGACAAAGAAGATTCATGACTCCAAGATCAAGAACCGCGTTTTTAACGTTGGTGATCGAGTCCTTCTTTTCAACTCTAGATTGAAGATTTTCTCGGGAAAGCTTAAGTCCCTCATTTACCATCACTAAGGTTTATCCTTATGGCACCATTGAGTTATCTCAACTGATGGTCCCAATTTTAAAGTGAATGGTCATCGATTAAAGCATTACTTTGGAGGACATTCCCTGTGGTTGTCCCAGAACAAACATTCCCCATGAACCAATGAATGCGGGATCGAGTCAAGCTAGTGACTCGGGAATCAAAAATAATAGTACACACAATATGGGTTTTCACCCATGTTTACATTTTCTTATCCCCTTTCTACCACCCTAGTGTGGGGAGTCTACCACATTGTTGTATATTCTCAATCTTTCTAAAAAAAAAAAAAAAAAAAAAAAAAAAATGTATATATCAAAACAAAATAATGGCCGTAGTATTTCCCTTTTATGATTCTTTGTTTCGGCATAACCGCGGTTTGAATATCGAGGCGATATTCATTTCTAAGTGTGGGGAATTCTCGAATTTCATGTAATTATTTCACCCAATTCCCGTTTTGGCCAAAATTTTTTGGAGTAAGTGTTTTCACTTACTCAACTATTTTACAATATTGGTCCTCATTTCCAAATTGGCGCTTTAGTCCTTTAACATTTCAAAATGGAAATTTACAACAAAGGTCCTTGTACTAATCATATATTATCATATTGAAACTACGTGTGTTTTAGCTTTCAAGCTTTGTTTTCTAAGTTACCAAGTATTATAAAACTTTTACAAGTATCAATTTGAAGTTTCAAGTTATATTATCGTTATGTTGAAATGTTGTTAGCGATGGTTAATTTGGATGAGAAACTCATATAAGCTCCATATAAAGCTTATACAAGCTTTTAGATACTCTTTAAACCGGTTTAGTAGCCAAGTTATTGTTCATCCGATCATCTCTTAGTTAGTTCTTATAAAAGTCTCTATTTATTCTATTGATGCTTGTGTTACTAATATGGGAACCTAACAGATTCATACTCAACCACATCCTTGATCACATCAACATTATCACTCGCCAAAACTTACATAATTAGCAGTATGCAAGCATAGAAGTAATGATAATACTATTTTCTCTAGGTTTTTTTTCTTTCTTTTAAGTCATTTTAAAGAACAAACCTTTTTCTTAGTTTTACATTTTTTTGTGGCATATACACCACTATACTTTAATATTTTATTACAAGGCTTTGTTTACGTATCTTGGCTCTCCATCTTGTTTCTTATCATATACAAGATTATATTACATGTTACTACTAATATTTTTTTGTAGGTATTATATTTTCACACTTGACGCCCAATTCAAGGGGGAGCTAGTGATTTATGGATCATATTTATTTCTTTCCATACTTTATTTCTTCTTTAGGATAACTTTTTGTTTCGACAAAAAGGGGGAGAAGAAGTAAAACTTACATATGCTTTCAAAACATACATCTAATCTTAAGTTTTACTCATCATAACATTATTTTTTGTCAAAAAAAAGGGGGAGATTGTTAATACAAATAAACCGTAAAAACGTTTATTAATATTTAGCAATCTCGTTGTATTTTGTTGATAACACATATAAAGTTATCATAAGTACAATTATAAGAATACATGTTATTTTTGTAAAGCATATACATTTGATCATTCACATAAAATATTTTAATAATCCATTTGTTGTAATAGTTTATCTATTAGAATTGGTAATATCCAAGACCCATGGCCCATACCCATGGAACTAATCCATAACCCATGACCCATTGCATGACATCATGTTGGGTATTATCCAAGACCCATGTCCCATTGTCTAGGTACATTGTATCTTATTGGGTACCCATGGCTCATACCCATAACCCATAACCCGGACTGGTACAACCCAGTTTGCCGGATCCCTAGGATTGCACTGGACAGATCCCTTAAGTGAGGGATCTGCCGAAATAGGGCTACATTAAGGTTTTTTGACTATAAATAGTGAGACATTTCTTCATTGTTACTCACTTTCTTCTTACAAACTCTCTCATATATTATCTCACTCTTCTAACCTCTGATTTCTTGATCAATCTAGTAGTTCTTCATTCTCTTGTTGTGATTCTCATATAGGTCATTCTCAAAGGTGAGATCACGATATACTACAAGTCATCCAAGCAAAGGGTCCTTGATTGATTTGTTCCTTCACAAGATTTCTGTAGCAAGATCTTGTATTTCATATTTCACATAGTTGTTGTGTAATAGTTGTGTTGGTTTGGTCCACCGTGCTAAGGACTCGGTATTTATCTTTGTACCAGAAAAAGTGTAAGCAACATTGTGAGGCTTCTCCTCCGTGTTGAAGGAGCTTGTTGACATAGTGCTTGAACTCTCGATTGGGGAACTTGGGGAGTGGAGTAGGGCAAGAAAGGTGTCCTTGTAGCCGAACCACTATAAACCACTTGTGTCACTACTCTCTATCCTTTACTTTACTTGCTTTCATTATTTACTTTACTTATTACTTTATACTTTCTATCCATCCATACAAATTCACATAAGATCGAATCTAAAGTTTTGAAACTTAAATTAAAATCGGCAAAACTATTCCACCCCCTTCTATTTTTCCTTAGTTTACATTTTTTAATTTCGTAATTATTAAAAACATAGGGGTTATGCATAAATAAGTGAGTGTGTGTGAGGGGAAGTGAGAGGAGAGATCTGAGATGACGTTGAGGTGTAAGGTGAGAATTAAGTTACCTTGATCTCTAGCCATAGACTAGAGATGAAGGGGGTAACTTTGAAGTAGATGATCTCCATCTCATACGCGACTCTTTTAGCCAATCTCTATTCTCACTTGCGACTCACTTGGATCGAGAAAACTTAAGGTAAACGCTTCACCTAGTTAAATTTCAAAAAAATCATGGGTGCCATATGTTTTTTGACCGTTTATATTTATAAAAAACCCACCAACTCATACGATACTCCCTTGGCCGATCTCTATTTCTCAAACCTTTATTACTTATAAATACCTACCAATTCATCATTTTTTAAACAATTACTTTACCATTTTTTAAACACAACTTTACTATTTTATAATCACATTCAAAAAGCATCTAAACTTCTAATTTATGGCTTGTTCTCTCGCCCATTTCATCAAAGAAATTCAAGCTTATGGTAAGAAACAATGCGAGCGAGAGGATATGGCTCGTCATGATGCTATTATCGGTGTTATCAAGTTGTTTGAGCACGCAAAGGCAAAGAAAAAGCATTTGAGAAAACAATACGCGAAATGCAAAGACATTTTGCCAGAAATATATGTTGTCATCGACAAATTTTTGTGCTATGAAGCCAGGAAATATTACGACATTAGCGAAACGTTGTTGAAGTTTTTTTCACAGATACAAGACAATATCAGCCACAAAGTCCATTGGATACATAATGAAAACAAAATGAGTGATTCGGTATCACAACAACTGCATCAACTTGGGCTAGATGCAGAGGAATCAGTTGATGCGCATGGATTTATTGAGCAATAACATCATCAATTTATGGGTTATGAAGAAGAGGCAGTTGATGAGCATGGATTTACTGTGGGGCAGCATCATCAATTTATGCGAGACGGAGAGGCTTTAAGAGAAGTTGAAGCAGAACAAGCAAGGCTTGAACAAGAGTAGGAACATAGACGCATGAAAAAGAAGAAACGACAATGTTCATGTTGGAAATTGGGGTTGTGGAGGAATCTGATTATGAAACAGACTAATCTATGTTAAACAAGTAAACTAGTTTATTGTTTTTATATCTCGTACGTTTACGGTTTTATTTAGCTTATGTATTTGTTTTTTAAAATCTATATACTATTTTTATTCCAAGAAGTTTATGAAACATTTTAATTTTGTACATTTGTGTTTTTATATTTGAATGTTTACGCTTTTTACATTTGTACGATTACGTTTTCTATTTTGTATGTAATTAAAAAAAATGGGAGTTAGGGCGACCATGTCCACAAAAAAGTGAGTGGGAATGAGGGGAAGTGAGATGAGAGAGAAAACTGATGTGGCACTGATGTGTAAGGTGATAATGTGGTGACCTTGGTCTTTAGTCTTACAACTTATACATTTTATTTTCTTTTATAGTAATGTTTGTGGTCTTAAAATTTTGAAGACTTCCTTTTATAAAAAGTCTCAAATGTTTTACTATGTAGTATAGATTACCCAAATTACAAAATATTATAATTTTCTTACAAATACTAAATCTTCGAAGACTGATGTGTTTAGCAAGAAGTCAAATTAATATGGAAAGAAGGTTTGTAAACTATAGGACTTCTTTTTCTATTTAGGGTTTTTTCGTTCCTTCTCTTCGATAAGAATATCGATTTGAAATGATAAAAAATCCTTTTTATTCTCTTGTGTTCAGTGAAATAACTGCCTAAGCATACTTTTTCGGATCCAAACTTCTTTGTTCTTTCTAAGTCTTCATCTTGCATAGAAGAATGCAATTGTTGCAAAAACAGGTCTTTCAGTATTAGGCGGCATCCCCTCTTAGTTTCAAGTAAGCGGAACCATTCCGTTTTGGTTCTTCTCCACATTCTTACCGGGCTATCCAGGAATTTTCTTGTGAGTTTAGTGATAAGGATTTAAAACATACGTTTTTAGAGGGTCATTTAAGGCATAATTTGTTACATTTTATATCCGTTACTGCTTAAAATCGTTCATTTTTATATTTTAGGTCTTTTGGAAGCAAATTGTTGGAATGAAGCATTTTTGGACGAAAAAGAACGAAAACATGAAGAAAACGACATAGTCAAGAAAACAAGGCATTTTCAGAAGCCTAACGGTATCCGAACTCCAAGGGCGACGCCGTCGCCTACAAGGTGTTCCAATAACTCTCAAGCGACCACTCAGAACTTATTTTGGTCTTAACAAGTGAAAGCGTCACGCCTTATTTCAGAAGGCCGTCATTATCTTATTTTACACCAGACGCAAGATCTTCCCAAAACGACGTCCCGAAGCAACCCAGACGACATCACTACTTTCTACCCGACGCCGTCCCAATGATGACTTGGTCAAGATGAAACCCTAATGACGACGATCAGACGGCGTCAACATCAAAAGGTGATGCCATCGCGAGTGTAAATTATATATATAGACTTCGAATTTTTTGTATTTTGTGTGCATTATTTTGGAGAGCAAACCCTAGTTCGTTTGAGGTACGACTTGTACAGTATTTTTGGGTTCCAAACCCTATTTTACATTTAAAGATAACTTGGTTTATCCAATCTATCACCATGTTTCATCTATGTTTTATTGTTTGTTTGTGTTCTTGCTTATCTATCATGCGTAACTAAACTAATTAGTGTTTGCTTAGATCCAATAAAACCTAGTTATTGATTGTTGTTAGGTTGTCTCTTGTTGTAATTGGTAGATGCTAGAGTAAGGAAAACTGGCTTCTTCTTTAATTGTTGCGAGCTTGAACGTCCTAAATAGAAAAAAGCCTTAGAGTGCACTTTTGGCCATCGTTGTGTTTATTGCGTGATTTGTAGCTTAAGGATAATAGGATATTCGGGGGAGATACTTTGAAGAGGAGAGTTACTATTCATAGAATTGGGGAATTAGGCACCACCCAATGACTAACACGGAATACAAGGCATCAATTAGAATAAGGATGTGACAATTCATTCGACCAATAAAAGATAAATAGGGAGTAAGAAAATCTAAGTGAACACGCTTTTAACTATCATAATAACACAATCTTTCAATCCATAGTTTTTATCTTTTGTTTTGTTTAATTAGTTTTAAGTTAATTTGTTAAGTAGTTTAGTTGGTAAAAATTACCAAACCCCTACTCTTCAAACCCCGAGATTTTACTTGCTTTCATATAAAATATAAAAAAACTAAAAAGAATCACCCTAACCCTCACCTTTTCATCATACAACTCTACTAGCATCTTTATTCCTCTAGAGAACGATCAACCACCCGGGCTTGCTCATACTACACTGCAATGATTAGGTACACTGCTTAGTGGGTTGTAAAGCTTGCTCGGAAAAAAGGAAGTATTTCGACCCGGAACCACGCATCATTTAGAAACTGAAACTTTGATATAGAAGGGTCTTCTTATTTCTGAAAAGATTATAGCATCATTTTCTTTCAAATATATGAAAAAACCTTGGGAAACTTGAAAAGAAGTAATGCTGACTATTACATTATTCATACAAACCCTTCAATGACTTATCGGTTGCCTTGCTTGAGGAAGAGTTTCAATAAAATTGAGACGAACCGGAATAACGTCCGATCTTGTTTCTGGATTGAGTGGAAATGGGATATATGAAGTTCGTTCTGTTCCTCTATGCATCTCTGTGATGGGTAAATCTCCATGAAAAATGGGCAAATTTTGTGTAGTTTGTAATTGGACATGTTGATGCAGGATTTCTGACAAGGTTTTAATATTTGTAATAGTCTCGACTACCTATGGTCTACCTTATGCACTTACGGGCAATGTACCTGATCGTGCGTAGTGTAGTATTCGATAAAGCCGAGGTCGTCCCAAGATCTATGTGTATGAATTCTAACTTAAATCTAATATCATGTTTTATAGGGGGTTTTGATTGATTGATTAATTAAACTAATAAACGGAAATGAAATGCCGACAATAAATTAGGAGGAATTCAAAAGGGAGAAAGTGTATTAACCTAGCTATTCATCCTATCAAGTAATGACTACATTTTCAAATTAAGCCTTCTATCGCTTCAAGTGGGGCATAAGATTCACTAGACTCCTATGGTCAATTCGCCTAGCCTATCTCCCTAGAATCCTTTCCGGAACCAAAGGCACTATCCTTTGTAGTTAGCGGAAGTACGGTAGACTAGTTTGAGTCATTAAGTGCCGCTACATGCTAGATTATTTCTTTGTGTGGTCCGGCCGGTCGGGACTTAGACCACACATCTAACTTCTTAAGTTCATCCAACCCGGATGGTGATCCTATGGTCAATTAGCACACAAGGGGTAGTCATTCATCGCAACCAATCACACTAGGGTCCTATGGTCAATTCTCCTAGTGCAAGAAGTACAACCGGTCTTCAAAACTACCAAACTAGAGGATCTATCGAAAAACTATGCATGCACACACTAGAAGCAATAATAAAAGCACAAAAACATAATCAAGATATTAAAGGAATCATAACTAGGATAGCACCAAATGTGCTTAGCCGATCATATTAATAAGAACACTAGATTCAATGTTTTGCATGGAAATGAAAGACATGGAATCTTAAATGTAAATGAAACAAGAATCGCTAAAACTTATTGATGTTGTGCTGTGATTTCTCCCTTGGAAATGGGTCCGTATGCTGTTGAAGATCGTCCTTGTGAACCCTACTTCATTCTCTAGTGGTTTGAGAGATATGTAAAATGCTGGAAATAGGTTTGGTATTTATAGGCCCGGCACAGATATGGCGTAACCTTGGTTTGTGGTTATGCCGTAACTAGTGTAATCATCCATGATCTTATCCAATAATAAATATTTATGGCATAACCTTGATGGGTAGTTACGCTGTAACCTCCTAGGGTTTCATATACGTTGTAATCTTCATTCTTGGTTATGTCATAATCTCGTCAATATCATAAGTCCCCTTCTGTTCCCTTTTTACGCCGTAACCTTATGCAGTGGTTACGGCGTAACCTTTTTACTCTTAAAAATCACTAAGTCTTCAAAATATTACGGTGTAACCTTATAAGGTAGTTACGCCTTGGATAACGTTGACTTGGTCTTAATGGTTGAATTCACTGTTACGGCGTAAATGGAGAGTGGAACTACGCCGTAACCTCTTCTTAGTAAGCATACTAACGTGCATCTTTGTAAGTTCTTTTCCAATTCTGCATCTCTTTTGTTTCAATGCTCATTAAGAAATCAGAATATATATCCATATAAACGATACAAATAATGAGCATATTAAGGGGAAATTGACACTTAAATATTAAGATTATTTGATGTAATCACATGTGTATAAGTATGTAAAAGGTAAAAGGTAAAAGGTAAAAAAGTAAAAAGATAGTGTGAAAAAACTTGTCAAATTGCACATCTAAAACTTGAAGTTAAGAAATTGCCATTTAAGAGTTGTGGGGCTTACCATTGGGCTAGACCATTATATGCTTAATATTTTCTTAAATCTAGAATTTATATAAACAATTTAAAAAGCTTATGGATAGTAATTTTTTATCCATAAATGTATATATGTACTATAATTGACAACCAAACATACCTTTCCATAAAATGGCAGCCATTCGGCAATCGACAAACAAGATCAGAGAGGATGTTGTTCCAACTTACTGGATCAAGATTAGAGGATAGAAATACCCTTAAAAAAAGAAGTTTGATCTACATACTTTTTTCTTCACACTTTTAAAAAGTGTGTAAAATTGTATGTGTTTATTCGCATTTAAAAATAAAAGAAATTTGATTACATTAATAAGTGTTTAAAAATATTAAAAAAATCAAAAGATTTTTCACGCAAAGAAAATAGTTCACACTTTAAAGAGTGGAAAGTTTTAGATTTTTTTCAATTATAAGCGTGGAAATCAACTGTAACACATAATTTCTTCTGAGTAAGTGCGGAGAAATGTGGTGTTACAAATTGAAGTGCACACACTTATAAGTGTGTAAAAATGTTCGATTTCTTCACATTTTAAAGTGTAAAATTTTTTTACTACAATTATATGTGTGAAAAATCTTTGGTTTCTTTTTTTAAAATTTTACGCACTTACTAGCGTAACCAATTTTTTCGGATTATTAAGCTAATGCTAATGGTGACCATACGTTTACCCAAGCAACTCCACCACCTCAGCGCCGCCTCAGTTTTCTCTCTCCACAACCCCACCTCAACCATAACTAGCTAGTGGTGACTACAAAAGCAACCAAAGTTTTTTTTTTTTTTTTTTTTTTTTTTTTTTTAAATTAAAATTTCATTCAATAATTAAATATTTCAGATAAATAAAAATATATTACGATAAAAAAACTAAAACACACTAAAACTAATTGTCTAAACCGTAGCATGCCTTGATTTGTTTCTTTATGGCAAAACACATCTCTAGTGCTTTCAGGACCAAATGATCATGTGGTGTAGTGTAGCGTAGTACATGACATATTTCTCTAATTTTTCTTATTTTTTCCATTCATGTTGTTCACTTTGAAATTCAAGTTGTTGTCTCATATGCAAGCCTCTCTAGCTCTTGAGCAAGCCGCTTTTCTTCCACTCTTTTTCCTTTTCAATCTTTTGCTTCTTGATAAGGATTTAAAACGTGCATTTTTAAGGGGTCATTTAACCTCTAAACTCGTACATTTGTGATCATTTATTACCCTAAATCGTTTCTTTTCACATTTTAAGTACTTGGGACGCGAAAACTGTAAACCGACATGTTTTTTGCTATTTTGGACAGGAAAACGAAGAAAACGACCAAGTCATGAAAACGTCAGGAAAAGGGAACCTAACGGCGTCACAAGCTATAACGTGATGTCGTCACTTGCAAATCAACATGAAGATCCAGAGCAAATTTTACACGTAACGGCTCACACTTCTGTGACGGCCTCCTTCTGACGGCGTCAAGACCAAGGTCGACGACGTCACCACTTACAAGTGACGCCGTCACAAGTTGATCAAGATCATCACAACATGAGAGCGAAGTAGCTGATACTGTTTTGACCATATCTTTTGCATACGAACTCGGATTTAGGTGATTCAAAAGCCCACACGACCAGGACGAGAAGATATAAAATTTGGTGAAAAATTCTTTGTGACGTTGTCAATCCTTAAAGCTGACGCCATCACATCATTGCGAAAAAAAATCAACTATAAATATAACATCATAACTTCACTTTTTCCAAGCCCTAAACCATAAGTCCGATTATGGGGTTTAGGTAGATGTTTTTCCAGCAACTTAGAGGGTTTTAATCATTCCATAAATATCTTGTAATGGTTTATTAATTCTACCTTAATTTATGTCTTCAATTATCATTATTGTTGCTTGTTCTTCATGGATTATAATTGGCTAATTCAACTAGTGTTTACTTATGATTCTCTGAACTTGTTAATGACTAATTAGATCTTATTGTTTTCTTATTGATGTTAGTGTCTATCTTCATCAGTAAGGCATGACAAATTCAGTGAGTTTAATTAGTTATAGTTTATAATTCTTGCTTCTTACTGTCTCTTGTTTAATTGGTTGTCTTGCCTTAGGAGTAGGAAAACTAGAGTCTTCACCCATATATTAGCTTGTAAATCCGACTAAATGCTTTTATACACTAGAGTGCACTGGTTGTTTTATTCGTTGTATTTATTGTGTGAATTGCGGTTGTTTATAGTAAGGGTTTATAGGGAGATGGCATATTGTCACTTGTAGATATAGGGATTCTTAAAGGAGACTTATACATTCATAGAGTTAGGGAATTCGGCACCACCCTATAACAATAAAGGAATACAACGCACCGATTAAACAAGGACGTGACAATTCTATAGGTAGAATTGGATAGCTAGCAAGGAGTAATATATCATAAGTAGATACGCTTCACTTCCCTTGTAGACCCCAATTTACTTTTCTTGCAACTAGTTTGACTTAGTTTTAGTTAGTTTAATTAAGTAGTTTAAAAGCCCACTCTTCAAACCCCGAGATTTTACTTGCTTTCATAAAAATATAAAAAATACAAAAAGAATCATCCTACACCTCTAGACTTAATTTGTCATACACTTCGACCTTCACAACACTATTTCCATAGAAAAGGATCAATCCCTCGTGTCTTACCTATACTACACTACAATGGTTAGGTACATTGCCTAGAAGGATTGTAAAACTTAATGTGTTGCAATCTGACGCATCACTTCTCTAATTCCAATGCCTTCTCCTTTAATTGCAAAAATGAAGCATTTGATTCATTCCTTTGGGTAAATAAGGGAGCCACGACATTATTTCATTTATCAAGCAATGTATCATAAAGAGCATGATCAATACGAACTGAGGCCGAACGACCATCGGCTGCTTCTTTTTTCTTTGCCATATCATGTCCCGGTGGTCGAATCTCGTAAACTTCTATATCCTCTGAATCACCTGCTTGGTCCTTCAAATCTAAACCAAAATTTATCGAATCACCTGCTTCGGTCAAAGGGTTGCTTTCCTATGTCCTATATTTTTTTGGTACAACTTGACTTATCCTTTAGAAATTCTGGCATTTCAACCGTTTTCCATTTGGGGTGGTCCTTCAAAATCTCCCAGCACTCAACAAGTGTGAATGGCACACCGTAAGTAGCACGATACTGTTTATGTGCTGCTCTCAAATAGTCAGCTTCATTTGTACCACTCTGCGGCCTTGATTTCACCTGATTGTAAATAGCATAAAATTGAGAAACTTTAGGGCAAATTTTACCTTTCCATTTGGAGTTGCAAGAATCATATGAACATTTGAATTCATTAAATTCTTTCACAAAGTATTCAGTTACATCCGACCGAATCCCGTTAGCCTTTCTAGCTCTTCCTTTTTCGCTCGGCTAGGATGCATCTATCCAAGAAATTGCTTGGCGACGCGTCGCTTGTGGCTTGGCTAGGGAGGGAGACGCGTTGCATTGCTCGGTTGTGAGCACTGGGCAACACACATTAGCATTAGCCTTATATGTGAATAAACCCATAAAATTCTCTTTGATGGGCCTTCTCCATTCCCACACTGCCGCACTCAATTCTTAGGCCCAACCCCTCTAGTACGTATAACCTTGAATCCTTGATCGATAAGCAGCTTTCATATTACAGTTTCTCAAAATATCGTCCTAGACATTTAACATCCATCTATCTCTAATTTTTCAAGCAAAAACCAGAATGTAAAATTGTGTTTTCTCATACAATATGTTTGTTAACTCAGTTATGGATTTCCAAGGGCTTTGAGGCATAAAAGACTTCCAATCCCTAAGGTAATATATGTTGGCCTCAATGATACGGATCTATGGTCTTAACGTAAAATCACAAGTATACCAAAATAAAGCAGTGATTAAATGAAACGTAATGTGTTAATATTAATCTTGTCATCATCTTGTTCTTACAGAATTGTTTACAATATATACAGAATGAAAAGGTGCAAGTGAACCATTGTTTCGGTTCAATGAAATGGCAGTTATAATATAACTGTCTTTAACTGCTAAGTTGACTTTTCTCTTGGTTGACTTTTGTTGACCGGGTCATATTGGTTGTGATGGGTGGGTCGATGGTGATTACCCAATATTCTCCCCCTTAATCACAATCGTCTTGTTGCAGATCTTTGACTCCAATTAGTTGTCTTATTGTGAGGAATTTGATCTTCGGTAATGCCTTTGTTAGTATGTCAGCCTTCTGAAATTCTCCACTTATGAATTCGACTTTTAGATCTTCTCTTTCGACGCATTCTCTTATAAAGTGGTATTTGATATCGATGTGTTTACTTCTTCCATGAAATACGGGATTCTTTATTAGTTCGATGGCGGACTTGTTGTCGACCAATATTGTAAGCTTTTCTTCTTGCGTGTGTGTAAGCTTGCTAAGTAATCTCTTTAACCATAATGCTTGTGTTGTTGCTGCTGTTGCTGCAATGAATTCGGATTCACATGATGATAGAAAACGTGGCTTGCTTTTGTGTACTCGGTGATTGGTGATTCACCGTAGTAGAAGATAATTCCAAGAGTGCCTTTGCCTTCTTGAGTGTTGACTCGTGAGTCACTGTCACTATAACCTTGTATCTGGTTTCCTCCGTTGTGCTTGTAGGTGATCCCATAGTCTTTTGTTCCTTTAACATAGCGTAGTACTTGCCTTATAGCTTTCATGTGGTGTTCCTTTGGTTCTTGCATAAAACGACTAAGTAATCCAATGGAATAACTTAAGTCGGGTCTTGTATGTAGCAAATATCGTAAGCATCCAATCAAGCTTCGTATTCGATTGAGTTGACCGTTGTTTCTTCAGTGTTCTTTGTTAGTCTTGTTCCTGGATCCATAGGTATTAAAGTTTCGTTGCAGTCTAGCATTCCAACTTCCTTTAGGATCTTGCTTGCGTAGGCGGATTGCTTTATTCATATGTCACCTTTAGTTTGTGTGACTTCAATTCCTAAGTAGTAGGATAGTAATCCTAGGTCACTCATCTTGGATTTTTCTTCCATTTGAGCTTTGAACTTGTCTATTTCTTTCTTTGGTGTACCAGTGATGATTAAATCATCCACATAGACTCCTACTAGAAGTATTGAGTCTTTTGACTTCTTCGTGTAGACAGCTTGTTCCAAAGCGCACTTCTTGAAATCTAAGGACTTCAAGGTATTGTCTAACTTTATGTTCCATGCACGTGGTGCTTGTCTTAAACCGTATAGAGCTTTTATCAGTCTGTAGACTTTTCCATTTCCTTTTGTAAATCCTTCGGGTTGTGTAACATACACTTCTTCTTTTAAGTCTCCATGCAGAAATGCAGATTTGACGTCTAGGTGATGTACTTTCCATTTTTTATTAGAAGCTATGGCTAATAGTAATTGGACTATTTCCATTCTTGCTACTGGTGCAAAGACTTCTTCAAAGTCTATGTCATGCTCTTGTATGTAGCCTTTTGCTACTAGTCTTGCTTTATGCTTAACTATATTTTCATTAGCATCCTTCTTGGTCTTGAATACCCACTTTAATCCAATGGCTTTATGTCCTTTTGGTAGAGTGGTTAGTTTCCATGTATTGTTTCTATTAATGGAATCTAATTCGACCTTCATTGCTTCAATCCATTTTTAGATCTTTCGATGCTTCCTTGTAATTCTTGGGTTCATCTTCAGCTAGTAATAAATGCTCGGGTAAAACTTCCTCGGTGTTTTCATATAAATCATTCAACGTTCTAAAACCTTGTAATGGTGTGTGATCAAAGTCTGGATGTAGATTCTGGGTTGTAGTTGAGTTACTTTGATTGGTTGAATGTCTTGAGGTAGCTGGTGTGAGTTGAGTATTTATTCGTGATGAAATTGTAGATGGTGTGTGAAGTGTTTGTGATTGTGAGGGTGAGTCAGTTGTTGATGTTTCATATTCATGATCATCATTTGCAGGGATGTCGTTGTCTTCTTCATCTGGTTGGATATCTTGTTCCTGATGTTCATGCGTTGCTTCAAGGTTCTCAACTTTGAAGTCAAACCATTCTGGTTCATCGTTGGTGTGTTCACTCAGGTAATCCTTCCAATCCCATGTTTCATCCTCTTTAAACTTCACATCTCTACTAACACATACCTTTGTGTTGTTGGATCGAATAATCTATGAGCTTTCGATCCTTGTTCGCTTCCTAAGTATACCATTTTGTTGCTTATATCATCTAACTTTGTCAGATGTTGTGATGGTACCTTTGCATGTGCTATGCAGCCAAAAACTCTTAAAGTTTCTAAATTGGGCTTTCTTTTCTTGATAGCTTCGTATGGAGTGATGTCTTCTAAGGCTCTTGTAGGAACGCTGTTTAGAATATATATAGCGTTGATTCGCGCTGAACAGTCAAGTCTAAAAGACTTAAAACAGCTCAGACACAAATACAATTAAGATCAGAGAATACAGGGGATTCCCGGGTCGTTTAGTCCCAAGGAGACTCAATGGTGTTTTAAACACTGATTCAGATGATGGGATGATCACTAAGGATAGTGATCTGTAAAGGTTATGATTAGAAATTACACTCTTGATTGATTTGGAATAGAATTGGACACGTA
This sequence comes from Chrysanthemum lavandulifolium, assembly GCA_022545495.1. Taxonomy (NCBI): domain Eukaryota; kingdom Viridiplantae; phylum Streptophyta; class Magnoliopsida; order Asterales; family Asteraceae; genus Chrysanthemum; species Chrysanthemum lavandulifolium. Next base: position 284,729,401 of record CM040243.1, on the reverse strand, counting down.
ATTGGAAAGCACAACAACCAGATCAAAGAAACGTAAACGCAAGTTTTAAAACTACGATACGCACAAAATAAAAAGTGAAAACTAAGAAATAAAAGACCTAAAAATATAAAATGACATTTTGGAATCCTAAAATAAAAGAAAATTATTAGAAAAATAAAATTATTTTTAACACTATTTAATTAATTATTATTAATTAAAAACTATTTTAACTATTTAATAAATACTCTAAAATAAAAGAAAATAGGAAATAAGGATAGAAAAATAAACTTATGATTCTGAAAAATCTAAAATACTATAAAACTAATTTTAAAACTAAAAATATATTTTTCACACTTTTATTCTAATTATTATTAATTAATTATTATTTAAAATACACTTAAATACTAGAAAATAGAAAATAAACTTGGAAAAATAAAATTTTAACTTTGAAAAATCTAAAATATGATAAAACTAATTTTAAAACAGAAAATATATTTTTTAGACTTTTTAATTATTTGTTACTAATTATTTCTTATTTATTAACTATTTATAATTATGATAAATACTAAAAAGATAAAGAAAAATCTGAAACTTTTTCTAAAAATACTTTATGATGACAGAAACCTAAGAAAACTATAAAAACAAGATTAGCTTATTAATAAGTTGAAAAGAAAAAATCAAAAAGCTAAAAAATCTTAAATAAACGCTATCACTATTTTTATATTGATGTTTTTGTGATTTTTATTTTTGAAAACTACTTATATACTAATATTAAGAAACTTTAATAAAGACAAAAAATTTACAAAACAACAATAAGCAGATTTGATAGCTTATTTGCCCAACAGTGGCTTAAATAGCTTATTAGGTGGCAATAAGCTCAAACAAGCTTGTATCTCGAAACAAAAGCTCAAAGTAAGATGGAATAAGCTAGAGACGAAATGAGGCTAATAAGAACAAATAAGCACATCGAAAAGCTCAAATAAGCTAAAAGGAACTTATGATTGTTGATGAAAAAGAACTGGGATGACTTTAAGCTAGTAGCAATTCTAGCTAACAAGCTCCAAAATGAAAAATAAAACTTGACAACTCAAGAGGACCAAGTTGGCTTTCCAAAGAACCAAAGAACACTAGAATTGGACAGGTAATGAGCTTAATGCAAGCTTTTCAACTTGAGCTTATTTTCTGTGCACAGAGCAGATTTGCAGAACAGGTGCCTCAAATAAGCAGTTAATTAAGCACTTAAAAAGCTAAGAAACCAAGAACTAGCATTTTTCTATTTTTCTACACCAACTAGACTACAATATCCCAAGAGATTATAAGCTAGATCCTATTAATGAACCCACAATAAAATTCCAAGTTTTATTCAAAAACGACCATTTGAAATTTTGACTTTTTGAGAAAAACCAAAAGGTTGACCAAAGTGAGATTTAAACTGATCTAAAGCACTGATGATGTTATGTTAAGGTGTTTTAAGACTGAATATAGCAAGATTACCCACTTTTGAACACCAAATCAAGGTCTGCTATATATAAAATCCAACAGTGAGCATCCAAGACATGTTTTACTGTAATTTTGACTTTTTACTTATGAAGACTTGATTTTAAGACTGAGATCAAATACTTAGACTAAGTTAGACAGACTTCAAACAAAACCAAAGTCTAAAGAACCTTCAAACACACTAAACCAAACACCCTCTTATATTGACTGTTATGAAGCTTTTGAGAGTAAAACACAATTTTAAACCACAAACTTGATTTCAGACCTTACAAGATCAATATGTGAGACTAAAAGGACATGATCCAACAGTAATATCAACTTAAAAATCGAAATGAGACTAGAGCTATTTTAAACGCCTAAATAAGATTTTTTCAAAACACAAATTTAAATTAAACACCTTACTGATTTTAATGATCAAACACACTAAATTATGACTAGTGAACACAAAGAAACACAAATATAAGCTACTTAATCACTATAACAAGAAATGACAATTTTATCAAAAAGCTTACAAATTCTTCCAAGCTTTAAACTGAGAACCAAGACCAAGGACTACTCCCTATAGAACCCCCACAGGTTCACTAACCCAAGGCCATCCAAAATAAACCTTGCTCCAGCTGTGATCACCCTTTTCAAGTGATTTTTTATTTTTGAAGTATTTAATTTGGATTTTTGGTAATTTTTTATTTTTTAATCTAAACTAATTTTTATTGTTTCTAATAGCTTATAAAAGCTATTTGGGAGCTTACATGAGTTATTCTAGTCCATACAAACAACAAACAACATCATTTGAAACATTTGAGATTTTGCATAATTATGAGATTTTTCATAAACTGTAAATAGAACTTGTAACTGAAATTGATGATTCACAGAAGATTTATTATAGCATTGAAACTTAAAATACAGAGTTTGAAGATAAAAACATACACTTAAACTTGAGAATACTTAAAAACGACAATAAAAAGCTAAATTATATTACACACTTTGATACATTGCTTTTCCTTCTCTATATAATGACTTTTCATACTCCCCACGTGCTTCTGATTGAATCCCACCAAGTTTGAGCCATTGGATGCTTGAGACTCATCATATCCGTCCACTTGTGAATTTGGCGCCAAAAATTTCTTTGAGCAGTTTGAAGTAATTAATGGATTTGGTTTGGCCAATTAAGAGATTTTGTTGTTTATAAGAGTGGAGGGACATGGTATGGGAGAGGGTTTGAAATTGGTGAAAACCACCATGGTTTTGGTGAATCAGCTGGAGAGACACTTCTATGTTGTCTCTCGGTATTTGAGCGCGCATTCTCCCTTTTTTGACTTCTGTTGACCACAGGTAATAACAAAGGGGGGGGTCAAAATAGATGTGGCTGGGGTCAGAATTAGGTTGTGACCTGGGGGTCAAGGCTCAAGGGTCAAAACAGAAATGGGTTGGGCTAGTATTTTGGGCCTAGTGATATAATAAGTGTCCGTTTGGTTTATTTAAGAATAAGGACCAAAAGTGTAAATTGACCAAACATGAAGGACTGATCTTGCCATTATTCCAAACTTCTCACAAGGACCAAATTTGCCATACATTGATAAAACAAGAACCCTTTTTGCATTAAATCCATTTTTTAAAAGTCCAAGGACTATTTTTGCAATTTTCCAAAGTTAAGGGACCTTTCTTGCAATTGACCAAAGAATCATTCAAGGATCATTTTAAACAACTTAGAATACTTGTGGACCTTGAATGATAAATTTCCACATTTTTGAATTTCGTGGACTAGATTTGACAACTTTTAAAACTCGGGGACTAAAACGCCAATTTTGCAAACTTGATACATTTTTCATCCGATTTTGATATTTTGCATTTTAAACACATAAAACACTGATTTGTGATAATTTGATCATTTTGATGTGTTTTGAGTGTTTTCAGACGATTTTGCGCTTTAGATTACACAAAATGATGAGTATTTGGACACTCATCAATCCCCACATCGAGATATTGCTAGTCCCTAGCAATGATTTGAGAAAACTTTGATGGATTTGAAAAACTCTTTACCAAAAGCCATCACTCGGAGTAGCCAATTGTTTCGATTCAAGTAAGAATCTTGGTACAATGATAACCGATGATTTATTGGCAAATCATAAACCATATAACGGATTTGATGTGTCTTTACCGTGTTGCACCCATCCGGACTAGCCAACTCTTAGATAAATTATCGAATTATCTTTGGTGAGTGAATACCAATTATGGATTTTCCACCGCCTTTACCACAAGCCATAACCTTGCGGGCTAGCCAACTCATTATCTTTTGAGGATGATGGGAGTCAAGAACCATACAATTTTGGACAAATTGCAAGCCATATAAACGGATTTGAGCAATCTTTACCAAGAGCCGTTTGCTCTGGATTAGCCAATCCTTTTTCTTCTGCATAAGGCGATCGATAACCAAATGAGAAAGTGTAGAACACTTACTCCAAAAAAAAAAAAAAAAATTTTTGGCCAAAACGGGAATTGGGTAGATAATATATATGAAATTCGTGAGAATTCCCCACACTTAGAAATGAATATTGCCTCAATATTCAAAGTACGTGTTATGCCGAAACAAAGAACGTGAAAGGAAATATTACGGCCATTATTTAGAAGATTTTTTTTTTTTTTTTTTTTTTAGAAAAGAATGAGAATATACAACAAGGGAAAACTCCCCACACTAGGGTGGTAGAAAGGGATAAGAAGATGAATTATGGGTGAAACCCATATGGTGCATGCTAATGTTTTTGATCACCGAGTCACTAGCTTGACTCGATCCCGCATTCATTGGTTCATGGGGAATGTTTGTAAATCCGGAACAACCACGGGGGAATGTCCTCTCCAAAGTAATGCTTAACTCGATGACCATTCACTTTAAAATTAGGACCATCGGGTTGAGATAACTCAACGGTACCATAAGGATAAACCTTAGCGATAGTGAATGGGCGGACATCAATGGACTTGAGCTTTCCAGAAAATCTTCAATCTGGAATTGAAAAGAAGGACTCGATCACCAACGTTGAAAACGCGGTTCTTGATCTTGGAGTCATGAATCTTCTTTGTCTTTTGTTTGTAGATCAAAGAGTTCTCATAAGCTTGATCACGAAGTTCATTTAGTTCATTCATTTGAACTTTTCTATGATCACCGGTATCAGATATCGAAGTTTGCATGCTTTAAGGCCCAAGAAGCCTTGTGCTCTAACTCGATCGGAAGATGACATGCCTTCCGTACACTAGTTTATATGGAGTACACCCAATTGGTGTTTTGTAAAATTTGTCGAAAAGCCCAGTGCGTCATCGCTTATCCGACCGGGATGCACGATTTTCGCCACTTGTCCTTTCAAGAATCCTTTTAAGACCACGGTTTGAAACTTCCACCGCCCACTTGTTTGGGGTGGTATGCGATGGAGAGACGATGGTAACACCATATTTTGCATGACTCTTTCAAATTGGTCATTACAAAATGTGTACCACGATCACCGATTATCGCTTCCTGAGTTCCAAACCTGCAAACAGAGATTTCAAAACTTCACAACTACTCGGGCATCATTGGTGGGTAAAGCTTTTGCTTCAACCCATTTTGACAGATAGTCAATGTACCACGAGTATGTACTTGTTACCACGAGAAGATGGAAACGCCCCATAAAATCAATACCCTATATGTCAAATATCTCACAAACTTGAATGGCATTTTGTGGCATTTCATTCCTTTGAGATATATTTCCATGACGACAAGCATCACAAGTTTTGACATAATCGTGGGCATCCTTATAGATTGTGGGCCAATAGAACCCGAATCAAACACCTTTTGGCGGTGTAGTTTGGACTATGATGGCCCCAGTGGGTCCAAAGATGGCAAGTCGTGAGAATATCAATAGCTTCACGTCCATAAACACACCGTCGGATGACTTGATCCGCACAGATTTTGAACAAGAAAGGGTCGTCCGAAATAGTGTTTAACATCCTTGAAGAATTTATTCTTCGTTGGGTCGACATCCCTTTCATTAATGAAGTTACCCGCATGGTAATTTGCAAAGTCAAGAAACCATGGGGTGGTAGAATTTCCACGAAAAGAAACCGCATTGAGTGTCTCGAGAGGAAATGTTTCATTTATATCCTTTTTCTCAAAAACATCTTGGTGAGGGTTTTCTAATGCGACAAATGATCGCAGCTAGATTCTCACTCCTTTTTATCACGTATAATGATATCAAATTCACGGAGGAGGAGAATCCAACGAAGCAATCTCGGCTTGCATCTTGTTTTGCAAAGAGATATTTAAGAGCCGAGTGATCCGTATACACTACGCATTTGGTCAAGATAAGATACGGTCGAAACTTCTCAAAAGCATACACCACGGCTAATAGCTCTTTTTACGTGGTGGTGTAATGAGTTCGAGCCTCGGTCATAGTTTTGCTTGCGTGAGTGAATAGGTGAAAGTGTTTGTTTCTTCGTTGCCCTAGGACCGCACCGATAGCAAAATCACTTGCATCGCACATGAGCTCAAAAGGCAAGTCCCATCGGGAGCAACGAGAATGGGTGCTTCAGCTTAGCTTTTTCTTCAATGTTTCAAAAGCTATGATGCACTCGGGTGAGAAGATAAAAGGAGCATCCTTTTCAAGAAGATGGGTCATAGGTCGGGCGATTTTGGAAAATCTTGAATGAATCTACGATAGAAACCGGCATGACCCAAAAACTCCTAATACCTTTGACGGTAGTAGGATGAGGCGACTTAGCAATAACATCGACTTTTGCTCTATCTACCTCAATCCTGTTCTTTGAAATCTTATGGCCAAGGACAATGCCTTCTTTGACCATAAAGTGGCTCTTCTCCCGTTTAGACAAAGATTGGTGTCTTCACACCTTTGAAGCATTTTATCTAAATGGAGAGACATGATTGAAATGAATCCCCAATGACCGAGAAGTCATCCATAAACACTTCCATTGTTTCCGATCATGTCGTGGAATATGGCCATCATACATCGTTGGAACGTGCAGGAGCATTACATAAGCCAAAAGGCATACGTTTGTAGGCAAAAGTTCCGTATGGGCAAGTGAATGTGGTCTTCTCTTGATCCCGTGGATCAATAGGATCTGAAAGTAACCCGAGAAACCATCAAGGAAACAATAGTACTCATTCCCCGCTAATCTCTCAAGCATCCGTCCATGAAGGGTAGAGGAAAATGGTCTTTCGAGTGGCGTCATTCAACTTACGATAGTCGATGCAAACACGCCATCCGTAACCAATCGAGTTGGAATTAACTCGTTATCTTCATTTGTGATAACAAGAATGCCACCCTTTTTCGGACACAATGAATTGGGTCGACCCAAGGACTGTCTCGAGATCGGGTAAATCAATCCGAAGATCAAGAAGTTTGATAACCTCTTGTTTGATAACATCATGGATTTTTGGATTCACACGCCTCGATGTTGAACTGCATGGTTTGAAGTCATCCTCCATCAAGATTTTATGAGTACGTAACTCGTGGTCTATACCTTTGATGTCGGAGAGTTTCCAAGCAATTGCTTGCTTGTGTGACTTCAAGATTTTAATGAGCAATTTTTCATCTTTACTCAAATCTCGAGCAATAATGACGGGTAACTTATCATCACCCTCAAGGAATGCATACTCGAGATGAGGAGGTAAGTCCTTAAGCTCAACCTCGGAAATTCTTCGCTTTTCTCAAGCGAATTGACTTCCTCGTTATGAAGTTTGATGGGAGGAGAGAGGAGAAGTATCCAGATTTGACACTTTCTTAAGAAGAATATCTCCTCCGATTAATCTCATTTTGATTAATCTCAACCGGGATTGAATCACTAGGATGAGGGTTGATGATGGATCATCATTGAGCAATTGTTCAATAAGAAGTATGTCCCCTTCAATATCAATTGGGCGTGATCAATTTCCCAGTGCGTAATCACTAGCCAAATATGCTTCAATCTCATCTAAGATGAAGTCGCTTCCTCAAACGGAGTGATGGAAGGAGTAGAATTGGCTATGATAGGGTGAGAAGATGTGGTGGAATCCCCACTCACGTAATTATGAGAATAACCAAGAACTTCTTGAGTACTCGTCGAAGCAACATCAATGATATCTATTCGGTTAACCGATTCGTAATCATAATTTGCGGAGTACCTCGAAGTTTGGTCAAGGTTGAAGGTGACGACTTCGTTACCAACACGCAATGTGATTTCTTGCTCAAATACATCTATGAGAGCACGGCCGTTCTCGGGAATCTCGACCAACAATGAGAGGAACCCGATGATCGGCATCAAAATCAACAACCACGAAGTCACCGAAATGGAACTTTCCTACTTTCACAAATACGTCCTCAGACGGGATATGGAACGATCGGAAGCTCGAGAGTCATGCATGTAGGAATGAGTTCCTAAGAGACAGTTTCTTCCACATCGAATATGGCATAAGATTAATGCTTGCACCAAGATCTCGCTAGGGCAAAGCATTCAACCATCCCCGAATACACAAGGTAAGAGAAATTTCCGGGATCTCCAAGCTTTTCAGAAGCTTTAGAATAATCACGAAAGGTTCTCGTTAAGGAGTCTTAGCCATTTCAAACGACTTTTCCTTATTACTTAACATGTGCTTGAGAGTTGATGCGAACTTGGGCATCGGCATGATAGCATCCGCAAACTTATGTCAGTGTAACTCTTGGAAAATTTGGAAAAATTTATCCATTTGATGACTCGCTTTCTGAGCTTTTGCTCATTCAAGCGATGGGTAAGGAATAGAAGATTTGGATTCGATTCTCAACAGAGCTACAGGAGGTTCAAAACAACTCCTTGATTAGACTTGGGTTTCGGACCACTTGAGGTTGGACTACCAAGGTTGGACGTGTCTTGGTATACCGTGGGCTTGAATTATGCACCTTGTCCGTTGTTTCCTTGGTAACTTGACTCATTGGCACTTGGTGGAGGTGGCATAGGAGTCGAGGTCCATTATGTTTTGAGGTTCACCGTCCACTACCTTAGGAAGAGAAGAAGAAGAAGAGGTAGTAGGAACAAGCGTCCAGTCCAGGTATGAAACACCACTTGGTTGTGATCGCCTTGGCATCGCCTCGGGTTAGCGATCGTGTTGCTCGGTAAAGTACCGAGCCCGAGGGTCGATCATTTAAAGACTTCTTCGATCGGCAATCGACCGACCAACAACCGGTTCATTTCATCTTGGGATTTCATGAATCGCTCAATAACTCATCGATGATGGTCATGGAGGAGTAATGACGGAGGAGTGGAGGGACAATTTGAGGCCGTATGTTTTGATTATGACCAAAATTCCCTTGATTAGGATTCATATTCCCATGAAATTGATTCCTCGATTGAAATTGTTTTGATGAGGGTTTCCTTGATGATGGAAACCCCGATTGGGTCCAGGATAGAAATTACCTTGGTTTTGATAACCTTGGTTCATTCTTGGTTGGTTCTCGATTCGGTTTTGCATGTTGTGATTTTGATTGAAACCGGTGGTGCACGATTAGTGTTAGCGGTAGTGTGGTTCATTTTGAGGACGGTATTGACTACCTCCTTGTTGTGAACTACCGGCTAAAGCATTTGCCTCAAAAGGACTACCATCGGTGGCGATACAATTGTAATAAGCATGAGGACCACCACAAGTGACACAAACTTCAACTTTCTTCACTTCAAGATGTGTTGGTGGTCGAGTGAAGGAAACTTTCTTTGGTTAGCAAGAACCAAAGCTCGAACAATGTCTCGTGAGTTTATCAATCTTAGCATCGGTTGCTAGATGTACTCACTGGGATGAAGAAGAAGAAGGTCCAAGATTAGACCGATATGTCTTAGCTCGAAAGGACGGACACGAGATTTGTTCTCAATGATCCGCAAGGCCTCTTTTGTGGTCTTGCTCAGAAATTACCTCCGGAGGCATTCAAAGAATCTTGATTGGCCCGATTGAGACCATTGTAGAAAGTATCCATTTGCATTAACTCGGTAAAACCGTGATGCGGACACTGCGAAGCAACTCTTTGTAACGATCCCAAGCCTCCCGAATGACTCATCAAATCTCGAGAAAATTTCATTATCTCATTCTTAAGACTTGTGGTTCGGGACGGAGGATAGAACTCGTTAACGAACTTGGTGACGGATCTTCCCATGTCTCTATGTAAGCGAGGGGTTGTTTCTCGAGCCAATTCCGGCTTGTCCTCTAGAGAAAATGGGAGCGAAAAGAAGCTTGATAGCTTCGGATGGGACATTCTTGTACTTGATGGTAGATGCTATCTTGTTAAACCATCGAATGTGTGCATGAGGATCATCCCGCTCAAAACCATAGAATTGGCTTTGGGTTACTAGATTGAGCAACCCGGTTTTGAGCTCGAAAGTGTCGCCCACGATGGTCGGAACAACAATGGCATCTCCGTAACCCTCGATGGGTGCTTGGAGAAGCTCATTCATAGGTTTGTCTTCGCCATTTCGACAGAGGTGGTGGTGGTAGACGTTCCTCGATCACGGTCAAGGAGCCGAACGCCCTCTACGTCTTCGAGGAATGTTTCCAAGTTCGGAAAGTGGACTTGTAGAACTGAAGAACGAAAAGCATGCACTATGTATAAAACCAATTTTCAAAACAAATGAGGCAAAACACAAGTGAACTTAACCAATAATCACAAATGAAATGGCTTCTTTGAAAAGGTACACCAAATCACAAGTGACACAAAGGCAAGTTTTAAACGATGTTCGGAACTTATTAATGGTCGCACCCCGCTAGGTAGTGCACCGCCTTGATTTGCGGTGGTTGATTTTTATGTATATTAAGTACCACCGAAAAGACGTAGGTTAGATTTGTGCGTATGGGTTCAAAAACTTTTGGACAATATTTTGTTATCGTCCTGTTTAACCAAATCGTATCTCTTCAAGAATCACCTTAAAGAGAATACAAAATAGAAAACGTTCCGATTGTTTTGTTGTTTTATATTTTTGGTGTTTTAACACTTTAGGAAAAGTGCTAATGACTTTTTTTTGATTTTCTTATAACTTTACAAAACTTTTTACAAATGGTGGGTATGTGCAACAATGGATCTCGAAATGGCTAGACACACGCTAAAGCCTCCCGGCATAAGGCGCCAAAATTTGATTCACACTGAGCAGTCAAGTCTAAAAGACTTAAAACAACTCGATAACAAATACAATTAAGATCGGAGAATACTGTGGGATTCGGGTCGTTTAGTCCCAAGGAGACTCAATGGTGTTTTAAACACCGATTCGGATGATGGGATGATCACTAAGGATAGTGATCAGAAGGTTATGATTAGAAATTACACTCTTGATTGATTTGGAATAGAATTGGACACGCAATTGGAAAGCACAACAACCAGATCAAAGAAACGTAAACGCAAGTTTTAAAAACTACGTATCGCACAAAATAAAAAGTGAAAACTAAGAAATAAAAGACCTAAAAATATAAAATGACATTTTGGAATCCTAAAATAAAAAGAAAATTATTAGAAAAATAAAATTATTTTTAACACTATTTAATTAATTATTATTAATTAAAAACTATTTTAACTATTTAATAAATACTCTAAAATAAAAGAAAATAGGAAATAAGGATAGAAAAATAAATTATGATTCTGAAAAATCTAAAATACTATAAAACTAATTTTAAAACTAAAAATATATTTTCACACTTTTATTCTAATTATTATTAATTAATTATTATTTAAAATACACTTAAATACTAGAAAATAGAAAATAAACTTGGAAAAATAAAATTTTAACTTTGAAAAATCTAAAATATGATAAAACTAATTTTAAAACAGAAAATATATTTTTAGACTTTTTAATTATTTGTTACTAATTATTTCTTATTTATTAACTATTTATAATTATGATAAATACTAAAAAGATAAAGAAAAATCTGAAACTTTTTCTAAAAATACTTTATGATGACGAAACCTAAGAAAACTATAAAAACAAGATTAGCTTATTAATAAGTTGAAAAGAAAAAATCAAAAAGCTAAAAATCTTAAATAAACGCTATCACTATTTTTATATTGATGTTTTGTGATTTTTATTTTGAAAACTACTTATATACTAATATTAAGAAACTTTAATAAAGACAAAAATTTACAAAACAACAATAAGCGATTTGATAGCTTATTTGCCCAATGATGGCTTAAATAGCTTATTAGGTGGCAATAAGCTCAAACAAGCTTGTATCTTGAAACAAAAGCTCAAAGTAAGATGGAATAAGCTAGAGAGACTGAAATGAGGCTAATAAGAACAAATAAGCACCTTTGAAAAGCTCAAATAAGCTAAAAGGAACTTATGATTGTTGTGATGAAAAAGCAATGGAATGAGACTTTAAGCTAGTAGCGACCCTAGCTAACAAGCTCCAAAATGAAAAATAAAACTTGACAACTCAAGAGGACCAAGTTGGCTTTCCAAAGAACCAAAGAACACTAGAATTGGACAGTAATGAGCTTAATGCAAGCTTTTCAACTTGAGCTTATTTTACGTGGCACGAGAGCATTCAGTAAGCAGTGCCTCAAATAAGCGATTAATTAAGCACTTAAAAAGCTAAGAAACCAAGAACTAGCATTTTCTATTTTCTACACCAACTAGACTACAATATCCCAAGAGATTATAAGCTAGATCCTATTAATGAACCCACAATAAAATTCCAAGTTTTATTCAAAACGACCATTTGAAATTTTGACTTTTGAGAAAACCAAAGGTTGACCAAAGTGAGATTTAAACCGATCTAAAGCAATCGATGATGTTATGTTAAGGTGTTTTAAGACCGAATATAGCAAGATTACCCACTTTTGAACACCAAATCAAGGTCCGCTATATATAAAATCCAACAGTGAGCATCCAAGACATGTTTTACTGTAATTTTGACTTTTTACTTATGAAGACTTGATTTTAAGACTGAGATCAAATACTTAGACTAAGTTAGACAGACTTCAAACAAAACCAAAGTCTAAAGCACCTTCAAACACACTAAACCAAACACCCTCTTATATTGACTGTTATGAAGCTTTTGAGAGTAAAACACAATTTTAAACCACAAACTTGATTTCAGACCTTACAAGATCAATATGTGAGACTAAAAGGACATGATCCAACAGTAATATCAACTTAAAAATCAGAAATGAGACTAGAGCTATTTTAACTGCCTAAATAAGATTTTTTCAAAACACAAATTTAAATTAACACCTTACTGATTTTAATGATCAAACACACTAAATTATGACTAGTGAACACAAAGAAACACAAATATAAGCTACTTAATCACTATAACAGTAAAATGACAATTTTATCAAAAAGCTTACAAATTCTTCCAAGCTTTAAACTGAGAACCAAGACCAAGGACTACTCCCTATAGAACCCCCACAGGTTCACTAACCCAAGGCCATCCAAAATAAACCTTGCTCCAGCTGTGATCACCCTTTTCAAGTGATTTTTTATTTTTGAAGTATTTAATTTGGATTTTTGGTAATTTTTATTTTTAATCTAAACTAATTTTATTGTTTCTAATAGCTTATAAAAGCTATTTGGGAGCTTACATGAGTTATTCTAGTCCATACAAACAACAAACAACATCATTTGAAACATTTGAGATTTTGCATAATTATGAGATTTTTCATAAACTGTAAATAGAACTTGTAACTGAAATTGATGATTCACAGAAGATTTATTATAGCATTGAAACTTAAAATACAGAGTTTGAAGATAAAAACATACACTTAAACTTGAGAATACTTAAAAACGACAATAAAAGCTAAATTATATTACACACTTTGATACATTGCTTTTCCTTCTATATAATGACTTTTCATACTCCCACGCTGCTTCGATTGAATCCCACCAAGTTTGAGCCATTGGATGCTTGAGACTCATCATATCCGTCCACTTGTGAATTTGGCGCCAAAAATTTCTTTGAGCAGTTTGAAGTAATTAATGGATTTGGTTTGGCCAATTAAGAGTTTTTGTTGTATAGATGATGTGGAGGGGACATGGTATGGGAGAGGGTTTGAAATTGGGTGAAAACCAGTCATGGTTTTGGTGAATCAGGCTTGGAGAGACACCACATCTGATGTCTCGGTATTTGAGCGCGATTCTCCCTTTTGACTTCATTGACCACGTGTAATAACAAAGGGGTCAAAATAGATGGCTTGGGTCGATTAGGTTGCACTGGGGTCAAGGCTCAAGGTCAAAAGCAAATGGGTTGGGCTAGTATTTTGGGCCTAGTGATATAATAAGTGTCCGTTTGGTTTATTTAAGAATAAGGACCAAAAGTGTAAATTGACCAAACATGAAGGACTGATCTTGCCATTATTCCAAACTTCTCACAAGGACCAAATTTGCCATACATTGATAAAACAAGAACCCTTTTTGCATTAAATCCATTTTTTAAAAGTCCAAGGACTATTTTTGCAATTTTCCAAAGTTAAGGGACCTTTCTTGCCAATTGACCAAAGAATCATTCAAGGATCATTTTAAACAACTTAGAATACTTCAGGGACCTTGAATGATAAATTTTCACATTTTTGAATTTCCGTGGACTAGATTTGACAACTTTTAAAACTCGGGGACTAAAGCGCCAATTTTGCAAACTTGATACATTTTTCATCTGATTTTGTTATTTTTGCATTTTAAACACATAAAACACTGATTTGTGATAATTTGATCATTTTGATGTGTTTTTGAGTGTTTTCAGACGATTTTGCAGTTTAGATTACACAAAAATGATGAGTATTTGGACACTCATCAAGCGTGTCTAACAACTTCAGCCCAAAATTTTTGTGGCATGTTGGTTGCTTTCATCATGCATCTCGTTGTAGACATTGTCCTATTTCTTCGTTCAACTACTCCATTTTGTTGTGGTGAGTAAGGTGTTGTTAGTTGTCGTGCTATGCCATTTTCTTTGCAATATTGAGTGAATTCGCTAGATGTGAATTCTCCTCCACGATCAGTTCTCAACATTTTCAATGTTGTCCTTAGCTCCTTCTCTATTGTTTCTTTGTATTCCTTGGAAGTATCGAATGCTTGATCTTTCGTGTTTAGAAATACGCCCACATATATCTTGAGTAATAATCTACTAACAAGAATATGTATTTCTTTCCAGATGGTGTTGGTGGTGTGATTGGTCCACATAAATCTCCATAAACTAAATCTAATGGTGATGCTGATCTAGTTTTTGCATTCTTGGGAAATGGTGCTCTGATTGGTACACATAAATCTCCATAAACTAAATCTAATAGGATTGAACCTTTTCCTTTAATCTCTATGTGAGATCCATCTCCGAATCTTACTTTTCCACTAACGTTCTCATCTAGATCTTTAAAGTGTTCTCTTATCCCAGTCATATGGTTGCTAGCTCCGTTGTCTAAATACCATTGACTATCGACACTTGTCTCTTTATATCCTACATCTTCTTCGTGTAGCGAGCCCTTTTGATCTTCAAGTTTTGTTACATGTGGGTCTTCTAATATTGCCATTAATAAGGTAGGTTATAAGTCCTCCTCGACAAGATTAGATTGCATACTAGTGTTTGGTTTTGCATAACACTTAGATGCATAATGACCAGTTTTATTGCACTTGTAACATTTAACTTTGCTAAAATCAATATTCTGTTTGTTGAAGTGATTGTGAGAATTTTCTCCATCCTTCTTCTCGTGGTTATTTTTATCGTGGTTTCTCCATCCTTTGTATTTTCCACGTCCACGTCCTCTGAAATTTTTGCTTCTATTGTCATGTCGTGTGAACATCAGTTTTCCTTGATTGTCCACTTGTTTTCCTTTCTTGAACTTAATTCTTTCTTCATAGGTCTTAAGTCTTCCAATTGCCTCTTCTAATGTCATTTCACTTAGATCGGAATATTGTTTTATAGATGCGACTATTTGCAGATACCTTTCGGGTACAGCATTTAGTAATTTCCGAACTAAGGTGTCATCTTCTATTGTGTGTCCTAGACTAGCGACTTTGTTTGCGAGTGTTGTGAGTTTTGTGGTGAAGGTGTCGATTGTTTCGTCTTCCTTCATATATAACATCTCAAAGTCGGATTTGAGTGTTTGTATTCTTGCTTGTTTAACTCTGTCTTCGCCAACGTGTCTAGTTTTCAAAGCATTCCAAATGTCCTTCGCGGTTTTGTGCTTTGTTATTTGAAGTAATTGTTCTTCGGGTAGGGCTTGATAAAGGAAAGCAATAGCGGTTTTATCCTTTTTCTTATCAGGTTGAGTCGTTTTAGTCGGCTCAATTGTTTCCCATAAACCATTCGCTTCGAGAATGATTTGCATTCGAATTGCCCATAATGAGTAATTCGCGGGCTTTAGGATTGAGCATTGAAATTGGGGTGTACTATTCGTAATGTTAGTACTAGGTTCTTTTCCCTACTTTGTGGTGGTTTCATTACTCAAATTCAATTGTTACTTCTTTCATTCATCAAATGTCAACATCTAGTACGCCTACATTCAACTTCACTATCAACTTCAATGGAAAGTTTACACTTAACCCAGTAACATATCAAGATGGTTCAAACATGAATATCAATGTTCCATAAATTGACTTTCGGGATATGGTTACTTATCTAAAGAGAAAATACCAACGAGGTCAACACTATATTACGCATTGCCGAAAACAAAACGTTGAACGGTCTAAAACCAATTGAAAATGATTATGATATAGATGTTATGTATGACATCGCAAAGGTTCTTGGAAGCTCCAACTTTCGTTTCGAGCAACCAATACATTTAAGCACAATTTTGATTCCGGATGATGGTTCTCTTGAAGAATCATTTCTTTGGTGTAATTTCGTAAGAAACAAAACTAAAGCGTAAAGAGCGTGTCCGATATCTACATGAAATGGTTAAAAGAAAAACAAGCTTGAAGAGCGTGTCCGGTATAAAGCTTGGTACAACAAAAACAAAACCTACTACACCGTATACACAAAACATTTTCGGTTTCATGCACAATAACGGTCAATTGGTTTACATTGGCGGAAAACCACAATATGTAAATGGTTGGAAGATGAACATCGAGATTCCAAGAATGAAGCTAGAAGAAATGAAGCAATATCTCATTAAACATCGTTGACGGAAGATTCATGCTCTTTATTATGAAGTACCACACTTTGGCATTACAAGCACCACAAACTAAGAAACAACTATGATATGCATGTTATGTTTGACATTTCAAAGAAAGACAAGGCAACTTGAAATTTACATTGACCATGTGGGTGTCGATTTTGTTATTGCAAATTATATATGCCCAAATGCTACCTTGGCAAAAATAATGGATCGTGTGATAATGACTACACAAGTGACAACGAAGACGGAAAAAGCACGTAATGTAATCGGATGACACATTTGATCAAATGGTTGAATGGTGAACAAGAACACTTTCGAATGAGGAAGCTAAAGCGGTGAGCGTCGTCATAAAGCCATATGGAAAAATCGTTAGATTCATAATCATATGATGAATAAGTGTCATGTATGCTTTAAGATTGTCTTATTTGTATTATTTTCAATGTTGGAATTTAACATGCAAACAAAACCCTAAAACATGTGTCGTAGAAAACCCTAAAACATGTCGTGTATATGGTATCATATTACACGACATTGTCTAGGGCTTGAAATGAGAAGCAAAATATGTGTGTCGTGTATTTCCATCCTCTATACACGACATGAGCGTGTGTATCTCCCATGTCGTGTATTTTATTGCATGGTACCCTAAACTTTGTCCAATTATTGAAACATGTCGTGTATTTTATTGCATGGTACCCGACATGCCCCTAAACTTTGTCCAATTATTGACCCATGTCGTGTATGTTTTCACCATGTCGTGTATGTTTTTCACACTAGATGAGGTTGGTAAGAATAAAAAAAGGCATGTCGTGTATGTATCTCATTTTGTACACGAGATGCTACAAGTTTATTTGCAACAATGATTTGTGGCCATACACGTACATGTCGTGTATATAGCGAAAATATATACCCGACATGTATGGGTATTTTTGATATTGAGAAGAAAGATGGGTAAGTGCAGACACGGTATTTGATTTTGGGTAATACATTAATTTTCACTACATTATGAATTGCTTAGAAAGGTCTATAAAAAAACTGATATTTCACATTAGATGCTAGTACACTACAAAGAGGGGTGAATATAGAACATCAAGTAGGGCATAAATGCAACCAAATTAGAGCTTTAGATTCAAGTCAATCATATGTTGACCTGTCGGCTGAGAAGCTGTATGCGCTTCAACATAAAAACCTCCACGCCATTTCAATTCCACTGTTGCTTCTTCAGCATAAGGCTCCACCAAAGTTACTCCATATCTTGCATCATCATTAACAGACCTTGGTATAGTAGTTTCTTCGTAGCTGCTTTGTTTTGGAGCTAGCGAGTGTGCTTGAACACCGAGCGATCTGTTAACCATGAAGTCTGATGTTGTCTGTGAATGGTATCTTCTAGCTGCATCTCTTTCCCTTTTGTGCGCATTTTGATGACCACCTAATGCTTGAGAACTGTAGAACTTCCTCTTGCAGAAGTTGCATGTGTATACCTTCATGGGTCTTGATGGTGAGTTGTCAGCTAGATTTTGTCCTAGGCTAAGATTTAGCCACCCTTTTTGATAAGCACTTAGGTTTTCTTGACTCATCGAAAATCTTAATTACCACCAATTAGATTTTTTTTTTTTTTTTATCTGAGATTTTTCTTATGAAGCTTGGTTTTGAATTAGAGAGGAAAAGACAATGTGAGATAAAGAGATATACTAGCAAGTGCATCTTTATATACACTTTTGAACTCACACAAGCACCACACACAAACAACATATGTCATTATGGGTTCCTCCACTTTCTAGTGCATTTTCTCCACCCTACTTTAAGATATCAACTTTATATACTAAAAATGTGTACAAGTGATCGAATAAACATATCTTTCCAAATGTGGCCCTGTAAAAATTCTACTGCCTGCCACTATTTTGCTTTCATAATATTCCAAGGAAATAGTTAATTCATTTTTGCAAATACGTAACTATTGTTATCTTTTTGAAAAGCATAAGGCTTGTCGCAGTGGGAGGGGTCGAGATCGGTTGGGCAATCAAAATTTGGACCCTCGACCGATGTAACATCGGTTGTGCATGATTGTGGGTGGCAGGTTGCCACATCGGGCGTCGTCCCTTTTTTCGAACATCGGTTCCCAAAACGCTCGATATTGAGCCAAGTATTTACCTTCCCAAAACGCTCAAACACAATTCACAACTTACCATTTTCATCTCCATTCATTTCAATCTAATTCTTTTCCAACTTCAAAATGTCAAAGAAAAATACCCCACAATCAAAAACCCGACGATCACGACTACCCGAATGCCCGGATCTAAATTTCTCACGGAAAACAACTTGAGTTAACCGCATATCACCACAACAAAACCGCATCCTATTCGCTTTCGTCCGCAAGGTTTTGATTATCAATCACAACTACCCCAACCAAATCAAAACCAAAACGCGTTTTATCTTAACTGCCCTTTTGTCCCACCGCAACGTTCTTACCAAGATTACCGGCAAGAACCTAGTGGGTCTGGTTACCATCCAAACATGGACTTAATTTATCCTTCTCAACCGTATCAACCTTATTCCCCGATTCGAAGCACTAATCTAGACATGAATTTGGAAGATTAGATGCCGGAGTATCCGACACAAAACTACCCAAGTCAAAACTACCCAAGTCAAGATGCTTCGATGGGACAAGGTTCGGGTCATGGTTCGCACCACGGTTCGTTCCATGGTTCCATTCCCGTTGATGATTCTGATGATGAAAAACCGCTCTCAAGAGATGTCCCCATCAAACCAAAGCGACCATCTAGACGCGTGCTTCAAAGGCCAAGGACAAAGGCAAGGAGCCGAAACAAGCAAGGGAAAGCCAAGAAGCCGGAGCCATGGACAAAGGAGGAAGAGGTGGTGCTTAGTAAAGCTTGGGTCTATGTGTCGAAAACGCGAGAGGAAACGCCCGAACCGCTTCAAGTTTTGGGAGCAAGTGATCGCCTACTTAAAGAAAGAAACTGGCAAAGACCGAACCTATGACTCCATCAATACCAAATGGAAGAGCAGGATTCGTAATAGGGTTGGAAATTATTGTGCTATCATGGAGAATATCAAGAACACCCATGGAAGCGGTGAGAATGATATCGACGACACCTCAAAAGCTCTTAAAGAATACCGTATGACGTACGGTCATGATTTCACTTTGGAGGAGTGCTACGAGGTTTTAAAGGGTCATCCTGCTTGGAAGGAGGTTGAGTTGCCGGCTATATCAACAAATAGTCGGAAGAAAACAAAGGGTTCTACCACTACCTCTGGTTCAACCCAAGCTCGTGATCCTTTCGATGTCTATGACGTTGATGATTCTGCTGAGGAAGCGACTAGAGAATCACGACCGTCTGGTCGTGACAAAGGAAGGAAGAAAGCATCCTCCTCCTCTCGTGATGATGATGTTCCATCAGACTCATTTATGCAATCGTTGGCCAAAATTTTCTTAATGTAATGTTTTTTTTAATTTGAATGAAATTTAAATTTAATGTTAAAAATGTTTGAATTAAAAAAAAAAAAAAAAAAAAAAAAAAAAAATAAATCGTCGATTGGGGCATCCGGGTTGTCTGCGTCATTTGGAGAAAATGACGCGGGTTATGCCGGATCGTCAAGTTGCGACCGGGACTAGCCTAATACAACAGGGGCAGCTCAAGCTCAAAGTAGGCTGAGAAGTTCTAAAACGGGGCCTTTATATTCTATAGTTATTTGTGTAAAAGTTTGGCTATGTAAAATTTACTTTTCTAACTTTTTTAATGCATAATATTTGTTTAAGTTTTTAAAATTAGTCTGGTTTAATAACTCCCTTTCAGCTGACAAATTAGCTAACCCATTAAATCTTTGATGTAACACTAACTTTAGTTTCACCCTCCCACTTGCATTTTATATGTGAAAGTCCAATATAAGTTTAATAGTTGAATACTTGATGTTGAATGTGGGAGCGTAGAATCTCAACATAAGCAAATCTATATATATGAGAATGTATTCATTACTGTAACTAGAAATAATAAGTATGTAATTAGTAACCTTTTTTATTCTTAATGAGAGTTTTGTTCCGCTTTGATTAAAACAAATGAGAAATCAAGAATTTAAAAAGTGCTTCAAATAATTATAAATGAAGATGCATATTTGGTTGTAGAAGTAAATGAAGATGCGCATTCATCACGATACGTTAACATTCATCAGTTAATATTCATCACGATACGTTAACATTCATCATTCATCAGTTTGTTTTAACAGTTAACATTCATCACGATACGATGACATTCATCAATTAACATTCATCGAGTTAAGTTGGGGTTAAATAATGGGGGAAATGAAAAGTAGGAGGGACTTTTTTGTTTTTTCAAGTGATTGGTTTTAAATCGAGAGAAATAATTTGCATAAGTCAAATAACCAGTGTTTCAAATTTCTTCATATTCAATCGAGTTGCATACTAGTGTTTCATATAACTCCATAAGTCATACCCAATAACTATACGTACATTATTCATCGTTATGAATATTCTTGAGGAACATTGTAAGAAAGAGAATGAAATGGTGGAAAATGGTGTTAATTCTACTTTTGATTTTGTCTATCTTCCTATTGATTTTAAGAAAGTGTTATATGAAACACTGGTATAGTATAGGATGTGATAACGCTTGTTTAGTTAGGCGATACTTTCATATTTGACTTACGTAATTATATGAAACACTAATATAAAACGTAGTAGTACTAGAACTATTAATTGGTACAATAGTATGGTTTGATGATCAGGGAGGTTTGGACCGGGTACCTGGATCATGGGTCATGGTTAAATGGGTCGGGTTTTGGGGTCTACCTAGTCATACCCAATAACTACACGTGCTTTATTCGTCGTTATTAATTTTCTTGAGGAACATTGTGAAAAAAAGAAAATGAAATGGTGGATAATGGTGTTAATTCTACTTTTGATTTTGTCTATCTTACTATTAATTAAGTGTTTCATGTTCAACAGCAAAAGGCATGCATCATACCATTGGAGACATGCACCCAAAGTAGATATGTCGGGGTATTCATTTAAAAAATTAATTTAAATAACTTATATCTTTAAATCATTTTAAAAATTTTCAATTAATTTAATCATTTATATTTAATTAAAATTATTTTTAAATCATATATAGTTAATTAAATAACTTAAAGAACCTATATTTTTAAATATATTTAATTAATTTAAATCATATATAATTAATTTAAAAACTTAAACCATTTATAACTTATATTTTTAAATCATTTTTAAATTTATTTAATCAATTAAAATAAGTTATAATTAATTAAAATCATTTTTAAATCATTTATAATTAATTCAAATAGCATAAACCTATAGCGACGACCTTTAGCGACCACATGTCGTCGCTATAGGTTTGGCGGGTCAATTCCATCTCGGGGAAATTAAATGTTGACCATGACTGAAAATTCGGTCATCGTCATACTTATAGCGAGTACATTATCGTCGTTATAGGTAATAGTCAAATTCAAGATTTCATATGGTCTTTTTCTGTCATCTAGCCAACCTTTAGCGACGACATGTCGTCGCTAAAGGTTTTGGTCAAAGACAGGTTTTTTTGTCGTGTAGTGGACTTATAGCGACTACATGCGTAGTCACTAAAGATACCCTGTCGCGAGAAGTCCAAAATGTTGTAGTGAAGAGAGCACTGATCATTAATCAAACATGCGAAAGAGAGAAAGCATGAAAACCAAATGTCATAATCTAAACTAAGTGATAATAATAGAAGTCTTCTAATCAGATGACTTAATGATTCAATCTTTGTTTTATACGAGATGGCGATTGGTCATGTTCGTTCATGCATAATTTTTTAAAGGGTGATTGTCGTTAATAAATAGAATATAATATATAATCTTTTTTTTTTTTTTTTTTGGTGGCGATTTTTTAGTAGAGGTGATTGTGTCTTAATAAATAGTAATATAATCTTTTTTTTTTTTTGCGAATTTTTAGCGGGGGTGATTGCGAACTAATAAATAGAATATAATATATAATCCTTTTTTTTTTTTTTTTTTTTTCGGCGAATTTTTAGCCAGGGTGATTGTCTAATAAATAGTAATATAATGTTTTTTTTTTTTACCGTAGAGCGGTTCTAATTTTTTCTTGTAGAAGAAGTACGTGTAGCCCACCCTTCTTCATGCAAGATCATGAAGTCCAAAACGGCGCCGTTTTTTTGTGATTTAATATATACTTATAATTATGCAAATAGATTGATCTTTTATTTACTTGTAGACACAGAAAGTAAAAATAGAAGAGGCTATGATTTTTTATTTTTTATAAGTACTAGCAAATTGGGGCATTGCAATATCAAGGTCCGTAAGATGACGGCCAAAAATATCCGACTAATTCCTATATGTATTACGCCTTTGAAAATCAGGGCCTTGAATTTTTTTGAGCCACCCTAAACAACGAGTTCCATTAACTGTAGCATTTCGATCTACCTTGATATATTTTTTTATTAGTTTTCGCTCTTCAACTCGCTAGAGATTTTGGCATTGTTGACACATAAGCTTGACTAAATAGTTCGACGTAAAAACTCAAAAGGATACATAAGTGGACTTGAGTGTAGTCTTCAACGGCAGACAGCAATTTTTTTTTTTTTTTTTTTTTTCTATAATTAAGTCGGTATGTGGTTTAGGTACTGTTTGAACCTATAATCATGTCCATTAGGTACTCAATAATATAAATTTGGATGTTGGAACCCACCATTATTAATATGATGTGTTTTCTTGAGTATCATTCATCAAGAAACTGATACAAGCATTTGCATAAAGAAAATCTTCATATGTATTATGAGTGTTTACTTTAAGCAAGTACTTCAGGTATATAATATGTTTATAGCTGTCCATTTGGGGAGGTATGATGAGGTCAATTATTGCCAAAAATGTTTTTTGTTAATACAAGTAGCAAGTTGATGATGATGTGTATGTACAGGAGTCACTTGCATGTCATCCTTTTGTTAAAGGTTTTTAAGCACATTTGGGCCAATATAAGTAGATGATAATAGTGGCACATTTGTACTATCTGTTGGACCTAATTGATGAACTTTCTGGAATGGACCCTCTAAACTCTGTTTATTTATTCATAAGTTTATATTGAATGGTCAGACTTTGTAAATAGGTCGAGATAGGGACTGCTCATATAATTGAAGTATATGTTCTTAAAGACTTTGTATAAATTATTTTGGTTTGGGCTCACAAAAATACGTATGAACATATTTAAAGGCTAGTGAATCAAGTGAAACCATAATCTTTCACCTCGTTATGACTTATAATCAAATCAAAAGATTAAAGGTGACTGCAACATCCCACCAAACATAGTGTGTTAAAGTTATCAATCCACTTTAATTAAACTATAATTTCTAGGTTTCTATACATTAACGAGGTGGAAAGCGGGACTTGTTGGTATACTTTAAGCTTTTACTTTGTAGCGGTAGTTGACCATCGTTTATCATTACGTGGAAAATGCAAAATAGACAAACCGAAAAAGAAAAAGAAAACATTTAACAAGTGGTCTGACCCGTACCCGCTCGATCCAATTACACTAACATAACCCGATCCAATTACTCTCGTTAAACTATTTAACCGGATCCTCATGAACATTAGCTTCACCGCTTGTATTTCGAACACGTGTGTGTATACGTGTTCCACAGAAACATAGGTACAAAAGGCGTATCTCTATCTCCTTCTTCATATCTTCTGGTCTTCACCGGTTTCTTACCTCTACCGGCTTTGTGACGGATTTAAGAGTGTCATCATTCAGGCGAACTTTAGGGTTTAAATAGGGCTTTTGTTTCGGTTTTTGGTTGTTTTACTTGTTCAAATACCTCTTTCTAGTATATGTTGTTTAATCTCGCCTAGAGAAAATGTCGTCCAAGTTCCCGTTGCTTGATCAGATTGGCCATAAGATTGGCACCAGACGTATGAATAAGGTCATGTCTGATGTGTTTCATGAGCAAGAATCGTATCGTGGGATGAAAAGATTATGATACTCAGATTAAGGAGGTCGAGCTCGTGTTCATCATAGGCATGCAATTATCTTGGAGTTCTTAAAGTTTGGTAGGAACGACATGCTAAATGAGGTCGTGGATGCGTTGAGGTTTGTAGTGCAAGAAGATTTTCGCTAATTGGGGTTTCTGATTGAAAGATCTCATGTGGCTCATGGTCGTGCTTCTAAAAAATCAAGGATGTTGAAGAAGCTAAGTCGTTGATAATAGGATTGCCGGTGTTTCATCTTTTGTAGGTTCGAAGGTGTGAATGTGAAGTTTGTTTTGGAGTAAGTATTGGCTTGTTAGACTGATGGCATGTCGTGTATGTTGGATGTTTATAGTAGTTAGTGAATGTGTAATGTCGTTTGTATATCTTTTGTGGTATGGTCTTTACGATGTTACAAACATAAATGATACGTTTAATTTGTATTAGTATTATGTTTATAGTCGTACAAAGGTCAATGTAGGTACGACACAGTCTTTGATATTTGTATTGCTGTCTACAAAGTAGTAAAAATAACTCTACCGATATATTATTATAGTACTGCCTATAAACCAAGATTAGTAATGATGACTATTTTTTATTTAGGTTAATGTATATAGGATTGATGCAGTTGGTGAGTATTATGCGTATGTAAGTGAAGGGTCGGACAGATGCATCTGATGAGTATTATGTGTATCCAAGTAATGCTTTGTGTTTTGTTTTGGTTTATGGACGGAATCTGGTTTTGAACATTCTTACTCGTGATCAATTGGTTGAACAATATCGGTAGTCCTTATGACGATAAAGGTTAATCAAATAAATGCAAAGGTAACCCTGTTTCGTTATTCTTTTTCTACTTTTGGTTGGCTTTTGGTTGAGACATACTAACTTAACTTCAAGTTACATTGTGCTAAATCTTTTATATTCGTTGCAAGTAGCAACTGTTATCGCTTAGCTTTTGTTGGAATTCTATGAATGCAAAAATAGCGTAATTCTTTCACCATTAAAATCGTAGCAGCGTAGGGCAACCAAGTCTTACATAAGATGTTTGTGTTAATACAAATAAGCAATAAAAACGTTTATTTGTATTTTACGATCTTCTAAATGTTTTGTCAATAACAAACGTAAAAACATTTTAACGAAACAAGTAAAATACGTAAATGGTTTGAGCCAATAGTTTACTAACACACTTATGTTTTCACATAAAACACAAAACAAGTAAAAGTGATTTTATGATTTAGTAATACATATGTACAATAACTAGTGCTTACATATTGGGCAAATATATACATAACTAGTATGTATCATAATGGGTAATATATTGGGTAGAAGTTTAAGTATTTGACCCATTGACCAAATACATTGAATGTTGTTGGGTAAAACCTAAAGTCCATGACCCATACCCATGGAACATAACCCATAACTAGAAACAAGACCTTGATAGATCTTAAGCACTCGGGATCGTTAGTGTTGCCTATGTAATCACAAGCAAACTAATAGAAGATCTCTACAACTTGGTATTGTAGCGGAAAATAAATACAAGTTATAGTAACTAAGAACACTTTTGATCCTCTATGGATCTTTGATTATAGAAACTCTATGTTTGGGATAGAATACAAGACTTGAGAAACTTGAGAAAAACTTATCTATTACAAACTAATATGGTTTCTTATATAGGCAAGAAACCACAATGGCGTTGACAATTTACGCTTCTACTACTAAACTAGACTAAGCATGCAACTAGACAAGCATGCAACTAATCATATTGTTTTGTTAATCATTTTGTTTATTACGATAAGCTCTACATGTCTGGCGCCAACCTATACATACAGTGACTTTTACTCTAAAGCGAGCTTATCTCTCTCGTGGTTCCCACTTTCGTGACAACACAATATGCCTTTATCACTTCTATTGAAGTATAACTTGGCGACATCAATTCTTCTTGGCGAAATCTCTTGTTGAAGCTTGGCGAAATCGATGGTTGTGCTTGGCGAAATCGATGGATTACCTTAATTCCCAACAATCCTCCCTAAACTGGAATTTGACTAGGTTAAGTTCGGTTTCCTTGATAGATCGATAATCTTGTTGAGGATTGTAACATTTTCCTTGAGGATTGTACCATAATGTTGTTTGAGCAATGAGTGGATGAGGATCGACAATCGAAAAGAACATCTCTATGATGAATGAATCATGAAACACGGTCTTTGCGACAACATATGACATCGGTACATCAAAGCGGATAAGTTCAATACTATTCTCATCACTTCGGTGTGTTAACTCACTGTGAGAGGTGAATCATTGAAATTAATGGATTTGATGTCTCTTTACCAATAGCCATTACTCTTGGAGTAGCCACATGTTTTAGTTCGAAAACTATGGTACATTGATAACCATCGATTTATTGGCAAATCGGCAACCATATAAGCGGTTTGTCTTGTCTTTACACATGTGGCCGTTTGCTCGGGACTAGTCAATTCTTAGGATTGGTGAATTGAGAACCAAATATGGAGTCGGTGCCTTTACCACATGCCATATTCATGTGGGCTAGCCAATTCTTGGATTCCAAGCAGGGAATAGACCATGGTGAATTGATGACCATACAACCCTCGTGATTAAGCATGGGTGGTTGCAAACCCTATGATTTTGAGCAAACCATTACTGACTATCAACAGTTTGATGTGTCTTTACCAAAGTTGTACCCTTTGGACTAGTCAACTCTTTGACATACACAAGGTACATCGGGTGAGTTAAAGACCATCAAAAATTTAATAACAAACAAACCTGTTTTTTTTTTTTTTTTTTTTTTTTTTTTAACTAAGAAAGATTTATAAAGCGAAAAAGCTTAATAATCATTTGAAAAGGAAAATTAAAGACCTAATTTTTATTAAATAAACGCTATCACTATTTTTAAAATGATGTTTTTGTGAGATTTCTTTTTATGAAAGCGTTTACTTTAAAAAATTTAGACAAAAATAGACAAATAACATAAACAAAGCAAACTAAAATGAACAAAACAGGGTAGTGCAGAGAGTACCAAGTGTCCTGATATGGATGAAGAAGAGGCCTATTGCAGTTGTTGAAGTTGAGTTTTGATCAATCCCACGAGCTAAGGCGAGTGCCTTTCATTTCCCACTGGATGCGGAGGAATTTCCATTTACGGCTCGACATCTTTTCCATAAGTCTTTTAGGCGGAGGTACTTTCTTTCGAGACAACATGCACACGGTGATTCCACCCTTAGTTTCAAGGACATGCACCGAGGAGAGGATAGAATCTCAAGATATAAGCTTCCACCGATGTGAGTTTTCCCAAATGGAAGATGCTTTCTTTGTTGGGAATGTGGGAGTTCAACGAACTTGAAGATCTCTGGTAAAACATCCCGAACCTTGTGGTTCCTTGTTGCGATAATGGGTGGTAACTTGAGTAAGCAGAGAAATTATATGCCTACATCTATCAAGTGTAGAATTTCCTTTAGAAAGGTGAATTCCATTAAAGTGGAGTCCCTTGATGAAGAACATTCATCTCATCATCCTTTAATTTCCACTCTATCACCCCATCGAGTTTCCATCGGAAAATCGTGACAGCAGACCTTCTACAATGAAAGTGAGTCATCGACTTCAAGATCAAAGGAGATATTTTAGCCATTCTCTTCGTCCTCCTCCCGGTGATAGATATCCCTTGAGGAGCATTTTCATCTTCGCATTGATAGTAGGACTTGTATCGGTAGATGGAGACGGGTTGAAGCACGAAGTGCTTTCATCTGTGGGATATCCTTATAGCCTTTTACATTTTGGTTTCTGAGATCGGCTTCCTTAACTTTAGAATCTTCGGTGTGCCATCGGTATTCTTGAGGGAGAGGGCGATGCTTGAGTGCCGGGAGGAATGGAAGATGGTTCGTGATTGACCCTTGGCGATGAGGAGGCAACTTGAAGTTGCTTGACGAGGAATATTGGAGAGGATTCCTTGGTTGGAGCATCATCGACCTTGAGTCTTTTGGCTTACGGAGCGACTTCATTCTCTGAAGTCCTCTTTAGGTTGAGAGACTTTGCTAAAGATAATGATCTTTCCTCCATGATTTGGTTATATTTGCGATCTGAGGACATGATCGGGAAAAGCCTTGACTTGTTTCATTGTTAGGCGAGTTGGACATTGAGTATTGGTTTTCACCACCCTTCTTATTTCATCTTTAGTGGGAGGTTTGTTTTGGCCTTGAGCTTGGATGGCCCTCTTTTGTGTAATTGCTTCTTGCCTCCTTTGTCTTCCACGAGCCATCATTCGCTCCACATAATTGTCCTTGAGAAGTCTTCACCTAATATACTTTGAGCGAGAGAAGGTCTTGAAATGACTTCTTGAGTAAGAATATCCCGGTGTTCGTGAGCATCTTGACCCTCGGTTCATCTAGTTCTTTTCTTCTCTCGGGAGTTAGAGATGAAAATTCCTCTGTTCAAGTTGTTTAGCCAATGCTACACTTTCCTTTGACATCTCAAACTCGCCAATCTACTTGCTTGACCACATCTTTCCTCCTCGCTCACGAGTTAGGACCAAGTTCATCTTGATGATGACATTTTCCCTTTATCATCGGTGCTTAGCACACTCTTCTTGATTAGATCAACTATAGGAATTTCTCTTGGTACCTAGATCAACATGTTGATGTAGATTATCAAGCTGGAGTGGTCAAGACAACAACATCGGGAAGATCTGCTTTGAAGTTGAAGGGCACGATGGTTCTTGAGCAGATGAAGATTGTCCAAGATGCGGAGATGCATCCTCCATTTGCATATCGGCGGATGCGACCTTATCACCCCTAGGTTCCTCGAAGCTTGAAGAATCCTTATGAAGATCGAGATCTCTTTCTTCTTGTGTACGAGCAGGTTTCTTCTTCTTTGATGAAGTGGCGACTCTTGATGAAGGGTCATTGAGAGACACTTGACCAACATTTCTAGAGATCCAAGGGAGGAACTTCTTGCTCTTCATCGGAGAAACCACCGGTTTCCTTTTGGAAGACCCTTTTAGTTTGTGCTCTAAGACCTTAACACGATTCTGCGACTCTTCAATTTTACCCCAAGAGACAATTTGGTCTCTGCAAGTTCCTTTTCGGATCATTAACCTCTGCGGCATACACATTGACAAGAGCATACACGAGATGAGAGTGTAATGGGTCCTCGGCTCCACCGTGATTGCTCGTGGTAAGGGGAGCCTCATTGGACCTTTCGAGTAGAAACATGGTCATGCTCAATGTGAGGAAGATCTTCATCGAGAGGATCCCTCACGGGACTTGGTGTGGGTGGTCTATTAAGATCGACTCATCGTGAGTAGCAAGTGTGGGTGGAGGGCTGGGACATAGTGGTTGATGCGGAGCAACATGAGTTGCTTCAACGATGAAGATGGGCCCTCATCAATGTTAACCAATGGATTACCATCGGTAGCAATAGGTGAGATAGGAGGATTATGAGTCACATTCTCCTCATCGTGACCTCATTACCTTGGGGCAACATGGCGGCTAGCAAGGGATGATGTTCCCCACAAAGTGAGTTTTCATGGTTGCAAACAATTTAGCGATCAAAGAACCTATAGGATAAAAAGCTTGGGCTTGGGTAGAGGTGTCTAATATAATTTGTAAAAACCTTGGGTACATTAAAATTTTCCTTTGTCTTTTGAATATTTTCAACCATGTTTTCGAAAATATACTTAGAAAAATTGAAAGTTACCCTTGAGAAAGACACACAATACCATATCCCGATCTAGTGAAGGCGGTCCCATCCTCGGTCTTGTTGCTCATGCATTGGGCGGTGTGTGAACCAGGAACCTCCATTTTGGGCGAGTTCCTTCTTTAGCCACATATCATTCTTGTTCCTCGATACCCAATAGCCCTAAGTCCATTCGACACATCTTCACGATTAGAGTAAAATACTCCATCGGCATCTTCAAGTGAAGCTTCCTCTAATCGGGTCCTCTGTAACATTGTACTCTGTTTCATCAATCACGACCCTAATCTCTGTCTCGTTCCTCTTCCGTGATTGCCCAAAATTGAGTGTCGAGATTCATATATCTCATTTGGAGAATGAGTTAGAGCATAACGAATCTTGGATCTTTTCAGAAATTCCACCATTGGTTCGTACAGTTCATAACCTTTGCCATTACCCAGAAATGCAACTTTGTTGTGATCATATTTAAATTCAAGAGCCATGAGGAATATGAGTGTTTAGAGTTAAGATTCTTGAAATGGTGAGTGTTTGTGAAAGTGGAATGAGAGGAATTTGTTTGTTACGAGGCGGTGATGGTGGATGAAGTGTTTTGCCCAAATTATGGTCAAAGAAAAATGGACCGTTTGGTTGACCATTCTTGGCGTGTATGACATCTTTGACCCACCCAAAATAACACTTGGCGAAACATAAGATCAATCTGCTGAAGTTATGGCATCGTGAGAATGCATCAAAGATAAGAATATCTTGATAAGTTTCTAGAATTCTTGTGCCACCCACTTGCATTAAACTCGTTGAACCTTGAATCCGTCTATAAAATGATCCCAATGTAACTCATCTTTTCACCAAGATCCCCAAATATTTACCACAAACCCTAGAAGTAAAATAACCTCAATTAACCCAATTGCACCATGAATACCAAACACGAGATCATAGATCTCACTTCCTCATCTTCCTCATCCTCTTCATCATCATCAGTGGTGAATCAAACCCATGGTTCCATTACTTTCCTCAACCCTATCCAAGACCAAATAAATCGCCCTTTCTTTCTTCTTGAGAAGATGACGATGTAGTGACTCCAAGTGAATCTGCGATGATTACGATGACTCCTATAAGGAGGAACTTCTTACTCCCAACCTCCGGCACCTCGGTCTCAACAAAGACCTCGTGCGAGAATCCGCCACTCCCAAAGATAGAGGTGGTTCTTGGTCTCAACTTGCACCATCTTTTGGTGCATGAACACCATCGTATAGAAGAAGGGCTTGAGGAGGGTGGATCGATTGCATTTTGGTTGAAATGAATAGATGAAGCACAAAGGACACGATAGTTCTCTTCGTCATCCTCGTGGTCATCGTCATCATCAATCGTTTTCATCAATCCATCCTCCATTTTGGTCCTTAGCATCTTCGTCGTCTTTGGTCATGCATATCCAACCGACCGGTTAGGCGAATGGGTGGTTATGCAAGACCTCACAAAAGCAAAGCCGACATTTAGCATATCCGACATTCCATTAGATTTGAATGAAAGATATACATTAGATTAGGCTTAGCTTAAGTGTCTGACTCGTATCTTGAGGATGCAAAATAGAAGTTGACTTTATGTAAGTATATGGTAAAGCATTTCTTGAATGAATGAATGAACAATTTGACTTCAATTTCTTTTCTTTCGATATTATCTTGATAGAATCAAATTGTATGCTTGATGTTTGTTATCGGAAGAAACAAGCAACACTTTCTCACTATCGACCATGTACTAATGAGCCACTCTTGATGAATTTGATCTTGATCATGGGATGTATAAGCGCAATCGGATAAGGAATAGACAAAATGCGATGCAGACAAGCGCAAAAGCAGACACTAAAACATACACAACAACAAAAACAAACAAACTAGAAAATATTAGAAGTTAGTGTTAGAGTACAAACTAAAATATAAAACAAACAAAAATCTGCGAGTAAATATAAAAACAAACAAAAATCTGCGAGTTTGCACAAATCCTCCACAGGCATATGCCTCCCACGAGGCCTATGCCTCCCTTAAACTATCTTGATCAAGGGTTTAGCATTCCAATATTGACCACGAGGTGTTGAAACCTTGGTCCATCAAAAGCCTTTGTTAATAAGTGCCACATTATCATCGGTATGGATTTTAGCCACTTTTATCAAATGTTTTCATAAGCATCTCTTATAAAGTGGTGCACGATTTCAATGTGTTTCGTTCATTGTGAAAAGCTGGATTTTTGACTATGCGAGATGGTACTTTGATTATCTATATGAATTGTAGTGTTCATAAAGTTGTACCCATAGTCCGACAATTGGTTACGAATCCAAAGGACTTGTCCACGACAATTTGCGGCGACAACGTACTACCTTGATGGTTGAGGTGGCCACAATGGTTTGTTTCTTGCATTGCCAAGAAATCAACCTTTGCCTAGAAATTGGCGACCTCGGTTGTGGATCTTCTATCGGTTTGCACCGGCATAATCACTTTGTCACTATATGCTTCTAACTTGAAAGGAGATTCTTTTGGGTACCAAAGGCCTAAAGAGGTTGGCCTTTGAGGTACTTAAAGATCTTCTTGTGACATTGAGATGGGAAGCAAGTGGGTGACTTGATGTCGAGAACAAACACTCACGACAAATGTAATATCGGGCCTTGAAGGTCGGATACATCAATGAACCAATCATGGACTGTCTGGATGCACATTCACGGTAGATCGGTTCATTATTTGCTTTAGTCTTTGGAGCTTCATAAGGTGTTGTGGCGATCCTAACACCTTCCATACCAAACTTCTTCAAAATGTCCTTCACATATTTATCTTGGTGATAAAGATGCCATCTTGTTTCTTGAACTTGGAGACCCAAAAGAAAGTAAGTTCTCCCATAGCACTCATTTGAAATTCACCCTTCATAAGTTCCTCGAATTCCACACACCAAGCTTCGTTTGTGGAACCAAATATAATGTCGTCCACATACACTTGCACGAATGATGTCGGAGTAATTCTTCTTGAGGAGCGAGTTTTATCAATAGCACCTCTCCTATAGCCATGCTTGACGAGGAATGATGAAAGCCTCGCATACCAAGCTCTTGGAGCTGATGTAAGCCATAGAGAGCTTTAACAACTTTGTAAACATGATTTGGGTGATCGGGTCTTCAAAGCCCTTGGGTTGAGAGACATAAACTTCTTCTTCAATCTCACCATAGAAAAAAGCACCTTTGACATCCATTTGATACACCATGAAGCCCATATAAGAAGCATAAGCCAAGAAAATGCGAATTGCTTCAACTCACAGCAACAGGGCAAACACTTCATCATAATCAATCCCTTCCTCTTGTCGAAGCCTTGTGCTACTAATCTTGCTTTGTTTTTGATCACAACACCCGAGCATCTCTCTTATTCTTGAAAACCCATTTTGTCCCAATGGCATATTTGCCATCGGTAGTGGAACCAAAATCCAAACCTGCTTGGTTGTGAAATTGTTGCATCTCTTCTTGCATTGCTTCTAGCCAACTTGAATCATTAAGAGCTTGAGATACCTTTGGTTGGTTCCACTTGAGAGAAAACAAGCAAGCAGACAATGTTTGAAGTACGTGTGATTGTCTCTTTGTTGGTTGGAGACATAAGAGAAAAGCAATCTGTCCAAATTGAGGACTTGTGATAGCCCTTGAGTTCTAACGGTGCGAAGATCACCTATGATGTTGGATTGAGGATGAGCAATGTTGATCCTCACGAGTAGCGATGGGGTTGACTTCAATGGATGAATCAAGATTAGTGATGGTTGGTTCAAATTCACATCATAAGAGGGTGAGGTGAAGATGCCGACTTTGGGTTGATGATTTCCAAGATCGAAGGTTTTGGAAAGCGTGTATAGGGTTCACCAAAGTGCGAAGATACTTGAGAAGGAGCAGCATAGCCTTGATTTGGGGATGGAAGGTGTGTGAGTCAACTTGACAGAACACGTTGTTTCTGCGACTCCTTCATTAGCTACCCTTCTTTCGGTTTCTACGCTTCAAGCTTGGCGACAAATTCTTGAGTCGAAGCCTAGCAAGGTCCTCGACATAATGAGAGTCATCTTCATCACTCGAATCGGCAACATCCTTGGAGGTGGTACACAATATTGTTAGGAGAGAAAGAAGGCACAAGTATGGGTTGCTCATCATCTTCAAACTCATTTTGAGTCATCATCTAAGGGACTGCATTGTCGATGGGAGAAGCTTGAGAACACGCATTTTGATTAGCCAAGTGTCTAGTGTAACCCAAAGAGTCGGTTAAGTAGTCAAGGTCAAAAGACCACGAATGACCACATCCTTGAACATTATGCTTGTCTTCCAAAATCTCGGGTTCAACGTCTCCTCTATCTTCTTGGCTTGCAAATTATACACCACAGTAGGCCTTACTATGGTGAATAACCCACAATATAACCATCATCGACCTTCTCATCAAACTTTCCCAACGGATCACTTGTGTTCGAATGGTCACTTGACAACCAAAAGGTTTTAGGTAGTGAATAGCGGGAACCTTTCAAAGAGTTCATATGGGGTTTTGAGTTGTGGTGCAGTAATGGACACCTGTTTAGCACATAGCGAGCGGTGCCATGACTTGATCCGAACATAGTGGGCGGTTTAGAGTCTGCAAGCATGGATCTAGCGACCTCTATTAAGGTCCTATTCTTTCTTTCGGCCACCCCATTTTGTTGTGGGGTTCTTGGATTACTATAGTCCCTTTTATGCCTTTTGACCCACGAGTTCTATAAGAATAGCATTTTGAACTCGTCCCATTATCACACGAATACCCTTAACCTTTTTGTTCAACGATTTTCAACAAGAGTGATGAATTCGATCGACGCTTGAGATGTTTCATCTTTGGTTACGAGAAAAAAACCCACAAAATCTGCTATAGCCATCGGTGATTACCAAGCGAAGAACTTATGATCAATGCTTGACTTGAGTTGGACCAAAGCAGATCCATGTGAAACAGCGAAGAGGTTCGATAATGATGCTCATAGCATTGATAGCTTTATAAAAGCTACGTGTTGTTTTCCTTTGTTGCAAGCGACACAATTGTGATCATTTGTGAAAACTTTGGTGGGAAGTCCTTCAACAAGACCCATTTTAGAGAGTTTGTTAATGGTCTTGAAATTCACATCGCCATTCTTCTATGCCATTTAGTGGACTCATCAAGAGATGCTTTAGCCACCAAGCAAGTGAGATCACCACTGGTTGAACTTCATTAAGGTTGAATGTGTATAAGTTGTGAGTTCGAGGAACCTTGACGAATTGAAGTTTCTTACGGGAGTTTGAAGTCTTTAGGCGACACAAGACATTCATTCTCGATGAAGAGAACTTTGTTCTTAGTGTCACAGATTTGTGAAGCAGAGAACAAGTTGAAATGTTGAAGTTCCTAACAAAGTACACATTTTCAAAATCCGGATGAGGTGTCTTTATGGTGCCTTTCCGGTGATACTACCATCACTTCCTCCAAAGTTACATTGCCTCCTCCTTCTATAGGGACAAAATTGTGCATCATATCCTGTTTCGGACATGCTACGGAACAACCACTATCAACAATACCAATATTCTTATGCTTAAGGGATGATCCTACAAACAACAACAAAAATATATACAAGCAGTTAGTATTGGTGGAGGTTCAAGTCATTCTTGACTTGAACACCTTATGGATCACGAGGTTTAGGGCATGAAGTTTTAGAGGATCCACCATTGTTCTTGGTCCTCCATTGATAATTTGGTCCTTGTTGGTCCAAGAACAACTGCTTGAGGGCTTCACGGTGGTGCTCCATATCCCATCCCGGCATACATGGAGTCAACATATGTAGGCCAATAGTCATGTTTAAAGTATGAGCTCGTTGGTTGGCCATAAGGTCTAATGCGAACTTCTCCAATGAGAGTCGGTTTAGGCGCTTGTGGGACATAAGGTGGAATATTAGCAACATTGGTCCGATTAGGTTTGTGTTTTGGAGAGTAGCACATGCACCCATCTTTGTTCATAAAAATCACAATCCTTAATCAAATGAAATTCTTGCCACATACAAAACATGTCTTCTTCTTAGAAGTTTTATTCAAATAGGAAGATGTTGGATTACATGCGAAGTACTTAAAAGCAGATACATTTAAGGACTTGATTTTAACGGTGATTATTCAAACATTTAAAGATAAGTCTTGAGAGAAAGTCTTGGAAGTTGATTCTCGTGACTTCCTAGAGGGCTCACAAGTAGGCGGGGTGCGAGGCTTGGGTGTTGGTTCGAGGCTTGGGAAGGTCGGACTTCTCATTTGAATCACGACTTTCATAGGAAGTAGACCCTTGATCCGATGAATTGTCCTTTGTCGAGCAAGAGACAAAATCATTAGATGAGGTATCGAGTGCAGCAAGTCTTTGACTTTTGCCATATAAGTGATGTGATCCATCAAAGTCAACGATGATGGATAGGTGCGTGGGCATGAACTCACCTCTAATGGGACCGGGGACGACATGCATTATACCTTCTTTAACATAATTAGCTAACCTGGCGATGTAGGTTTCGCCCATCATACTTAGCCACGGACCTACATATTTTGAAAACCTAAACCTATAGGACATGTACGAGATTGACTAGTATAGATGATTCTATTTAAGCTTTTACGGACATTTGCCATTCATTATTCCTATCAATTTCCTCGACTAGTTTTGCCTTAAGTTCTAGGTTCTCGAGACACGACTTCATCCTTTGCTTTCTCGAGCGGTTTAAGTAATTATTTGCAACTTCTAGATCAAGCTGTAACACTTTTATCTTTTCTTCATAAGCTATTTGATTCTTACGAAACCATACTTTTGTCTTTCTCGATTTTTAATGCAAGTTTATGAGCTTCATTATCAATATAACATGCATCAAACTTAGGTTTCATAGCATCAAATTCTTCCTTAAGTTCATTGTATCTAAGACTACGACCAAATATACAATTGTGTACACGAGATAGTCCCATTAAGGCAAGCGATCATGCCTTTCATCCGAAGTGCACCTTGCAAGCGGTCCAAGCTTGTCGGTATCATGAGCTTCCTCATTAACGAGTTCATGTGCGATCCGGTTGACTGTTCATCCATGGTGAGGAGGCTGCTGAAGCTCGACTTCTGCTTTGTTTCTGGCGATAGGAAAGATATTTGGCTCCATCTCCATTCTTTACGTCCTTGCATTCTCTGAAATGCCCCATCGATGACAAGTGTAGCACGACTTTCCCCTATCAAAGCGGTGGTTCCTTTCCTTTGAAAACAAACTTCCTTCCGACCTTCTCTTCAAACCTTTTGATGTCCAGCGACAACAAAGCCACTGCATTTTCGACTTCATTTCCTCCATTTCAAGAGGTCCACACGATCAAAGTCTTCATATGCAAGATCTTCTTGAGTATCATAGTCGACAACAAGCGAATGAAGAACATCCTCCATCACACTACTAGACCTAGCTTGAGAACTTGGTGGAGTGGGACGAGGGTTATGTGGTGAAGGGGAGTTGAAGATGATGATGGAAAGTAGTTGGAACTAGGAGATGATGGAAAATAGTTGGAGCTAGGAGCTTGTACCATCATGTTGGAATGAGATGTCCCAACAAAAGGCGCATGGTTAGAAGAAGATGTACGGTAGGGAGTCGACATACGGTTCAAGAGTTACGAGTCATTGTATAGCTCATCAAAGGTGAGCATGTCCAACCCTCCTTTAGCCTTGAGTGCAATACTAACATGCAACCATGATGGTGGCAAGGACCATGAGAACTTTGAGTTGCAATCTTCATTGTCGGTTTAGCATTCGGTGATTCGGTGACTCGAGATCCTATGGAACTGTCGTATCCCTTGTGGATACCTTCTTCTTCGATATGTTGAAGTCACGAAATTGTTGTCTTAGCATGGACTTCCTCATTCTCTTTGATTCTTCATTTCCACGAACCTTGCTTTGAGAGCCATCCATATGTCTTTAGCATCATCCATATGGTGAAAATCACATAGATGATCTTGGTATGGCTTGAAGCAAAATAGTTTTACTTTATGCTCTCTGCATGGCGGCACTTCTTGACGATTTTGGTGGAGCCATGATAAACTTCCATCTCATCGGGAATCATCTTCTTTAGACTATTTCCTTTCTTCACTACTTCCCATGATTCCAATCAATATTTGAAATCAGTTTTCCATCTTCATAGTCCAAAGTTCATATTCTTCCTCTTTAAATAAGGAAATTTACCATTCTTTGTTTGTGAGGCGGTTGTTGCATGGAAGTGGTGTTGGTGTTGTTTGTGTTGGTGACTTCATTTTCATTATCGGATCGGGCATGGTGAATGAATGTTTGATTGTATGGGGTGAGAATGGTTCTTAGTATCGTAGAGACTTTCCAGAGGCTCGATACCACTTGATAGAAACAAGACCTTGATAGATCTTAAGCACTCGGGGATCGTTAGTGTTGCCTATGTAATCACAAGCAAACTAATAGAAGATCTCTACAACTTGGTATTGTAGCGGAAAATAAATACAAGTTATAGTAACTAAGAACACTTTTGATCCTCTATGGATCTTTGATTATCGAAACTCTATGTTTCGGATAAAATACCAGACTTGAGAAACTTGAGAAAAACTTATCTATTACAAACTAATATGGTTTCTTATATAGGCAAGAAACCACAATGGCGTTGACAATTTACGCTTCTACTACTAAACTAGACTAAGCATGCAACTAGACAAGCATGCAACTAATCATATTGTTTTGTTAATCATTTTGTTTATTACGATAAGCTCTACATGTCTGGCGCCAACCTATACATACAGTGACTTTTACTCTAAAGCGAGCTTATCTCTCTACGTGGTTCCCACTTTCGTGACAACACGTGACTTTATCACCTTTATCAGTATAACCCGGCGACATCAATTCTTCTTGGCGAGAATCTCTTGTTGAAGCTTGGCGAGAATCGATGGTTGTGCTTGGCGAAATCGGTGGATTACCTTAATTCCCAATAAATGAAATATAACAATATAGGAAATGGAAGATAAACACTCATTAACCGGTCTTAGTACATAGATTACGGAGGCTTGAGAATAGATCAAACCTCCATCGCTTTGGTGTAAGCACCTAGGAAAGACTATCAAAGAGGTCTTTTAAAGGGTTGTAATGTTAGGCTTACGGTAGGGAAATAAGGGTTTGGTGGGATAGGCTATTTAGTGGTGGTAAGTCAAAATCTTTATGTTAGCGCATATGAAGAATGGTGTTGCTAAGCAAGACTCGACACTCTAAACTCTAGATAACTGAAATAAACAAACATAAATTTAAAGGATAGATGTAGGATGGTAGCCCGTATGTATGTATTTTTTTTTTTTTTTTTTTTTTTTTTTCACTCTATTTTTTTCTTTTCTCGTTTTCTATTTTTTTCGATTTTTTTTTTTTTTTTTTTTTTTCATACACTTTTACTCTACCATCCTCTAAGATAACATCAAAATACTAGGGATTTATAAGCATATCCTACACTTGAGTTTTTATTATTCTAACACTAATTTGACCGAATCGAAAAGATCAAAACACTTGGGATACATTATTACGCAAACAAAGGAATTTGAATTTAACGTTCCCTTCCGTCATTTCATAAACTTTAACTTTTCCATGAATCCCAATCATCCCAAAACGTATACAAAGGATATGACTCGACTTAGCAACTTATGCAAGCAACTAGATAAATGAACTAAGGGTTTAGGGTGATAACAAACATTTGCACTAAAAGTGAGTGCATAAGGGGTAGGCTAAGGCGATTTGGGTGTATATTTGGGGTGGGGTGTAAACAATGCTCTTCATTGATATTCGGAAAAACCAAAATATCACGAGAACCGCGAAAAGGATAGGCTCGAGGGGTTAACTAGGGTATCGTGTACTAAAGATGAGTACAACGCAAAGGGTGTGGGGAATTACTCAACCGATGTGGAAGAAGTAATTATATTACGGGTTTCAAACAAGGGTTATCCTAATGCCTCTTATCATTTAGTTATTCCTAACTACACAAGTGTAGCCTCACTTGCGATCTCGGAATGCATCACAAAACAAGTTCTAGAATCTAATATACTACCGGTTCACACTCTAAGCATTAAGATGAATGCTTTAATTCCTACTAATCTAAGGCGATCCTCACATTTTGGGTGGAATTTGGGTGGTAAGGGTTTTGTGCTAGTCATATAACTTCCTATCCATGAGGCGCTTTTGTTAAGACTAATGGCCCACTCCTATATGTTATGAAAATTTTAAATTTGGTGCCAAAATTACCCAAACCGACATTTTCTCATGGTTTATTACACAATCACAATTGGACAAAGCAAATAGTCAAGGATAAGCATAGTTTCAAAGTTCCGTTTTATTTTCCCTCCTACACTTAAAGCGAACATTGTCCCCAATGTTCCCGAAGTATCAAAGTTATGATAATTGGAAGGTAATTAAAACGAAGAAACTAATACTCCCGATTAGCTCGGTAGGATCCGTGCAAAGTGGTGGTTAAATTCTTTTCAAGAAGAATTATTAGTGAAAAGCTCCTTCCAATCTTATGTAACTTCTTCTTGACAAACTAAACTGCACACTTGAAGAAAACAAAGCGAAACCTTCGCGTAAAATCGGCGGTAATAATATATAAGACTCGATTTAAACTAGGATATAATGCTTGTGGAATGGATGTTTACTGAATTTCTAAGAAAATTAAGACACGAAAATTCTAAAATTTATAAGTAGCTCGAAAACGAGAAAAAGTAATCGATGTTTTACTCCTTCACGACGCCGTCGTTTGCAATCTGACGCCGTCGATTTGCAATCTGACGCCGTCGGAGTTATCTGACAAAACCGGGTCTGCGATTTTCTAGAAAAATTTCGGAAAATTTACATCTTTAGAATCGGAAAAATTTACGCAAAACATTCATTATGACTCGATACAAGCATTTGACTCGAACAAACAAACATATATATCTTTTAGTTAATTGTTATTCTCATGTTTACGTTTCTTTTGGCGTGTGTAATCCTCCCTACACTTATCCCTTATGTAAAATACCTTTATATGTAATTAAGGCGAGGTTAAAAACAAAATAAAGCATTTTTTACAAATTTAAACATGAGGATAAACAATTAATAAAAGATATATGACACACAAATAAAAAAGGAAAAACACATGGGTTGCCTCCCAAGAAGCGCTTGTTTTTATTCGAGTCACGAGCCTGACTCTACCCTTATTTAATGGATAAAGGGGAGGTTTTCCCTACACTTAAGTTTAAGTGCGGGTGATAGTAGCAATATCCACCCTTAGGATGGAAATTTGCTACGTGAGGAGAGGGTGATGGGTGATTTATGTGCTCAAAGGTGTGCTCTATTTATTATAACCTTACCTAATTCAATTGGTGTAGCGGGTGAATCAAATATCTCTCTAAAAATGGATCATCTTCTATCAAATTCAAAA
This sequence comes from Chrysanthemum lavandulifolium, assembly GCA_022545495.1. Lineage (NCBI taxonomy): Eukaryota > Viridiplantae > Streptophyta > Magnoliopsida > Asterales > Asteraceae > Chrysanthemum > Chrysanthemum lavandulifolium. The sequence continues at coordinate 284,687,720 of CM040243.1, read as the reverse complement.
GATTCTTAGTTAAGGATCCATCTTGACTGATAAACCCGGTTTAAACCCATAATGTTTCTTGTTATCAACCATGAATGGGTGATATAAGTGTGTAAGGTCATGGGTTACTCCTATATTAGCTTCCACTCTACATGGCCTAGAATCTACCACCTTTATCAAGCAACTACCGGACTATCTATTTTGATGGGTGGATTGGGGCTAATTCAATTCAAGATTCACATCTAAAGACGGAACATTGGGTAAGGTTTTTGGTTGAGGCGCCGGTTCATCAAAATTAGGGACTTCCCTAGGACTAAGAGAGAGGTCATGACAACAAGCATCTAAACCTACATTCTCTAGTGGCGTTTGGTCCAAAGGTTCTACAATCGGGTTCCTATAGTCTCTTCTACTTCTTAGGGTAAGTTATAGGCGATGTGTTCCTCAGTGATGGTAGGACTTGTGGGTTATCAGATGGGATTGGATTTTCTACTATATCCTCCATCTTATCAAGATTACCTATGTATTCATTTTGTCTTGTGGTAGCGCCTAACCATGACATGCACCTTGCTACCTCGACTCTAATCATCTCCTTCCTAAACAACCTTTCAGGCGAAGTTTCCAAATTGAAAATAGGTCTAAAGATTCGTTTTGGGTCCCGTGTTCCACTTCTAAATTGGGCGTGAATCTCAAAGGTTTCCCATGCATTTGAATACCACGTCCCAAATATCCCCATCCGCTACATAGTCAAGTCTCCTTTGGGTTTAGTGGGCGTCGAGTGTAAAAGAATTGTAGTGGAAGCAATGAATCGATACCATGATAAAGGACTTTTGTAATAAATATTTAATTCGAGTCCACGCCTCGGAAAGGATTCATCATGATATTCTTTGGAACCTCAAGATCTCATTTGGAGTGGAAAGGGTAGATTATGTAGTGGATTTCGTTGATTGGGTGGCGGTTTTGGCGATTCGCGTTCTCCATGCTAACGGAATAGTTAATGAAAATGGTTACGAACAAAGCTCACGAAGAAGGGGATAGACTAAGAAAGCTAAAATGAGAAAAAATTTACTTGATAGGAATCAAGCAAAGAACCTAAGCGAGGTGGACTACTAACTAGCTATTCTATTCCCGTGGCGCCAAAAACTTGATAACGCTACACCGTCGTTCGGGTCAAAGGAACTTCCTTTTCTTGAGCAAGTTTTATAACACCCTAGGCGATGAACCTAATCGTTGTAGTGTAGTAATTAGGGTAAGCCACGGGTATTGATATCGTTCTCTGGGAATAGGAATGCTAGTAGGGAGTTACTACGCTAAGGTTAAGGTTGAGGAAGATTATTTTTATCTTTTATATTTTATGAAAATGGAAAGGTACGAATCTCGGGTATTGGATTTGGGGGTTGGTATTTCTACCGATTACTCTACTATTATCTAATTATCTAAACTAAGGTTGTGGGAGTCTATGTCTAATTAATGTGTGCTCGTATGATAGTTTAAAGATGTGTTTACTTAGTTTGTATTACTCCTTAATTATCTCCTATTGATGGTTGAGTGTCACGTCTTATTCCTAGTTGCGTTGTGTTTCTAAAGTTGTAGGGTATGCGTTTCTCCTTAACTCTTTGAACTTACCAAAGGGTCTTGTCTACAAATCCACTTAGAGATTATAGACTCCTACTCTAAGGCGCTCTTGGGATGGTTTAGCCTACAATCACTCGGGTAATCATACTCTAAGGTTCACAAAGATGAATCAAGCATTAAGTACACAACGAATGACCTATCGCATTACTAGATCATTAATCAACTAAGTTAAGAAACAACCAATCAATATTCAATAATTAAGTTTCATACTTCCTAAGCAAACACACAAATAAATTAATGGGACATGGAGAACATGCAAGCATACACACAAATAATCAAAGACATAATTGAATTAATGAAGCAAAGACTTATCTTGGTGTAAGATAGGGTTAAAACCCTAAAATCTTGTACAAGACACCTTAGGTTCGGTTTAGGTTTTTACTCCAAAGACTCTCCACCAGGCGAAAATTCGGATTCTATATATAGATTACAATTGCGAGGCGTCACCTTATGTTTAGTGGCCGCCGTGTCGCCGCCATGGGGTTTTGTCTTGGCCACGTTAACCTTGCGACGGCGTCACCTTATGTCCGTGACGCCGTCCTCTTGACTTCGGCGTCGTCTGGATCGCATCTAGGCCGTGCGAGTAGCGACGGCCTACTCTTTCACAACTAGGCGCCGTCTCTTGAAAACACGAGTTTTGAGTTCGACCCGTCACAATAATTCTCCGACGGCGTCGTAAATAGCTCTGGACCGTCGCCTTCTACATTCAAATGATCGTGAGTGTCTCGATTTCGACTTTGGCCATTTTCTTCATATATTCGCCTTTTCGTCCAAATAAGTGCCATTCCAAAGATTTTGCCTTCACGAGACCTAAAAGTGAAAAGGAGCGATATTAAGCAATAACGGATACAAAGTGATCAAATAAGGACTTAAATGACCCCTCAAAATGGTACCTTTTAAAACCTTATCAATGACCCATGGACTAGATGCATTGCATCTTGTAGATACATTGTATCTACTTGGATACCCATGGTCCAAAGTATAGGACCCATGACCCATAACCTATGACCTATGACCCAAAACCCATGGGCAAAGGGGAGCGTCCCACGGATCCCCAGTAATACACTGGACGGATCCCTCAAGTGGGATCCGTGGAACAGTAGCTAAATTTCTTCTATAAATAGTGAGCCATTTCTTCATTTTGGGTTGCCACTCCCACACATACTTTCTCCAAGTATTGTAACCTTCTAACCTTAGATCCTAAGGATCTCTCTATTTAGTTTGTATTTTGTTTTTGTGTGATTCTCTAGGTTCCTCTTAAAGGCGAGATCACCACCTCTTGAAGTCGAGCAAGCTCAAGTCCATGAGTTGCCATGCTTCATTATCATCAAGACTAATAAGGTTCTCTTGTTGATAGTTCTTTCTTTCTCCATAAAAGTGTTGTGTCCAAGACATTAGTGAAGGACGCCGAAAGAGTCAAGACGAAAGCATTAGTGAAAGGTGTTTAAACGTCCGTGTCAAAAGGCATTAGTGAAAGATGCCAAAAGAGTCAAGACGAAAGTATTAGTGAAAGGTGCTTGAACGTCCGTGTCAAAGGCATTAGTGAAGGATGCCAAAGGAGTCAAGATGAAGGCATTAGTGAAAGGTGCCAAACGTCTGTGTCAAGGGCGTTAGTGAAGGGTGCCTAGAAGTCAAGTCAAATGGCATTAGTGAAAGATGCCAAGGGTGTATAATCGATGAGGTGCATCGATATACAAATAGAGATAAGTTATATCCAAGGATATTGATATCCTTGATGATGTTGTAATAAGGAGTGGGTCTCCTTTGGGATTGGTGTTGTGTAGTGTTGGGTAGTAGTTCCTCCATTGTAATGGAACTCGGTATCTAGCCTAGTACCGGATAAAGGGTAGGCGACGTTGTGATAGGTGTGGTTCTACCTTGTGGAAAACCCGGTGTCTAGCCTAGTACCGGAAAAAGAGTAGGCGACGTTGTGAAAGCTTCTCCACCATAAGGAGTTGGTGTCGTGTAGTGATTACGAACTCTCGAGTAGGTGTCTCGGGGAGTGGAGTAGAACAAGGAAGGTGTTCTTGTAGCCGAACCACTATAAACAATCGTGTCGTGGTTATGTGCTTCTTACTCTTTATCTTTCATTACACATTTATATATCTATCTATCAACGTCCAACATACACATCTAAATAGATTGACATAATTCGATCTAAATATTTTAAAACAAAGTTTTAATTAGTAAAACTATTCAACCCCCCCCCCCTTCTAGTTTTCCACATTTGGCATCAGAGCTTTGTTACCAAGTTTCTTAGAGTATGTTGTACTTTAATATTTGATACGATCCGTGTATGTTTGAAAACTACGAAGAATGATTTTGTTTTACAAAAGGTCATGTTTTAAAAATCATCATATTTTATAATGTTGGACAATGATAGAACGTTCTAATATTTTCTGTGTTAAGAATTCTCAATACTTGGATTTGGGCATCCTAAGATGATCATGAAGAATTTCTCTCTAAATACTTCTTTCCTTAAAAAGAATATTTAGCAAAGAATTTTTCTTACTTGGATTTTGGCATCCTAAGAATATCATGAATCCATCTCTAAATACTTCTTTCCTTAGAAAGAATATTTAGCAAATGTATGATCTTTAATAAATTACAAATAATTTATCTTTTGGGTCATTTTTCTTTAATCATAATTAAGTGTTACTAGTATCTTTACGCTCTCTTAATAATTACTAAAGTTGTTATCTATATTGAACTCATCATCAAGAATAGTATTCTTCGTTGATCTCTATAGACAAAACTACAAACTAGTGATAATGATATCTCGGCTATTCGAGAGTCGTGATCATTACTCCTCACAAAAGGATTATTGACATTTCATCTATGTCAATGAGTATCCATGTGAAATTTCTTATATTATGATAAATTAGGATTTTATCATAATCTTTGAAAACTTCCCTAAGAATTTATGATTTATTCATAAAAAGAGAACCTCGTCAAATAGGACTAGTATAACCCGTCAAAACCCTAAACCATAAGTTATAGAGCATAAACATTGACCCTAGACAATTTAGAACTCCCAAACCAAAATTATCAAGGAATACTTAAGCTGACTGATTACTGTTATGCCGGATCCCTACATTTGAACTAGCCGGATCCCTCATACAAGGGATCCTTGGATTCGTGCAACATAAGACATCATAAGTAAGAAATGATCACTGTGGAAGTTCCACTATCACTTTCCTCTATCAGAGACTCACGAACATAAACCTAGTTACTGTTCACAAGAGCAAGGTGATCATTTCCTTCAAGCAAAACAATCTCTTGTGTAAGTATAATCTTCACTACATTGTTATTTCCATTCCTTGATTCCTAAGATTACAATTTTCATTTTTAGAAGTTGATCTCAAATGGGTTTGTCATAATTTGTTACCACATTGTTTTTCTAAGATAATCTAAATCAAAGAATTAACATTGTTAATACAAATTAAACTCATTCCTTGAATTCAATGAAGATGTTTTGAGCAAAAATGTAATCAAACCCTTTAGGTGACTATTCACACAATTAACACCACATTGTAGTTTTGTTGTATAGAAACAACCATGCCTAGTAACCGCCAATAAGATTACCATGATACCGCCATCTACATCCTAATGTACCACCGTAAGGATAGCCTAAGCCCGAAGGATGGGAAAGCTTTCAAGATGCTAGAAAAGAGGCTTTTCCATGAAGGTCGTGTGGTTGAACCATCATTCCTCGCAAACACCAACATCCGACAAGTCTTTAGAGGAATTAACTTTGAGTGCCTCTTGGATATTAATGAGAAAATTTGTCCGGTGTTCGTGCTTGAGTTTTACAAGACAATGAGAATTGTTCGGAATGACGACGGGACCATTTCAATAGCCTTCATCATCAATGAGCACGAGTACACTCTCACTCTTGTAGAATTTAGAAGGATACTTCGTGTCCCATATCAAGGATTGTGTATGTATTCGAAAATGGTCATTGGCGGAGCTACATGACATGGTAGATCATCATGAAGTTTATTTCACGGACATCCCTGAAGCAACCAAGGTAAGGGACACCGTCTTCATGGAAAGAGCATATCTATCAAGAGTCACGAGAAACTCCAAAGTGATCTATAGGGATCCATTTCAAATGGAGCTTTCAGAAAAATGTTCCCGTTGTATAAGAAATGGGAACTCATACTAAGGGAGAACGTGCTTTTCTTGGGAGGGAACAAAGATCATCCCATTGCGTGCTTGAGCTTAATTATTTATTACCTTGTGACCGGCACTCACTTCAACCTCGCTTATTACATGGTAAAAAGAATGTCGAGTGTGAAAATCATGGACAAGATGGTACTCCCTTATGCAATGCTCCTGATCCGTCTTGCAAACTTCATCTTTGCTTTAGACCCCTCTCCTTATTCCCTTGACCATAGTTTTTGCAACAAGGTCATGGTACCTCAATCCGATGGAAAGACTGCAAGGATCATGGTGGATGGCAAGAGACCTCACCCACCAACGAACTCATCGCATGAAAGGGAAAGACAAAGAGAAGGAGAAAGAAGTAGCAACCCTCTTGGCAACACCGATCTCGGCCCTTTAGATTACATCAATCAATTACCAGATATTCCAAGCCCATCACAAGAGTGGCAGCAAACTAAAGGGATATTCAAGTGCTTCGCTAACTTCTTGAAAAAGAAGAAGTAGAGATGGTGGGATGAAGAGTGAAGGGGATGAAGATGGAGACGGGAGTGAAATGGAATGAGGTGTGGATGGAAGGTAAGGTCATAGGACCTTAATTTGTGAAAACATTTTCTAAAAAAATGGTCTGTAACATCTTAACAATACTTATGTAGAGTAGGATGTAGTTAGTAGGAATTGCCATGATTTAGCGTTTAACATCATAACTTAGGAACTTGTAAGAGGGATCCGTGGGATCCGTGTCTACAGAAAGCTTCTAATCAGCTTTTCTTTCAAAATTTAAACCATCTTTGTTAAACTAAACACCTTTAGTTACCATTTAATGATTCCCTTGAGCTGAACAACAACATAGTTGACCTTGGTGCATGCCTAATTCTCTTAGTGGTCATGAATTTAATTCCTTAATTCAAATTCACCCTTTATAAACCAAACACTCTTGAGAGGTTAAGTCATCACTCTTACCACATTCCTAAAAATCAGTAGTTAAAGACTCCTATTGCATCCTCACCGTCACTATGACTAAAGCATCTAGGAACAACTCTTCAACCAAAGGTTCATCCAAAAGGAATGGTCATATGATCCATGAAATATCATCCACCGAATCATCACCCGTAAGAGGCCATAATGCTAGAATCCCACTTCAACAATCCCAATCAACAATTGCCAAGAGAACCGCAAGAATTAGTATTAGGCCTTTTGGGTAAGAAAAAGGTTAATAAAGCTCTAAAGCAAACGTACATAGTTCTAGTAAAACGCCTAAGCCTTCATTCCTAGAACATAGACTACATTCCTTTACCGAACCCCTTTCTCACCCAAATCTCTATTCATTAGAGCACTCACCACCGAGAACTTCCCACTCACCAACCTTCTCTTTAAATAGGGAACCACCTACATCACCAAATTTTCCACCATTGATGACAATTGTTGGGATATGAAAGTGCTGAAGATTGACAGAGTGTTACAGAAAGATAAAATCTTGTAAATTATAAAATCTGGAAAAGTCAAAGAGTCAAAGTTTGCTTAATGATAAAGTCAAAATCGCATACTAAGTCAATCTTGCAAGATCAAAGAACTGTATTATTCGTTTATAGAAAGTCTTGTAATTCTAGAATATTCTATGTTAGATTACTTGATGTGAAGGATACAAATTGTAAACCGACTAGGGTATCCTTGAGCCTATAAAAGGATCCCTAGATTGGCATAAGATGTCGTGATTTTATTAGAGTTTTAGAGAAGTTCGATATTATTAGAGTTGTTAAAGATCCGCATATTAAGCAGAGTTAGAGTTATTAATAAAATCTCTTATAGTTAAAGTTATTCTTCTTAGCTTTGTTAAGTAAATTCCGCATACTTAATAGAGTTTGCTCAGTGTTTCTCTGTTAATAACTTAGGATTTATCCGAGGTTATTAAACCTTAACAAGCTATTTAAGTTAGTTTGGTTAGAGTACATCGATCCAACAAGTGGTATCAGAGCTTGTGTGTAACTCTGACTAAGAAGAAACCCTAAAACCTACAATGAACCTAAAGATGTCGTGATTACTGCTCCACCACCTTCCATCACCTCAATGAGGATTCCTGTAATCAAGAAGGCGAATATGCCTTATGGTGTATGAAGATGAGGCAAGACATTGCCATTCTGAGACCATGCTCTATGGAATGTAATTGTCAATGGTAATGAAGTTGTTCTAGAACACAGACATTCTGGACAACCTAAAGCACCTAAAGCGGTCTTACCAGCAGAAACCTTAAGGAATCAAGAGAAGGCACTCAATATTCTCTTGTCGCCATTCCGGATGGTCATCTTCTCAAGTTTCATGATGCTAAAGATGCTAAGCGACTCACGCTCTCAAGACCAGATTTGGAGGAATGAAGCTTCAAGAAGATGTCAAAATCTTGAAACAGCAGTTTGAAACTTTCACCGTAGGTGAAAGAGAGTCTTGATGCGACATATGATAGGTTTCAAAATCTCCTCAATATGTTGGAGTTATACCGGTGAAGTTTCGATTGAAGATGCTAATCAAGTTTCTAAGAGTTTGCCATCCACATGGCATGTGATTGCTACTATGATCGGAGGACAACCGGCTTGGATGTTATGGACTTTGATGATCTCTACAATCATCTAAAGGTATATGAGCATGAGATGAATAGTCAAACAAGTTCTAAGTCACACAAGTTGCTTTTCTATCATCCGAAAGAGGCGATGCTTCCACCAAAATCGCTTCTCTAACTCAAAATCTTGTCGTATATCTGCTCCCACCTATGCTTAGCAAACCCCACCACCTACTACTATGCACTCGGATGAAGTTGTGTGCTCCTTCTTTGCACAAAGAAGCTAGTTTACCCGTAGTTTATGAAGAAGATCTCCCCAGTTAATGAGGATGCTTTAGAAGAGATTGATGTCGGTGGCAAGTTGCTTTGATCAACGCAAGGATCAAGAAGTACATGAAGAAAACGGAAAGAGCATTGATTTCAAACCAAAGCAGGGATAACTTTTGACAAATCCAAAATTGAATACTTTAATTGTCAAAAGACCGGACACTTTGCAAGGGAGTGTGTTTGCTAAGTATCAAGCAAACAGGATGACCGAGAAACCAAAGTCGGAGCTAAAAGAAATCCTATTATCGAAACAAAGGCTTTGGTTGCTCAAGAGAATTTGTCAGAAGTTGGTGGAGTGAAGAGTTTGATGATGAACCGGTGACTTATTGTATGGTAGCGATGGAAGAAGTAGTTGAAGATTCAAAGAAAGATTTGGACCGAGAACCTTGCTTTTGATGAGGAAGTTGATCACGCGCTTTGGAATCGGAGATGGATATGGAGGATTTGTTCGGAGCTTGGGTGTGAAGATGATCCTGTTCTACTTGCAATGGTAGCTACTTCACCAAGTTCAACCCCTATATCCGAGGTATGCTCAAATTGTCATGATTTCTATCAAAACCGCTAAATAATTATGTGTTTGAAAGAGATAATTGTGTTAAGGCTAGAGTGCGAGGTAGCGGGTTATCAAATAACCTTAGAGTCAATGGAAGCCAAAATTATAACACATGAAAATAATGAAATGGCTTGGGGTGAAAAATATGAACAACGAGATTACCGAGTTAAAACTTAGTGAATGGAAACTAAACTATAAAATTGTTGAAATTGAGAAACTCACTATGGAGAGATGATTTGTTAGCAAAGTTTGATGCCTAGAAAGAATGCAGTGCATCACATGTTACTTATGTTCAAAAGCAGAGAAGAGCATACATTAGAACGGCTTAGGTTTTGGTATGGATTTTGATAACATAGAAGAAAACACATCTAGTGATAAGGATGAAGGTGATTTTGAGGATGTAACCACTAGTGATGATGAACTCATTAATTATGTAGACACATATAGTAATGAGGGTTCAATTAGTGAATCACCTCACGAGTATAAGAAAGAGAGGTTATCATGTTGTTCCACATCTAGTTGGTAGTCATCAACCCATAAGACTGACGTTTCACGTTTTGGTGTAGATAGTCTAGAGTTTAGGAAGAAGCTTATTGGTCAATCTAGGACCGAAACCCCAAAAGAAACTGTTGAAACAAATTTTCAAAGTCAAGCGGTACTTCTACTCAAAGCTTGCTCCACAAGCGATACCTTGAAAACCTTTTCAAAACAGTCTTGATAAACATTTTTGGGATAATTTTGGTCAAAACAGTTTAATCATTCACCTAGAAGGCAAAATAGTTTTGGTCATAGACATAGAAGAAGTCATATTGGGAGTATGGGTGAAAAGCTGTGTTTTGTGTGTTTTAGTCCTAATCATTTAATCAAGGATTTTGAACATCATTCGAATATCTTAGGAAATTTTCAAAGAATAGGTCCATGAACCGAAATCTAGAGAACAAACCAGTTTGAATAATTCTAATAGGGTCAATCACGGTAATTTCTCACCGGATCATAGGTACCCCACCGAGAAGACCTTTTTCTAAACCACGGTTCACCGCGGTACCTTCTCAAAGTCTTGCTCGGATAAACCAAGTCTGCGAATACCACTTGGCACGAAATCCTAGGAGATCTCATTACTATCAACCTAGAAGGTACTACAATTCACATGGGGATCTAGATCACAGGAACCAAGTGTTAAAAGCTGAATGGGTTAAGAGAAAGTACTAAGGGACAAACCGTACTTTCAACAAAAAGTGAATCGAGATGTTTTCATAATACAAGAAAAAGAGAATGATTTTGCAAAAGAGAGTTCTATTAAAAATCCAGAAAGTTTTGAAAATCCACATGCTAAAAATCAAAAGATAATCCTGGATCATGTTTTGAAAAATAGTAGAAATTACATACTCAAAGAATTTGAGTTTGTAACTCCACAAGGGGAACACAAGTCAGTAATGGCTTGGGTTCCTAAAAGAGACTAACTGTAAAACCCTAAAAATATGAAAAATGTTAAAAGACTAATTTACCCTTTAAAATCAAAATTTATAAAATACGTAAAATATATATATACGTTCATTAAAAGAGATTTAAAATTTAACTTATGATAATTACTTTAAAAAAAAAGAAAGAAAACCTAACGTGTATAATAGGTAATTGACGTTTGGTACTACGAAAAATGAAGTCACGCGTACAAACTTAGGGCATCGTTTCTTTCTTTTTGTGAACCGAATACCAAACATCAGCTGGGCTTCATTTGTTTTCTTTGTGATCCGATTGTTTTCCCCAAGTCTTGAGGTCGATGGGTTGTTGAGCCCATGATCTCCGGTTGGGCTTTTGAGCCGAGAACCACACACCAAAACCCATGAACCGATCGGGTATATACCTATAAATACGAACACAAAACACAAATTTTAAAACCCTAGCTCAAAAAGGTCTCGGCAAAAACCTTACTCCTTTTGTTTTCCGATCGGTGCAACGCAAACCTCAAACTTGATACCCTAGTTTCACAAGGTCACGGCACGAAGACGTTTTCTTTTCTTTCTCTAACCGATCGGCTGCTCATTCCTTTTTGGATCGGTGTGCGTGTGACTCGAGCTAACAAAGGTATAACCTTCTTCCTTCGTCCCTATTATACGTCACATACAAATATTAAACCTTTAAAGATGTGAACCGAACCATATGAATGAAACATTAAAACTTGTGTAAGCGTGAGGTATGATTAACATGAACCACATGGGAAAAGTCGAGCCACATCAAGTATATATATATATATATATATATTGGTCGTGTATATTAAAACAAGCATGTTAACGAAACGCATGAGTTAACCGAACCTTACTAATGAAATATGTGAGCCTTGTCGTGTAAGTATGTTATGTATTCATGTTTCCGAAACCTATATGAGTGTGTGTCGATCAATGTATATAAACCAAGTAACAAGTAGAGTAAATATTGTCACATAAAATCATAAACTTGACGTATGATGGGTAGGAGTTAACGCATGGTTAAGTCATGAAAGTGTTGCAAATATATGCATGGTTTTCCTAACGTAAGGCGACTTAAATAGGTTAAGTAACATGTGTGTGTGTGTCGATTTGTTTATGAGTCGGAGAATAACGTAGGTTAAGTTGGAGTTTGCATGTGTGAACGTATATATTGAAGCAAGGGGAAAGGGTAAATCTTTGGTCTCGTTAACATGGTTTAAATGGGTCGACGTGGTGTGGGATTATTTGTGTAAACACATGCATGAGTTGTGGTTCATTTTCTGTTCGGTTTTTCCCACGTCCTAGCCAAAGAGATGGGTCATTAAAATCCGTAGCACGTAAATTAAATACTCGTTAATATGATACTAAAAGTTTGGGAAAAACCCTAGGTCATAATTAGGGTCGATTAGGGTTAAGACGCTAGGTGTGTTGATTTGTTATTTCATGTGAAAATAGTAAGTTTTGAGGTCATTAATAACTGTTGATTTAACGTATAACGAGCTGGTATTGAGGGTGTTGTAAACATGCGTGAGTTATGATTTTATGCAAGGAGTCAAATATCATGAATTAAAGTATTGCATGCATGGTCTCATTAAGGTGGTGTTCGAACAATGTTACGTGTGAGTCTTGGTTAATCATGTAAGTTATGAAGGCTTGTGTAAACTATTTTGAAAGAAAGTCCTAAAATTCGTTCTTGACATTTATAAACCCTGTACTTTGAAAGTTGATCATATAAGCCTCAAATAAGATATTTATCATATTAAACCCTTAAGTTTACCGTTTATCATTTATAACACAAAATTTTGGCTAATTAAATGATTAAGCCTCTAAAATGTCGTAATTCCGTCCGTCACTAAGAATAAGAATATACTTACAACTCTAAGAGTGTGAATGCGCTAAATCCATTATAACTTAATGATGCTAACAAGTATTAAATAAATCATAATCCGTGTAGATTCGTTGAAGGAGACGCGACGTTATATCTTCGTGATTCACTCATTCGTTTGCTTTTCTCTCATTTTCTTTAAGGTACAGATATTCTGACCTTTTTAGTAAAGGTTTTCTCATGATCTCCTTTTCTTGTCATTTCCTTATGCTTATTAGGATTCTCTATGCCATTGCTATGATTCCCTTCTATTTATGTGAATCTTTGTTTGTCTGCACTTCTGTTTGTTGAACCTTGCTATGCTTGAGTATGAATTTCTGATTATGAACTTCTGATTTTGAACCTCGATTATGAACCTCGATAATGAGCGTATGATATGTGACCGTGATATGAACCTTTGATTTACGAACATTTGATATGAACCCTTTATGATTTGTTTGATCCGTTGCTTATCCGAAATCTCTGTTTATTGAACCATGAAACATCGATTTGAACTTATGATACGAAAACTCCGATTTGTAAATCTGTTTGACCTTTATGATGAATTATGATCTATGTCATTTATGACAATCTGTTTGACCTAAGTTAGTTTTGACACACGAGCCAATATTTCACTAGTCATGGGGTTCCATGTCCGTATCGATGCACCTCGACATGACTCTAGGGCGATAGAGTGATGTTACGCCACGTCCCTTTCATTATCTGTTTATTGATAGTATGGCCCTATCTCATGCATTGGGGGCGATGGATGCATCCTAGATCGATCTCGTTATCGATATGTTTTTACGGTGAATGATGTAGGTAATATCGTGTCTTCACAAAATTCGGAGCTAGCTACTCCAACTATTTTATGAGGTTACTTTACGAATAAGTAGTTATTTCGATATGATAAGTTCTAGGCTCATGGTAGTTAACTAAATCCTTATCTCGTATATACGTGTTAAGTATTACATTTATGATTCGGTATTTTCAAGTGTTTATATTTATGTATTAGGTTTATTATATGTTATTGTATGTGTTTATGCTCTTATATGATTATGTAACTACAGTATGCCATGCTAGGATATGATTAATATTTTTAAATATGATTCGTATGTTATCATCTGATGTTATGTTAGTTTATCGTTATGTGAATTCGTTGATCTGTGAGATGAATGTGCTAGTGTGAAATTGAGTATCCTGAAAGTTTAGTATGTATGATTGTTCAGTTAATTTTGTAAACTTTGCCTAACCGTTAGTTATCTGTCTGTTTATGATTGAGCTGCTACGTTTAGACCTTGCTTATATTAAGGTTTGATATGGGAAATGGTTTAATTATGATATCTGTTTTGATAATTTGCTAATTGCTATGCTATGTCCTTTGCTTATTTAGTTATTGTTTTACTGCTATGTTTTCTATTTGCATGTGTGACTGCCATGATTTGACTGCTATTTTCGCTGTGACAATATTGGAGTAAGTTTGTTAAATGTAGATTAATTGACTTGTATGAATGCCATGTTTACTTTCTAGAAATTGTTTTCGTTAGCCTTTAGACTTTTCGTTTGGCTTATATGTACTCTATTTTCTTGATGTGTTTGTGTTTGTGTTATTAATGTGCTATGTGTTGTTCTTATCAGTCATTTTTTCTTTCGGTTTACGTATATTTGTGCTTTCATGAATCCTCTATGATTACGTCATTCTCATTTCATTGTGATTTCGTTATTTGTATCTTGTTCTGTTTTAGCTTTTGTTTTGTCATATCATTCACCGAGCTTTGTAGCTCGGTAGCATTTTCTTTTCTGCGGCGGTATTAAGCATTTCAAGATGAGCTTATGGGATAGGCGATGCGGGTTGAGAGTAGAAATGAGAGCAAGATTTGAAAATAGGGATCTTAGATTTATTTTGATTATTAAGTTATTTATATTTTCTTTTGTAAGTTTTGTAAAGGCTTCCGCTATTGTATAGTATTTTAAGGTTCGATATGAAGTCAGATTTGTGACATCTTTGCCCTTGTCGGGTTGGGGTGTTACAATTTATAGTATCGAGCCCTAGGTTTTAGGACCCTAGAGCTTAGGCTATGACACCGTGAGGATTGGGTAGATTTAGGATTTCCACTTGTCGTACTTTCTTTGCGTCCACTATCGTACTTAGATTTTACTAATAGTTGATTATTCTTTTAGATGGTTATTCCTCGTCGTTCTAGTTCACTGATAGGAGCAAGGGGACCAGCTAGGCAACCTAGGGAGAGGAAGAAGTGGATTGTTGTTATCGTTAAAATCGCAAGAGGATTGGTGGAGCCAAGCGGACCAGCAGGAGGATACGAGTTCCGCTGGTATGTGGCCATGCACAATTGAGGAGAAGCTAACCTTAGAGAACGTAGATGGAAGAATAGTAGAGGAGTACAAGACTAAAATCGTTGACAACCAAGGCTTCACCACTAGGTATCATGAAAGATGTCTCGAGTTCTTGGAAGATGGAGGTAGTTTGGACTAGGAGTCGCGACTTGTATGCTTTTGTAGATCGTGTCTTTGGAAGAAGAAGAGAATCGAGAAGTGACTTTGCTAGTTGCCTATTACCGCAGCCGAGAAGGAAATAGGAACGGATGGATAAGTGAAGAAGAAGAGGAAGAAGGAGAACATGAGGAAGAATACGAGGTGGACTCGGATTTAGAGTCTACGGCTACTAGTAGGTTTAATCTGATACAAGAATAGAAATTCACGCTCATGATTAGTTGTCCTCTTTATTAGAAGTTTCTGACATTGGATTTTGAGTTTAGGTCCTTTTGTTTTTCATTTAGACGCTTGAATCTTTGATTATTAAGTTTTGTTTTGGAAGTTTCATCTTATGACAATTTTGCAATTTGTTTGATTAGTAACAATAAAGCAAAATTTTGAAAGTATAGTTGCTGTTTGTTGTTTCTTTTCTGATAGATTCGTTAAGTTTCTGTTAGTTCTAATAAGTTTCATTCCCTATTCGATTCTATTGATGATGTTGCTTAATCATAGCTTGAAATAAAGTATGACCATCATGATGGTATACTCATGTGATGCTGGTATTATGACGCCTGATCAACGTAATAATACTTACATCATATGACGTACCCTTATTGTGATCATAGGATATTTCGGGAAGTGTGAGGAACAGTAGATCCTTTTAGTTGATTATCTGTGACCAGTAAGACCGTTAGGATTCGTCCTGTCTATGCATTGTTTGAGATCTGAATAAGTTAGAGCGTGTTATTTGATTGTCTGCATCTCATCTGTTATCTGCCATTACTTTGATGAGTATATGATTATCTGTTGTAAGTATTTGATTATTGCTTTGATTTCGGAAAAGTATGAGTTTGTAGATTCTGATAAGAATCTGTTTGTTCTGAGATAAGTTCCGTGTTTGTTTTCATTTCCTCGAGATTCTGAAATCCGATTTGTTTGTTGTTTTGTTCCGTCTTGTCCAATTTCGAGGACGAAATTTTCTTTTAGAAGGGAAGAGTTGTAAAACCTTAAAAATACGAAAAATGTTAAAAGACTAATTTACCCTTTAAAATTAAAATTTATAAAATACGTAAAATATATATATATATATATATATATATATATATATATATATATATATATATATATATATATATATATATATATATATATATATATATATATATATATACTACGTTCATTAAAGAGATTTAAATTTAACTTATGATAATTAATTTTAAAAAAAAAAAAAAAAAAAAAAAAAAAAAGCGCTTATAATAGGTAATTGACGTTTGGTACTACGAAAAATGAAGTCACGCGTACAAACTTAGGGCATCGTTTCTTTCTTTTTGTGAATCAATACCAAACATCACCGGCTTCGTTTGTTTTCTTTGTGATCCGATTGTTTTCCCCCAAGTCTTGAGGTCGATGGGTTGTTGAGCCCATGATCTCCGGTTGGGCTTTTGAGCCGAGAACCACACACCAAAACCCATGAACCGATCGGGTATATACCACAAGGATAATGCGTAGGACTCAAGATTTAATCTCTCTTTCCACATTGTGTGAAATAGAGAGTCTTCATTGAAAGTGTCCTAATGAGATTTATAAATGATCTCGTGGCTCTAGCCTCAATATGTGCATATTTGGTTCCTGTTCCGGAGACTAGGGAGAGGGTCTCCTTCTTCAATATCCACAATCTCTAAGAGAAAGTCGATAGATAATGTCGGTTCCCCGTGAGAATGAAACAAGTCCTTTAAGAGGAACTTGGGTGGTTTAGAAAGTTGAAGTGGGTCGTCCACCGGGTCCATGACGTCTTGTCTTCAATACCGATGTTACCATCAAGAGCATATGAATTGAACCCGGTTTACTCTAAGGTTGAATATATGGAGGGCTATTTGTTTTCACCCTTATCTCATTCGATTCTTTTCATTCTTCAACCCTTCATTGCTTACCGAGACTTCATAGCTAGAACCTTGTTAGGTTTGTTCGATGACTAGCTCTATCTCATCCGCACTCTTCCCATTTCTCATTTTCTCCTTTATCATCATACATAAGAACTCTACACTAACTAGTGGATAGTCCTCGGTAGATCCCTCCGGTTCGCGGATCATGGAACACATACCTAACCTTATCATCCTTATATCACCGCACATAACGTAAAGTAGGTCGGTCTATTTGGTATTGTTCATCCGCTATTTGGAACCAAGTGAAAACCGTTTGAAGATCAATCCGGATATTGGTGATATATTATCAAAACATTTTGTACCGAATTGTTTTGATATTTTTAGAACAAGTGCTCCCCCCTCAACATGTGCATCAAATGTTTGAAATCGCTTTGCACATGGAGGCAAGAGAAAGAATTAACTTTGATTACCATTTTCTAAAGATATCAACATCACTTCCTAATCGAATCAAGTAGATAAAGCATTTTGGGGAAGGATGAGGTTTTCATGATTTTGCTCCCTCAATATGTGCTTCTAGGTTTGAAAAGAGTTTTGCACATACTAGAGGAACCCGCATTGAGATAAGTGATCACGCTTCAAATCATAGGTTTAAGATAGATGCTCCTCCTCAACATGTGCATGGAAAATTTGAAATCGTTTGACACATGTGGGAAGGATAGCATGTACATCCTTATAAAACCATTTACCGAATTATCAATTTAAATCCAATTTAAATCACACATTCTCCCCCGATCACAGTTATCAAATCATTTGAGATTTGTGATCTCTTATAGATTTAAATTGATTTTGAAAGCTTTTAAGGAGAATTATGACTTGATTATTAAAGCGTTTTAACTGATAAGGATCGGATTTTAAAACTTTAAACTCCATTGATAAAACATGCATGAATATCTTTTGAAAACAATTGAATGCCAAATAACTTTTTAATTTAATTGAAGTCATTCTCCCCCTCAATCAATGACATAGGTTGTTGATTGAGAGATTGATATTTTGACAAATAAGTCCAGATGATTATAAAAATAGAGACCGAGTTATTTTTCAAAGCGCTTAGTTTTCAAAGCCGATAAATGTTTATAGAATCGAGCATGGAATTTTGAAAAACATGATAAAGAATGGCTCTGTTCTTTCTTTAAAAAGGGGGTTACTGCTTGAAATGACAATAAACATTGTTTCTCTTTCTCCCAAAAATATATATATATTTTTTTTTTATATAAAAATTCGAACAACATCTAAAGTCCCATGTCATTCTTTGAATGACAGCACAAAGACCGTAGATATTTCCGAACCGAGAAAAAACATAACAAATTGACAATTTTTTATTTATTTATTTTTTTTTTGAAGATTTTTCAATTTTTCAAATTTTATGGATTTTGAAGGTTTTATATTTTTCTGCTTTGATTTTGAGGGTTTTATAATTTTGTATTTTTGTTTTTCAATAGATATATACAAGAGATAGATGAAGATAGACCTTTAATCCTCGCCTTCCTCCTCAAGACGCTTGATTGTTTTCGTTGAAGGCTTTTCAAGCCTAGTCGTGGAAGAATGAACTCAAAACGTTCTCTTGGAAGAGCTTTGGTGAAGATGTCTCGCTAACCGATATTCGCACCTCACAAAATAGAGTTCCACCACACCTTTTTCCACTTGCTCCCGATGAAATGATGTCGAATGTCGATATGCTTAGCTCTTGAGTGTTGAACGTTATTGCATGAAAGAGCAATAACACTTTTATTATCACAAGACAGAGGATTTTGTTAAATACAAAGCCATAGTCGATAATTGAGATCTCATCCAAAGGATTTGAGCATAACAAGATGACATGGCTATGTATTCTACCTCTGTAGAGGAAATAGAAGTACTCATTTGCTTCTTTGAAGACCACTCACAAGCTTATCTCCCAAAACCGAGCACCTCCGCACGTATTTGACGAGTATCTTGACATCCTCGCATGATCAAGATCTCGATAGGTCGTTAGTGACATACCGGTGTCCTTCGAGTACCAAAGTCCCATATTGATGGTTCCTTGAGATACCGAAGACCCGCTTAACCGCTTCAAGGTGCTTTTTAGTAGGCTTAGCACGGTATCTAGCACACATGCAAACAAATAACAAGATGTCCGGTCTACTAGCAATGAGGTACATCGTGATCCAATCATACTACGATATTTCGCTTGGTCAATCATGATCCCCGAGTGGTCCTCATCTAGTTTAGTTCGATCAATCATGGAGTGTCAACAGGTCACTTGAATCAAATCCAAATTTCTTTAAGATCTCAATTGCATATTTAGATTAATTTATGAAAATGCCTCCGGACTTTGTGAAATTTGTAATCCCAAGAAAATGACATTTGTCCCATCATTGACATTTGAAATTTTGAACTCATTTCATTTGAAAATGGTCACACTCATTGGGGTCGATCGAGGCAAAGATGATATCATCAACATAAATTTGAAGATGAATTAAATATTTGCATGACTTCTTGGTGAACAATGTTGGATCAATCGCCCTTTGCTAAATTCGGTAGATAGAAGAAACTTTGATAGTGTATCATACCATGCCCTCGAGCTTGCTTTAAACCGTAAAGATCCTTCTTCAAACGATAAACGTGAGTAGGACGCTCTTGATTCACAAATCCTTCAGTTGGTCGACGAGACGACTTCTTTAAGATCTCCTTCGTAAATGCCGCCTTTACATCCATCCGATAGACTACCATGTTCTTACTAGCAAGATTAGCCAAAAGATTCGATTGCCTCGATTCGAGCAACAGAGCAAAAGATTCTTCAAAGTCTATACCTCCTCTCGACGGTATCCTTTAGCAACTAATCGAGCCTTGTTCTTCAACACATCACCATGCTCATCAAGTTTCACTTTGAAGATCCATTTTAGAGCAATGATCATAGCACAACTGGAGCGGTACTAACTCCCATACATCAAGTCGATCAAACTCATGAATTTCATCTTGCATAGCATTGAACCAACTATCTTCATTCATGGCGGTTTTAACATCTTTGGTTCAATCTTAGAGAGTACGGAGTTGAAGAAGCACCATAAGGCATCGGTTGTAAGTTGTTTCCGTGTGGATACCGGACGAGAGGATTTCCAATGATGTTGTCTAATGGATGATCGTGAGTCCATTTTCTAGGTGTTCATGTGGTAGTTGTTGAGGGACCAAGTAGTAGCAGAGTCGATTTCTCCTCAAGAAGATGGTTCGATGAAGATTCAGAGCAAATATGTTTTCAAATGGAGCATCTTCGAGGAGTAGCAAAGGATTAACTTCATCATTGATGCCGAAACATTTCCATGATGTACATTTGAAGAATGATGATTTGTTGATGAGATCAAGGTTCAAGAAGAAGCGCTTCTTGACTTAATGATATAGAGATCAAGGATTGACTTCATTCACAGAATACGAGTAGCCTCTGCTTGAGGAGTCGTCGCTCATTAGCACTTGGCTCATACTGCTCATCAAACATAGGATCAAACAATTTCTTTAAATCATCTTCGGATGGAGGTACATATGGAGTTTCTTGAGAAGAGTTTGGAACAAGGGATGAACCAATGGGACTGCTTTGAAGTGCGGGTCCCGAATCGATTGTCCAGAGCCGCTTGACCGGTCACCATCAAATGTGACGTGAATTGTTTCCATGATATTTCGGGTTCTTTTGTTGTAGATTCGGTATCCTTTTGTTTGGTGCATACCCTACAAAGACTCCAATGTCTCGCTTTAGCTCTCGCTTGCCTAAGTCTTGACCCTCATTAGTTGGATAACACAAAGGCACCAAACACACGAAGGAAAGAGAGATTAGGTTTTCATTGGACCGCCATATGGAGTTTTTCCATGAACAAAGTGAATCGTGGAACGATTTTGTGTGTAGCATGCAAGGGCAATAGCTTCGCCCGAGAAACATTGGAACCTTTGAGTAAATCAAGATTGTTCTAGCGGCTTCCACAAGAGTTCGATTTCGCCTTTCAACTACACCGCTCGCTGAGGAGTTCGTGGAACACTTCTTTGATGGTCGATTCCAATGCTTTCATAAAATTCACTAAGTTGTTTGTTAACAAACTCGCACCATTGTCTGCTCGGATAATTCGACGGTTTTGTTAAGTCGAACCTACAACTGCTTGATGAGTTTGATGATGATATCGAGTTTCATCCTTTGTCCTTAAGAACTTGACCCGTGTGAATCTAGAGTAATCATCAACCACAACTAACACATATTTCTTCCCAAAGATATTCTCGACTCTCATTGGTCCACATAAATCCATATGAAGGGTATGAAGAACTTCAGAATTGAGTTTGTAGGTTTGGGTTTATGGGTATACTTTTGCTTTTTCCCAATTGGCATGTCGAACAAAGATGATCTTTTCATACTTTAGTCTAGGTAAACCTACAACTAAGTCCTTTCTCGAGAGATCATTGATGGTGCCAAGTTCAAGTGATTGAGACGACGATGCCATAACCATGACTTTGTTTTGAAGCCTTTGACAACAAGCAAATTGGAGAAGACTTCATCATATCATCGATAGAGATGGTGTATAGATTTGAACCACGAGTTCCTCTTAACAGCCCTTACCATCAAGTTCTCTTACAAAACAAGTATGTTTTCTCAAGGCTACTTCTAGATCGTAATCACGTAATTGACCAACAGAGAAATAGATTATGACCAAGACCTTCCACATAGTATACTCTAGAGATAACACTATCACCAACAACATAATCACCATAACCCATAATTGCACCGAAATGATCATTCCCGAATCTAATCGTCTCCGATGAATTTGCTCACGGTTCATGAGCATGCGACCGTCGCCAACATATATGCTTGGAACAAATGAGTCCGTGTACCATAGAATGATTTGAACGATCCGCAGCTTGAACACGCATAAGAATGGATAATCGGATAATTGGGATCCCCATGCAAGAATGGGTTCCATTTGGTTAGTAACAATGGTTGGAACACCCACATCGTAAATAGAAGCATTCATATCGTAAATTAAGGCAATGGAATCATTATGAATAGATGCAGATTAGTGTTCAGATAGCCCTATTCAAAGTGTGCTCACTTCTTAAGGGAATAGTTCTACCAAGAGGCATCCATTTTCTAGTGGGCATTGTCTCGATTAGTCTTATGACCAACAGTATCCAATGATAGCCTATCTTACTAAATGTTCTTCCCGTGGGTTTCCACCGCTTTTCTAACTTTCTTTCGCTTTTGCCTTTTAGCCTTCTTAGCATGATTTTTAGCATTAACAATATTAATCGGACAATTAACATCATTAGGCAAAACATTAACACCACATTCATGATTAGAAATGTAATTCAAGCGACATCAATACAAGGTTTGCAAATAGTATCGAATTCAATTAATTACAAGACGCCTATGGCTAATACTAGAATCAACACGATTCGCTTTATTCGGCTCAAACTTAAAGTTCCTAGGTTGGTCTTCTACTCTTTCCAATGCACATTCTTAGCTTGCAGGTCGTGTCCTTCCTTGTATTGTCTTGAGACTTTGACCGCTTGCTTTAATGTCACCGATTACTCTCAGAGAGGAATGGGAACATTAGTTTTGCTACTCTTTGCATCTCCTGCTTAGATGTTCGGGATCCGAATTACATGCGCACACACCAAGGTTCACTTTCATAACACTAGAAGTGCTGGATTTGTACTCCTAGAAGGCACACTAGAGTTCTCTTTCTTAGCATTGATGATCCGAATCAAACTACTTAAAGGCACACTAAGGTTCACATTAAAACATTTGGCATTGAATGAATATCATACTTGGCACTAGGCATCGAACATGGAATCAAAGGATTAACTCTCTCACCTAAGGACTTTGGGCATATTGTGATTAAGCATTCTAGAATTTCTTGAGATCGTTTGGCATATAAGCATGCATGCCCAATTGCATTGTCAAGTGGTTTCTCTAATTTATCCTCTTCAACAATCTCACGAGACATTCTAGGTCGTCCTTAAGATGTGAGAAATATGTTTGAATAGCAAGTTTGTTATTCCTAAGATGAGGAGGAACATATTTCATGCATAAAGCATATTTATTACGTATATGTACCTTTGATACACCATTCTCCCCATTGGTCATTGGCATCTTCCCTTTACCCCGACTCTTTAGATTCTCAATTTCTTTTTGTAACGAGGCTACCGCTTCGTTATTTTTGTTACGAGTGACCTTTATAGATTCAAATAACTCATTGAAATGACGTTTAACCTTTTCATTTTCTTCTAGAAAACTTTCGCTTTCCTTTTGTAATGCATTTACTAAGTTTTGAAGATGAAACGCTTGAGAATTCGAGAATCTAGAGGAGGAGGCATTTGGGAGCCCGTCATATTGTTCGCTTGACCCTTTAATTGAGAGATTTGGGCTTTCAACTTTCTCGATCGTGTTGCAATGAGCTTGAATCGCTCATCACGCTTGTTAATTTGAAAACCGCATCAAACTCGAGCATCCGAGGATGTCTTGATATTTGAAGTTTTGACATTTTCTTTAAGATGTTGATATTTTAGTTGTAAATTAAAATGCTCAACTTCTAGATTAGAAAAATGTTTAACCAAATTGTCGTGATCATCCAGCTCAATTTTCTCATTTAGTTCGTAATTAGTTTTTCAAGCTCAATGACACGATCATGGAGACTTTCAGGCAATGATAGTTCATGAAATTGGGAAGCATTAATAGAACAATTTGTAGCAAAGAAAAACATATCTTGAGCAACACATTCAAGAATAAGAGTCTCATTTAATGTATGCAAGTTCTTTCTCTCAATCTCATTATATTTTAGTGCTCGCTCATAGTCACTAACCTCAACTATCATTGCATCAAACTCCTTTTCCATTTCTTTAATGTCTAAGTTCATTCCCTTTTAAGACTTTCAAAATGATCTTTTAGCGCTTTAAAGAAAGGCATGACTTCGCTTAAATAACATTCTTTCGCTTGCTCAAACCCTTTCTCCTTCGGTTATACCAATGGTGTGATCCTTTTCTTGCAAGTTTTCTCAAAATCAACAAATAGTTGAAAGATAACATATTGACTAATTAAGGTCTTGCTTTTAGTGGCAATTGTTCTAGGAACAAGATGCATTGGTGTATTAGGAGGATACACAATGCTTCTAGGCATTTTCCAAAGGGAGGGTTTGTTTCAACAATATTTTCAATTTTCCGCTTATTTTCTCGCTTATCTAAATCCATTTTCCGTAAAACTTGTTCGGGAGTCAACAATGTCCGAGGCTTAAACATGTTCAAGGAAATCCATTTTCCTTCTTGTAATCATGGGGTGTGATCTTTATTTTCTTCTTTTACATTTAGGATCATCTAATTTCTTGTTCATCTTTTCCTAGTGACTTCATCTCGATTTCTTATCTTCCTTAGTGCACTCAATGGTTTCTGCCTAGGTTTAAGGATTTCATTGCCATCATAAAGAACCTTATGAGCATTTCTAGCCTTTTAATGACCTCTGATCCTCAACAAGGGAATGCTATGCTTATCGCTTAAGACTCTATGCTTAGTGATTAAGTGAGCAATCAAATGGTATTTCCTTGTACGCACAACTTATTTTCAAGCTTGTTTTTCAAGGTTTTAGATTAGAAAATCTTTCAAAAGTTTTGATTCCTTAGCACTCTTTACATTTTAACATTTTCTTGGTTCTTGCTTTTGCTTAGCGCTTTAGAAAGCTTTTCTTGTAAGGAGTTTAACTCTTGTTTTAATACTTCTTCTCTAAACCTACTTTTTCTAATAGTTGTACGATTTGGTCATCCATTTCCGCTCACGGGTGGTCAACTCAAATTTTGCACGTTGTTCATAAATAGCAACACGCTCTTTATAGGCATTCAGCCTTCAGAGATAATGAATCATCGTGGCACATGCAGTGTATTCATCAAAAACATAGTCATTGTTGATCGCAGAAGATGCATCACTTGGTACAACTTCACTTTCACTTTGTTTCACATATTGATCATATGGGACAACATTGATATTACCCATATTTTCAATATTTGATTCAATAGTTTCATTGATTGTACTTTGTCATGCATCTTTGCACATCAAGATCATCGATAGTTTTAATACCTCCGAGATGAGTTTGTCTTTGGATGGGCCAGCTTGTGGTGAAGATGAGACCTGGGAGAAACCATTGGAGAAATGCTAGCCATAAAATTGTGTGTGCAGCTGGTCCATCATCCACATCGTAGTCGTATGCATCACAATCGCCGACTTGAAAGGCATTCGATGATTGTGACCTATCTCCGAATTGGTCGCTCATCCACATCTGCATCATAGGTCTTGGCATTGCCTCAAGAAGAAACAACAACTCCTCTTCATCCAAAGCAAGACCATTATCCCGAGCTTGTACAAGCAAGATCTTATCTCTCAAGTAATCAAGATTCTCATGGACGCTTTGAGATGTGCGCCTTGCAATGTGTCCTCACCACCATAGTTATAGCATTTGATCGGCTTAGCTTGACCTTGATTTCCATTCCTTCCTCGATTCGATTACAACATAACCTCTACCACTCCACCTCTTCCCCGATCATATTGTCTTTCCTGAATCGGTTGCACCACAATCCTCCCATCTCCGATCAAAGAGCTTGATTGTGTGGGTTAGATGTCGCTTTGAGGTTGTTGTTGGTTTGTGGAGAGAATTCATGTTTTGACTAATCATGAGAGCTAGTTGATTAATGAAGTTTTCCATGCCAAGATCAAGATCGCCTTGTTTGAACATAGGATCGTGAATGAGTTTGTGATTACCATTACCCATGGGTACAACTTGAGAAGCTTTGGTGGTAATCCCAACTTTGAGTAAAAGGCGCTTGAATCATTTGTTGAACTTGCTTCTCCCGAGCTTTGAACCGATCTAGAATCCTCTTTTCAAACATGGCATGCCTCTCATTTTGAAGAAGGAAGGCATAGAGTTGCTCATAATTTGTATTCTTCAATCCTTTAGTGAGCTTCACGTATAACAAACTTGTGCCATTCGGGATTCATGTTGTTTACAAACTTTGAGTTCAAATTGAATGTTAGGCATAGTCATTCGATGTTCCTCATGTCATTCACCAACTTATGAAATCTCACATAGTACTCATAAACACTTTCATCCGGTTTCATCTTGAAGTGCTCAAATTCATCATACAAATTGTGATTCTCGGTCTTCAACAGCTAGCTCGTAACCGTAAAGAAGCATCTTGACATTATCCCATACGCCTTTTGCCTCGGTGTTGTGATTGATAAGCTTGTAGATGTCCTTTGGTAGACCTTGCAAGATAATGTTGGAAGCTCGGATATCTCGCATCGAATCTCTTTTCTCCTTATCGCCAAGCTCATCATACATCTTTGGTCCGTCCATTCCATAAATCGAGTTCCATCTTCAAGAAGATCAAGTACATCTCTAGTAGTCTCAACTCGGTAAGGTCCTTCATCAATGGATTTGAGAATGTTAACCCCATTTTCTTTTCCAAGACAAGACAACTGATTCGTTGAGCCCAAGAGTCATAGTCGGCTTTGTCAAGCATGGGTGGATTTAGTATCCGAGCCACCGCTTGAACATCCTCGACAATAGTGGAGATGATAGTAGAACGTTTGTAGACATGTTTCAAGCTCTACGGATTTTACAATTCTTTGATTAAACCGGAAATTGATTCTTTCACGGATTTTACTAAACCAAAAGAACAACCGTAAGAATGTATCACGAAGAAGTAACAAGCCTAAATGAATAAGTACCAAACCACACAACTCGCTTACTTAACAACTCGCTAAGTAATCAACTCGCTTAATAGCCAAGTCGCATCAAGATCAACTCACAACACAATCAACTCGCTTAATGAATCAAGTCGCTAAATAGCCAACTCGCTTTAGTATCAACTCGCAACACAATCAACTCGCTTAAACACCAAGTCGCTTAAATTAACTCGCTAGCTTTACAACTCGCTAAATAGCTAAGTCACTTTAGATCTCAAGTCGCTTAAAGAAACAACTCGCTTAGAACCCAAGTCGCATAAATATCAACTCGCTAAACAGCTAAGTCGCATGTACCAACTCGCATCAAATAACAAAGCAACTCGCTTTGAAGAAAAACAAGTCCGAGACTCAACTCGCTTCGTCCTTCTTTCACAAATAACCACTTTATCAATCCAAAACAACCAAACCACAATGATTTAAGCCTTCCAATTCAAAACATAAACACATATGATGATCCTAAACACAAAAGTACAAGCAAAATTCAAACTTTAACACTAGAATTTGTCCAAATGAATCAAACTCTCCTAAACCCTTAATACCCCAAAACCTTATGAAATCCACCAAAACAAAGAGCATGAAAGATGAGTGATCAAACCATGGCTCTTGATACCAATTGTAGGATATTGATTTCACAAACACTCTAAACCATGATCAAAGTAGGCGATAAGTATGTTAGAGAGAAAAGTTCTAGTGAGAGAAAGGAAGAGAGTTGGGAACTATAGTGAGAGAAAGAAAATATTATTATGAGCTCCAACTCTCTACCTTGGAAGGTAGAGAGTATTTATAGTCTTACAATAAAACGCCACACAACGGGTCATGGATCGTGCATACAGTGGGTAAAGACCCGTCTGTCCTCCACGGTGTTACTTAACTAAATACTACTTAGCTTAAAATAACTACGACTACGAGCTTAATGATTACATATACTTGAGGTGACCGACTTTTAATACCGGAATTTCTAATTCCTAACAAAACCGGAAAATGGTACAATGATTCACATGTTTCTTTGTTAGAAGATATCTTCTTTCATTTGATCTAATGAGGAAGATGCTAGAGCATGGAATGGAGGTTGAAGAGGACAATGAAATTGCTTGTATGGTCATCAATTTGTTTATAAACTGGACTATTATTGCGAAGATAATGAATAAGCGGTATGAGACTTAATTATTTTGATAAATCGATACTTTATTCAAATCTGGCGATCAAACAAAGATTTAACCAAAGTCTTGCTTGCGCCTTTTAACCGCTTAAGTGATTTTTGAAGAAAACTTTTGTTAAGTAATAAATATTTTGAAACAAAGGTTGAATAAATGGTTTTGAGATGATAATATCAATAGGTTATCAATCCACCATGGTTACAAAAGGATTGACTAATCCATGAGCAAATGGCTCGGTAAAGATATATCAAACCGTTTTAGTTGACAACTTGCTAATAAGTTGGATGGTAATCAACTCACCATATCGATAATGTGAAGAGTTGGCTAGCCCACAAGAAAATGGCTTGTGGTAAAGGTGTGGAAAAACATTATATGGTAATTAGTTCACCATGATGAAAGAACTAACTAGTCCGGAAGAATTACGACTTTTGGTAAAGACAAATCAAATCTATTGATAGTGATGATTTGCTAAATATCGTATGGTTATCGGTGTACCATGGTCTTACACACCAAACATTTGGCTACTCGAGTTAATGGCTTTGGTAAAGAGATCTAAATCCATTAAATTTTCAATGATTCACCTCTCACAGGAGTTAACACACACGGAAGTGATGAGAATAGTTTGCAACTTAAACTGAATTAATGTACAAATTGTCATATGTTGTTTGTGTTCTTTGAAAAGATGGAGCTTCTTGGATGATCTTTGTAAAGAATATTTCTAAAGATACTTTAACTATGCACGTAATCTACAAAGATACAATCCAAAGACAAAGACACAACTGCTTTTCAAAGATGAAGTCGATAAAGAGAAATTTACAAAGGAACTTGAAGTCAATCAAGTAGAATTCAAGTTAGGGGAGGATTGTTGGGATATGAAAGTCTTTGAAGATTGACAGAGTGTTACTGTAAAGATAAACTACATGTAAATTATAAAGTCTTGGAAAAGTCAAAGAGTCAAATCTTGCTTAATGATAAAGTCAAAGTAATCTTGCATACGTAAGTCAAAGTACCGCAAGATTAAAGAACTGTATTATTCGTTTATAGAAAGTCTTGTAATTCTAGAATATTCTATGTTAGATTACTTGACATACAAGGATACAAATTGTAAACCGACTAGGGTATCCTTGAGCCTATAAAAGGATCCCTAGATTGGCATAAGATGTACGTGATTTTATAAGAGTTTTAGAGAGAAGTTCGATATTATTAGAGTTGTTAAAGATCTGCATATTAAGCAGAGTTAGAGTTATTAATAAAATCGCTTATAGTTAAAGTTATTCTTCTTAGCTTTGTTAAGTAAATTCCGCATACTTAATAGAGTTTGCTCAGTGTTTCTCTGTTAATAACTTAGGATTTATCCGAGGTTATTAAACCTTAACAAGCTATTTAAGTTAGTTTGGTTAGAGTACATCGATCCAACAACAATGAACCACCAAGGACTTGATCATATAGAGGACTTTCCATTACCACCACCTCCATTCTTAGTGGAACCTCATCCTACATTGCTCAATGTACCTCCACCATCATTTGTAGAGCCTACTCAAAACATCCAATCTCCTCCGGTTCCTAAACAAGACAATAATTGCTCTAATTGTCTAATCACCCAAGGACTTGTTCAAGAAGTATGAAATGAGTTGCATTTCATGTTTAATCATCTTCTTGAATGATTGGACCATATCAACAAGTCTACCCATCCTTAGATTCAAGCACATTGATGCTTTTTAAGTTTTTGGTCACTTATTAGAATTAGTAGAAAATGTATTACATGGTTAAATCATTCTCTTAGTTTTTGAGATTTGTAGATCATTTCTCGTAGTTTTATTGAATGAATTTACATGTTTTATGCCATATTATCTAGAGTATATGTTTTGTGCAAATTTTCATATCTCACTTTGATGTTAACATCATTTGTTACATCACCATTTGTTGTTTTAAGCTTTCAAACAGACGGATCCTCCATTTTGCCTAGATGGATCCCTCCAAGGAGGGAACCGTGGGATCCGTGCAACAGAAGACTTGTTTTCTACTAACTTGAGTCTTATCTGCAGGAAATTATGCATCATATACTCGTTTTCTAACCCTTATTTTGTAGATTTTCAAATATACACATGAAGACTTTGACACCTTAAGCTAGGGGAGTTTTGTGTCAAAGCGGTACATTGCAAAATCATTTGCAATACACTTTAGGAATACGTTACATGACGTCCCTTTGCAAAATTTCAATCAACAAGGTGGAGCATTATCGTCACAAATACGAAACCATTTGCAAACATAGTTGCAATGCATTAGATTAGTAGTTTTTCTTACTTGACGCCCTCACAAAGGGATGAACTCGTCTAGGGGGAGTTAAGAAGAGAACTCTTCCCGTCACTTGCTCTCTATATTTTTTTTTTCTTATTACATATTTTTCTTAAAACAATGTGTTAGTTTATTTTCGACGCTCTTTTTGTTTCGACAAAAAAGGGGAGAAGAGAGTAAAAAACTCAAATTCAAAGATTTACGAATTTTAGTTTTTCCTTAAAATAATTTTATGTTTTATCATTAACAAAAAGGGGGAGATTGTTAATACAAATAAGCCGTAAAAACGTTTATTTATATTTTACGATCTTCTAAATGTTTTGTCGATAACAAACGTAAAATCATTTTAACGAAGCAAATAAAATACATAAATGGTTTGAGCCAATAGTTAACTAACACACTTATGTTTTCACATAAAACACAAAACAAGTAAAAGTGATTTTATGATTTAGTAATACATATGTACAATAACTAGTGTTTACATATTGGGCAAATAAATACATAACTAGTATGTATCATAATGGGTAATATATTGTGTAGAAGTTTAAGTATTTGACCCATTGATCAAATACATTGAATGTTGTTGGGTAAAATATAAAGTCCATGACCATAGCCATGGAACATAACCCATAACCCATTGCATGACATCATTCTTAAGTCATAAATGGTTACTATCCATGACCCATGGTTTTAACCCATGACCCATGGACTAGATGCATTGCATCTTGTAGATACATTGTATCTACTTGGATACCTATGGTCCAAAGTCTAGGACCCATGACCCATAACCCATAACCCATGACCCATGACCCAAAACCCATGGGCAAAGGGGAGCGTCCCACGGATCCCCAGTAATACACTGGACGGATCCTTCAAGTGGGATCCGTGGAATAGTGGCTAAATTTCTTCTATAAATAGTGAGTCATTTCTTCATTTTGGGTTGCCACTCCCTCACATACTTTCTCCAAGTATTGTAACCTTCTAACCTCAGATCCTAAGGATCTCTCTATGTAGTTTGTGTTTTGTTTTTGTGTGATTCTCTAGGTTCCTCTTAAAGGTGAGATCACCACCTCTTGAAGTAGAGCAAGCTCAAGTCCATGAGTTGCCATGCTTCATCATCATCAAGACTATTGAGGTTCTCTTGTTGATAGTTCTTTCTTTCTCTATAAAAGTGTTGTGTCTAAGGCATTAGTGAAGGATGCCGAAAGAGTCAAGACGAAAGCATTAGTGAAAGGTGTTTAAACGTCCGTGTCAAAAGGAATTAGTGAAAGATGCCGAAAGAGTCAGGATGAAAGTATTAGTGATAGGTGCTTGAACATCCGTGTCAAAGGCATTAGTGAAGGATAGTCAAGACGAAGGCATTAGTGAATGGTGCCAAACGTCCATGTCAAGGGCATTAGTGAAGGGTGCCTAGAAGTCAAGTCAAATGGCATTAGTGAAAGATGCCAAGGGTGTATAATCGATGAGGTGCATCGATATACAAATAGAGATAGGCTATATCAAAGGATATTGATATCCTTGATGATGTTGTAATAAAGAGTGGGTCTCCTTTGGGATTAGTGTTGTGTAGTATTGGGTAGTAGTTCCTCCATTGTAATGGAACTCGGTATCTAGCCTAGTACCAGATAAAGGGTAGGCGACGTTGTGATAGGTGTGATTCTACCTTGTGGAAGAACCCGGTGTCTAGCCTAGTACCAAAAAAAGAGTAGGCGACGTTGTGAAAGCTTCTCCACCATAAGGAGTTGGTGTCGTGTTGTGATTACGAACTCTAGAGTAGGTGACTCGGGAAGTGGAGTAGAGCAAGGAAGGTGTCCTTGTAGCCGAACCACTATAAACAATCGTGTCGTGGTGATGTGCTTCTTACTCTTTATCTTTCATTACACATTTATGTATCTATCTATCAATGTCCAACATACACATCTAAATAGATTGACATAAGTCGATCTAAATATTTTAAAACGAAGTTTTAATTAGTAAAATTATTCAACCCCCTTCTAGTTTTCCACAGTTTACACTACATAAGTTATTCACACACATAGACAGTATGATTTATTTAGCATTTTACATCGTTGCAACACTTATATATTTACATTTTCCAATGTAGATCACAAAATGTAATTCTCTTTCTGTGTTTCAGATGCCAAGAGCTGCAGCTGTAGTGTTTACTTTCATATCTGCTTTATGGCTTCATTAGATAATGCTTTTCAGGGTGCATTTGTGAACTTTTCAACTGGCCTGCATATGTAGAGTAAACAAAGCAAATGATGAGCTAAGTTTGTTAATAATCCGGGTTTTAGATGTTTGTATAATTAGTAAACTGTAAATGTTGTAATTTTTGCCTATCAGTTTACTATTTGTTGGCAAAGTTAGGTGAATATGAGAGGTTTAGAACTCTTTGCAGTGTCTGAAAAAGGCTCTTTCCTATTCAGCTTGTTTTGATTCCCTGCACCTTTATTTTCATCCATGGAAAACTAATGCATGTGATTATTTTTTGTTTGTTGGTATGCCTATTTAACAGACTGCCTGCTTCCAATGTTATTCATACCTGCAGTTGCAATTTAGCTTCTAGAAATAACATAGCAGAATGGTAAGACTCCCTAAGTGTGATGAGCTCAAAGCTGAGGCAAATTCCTCTAGATGGACAGACATGATGGTTAAGTACTGTCGTAAATCTGGAAGCGAGATCTAAAATTAGGTCAGCAAATTTACGGCATTTGTGGAAATGTGCTTGAGCTGGTTTGCGAAAGAGATGCTTTGATTGGTGAGCTAGAGAGTGTTGGCAAAAACGTGCCTTAGAAAACGGCTGAATTTCTTAGGACAGTTCAAAAGAAAGACAATGAAAGAATACTGGAGTTGTAGATTATGGCAAGGAAGCTTGAGTTGAGTGCGCATGATAAGGATTTGTTTACTGAGAAACTTACTGGTCTTTTGTCATTGTAATTGCCATGGTTTACATTGTGGAAATTGTATCAATCTAATGATGTTGCAGTTTCTTATGGTTCGCCACATGTTAGTCGTTTCTATATGTATGGTGATGTGATGGTATTTGTATTTACAAATAAGTGGCATGTAGCATGCAACTATTTTCATGTAACTTGTTTGTAAAATATTTTGTTCAATAAAATTAGTTTTCCATGTAGTAATAATTTTGTGAATCAATTTTTTTTGTTTGTTACAGTCTGCTGTTGCATTTTCAGATAAGGCTAGTGTGACTGACCTATTCTGCGCTGGTTCTTGGGATCTGTGAGCAACTGCTAGACATCTTGCATTTGATGAAGGTGGTTTGAGAGTACCTATTTATTATATTTGCATTTGGTTGTTTAGGTCATCGTATGTGTTAAGCATATTTTGAGTAAAGAAAATGTTGCTGATATAAATGTCGTTACCTTGCTCCTATTCTTGCTGCGCAGCCGATACCGCATCCATTCTTCTATCTTTAAAAACAGCGTCAAGAACGAATTCAGTTGTTCTCGCTGTTGTTTCGCATATATTTTTCCCCGTTGCAATATCAGCGTGCAAGAAAATACAAAAATGTTACTGTCGTTTGGCTTCAACCTGCTGCAATTCATTAACCCAAATAAGTATCAAAAAAAGGAATGCAAAACTAAAGAAAACACGGTTTTGAATTACCTGGTCAGTCGCATGTGTATGTGGATTATTGTAGCGTTATCGTCATTACATGTACCACTTAACAATCACCTCATCAGTTTCAGGTGTATATAGATTAACGCAACATTAGCTGCATCATCTATAGCACTTAACGCATATAGTCATTTATGTGTGTTACCTGTTGTATAGAGAATCGACGGCAAAAGTGATTGCAAACAACATATGCATGGTTACGGTCGCAAGAAAATTTGCAATAGCAATAGGTAGCCATCATAAAACATTAAGAGTGTATAGTTTAGCAATTTTATAATGAGCTACCTACTGCTATTGCAAAATGGCAAGAATACACATATCCGAGGCTAAGTTGTCAGTGTTAACATCGGTAACAAAATAATGCCCTAAACATATTGCACCATCACTTCATTCCCTCGGTAGAGGATATTGGCAGCAACAATAGCAATGCGCACCGATACAACCAATGGTAACCATTTGTATAGTCGCAATCCAGGTTTGTTGATTGCTTGGAGTTGCCATGCCAAATGCCCTTTTTTTTACCAAATTTGTCCAAACAAACCACGGACATAGGTTGTTGTACATTATACTCTTGTTATAATGTTTTTTTATTTAGGTTCAGATAGGGTACCAATTTATAAAAAGCGGATACACCCACCATAGCTGCAAACCTTGATGATTGCCTTGCCAAGACGCGGGTAATCGCAACTTTAAACAGACCCATATGAACTCATGATAGCCTTAGAATATAATGTTTAGATAGTATTATATACCTATATTAAACTGCTACGTAAGTGGTATATATCCACACTAAAGCACCACGTGGGTCAACCGCAATTACTTTATGTAACATAATGTCACATAGCATATGCAAACCAAAAGCACATCGTCAGAAAATGAATACGCAAATACATAGGCTCGGCTACACAGTCACCCCATCACTATAAAACTTCCGCTATGGCTGCAACCACATTTGTAATGTGATTGCCATGGCAAAATACGTAGTTAATTAGGATATGATGCTCATCATCACCTTGATATTTCGCTTCCATGTACGCTTGCAATCATGTTGTCTAATTTTATGATAACTTAATATTCAAATGCACTGCTTTAATGACCTGTTATTGCTACATCAGTCACACGGACTTTAATAGTGCAACGGCCTCGAAACTGTTTCAAAACAGAATAATTTGAGTCTTTGTTCCATTCATGGCCGTCGGACTATTAAAGCCCATGGAACTAATATAGCACTGACCTTTATATGATATTGTTGTAAATTTTGAAGCCGTCTATCAACAACGTCCAAATTCTCGCATGCCTTACTGTTAGAACAACCTGAATACAAGAATCTCTAACCAAGTAACCTACACGCTGCAAAACAATAGCCAAACTAACCTGAATGCAAAATCATAACAAAGAATAATAGACAAACACATAAATAGAACATGAAACAATGAACGAATGATCCAACAAATGACATGCCTACCACAAAAACCTGAGAAGAACCAAAAGACAAGTAGCTTCACAGGAAAGAAAAAAAATGACATATATATTGGTTGAAAAGGGCGCTAAAACAATGGCATCATTATGTGCTCATAACACGCCAATCTTTCTGACCCTGTCAACAAAAAAGAATTAAAAAACCCACCGGCGCCGGTAGTACATACCACATTAAAGTGCCACGGTGGTCACCCGCAATAACTCGGTATAACATAATGTTATATAGCACATATGCAAACTCAAAGCACAACATCAGACAACGACTACGCAAATACATAGGCTCCGGTACATAAACACACCATAATTATAAAAGTTTTGCTATGGTTGCACATAGCTGAAATCTCTTACCTCCCCTTCCAATCTCTTTTGCTATTCAGTTGGACTTTACACAGTGGCCTGCACCAAACGCACTGTTAGCGTACTTTAAGAAACTACACTGAACGCAATTGATATGTAAAAACTGGCTCAGATCTGCAATTCATTGAGCCGCTCTACGCACCAGCCGTGGCTGCAACCACATTGCATTCCTGGTTACCCTGTCAAGATACGGAAGTGCGCAAAGAATACTCAAGAAATACTTAATGCGCAGATAAATCATCACTGCCTTCTGCAATAAGCATTGCAATCAAAAGTTTCAATGTAATAGGTATAAAGAAGCATAATTAACCCTTCTGAGTCCCCTTACAGATCCTTTACTCTTTCAACTCCCTTTCTGCAAAGGCTTGCACCAAACGATCCGCGAGATTGTTGAAAAACGAAAAGGAGCTGTATGGGAACTCAAATACGGTTACTACACAGCTCAATTCAACACTTAATGAAAAAATATAAAACAATGTTTAAAGTAATACCACCGAGCTAGTGAACACGCCATGACTGCAAATCCAACAATCTGCCCTACCAAGATGTACACTACCATAAATGTAACTTTGTTTATGAGCAACTAAAGTAAACAAATGGGCCAAGCCGCCATGGCTGCAAATTCAAGAACTTGCCCCGCCAAATGCGACTTACCTTAATTGTAATTTTGTAAAGAAGGTTAACAATAAGTAAAGCAATGCTTGCACACTAAACCAAAACTGAGAACCCAACATATACCTCAGAAGCCCAAAAAATAAAATAGGCTGCGGAGCCTAATAGAAAACAATTAATCAAAGTTTAGAATAATGCCACCGACTCACTGGGTTCTAAATTTCGAGGGCAACCATCAATAGCGCCTACCCTGTTGCATGCCTTACTCCTAACTCTCATAGTAACAATCAAAGCATCTAAACAACAAAACAAACTAAACACAACAGTCCCTAACCAAACAACCCACACGCTGCAAAAGAATATAAAACATAGCAAATAGTAATAGATACTATAGCTCATAAACAACACCAAACACCTACCGACTTACACACATACTGATGAAAAATCCTCCAACAAACGAGCAAAAAAAACACAAAGACAGAAATCGAAGATGCAATAATGAGCGGATAATCCAACAACGGCGTACCTACAAAAAAAGGCTGGAGAAGACACGTAGCTTCACAGCAAAGAAAATGAAGATACATATATACTGCTCAGAAAAGGCCCAACAAAACTACGCCACTTGCAGTCATAACAGGCCAAACTTCGTGGGCATGAAAACCCACCAGCACCCTTAATAAAAAAACATTAAAACACGTTTAAAATAGTGCCGCTCAATAAAAAGTATAAAAAACGGTTAAAATAATGTCACCGAAACCGGTTTAAAATAGCGACTTTATATATATATATATATATATATATATATATATATATATATATATATATATATATATATATATATATATATATATATATATATATATATATATATATGCATATAATCGAATCTCTTACCTTCCCCTCCAGTCTCTTTTGCTATTCAATTAGACTTTAAACAGTGGCCTGCACCAGACGCACTGTTATCCCGCTAAAGTAACAAAAGAAATTGTAAGAGAAAGATAAGAACATCCAACTACATTGAACGCGATTGATATCTAAAAATTGGCTCAGATCTGCAATTCATTGAACCACTCTACGCACCCACCATGGCTGCAACCACATAACATTCCTGGTTACCCTGCCAAGATACTGGAATGCGCTAGTGTAACATATTGGATTTCATAAACACACTAAACCATAAGATAAAATAGGCGTACAAAGAGTTCTAGAGAGAGAAAGTTAGAGGTTTAGGGAACTTTAGTGAGAGAAAGAAAAGTCTTATTATGAGCTCCAACTCTCTACCTGGGAGGTAGAGAGTATTTATAGTCATTACATAAATCGCCACCTTCGAGTGTGGATCGTGCATACAGGGGGTAAAGACCCGTCTGTCCTCCACGGTGTTACTTAAACTAAATACTACTTAACTTATAATAATCTATGACTACGAGATTTCTAACGATTACATATACTTGAGGTGACCGACTCTTTAATACATGGATTTACTAAATCCTAACAATCTCCCCACAGGAGGTCACCTTAAGATCACCTCAAACATACATTAAATACAAATGCATTTTAGATAAAGATTGTTCTTGCATTCTTGTTCTTGTTCTTTGCTCAAGCCCGTAGTCATTGATTCTTCATTGATGCATGTTTGGATAGCCCAAGTGGAGGTCTTTATCGATCCACGTGATGATGAGTTTTAGCTAGCTTTAAGATCATCGCAATAATACATCTCTAACTCTTCCATTGTGGTCTTTTGACTTATGGACCGACATGCTCACATTCGGATTATGATATATTCTCATCGAGTAGCGAAAGTTTTCGTTGATTCATGATATTCGCCTCGGTGTAGCGAAGCATGAAGTGAAAATATCGAGTCATTGATGCACTAATCATGATTTCTTCGAGATGAATGTGTTGAGTGAGCATGCGGCTATGGATTGACCGCATCATTCGATCACCGCAAACGTAGGGGCGTACTGCACACGCAGCTTAGCAATAAATCGCACGAAAGTGTCTTTGATTACTTCGTTGAATTGAGGTACACGCCCACGGTTCCCGTTGATCGAGACAAGTCTGCACGTGATCGGTATAATTTGAAGAATTTCCTTGACGGGGTTTTGTACCGCTCTAGTCGTTCTCAAACCGAACGCCTCAAAGAAGACAACACGGAGTGAGTGAACCAATAATAGAGATTCACTAATTGATGAAAAGAGATTTGAGAAACAATCATGTATTGCTCAATAGAAATTGTTTTGCAATACAACGAAGGTTTTAATGAAAATCAATTATCAATCATAAACACCTTTTGATTTGAAATATTCGAACACGGTCGATGTGCTAAAGAAAAGAGTTTTTAAGCACAATGACCGGTTTTTCAAAGGTATCCGTCAATCCATAACATGAACTGTGATTGATTCAAAGATTGAATCGCCCCATTATTTACATTCGGTTGTCACATGGTTGATCTATAGAATAGATCTCACATGCCACCTACCAGGAGCTTATTTGATGTTCGCTCCAGAAGGCTTTCCATCTTCATTGTGAATATGTATGTATATCACTCGGATGTTCTGGCAATACCACAAGGATAATGCGTAGGACTCAAGATATAATCTCTCTTTCCACATTGTGTGAAACAAAGAGTCTTCATTAAAAGTGTCCTAAGGAGATTTATTGATGATCTCGTGGCTCTAGACTCAATTTGTGCATATTTGGATCCTGTGCCAGAGACTAGGGAGAGGGTCTCCTTCTTCAATATCAATAATCTCTAAGAGAAACTCGATAGATTATGTTGGTTCCCCATGAGAATGAAACAAGACCTTTTAAGAGGAACTTGAGTGGTTTGGGAAGTTGAAGTGCAGTGCGTCACTGGGTCCATGACGTCTTGTCTTCAATACCGATGTTACCTTGGTAATCACCAAGAGCATATGAATTGAACCCGTATCGCCCTAAGGTTGAATAATTAGAGGGCTATTTGTTTTCACCCTTTTCTCATTCAATTCTTTTCATTCTTCAACCCTTCGGTGCTTACCGAGACTTCATAGCTAGAACCTTGTTGGGTTTATTCAAGTACTAGCTCGACTCGATCCGCACTCTTCCCATATCTCATTTTCTCCCTTTTTCAATATACCTAAGGACTTCTACACTATCTAGTGGATTGTCCCTGGTAGATCCCTCCGATTACGGCGGATCATGGGAACAAATACCTAACCTTATCATCCTTATATCACCATACATAAAGTAAAGTTGGTCGGTCTATTTGGTATTGTTCATCGCCATTGGAACCAATTGAAAACCATTTGAAAATCAATCCGAACTTGTGATACATTATCAAAGCATTTTGTACCGAATTCTTTTGATATTTTTAGAACAAGAGCTCCCTCAACATGTGCTTCATATATTTGAAATTGTTTTAGCACACGGAGGCAAGAGGAAGAATTAACTTCTTTGATTTCCATTTTCTAAAAGATATCAACAACACTTCCTTGATCAAAACAGGTAGATAAAGCATATAAGGGAAGGATGAGGTTTTCATAAACTTGCTCCCCCTCAATATGTGCCTTGAGGTTTGAAAGAGTTTTGCACATACAAGAGGGAACCTGCACATTGAAATAAATTGATCACGTTTTAGATCTTTGTGGTTTAAGATAGATGCTCCCCCTCAACATGTGCATGGAAAATTTGAAATCGTTTGGCACATGTGGGAAGGAGAGCTTGTACATCCTTATAAAACCATTTACCAATTATCGATTAAATCCAATTTAAATCACAAATTCTCCCCGATCACAATTATCAAATCATTTGATATTTGTGATCTTTGTAGATTTAAATTGATTTTGAAAGCTTTACTGAGAATTGTGACTTGATTATGAAAGCGTTTTATCCGATAAGGATCGATTTAAGACTTTAAACTCCATTGAATAAACATGCATGATTATCTTTTGAAAACAATTGTATGACAAATAACTTTTTGATTTAATTGAAATCATTCTCCCTCAATCAATGACATAAGTTGTTGATTGAGAGATAGATATTTTGACAAACTTTTAAGTCCAGATGATTATCAAAAATAGAGTCCGAGTTATTTTTCAAAACAACTAGTTGGGTAAAGGGGAGTAATCCTGCACCCTGGTAAATATATTAACCAAATAAACGTTTAAGTACAATGGATATGAGTGAAATCCCATATCTCAGCCCGTTACATAGGCATAAAGCTTACATAACAAGATACTTCCTATTTTCTAAACAAGAAACAAACCACTACTCAAATGATAACAAATGACACAACAAAATAAAATTACTTCCTAGGACCTTGAAACTTTGTGCCATACATGGCATTAAAGGCATCCAAATTCCCCGGAAGATCACGAACCTGTTTCGCATAATCATCGAAGTCATAGTCATCATACTCATCTTCAAACTCTTGGCCACCACCAAATATATTAGCAGACTCATCAAATGGGTTAGCAACAACCTCATCTTCTAATCGACACCTCAATCTCTCCCACTTTAGAAAAAGGGTTAACTCTCTTAGTATAAGAGGTAGATGGAATAGGTTGACCATCATCATCCACAAGAGTAGCTTTCCCATCAATAATTAGCTTTTCAAGCTTACCAATTTTCTCAACTATGGGAGTAGAACCAACATCCATTGTTCCCATTGAATCACTCACAAGCGGTACATGTGATGTAGAACCAGTCTTAATCAACTCATCCTCATTAACCTCCATTGTACGACCAGTATCCACATCTGTATCGTCCATATTAAGAGCATCAAACTTATTAGACGTAGTGATCCTGGTTCCACTCGTACTAGCCACATCAGAGGCCATCTTCTTACTGACATTGACTTTCTTGGGTTCAGGATGAGGCTTTTTGGGCCGATATTCAAAATGCTTGCCCACCACAGCTTTCGTAGAACCTCCTTGACCCGGATTCGGCCCAACCTGCTTTCCCTTCTTCTTATTGTTAACAGGCTGAAACCCATCACCTACGTTCTTATGAGGTTGAGCAGTCGGAATCACAACCTTAGGACAATCCACCAAAGTATGTCCAAATACCCGACATTTCACACATCTAGGCGGTTTCCATTCATATTCAACACGGATCTTCTCAATAGTCGAACCCGTACCATCAAGTAAAGGAATCTCGACAGTGAGGTTGTCCCTAAGAACCTCATCCGACTTCACTTCAATCATACACCTAGCAAAACTCTCAAGGCCCCAAGATTCTTTGCACATTTGACTAGTAAAAGCATCTAACCTTTTAGGCGTACCAATCAATGTAGCAAGAAGATCGAGTCATCATCAAAAACATAGCTAAAGGAACATCATGTAATTTAACCCACACCGTAATGTTAGTCAAATCCTCCTTAAGCAAGTTGGTGTTCAATGTCCATGGTTTAAGAATAATAGGAACATTACGAATCAACCAAGGACCATTATCAAGAACATCATTGATGCGTACAAACAACAAGCTAAATCACACAAGCCCGCCACTTGAATGGCGGACCGTAACCGCCTAAAAAGCGCCTAAGCACGAATTCAATGAAGATCCGAGGAGTATAGTGTTTCCCGGTCGTTATGTCCCAATGAGTATGCAATGGATCACCTCACGCGATAGTGATCGGGAGATTTGGACGGAAAAGAGAATTGAATGATATTATAACTACAGGAAAAGCCAACAAATTACAACGGCTTAAATGCAAATTAAAGGAAATTAAAAAGATAAAAAATATTAAATAAACGCTATCACTATTTTTAAAATGATGTTTTTCTATGATTTATAAAACAAAATAACTTAAATAAACTATTTTAACTAAAACTTAAACTTAAATTATCTAAAAACGTAACTTAGAATGAAAACGTACGTTATTTATAAAAATTACGCTGGAGCGCAAGATAAAACGTAAAATTTGTGAAATAAAAGTCCTACGAATGTAAAAACATTTTTCCTACGTCTTATATGATAAAAGAAAATTTTAGGAAAAAGCGGAATATTTTTTTGAGTTTTAAATTATTTATTATGAATTAAAAACTAATTTATACTAATTAATTAATTAAAAATACTAAATGATATTCAAAAATTATAATTTTTTTTTTTGTTAAAATACTTAAGCTATATTAGAACATAGGAAAAATATAAAACAAGTGAGAGCTTATAGAAATGAGCTTTAAAAAAAAAACATTGAAGAAAATGTAACACAAGACTACTCCTTATTAAATATTTAATAGATGGAAATTTAACACAAGACCACTCTAGCGCAGATGGTAACGTCTTTGAGGCTTTACGTGCGTGGGGACGGTGAGGTCGTGGGTTCGAGTCCCACTTCCTTCCCTTTTTCTCTTATTTTTTAGCTTTCTTTTGCCAACTAAATTAAGTACTAAATGAAGACTTATTTACAAAAAACTAAAACTGGGAAAGGACTTACAATAAGCTGTAATAGCTTATTTGCGCAGCAAGAAATAAACTAAAGGAGTGTTTGGTTTAAATGGCAACTAAGGAACAAGAAAAAGCTACAAGCTAAGGAATAAGCTAAACGTAACGAGCACCCTAATTTAACTAGTTAAAAAGCTGAAAAAGGGTCCTAAATAAGCTAACGAAAGAGCTGAAAAAGGCACTAAACGAAGGTAGTGAGTCATTGCTTGGACAGAGCCAACCAAACACCTCTTTCGAACTTGTAAGCCTTTGAATAAGGCATTTTCGAATCAAAATTGGCTAACATATCTAACAATAAACTTAAAACAAGCTAAAGAGATAGATCCACGGCTGCTGTTGGACTGTTATGGGACAGAAGATGGCACTAAGGGCAGTTTTGAGCGATTAAAAGGACAAGCTCAAAGGATTCATAAGCTAAAAAAAAAACTTATAATTAGCTAAAACCTAACAAGAGCTACATAAATTACCTAAAAGCATGAAGGGGAACTAGCATAAGTAATAAACAAAGAGGAAATAAGCTAAAAAAAGGAAACTGTTGCTGTTTGCTGTTACAGCATAACAGTGGGCTAAATGGGAGTTTCAAGGGCACTACAAGGCTATCAAATAAGCT
This sequence comes from Chrysanthemum lavandulifolium, assembly GCA_022545495.1. NCBI lineage: Eukaryota > Viridiplantae > Streptophyta > Magnoliopsida > Asterales > Asteraceae > Chrysanthemum > Chrysanthemum lavandulifolium. Next base: position 284,644,438 of record CM040243.1, on the reverse strand, counting down.
CAAAAGACAATTTTAAGCTAAGACATATTGAGTACTAACTATAGGCTACTTGAACGCTAAAATCAAATCCTAAATCTAGCTATATTCTA